>OZ037748.1:6089104-7320354 GCA_964035475.1 Salix caprea | reverse complement strand
TGGAAATCAGGCAAGCCATGGGAACATCAGGAGGGGACCATATGTACATCATGCTGAACCATCAGGGGCAAACCATGATCATAATCACGCCAACAGCTACCTCAATGTGAGGAGAATACATTCCTCCCTTCAGAAGTCACTGATTTTCTTTGTTCATCTGACAGCAAAGTTTCCATTGGTCATCATATTCCTTTTGATCATCCTATATGCAATACCTGCCAGTGCAGCTATTTTGGCCCTGTACATTCTTGTCACTGTTTTGTTTGCTCTCCCATCATTTCTCATTCTGTACTTTGCTTATCCTAGTTTGGACTGGCTTGTCAGAGAAATCATCACTTGACATCCAAAGTAGCGTCTTAGCCTGTAAGCATTATGAGTATAAGCTTACTCCTAGAAAGTGGTACATCTTTATCTTGGTGCCGTGAGTTTGGATATTCAATGGCCACGAGTCTCCCCTGTCCCAATATTCATATATGGTCCTTGGTTAGAAGCTCTTCTGTAAATGTAGGATTTGTCTTGTTAGGGCTGTATGTAGTTTCTGGAGGAGGTTTGTTGGTGATGATGGTCCTGCCAAAAAATGGTCTCTGTGGATATGCAATGCTATTGTAGGTATCTGAAATATTAATCAAGTGTGAGGGCTATCACCCCAGAGCTTGATTTCTTGGTTGTATGGAGACTGAATCTTTATTGTGTTTCTTTGTGTCGTGATGGATGTTGATACAAAATTACAAAAAACTGTGTTGTTTCATATTAATCTTCTGTATTTAATACTATTTCAATAGATATTTGAACCTCACTCATCTGGGAATACAATTGAAGTAGTTTTTTTATTCATTTTGAAATGAAACTGTGCTGTAGCTATAATGTTTGTGGATGCAACTTGGTTCTCTATGGTTTGAAATGAAACTGTTGAACTACTGAAATACCAGTTGTCTTCAAAAGAAGCTACTGAAATACCTGCAGGATCAGCATCTTTTGGCAATGGCACGTCGTGTAAAGTTGTCCTAAAAGTGCTGTGCAAATGTGGAGTGATTGCTGTTTCTGGAGACATAAAGTGAACTTCTGGATTCACCAGTTGTTTTGCTTTTAGTGGGTGTTGAAAAGGCTAAACGTGAAATTTGAAGTCTTGGTTCCTGGGAGGGGAAAAATCGAAAATCATGCTGATAAAGCTGCTACCTTTGAAGATCTGCCATGATGTTATTTTAGATTCTTGGGAATGTGGTTATGGATTTTCTTCAATGTTTTTTTCTAAAAAAATATTTTTGATAACAGTATAATAAAAATAATTTAAAAATATTAATTTAAAATAAAAATAAAAATATAAAAATTTTAATTTTCTAGTTTTTTTTTGAAATGCATAGGGTCTAAATGTGTGTGTATGGCAATGTAATGGGAGTGTTTTTAAAAAAAAAAATCTTTTTTTATTAAAATAATATCAATATATTAAATCATTAAATATATTTTGAAAATATCAATTTAATATTTTTTTTTCAGAAAAAAAACATTTTAAAAATTAAAAACAAACTTAGAGTCAAAGAGTAAAGAATATTGCAACAGAAATACCCTGAAGTATATCACAGATGCAAGTGTCAATACAGTATCAGAAGTTCAATTGGATATTGATATCACTTCTTAGAAGTATTTGTCTATTTGAAATTTGTAAGAGTTGATGTAAGGTATATACTAGAGGCCATTTTAAATATTGTTGATGTGTTTGTATATATTTTTAATAAGGTATAAAAATTTTAATAATGTTTTCATGTAGAGAAAATTGCCCAAATTTTATTAAACTAGATAATTCAATATTTTAATAAGAAAATCATGTACAAATGGGATGTATAGTGGATGATGATGTCATAAATTATGTAAAAAAATCAATCCATATAAAATATAATAAAAAATAGGCATTTTTACATGAATATGATTGTACAAAATGATATGAAAATAATGGATTATTATACTATCGATTCATAAAACACCAAAAACAATATATGAAAGGATGCAATCGAATTAAAAAGAAAATGTTCAAATACTAAAAAATCATAGGCTTACATCCACAATTAATTATAAGAATATACAATGAAATCACTAGCTCTCTTATTATTATTATTTTTAATGTATAAATGTCATGTTTGTCATTGCGTTTGAAAAATGTTATTGAAAAAAATTGATTTTTTTTTTATTTTAAATTATTATTTTTTGATTTTTAGATCATTTTCATATGTTGATATCAAAAATAATTTTAAAAAATAAAAAAATATTATTTTAATGTTTTGTTTTCTAAAAAAAAATATTTTCAAAAACAAACTCAACCATATTTTAAAACAGTAATCAACTATGATTTTAGGTTTCTTGTCTCCTAACTCTCTCAAGTTGAGGTCTTAATATTTCTGGTCCAAATATTAAGTTGTTGTTGATGTTTGTAGAAAGCTATGTTTTACTCCATGAGTTTCCATTCCATTGCTCCCCCTTTTTTTTCCCACCCACATAAATTTCTAGAAAATTACAGGTAGGAAAATCCAGTTCCATACGGGACCTCCACGTGTCGCAAACATAGCCGGGGAAATTCCAACTCTGGATTCTATTAACGTTATGGACACCCCCATAACCTTTGAAACATCTATGCTCTGGTAAAAATTGTCAGCTGTTTCAAGAAAAATGGTGGCAGCCATTACCATTTCTTGCCCAAAATCCTCAGTCCTGCAGAATCCAACCTCTTTAAAAGACCCATGTTCTAGTTTTTTTGGTGGGTCCTTGAAGGGTGTTCCTTTTCAGTTAAAACCCGGAAACAAGAGATTAGACAGCTTCAGCTTGGTGGTTGCTGCTGCAAGTAACACCCCTACCACAACTAGCACTAGCAGCAGCGGCGGCGGCGGCGGCAGGTTTTACCTAAACTTTACTGGGTTTCCTTTCCCTCTTGGTCCTTTCCTTAATAGGCGCACTATAAGGACTGAGGTAACTTTCTTTATCTTCAACTTGGCCAGAATAGAATTTAATGATCAATAACTTTGGTTGTTAAGGATTTTGATCAAGAATAATGGAGAATGGCTTTGTCTTCCTTTGCTATGCATATTTACAAATTTGTCTGTCCTCAAGTTTTATCCCTCTGTCTCTTGTATTTGCTATCTTATCGACTTCTGTACGTAGTAGGAGAGTTAGATTACATTATAATGTCACTGTTTGTTTTATAATCTGGTTTCTGCTCTTTAATTGATGATGTGAAACTGAGTGGCGGTTGATGTTTTTGCTTGCTTTATGGGGTTATATTTCATGCTGCATTGTTGTACACATTGCTAACTTCAATCAGGTGAAGCATCATTCTAGCAGGTGTTCTGTCTGTAATTTAAATTATGATAGGGGTTTGTTTTTCATGTTATCTGTGTTTCAAGTTTTCAAACTAACAAAACTTGTGAAGTGGAATGGGCAGATTGGAAACTTCTTCCCAGTTAATATATGTCAAGTTGAAAACTTAAGTAGCTCATCTAGGATATGATTTATATTATTCTCTAACAAAATATTTTCCCACTGTTGAATGTTTTCTTAAATAAAATTTAAGAAATCTTGATTTATGAGGTCTCCTAGAAATGTCTTTTAGATGAAAATAAAAGGAAAATATTGAATGTTTTCTTACCGTCTACTGAATCCGATGCTTTATGAAGTAAACTGTTTCAATTTCAATTTGTGGTTGAAGATGTTACTTCTTCACATACCATTAGAAAATCATGAAAGCTCTTCGATAACATACTTCGAAAATGTTGTGTTTGAGATACCCCAGAACAATGGCAGCATAAAACAACTTTCAAACAAGGTTGTTTTTTCTGCACTTCTTTTCCCCTTGTTGAGCTTTTGGGTTCTATCTACATTGTGGTCTCCAAGAACCCTATAAAGGTTTGCCTTATTCTCTTAAAGAAAACTTTATATAAAATCAGACACCTGAAATCACTTTATACTGTCCTCAAGGAAATGAAATCCAAATAAAATTTCCTGAATTTTTATATTGTGTATTTCGAATTGGAAACCAATAACATATTGGATAGATTAATTTAGATCACCAGACCCCTGAATGCTGGAGCTCCTTTCCATGGCTGAATATGAATTATGAGACCAAAGAAGTCAGCCTTAGAGATGGATATATATGTAGAGTAAAATGTTCTGTTTTATTGTTATATATCTTGTTAAACAAGGAAGCAAATCTGGATGAATTGGAGGAGCAGCACTTCCTTCATAGTGAGGTCCTCAGTTTCAAACCCCACTTGATGAAATTCTTTCAGTATGGGAAAAATAAATTTTCTTTAGTTCTAATTAAAATAGTCCAGAAAGTAGAGAAAGAGTTGTATTTGATATGCAGGGGAAACATAAGTATTGTAAAAGGTCCCCGTGGTGTGATGGCAAAAGGCTTGTGATCTGCATAACAGATCTCGAGTTCGAGTTAGAGCATGCACCCTTTGTAAGAGCCTGGGACAGACGAGGTTTTACTCGCTCACCTGGACCCACAAAGTATGCTTTCCGGGGGGTGGGGTTTCCCTAGAAATCCAAAAAAAAAATTAAGTATTGTAAAAGGCACAGTTCTTTTGTATGCTAATGATATAAGCTGTAGCTACAAGGTCTGTTCATTACACTAAGATCCCCCCCCCTTTTCTTCTGTTTTATCTCTTAGGCTGTGAAGGGTTGTATATGGCTATTCGAACAAGAACAAGCATTAGGCTTCAGCAGTGTATCGACAAACATTCGAATGACAGTCATCAAACTCAAATCTGGAGGATTATGGGTCCACGCTCCCATTGCACCAACGGAGGAGTGTATTCAGGTTATACCTTTTAACGCAAGAAATGCTTTTTGTTGCTTTATTTTTTATGCTCATTGTTGGAAGTTCATTCAGAGACAATGCCATGTGCCATTGATTGCATCTTCAAGTGTGGTACTGGCTTTCCCACTAGTAGGGGAAATAGTGATCTGTCTTCCAAGGACTATCCCATAGCAAACCACTTTTAATGGCTTACACTTGCCTTAAGTTATAATTATTATTTTTTGTCAACTGTACAGTTGTATATGACATATGTAGGAAGTAGGAGGTGCAAAATGATTAGAGTTAGCTATTGGTCCTCACTTCTTTTCCATTTGAACCTGTTACTGTAGATCTGTCTGCTGTTTCCTTTTCCTACATGAAAACCAGCTGTTGGATGCTAGTTCATGTTAAGACATTGATTACTTGACAGTAGGAAAGTACCTCCTTGTGAAAGGAAGTACTTCTATTTCCTACCTCAAAATTCGAAATAAAAGAAAAATAGCGACATTTGCTCCTAAAACCTCAGAACTTGCCACTCTTAAATTGTCTTCTTGCTTGATGAAAATAAGAAACAACTGAAGGGAAGTCAGTTTTGTCTAATAGTCATATATTTGGTTATTTAATGTATCCCCTTCAGCAAAATTGGCCACATTTTGATGAATGAACTTACTCTGCCAGCTTTTGAAGGAGCTGGGCGCTCCAGTTGAATGCATTGTCCTGCCGACATTTGCTTATGAACATAAAATCTTTGTTGGTCCATTTTCGAGAAAATTTCCACGGGCCCAAATATGGGTGGCACCAAGGCAGTGGAGCTGGCCCCTGAATTTGCCACTTGAGTTCTTCGGAATTTTTCGTGCCAAAACCTTGAAGGATGAGGATATGTCTACCCCTTGGGCTGATGAGATTGAACAAAAAGTTCTAAGCTCCCCCGAAGTTGGTAATGTAGATTGCACATGCACACTGAATCAAACTTCATTTAACGAATCACGATTCGAGCAAATTTGTTGTGGATTATTTCAGGAATTGGACCGTATGTCGAGGTAGCTTTCTATCACAAGCGTTCAAGATCGCTGCTGGTAACAGATGCTGTAATTTTTGTCGCAAGAAAGCCACCAGAATGTATTGGCAAAGAATCCTTGCTAGCATCAGCAAAGAATGGCTTGGCTGTTAAAATTCTTAGTAAAGGGAAGGAAGTCCCTCAGGAACCAGTTGTTGATAACCAAATGAGCCGGCAAAAAGGTTAGTATTTGAATCCCACTTCCAATATGGGAAACTGAATATGGTGTTGCATGCAGTTTGAGGGTGAGAGTGTGTATGCATCACATTGAAATCCAGTTCCTGGTGCAGGTTGGGAAAGAATGGTCCTCCAGATCTTGTTTCTTGGTCCATCTAATCTGCTGGAACCTAATGCTAGCTTCGCTCAGATGTCACAAAAGCTGATCGTTTCACCTATTGTGAAGACTTTGGTCTTCAGCAAAGTTCCTGAAAAGGTAAAGAAACGACTATTATGCAATATTAGAGCTCTAATAGCTGGGCTAAGGTGATTTTATAGGCCTAAAAAGTAACACCAGCAGACCATCCTCTGCCTGGTTATGGTTTACCACGATTAGTGCTATCAAACACATGATGAAATTCATTTGAATTGTCAACCTTCCAGAGCATGTAAAGTCCGCGAAAGTGTTTTTTTTTTCAATTTCATTACGCTCAGCTTTGTTCTAAACTACGACAATTTCCGCGCTTGTTAACACTGCAGGTCAGGGATTGGATTGATAGTATTGTCCGAGACTGGAAATTCAAGAGGATAATTCCTGCTCATTTTGCTGCTCCGATAAATGCAGGCAGGTCTGAATTTTTAGCAGCATTTGCATTCCTGGATGAACTCTTGGGAGAGCGTTATGTTACTCGGCCCTCACTTTCTCTTCTATTTGTATCAATCATGGGCAAGGCAGCCAGTTACTTCCCACCGGATGACATGAAGACCTTATCATCTCTTGATCAGTTCTTAGTCTCAGTGGGAGCAGTGAAGAAGACTGTCTCAGGCAGGAAGAAGGCTTCATGAAACATATATTTAGCCAATCAGTTTCACCACCTTAAATTCACTTACAAGTATATGAAGTTGTCAATGAATCATCTTTGTCCCAGAATTCTAATAGAATAAAAAAAAAATACATAGTTTTGATGTCCCTATTTGCAGATGTTTTCAAATGATACGATATTGAAAAGGTTCAAATGTAGAAATAGCCTGGACCTGCGAGTACTTTGCTATTAAAAGCAGATTATGCCTCCATCAAACAGGTTGTATTTGCTATCTACAGCTTTAACTTGCCATTCAAGCAATGAATAAAAATTCTAGTCACAGTAAACCCTAAAAGGTTTGCCTGTTTGGGAGTGTGGTTGCGGCAGCTTTTCAAAGTGCTTATCGTGCTGAAATACATCAAAATGATGTTTTTTTATTTTTTAAAAATTATTTTTGAAATCAGCACATCAAAATGATCTAAAACATACAAAAACATATTCATTTAAAATAATTTTTTTTTTCAAATTTCGGCTAAAACCGATGGGATTGCAATGCCAAACGGGCTCAAGGATCGTGGTTCCCCTCTAGTGAGTGAATGATTTTTGCGATACAGTTTACTTTCAAAATATATAATTTCTCTACTTAGATTGATATTTGTTTTTAGGGTTTTAATGTAAAGATCTACTTGTATATTTCAACTGAAACACACTCTTAAATATACGGAATTTAAATTTACTAGCAGAGAAAATGCGAAGGTTGCCTGGTTTGTTGCCCCAAACCAGACTCAGCATCTTCTCGTGTATGTTTAAGAGTGTAATTGAAGTTATTTTTTAAAATATTTTTTATTCAGAAATACATTAAAATAATTTTTTTTTCAAAAACATTTCGTAATGCATTCCAAACACAAGTGACAATTACATGATAGAGAGAAGTAATCAATTACCTAATCATTAAGAAATTCTGAGGATGAGAGTGAGTTTCCTACCGGCGGGACAAACCAAGAACGCAAGCTTCCTCCTTAAAAGAACAAAACTTGCATCTTCCATGAACTTGCGTGTTAACACTGTTTCTATCCTTAATTTTGTAGTGAAATGGGGTCAGAAGCATTTATATGCCATCCTTCTAGAAGCTTCGTATGTGTCAATCACTTGCATCTTCCGCAAAGGTGGAAATTACTTGCAGGGGAATCAATCTTTAAATGTTCTTGAAAATTAATGCGTTGAATGCCCCTTCTACCATACCTCCGGGGTCATATATTAAACGCCTGGGCCCACTAGAGTTGAGGTTCATAAACAGCCATTAAACCTCTTCTATTGTCAATACCAAAGATCAATTCCAAAAATAAAATATAATTTAATCTTAAAAAAACATAATAAAATAATTTTTTTTGAACAAAATTATAAACATGTATAATATTACGAGAATATCATCATCAATCTCATAAGGCTATTACATCTCTGATTGCTCTGAAATTTTAGCATAATATATATAAATATATCAAGAGACTCCACGTAAAATTTCATCTCAATCTAATAGTCGGATTAAGAGATATAATTGATATTATAAAATTATTTATTATTTAAAAAAACACTATTTTGCAGAAAAGGAATGGACAGAACGAAACCGGAACGTTTCGGCAGGTATTTGGTCAAAAAATACGGAATAAGCTAGAATTTAAACCAAAATAAAAATAATGTTATTTTTTTAATTAATACAAAATAGTTTGGGTATTTTGACCATTTCGAGGTCTATGCTTCTAATTTCTATCTACTTACGATGATGAATGCTAAGCATAAATATTTAATAATACATTTTCATGGGTCCAGCATTCCAGAAAGATGAGTCAATGCACGAGGCAGGAGCTGTTGGACACGTTCTCTACATTGAAAACAAATTAGGGCTAGTTCTTGAGAGGAAATGTCCACTCTTGTGCATGAATTCCTAATTAACTCTTTTTCCATCAGCAAATCATATATGGAATGAATCACTGCTTATCATAAATACTCAAGAACTTAACCTATATTTTGGTTGGAGGGTCACCTTCTCCTCAACTAAAAACCAACCACACAACCGTCTAGTCGGTATTCCAGTATTAAAAGCTCGAGATTAAGGGTTTGTTTCTCCTATAATTTCAAGTTTGAATCATGTAATTAATAATATGACGACCTCTAGAAATTTAAATAGCTATTAATTACAAGGCCCGTAAAATTAATTGAGATACGCGTAAACAGCTTGACGGAATAACCACTTTAATAATAAATAAACAAAACTAGACCACACCAACTATATTGAAACTTGATTCTCACCCGGCGTAAGTGTACACGATCGTGCAAACCACTCATTGATAATATATATATATATAAACAGAGAATTGTTTTCCATTTTCGTGGGGTACGTAGAGAGCTTTTCAGAGTAGCTTGTCTTCGAGATAAGCACCACGACAATAAAAGAGCACGCGCGGTAGCTAGATCTTGAAAGTTAAAACATGTGCGTCATGGACCATGAGAGTGTTAGAGCCAGAGAGAGAATCCAAAGTGATTTTTACTATTACTCAATCGTCTTTTTCCTCTTTTTCCTTCCATTTGGGTCCTGATTTTGACAGAAACTTTAGGGTTTGCCTCCATGCATTCATTCATGATCTTCTTTTTCATACTTTTACTTCTCAGAGAACGTTAACGAAGCATATTACTTTTCCCAGCTTTATCTTGGAAAAGCCAACTAAGTCTGTGAAATCTCAGGCATAAAGCACTGCAGATTTATTATTATTATTATTTTCCGGGCGTGAGAAACAGCAGCAGGCCACAAACTTGCCGACGAATCAGCAAGACGTTGCATGAACTCGAGCTTATTAATTGTTGATTGATTAAGGGAGATTATAATATAACACTAACTCACATTAGGATGTTATAATTAAGTTTAATCAAGTAATTAACGGTGCATTGGATACCTGCCATCATGAAAGCTTAATTCTCATGCAAATTAGCAAGCCCCCACCATTAATTTTGCGAATCATTTGGTGCATAATCATAACCAGACCATTGTATTTGCATTCTCACAGTTCTTGATATGATGATGAAGTCCCACAAGACACAAAGTAGAGATGGGAATCAAGCTTAGCTAATTCCCATACTAAAACGATCGTGGGTTTAACGGATAAAATTAGCTGTTGCTTTTTTTCTTTTTTTTATTCAGAGATATGATGATTAATGTCTGTTCTTCCAATAAGTTCAAGGCATGTACCTATATACAATAATTAAACATGAATTTAAAATGAATATTTTAAATTAGTGTTTGATACTGTAGTAATGATTGTTTTCTAAAGTTTTTTTTTTATAAATGTTTCAAATAATTTTTTTTTATTTTTATAAATCTATTTTTCATAAAATACATTAATATATATATATAATTCATGACATGATTTTGACTGAACAACAAATATTATCTAAACTTGATCCTTAATTGATGTTGTGTATTTTGCATGTGACTTTGTCAACCTTTTGGTAGCCTTTGAAGATAGAAGTTGCTTATTTTGCGATTTGGTAACTGACCCACATGGGCACGTGGCACTGATGCTTTAAAGTTATCCTTTCCATATATAATAAAAAGATTTTTTTTTTTGAAGAGTCAACAATATCTTTACAACCGACAAAACAAAATAAACAGCAGATTATCCAATATCTAGTGATTGCCATTTTTTTTTAAATGGAAATTATATCTTCCATTTGCAAAATATATTCTGTAAAATATTAAGAACAGGATTTTTTTTATAATTCCAAGTCTTTTTCTTAATCCAAGATTTTAGAAATTATGGTTTGCTGATATAGTCAACAAGAAAAATAAATATAGATAAAAAATACACTTGTCGTATATAATAAATATAAATCAAAAAGATTTTCTCATGAATCTTATTTCTCTTTTCCAAATATGATTTCCCCATGTAGTCTCTCTCTAAAATACAATACACAACCACTAATGTTAACCTCAATCAATTAGCCAAATTCATAACCTGCATCGTGAGATAGATAATCTTATAAAATATAAATTAAAACAACTTATGAATCATTATTCTCAATCAATCCAATGGTGAAGGATAACATTGACTTAAAATTTTTAATTTGAGTCAACCCGAGCTAACTTGTAAAACTCGGGTTAAGAGACCAAGATAATGAAATTCAATTCTCAATTAGCACAATGTTGAAGAATAAAATTAGAATACACACACAAATTCAATCAAAAAATGACAAAATTATTTGAGTTAATTTGGCTAACTAGCAAAACTTACGACTTAAGTTATGAGACCATGATAAACCTATAGAAAGTACATTAAAATATAATTATGAAACTTAATTCTCAATTAATCTAACATTGAAAGTTAAAATTGAAGAAAAATATTAATTAAAATTACCTCAATCAACGCTACTGATTCGCAAAACTCATTACTTGAGTCTTAAAACCAAAACAGGCCATAAAAATCAAATCAAAATAAATTATAAAATTCAATATCTATAAATTAAATATTAAAGGATAAGATAAAAAAAAGTCCTAAAAAAATCTAGAGGAATAAAGTGAAAAAACCTTGGTATTTATAGTGAAATGCCAAAGTATGTTAATTAAAAGACTAGCATAATTTTATTTTATCATTTCGATTTACCCATTTAGTTTTTTTTTTAAAATAAAGATATTTTTGAAATTTTAAATCGTGTTTATAAACTAATGTTCATTGTAATAAATTTCCATATAAATATGAATAAAAGACATTCTAACAATTGATTTTTTCTTCATTAATTAAAAATTCCTACTTGAATTCAAAGGCATTAAAATCGTAGAAAAAAGATATTCTTTAAATTATAAATGGCGAATTATTGACAAAAACAATTACGTACTATAAGTCTAAATCTATTCTCATAGAAACAGAGGTGTCAAACTTTGAAAAATTTACTATTATTATCTAAAATGTTAAAATAGATTACACAATATCCAAAATGAGAATTAAATATAAGATACTTTGAAACGATTAATTATTTTAAGAATTATTTAAAACGATGTGAATTTCAAGAGCTTAATTGAGAATCTAAAACCCAAAAGGAGTGTAATTCTCTTCTTTTTTTTTTAATACAAAAAAATTCTACCTTGAAAAGTATATTTTATGAGTCTAGACGAGAGAGAAAATCTTAGCTATCCCAATTTTTTATAAAAAATATATATACTGATTTAAACTCAAAATTTATTTTGCTACAAGCCCTTTACTATCATACATCGTCCTTTCCGAGAACATAGTATAATTCTCCTCTTTTCATTAAAAAAGAAAAGATAAAATTAAATGTTTCCACTAAATAAATAAAATGAGAAAAACTAAAGCGTGTCGTTAGAACACTCCCTAAGATATTAGTTGTAGTAATTAGTTTTAATTAAATATGGCAACAATTAAGAAAATTTAAATTTCAAAATTGGACATTCTCCATAACACATACTAGCCAATACTTTTTTTTTTATGTGGTCATGTAATATTGGTTACCGGATCCAAACGTTTGAAATTTAAATAATTGATTATTAACAATTAATTTCTAAAATAAAACTAATGAAGAAGGCGACATTGAGAAGAGATAAAACAAGAGATCTTTGTGCATTCTATTTTAAAAATATAAAAATTCATTTTAAATCTATCTTAAAAACACATTTAATTTTTTATGTCTTGTATTGCATTTTAAACAAGTGATCTTGTATTTTTTTTATGCATGTTATCTCCCAAAATAGTATTATAATGCTAAGCCTCTGTATGTTATTGCGTTTCAAAAGCATTTTTGATAAAAAAAATAAAAAACAAATTATTTTTATTTTTTACTTTAAATTTAAAATTTATAGTGTTCTTAGATCATTTTCACATGTTGATATCAATAATAATTTTTAAAAAATAAAAACACATCATTTTGAAGTATTTCTAAATAAAAATCACTTTAAAAAACAATTTCAACCATACTTTCAAACAGACACCAAGTACACTTATTGGACAAATGTAAGAAAATAAAACCACAATAACCTATTAATCTAAAAAGTAAACTGAAAAATCAGATTATATTTTCAAAATAGCTTTAAATATTAATCTCCATCATTTAATATAATAAGAAATTTCATTTTAATTATTAGAAACGTGATTAATTTAGACCTAATTTCCATTGATACAATAAATTCAATATATTTTTTTTTCCAAATTAACCACCAAAATAAGTAAGTAAATCCTCCCAAAACCTCCATCTTTGACTTTGGCTAGTTCTATGACTTTGGCTAGTTCTAGAAGTAAAATAAAAACCAAAAAAGAAAAAAGAAAAAGAAAAAAGGCAAAAGGTAGTATAATTATAACATGGTGCAACCCCTCTCTCTCTCTCTCTCTGTCTGTCTCATAGACATGTAAAAATATAGTGGCAACCACCGCGTAATATTGCAGACAGAGAGAAGAAGCCTTAGCCCACCAATACCAAATACCAAAATCTGAAAACAACCAAGAAACGTAGTTGCTTGCATGATCTCTCAACCCTAAATCATTAAAGAATAAAACTGACCAAATCCTCATTCCACTTGCATTTCCATTGCCCTTTCTGGTTAACCGCTGTTTTATATACAGTTTCTCTCAAAAGGTATGTAAAAAAACTAACTTCCCTTCTTGTTACGTTTCTTTATTTAAGCTTTTCGTATTGCTTTTGTTTCCATATTAAAGTTCCTGTTTTAAGACAAATTCGAGATGTGTTTTTGTTTTTTCAAAAATGGGTTCCTTTGGAAATGGCGTTTTGATCATGGGTTTTTGATAAAAAGCCTGTTCTTGGTGCGTTTCTGCTCTTATTTTCTCTCTTTTATTTGTGTCTTCTGCTACAAAAATCCTGCTTTAATGTAGTTTTTTTCTTTTTAAGTTTAGTGAATTATTGGATTGTATCTTTGTTTGTAATTTGGTGGCATGAACTTTTTAGGATTTTGGTGATTGTAGATTGAGAGCTTCATTGGGATTTTACCGGTGTGTTATGGTTGATTGCTTTTATTGCAATTCTCATTCTTGTTAATGTATGCAGTATGAAATGAATAGAAATGCATGTTATATTGATATTGTTTCGTCTACTTGTTAAATAGTTAATGTGACAATGAAAATAGCATGTTGAAGAATATTGTTGTTAGTAGGTTTGAGAAATTGAAAGATCTCAGATTTAATGTATTTAACAGTTGTCAGTTAGTTTAAATGAATAAGAGAATCGATATGTGACTATGCTTTTGGTGCGGTGGTTGGTTTACTTTGGTTTCCAGGATGTTTGGAATAGCATAGAATTGAATTAGATTGATTCTGTGCTGAAATTTTCATTCAAGGATAATAAAGTGATTCCATTTATCTATTTGTTTATGTTCTTTATTTATATTGTTTTGCCTATTATGAGATTGTGTAGTGCTCTGCTATGTCATTTTAAGCCTTGGAAGTTCTTGATTGCTCTGTTTGATCCAATCCTCGAAAAGATTCTAGCCTTTAAAACAGTGTCAAAGTTGATTCTAACCAGAAGAATTAGATTAATTTACATTGTTGGTATCTTATATGTAAAACAATTCAAACATAACCAATCGAAGCATGTTAATTGGTAGTATTCGACATTTTGAACTCTTTGAAGTTCAGAAGATAAAATAGGTGATAAGTCTGTGGTTCTTCTGGTTATCTCATGAAATTTGTAAATTATTATTATATAACTCCATTTTGTTTCACTATTCATGTGGGATATTCATAACATTTTCCGTGGTTTACAAGAAATTATATTGATCTCAGAACATAAATGGATTGCTGTTCACTTTACAGGTTGAAGATTGAGATTTCTCCAGTCCAAAGTTTTTCATTCAACGTGATCTCAGATTGTATTTTTGTGAGTTTTCTTCCTTGGTTTTAATATTTGTATAAAATTTTGGATAATACCAGAATATTTGTTTAGATAATGCGTTCAGAATATACATCATAACTGGATGGTCTTTGTTTGCAGGGTTGCCTTTTCTATACTTTTGTTCTCTTCATCTTGTGTGTATCCTATGGCTGAGCCGAGCATCAGTCTAGCAGTGACCCCAACAATAGCTGAGGCTGATAGAGGTGAATCAAAACGAAATTCTACGGGAAAATCAAGTTTGTCAGATACAAGTAAGGATATTCTTCCCCACTATCTTCGAGCTTCTACTGGTTCATGTCATGATTTCTGTAAATATGGGAGGAATCATGCATTTGAAGAGAAGGCAAGGCGTTCCTTTCCTAGAAGGATTGTACAGAAACTACAAGATGACCAAATTTTGGCAGAGTCTCAGACAGAGGACAAGAGTACATCAGTGATTAAGGTCAAGCCTAGTCCCAATTCCAAATCCCCCAGTGCTAATAATCCTGAGATCATCAAGCGAGAAGCGTCAACCAAATCAGCTGTCATCCAAACTCCATTGCTCAAAGAAGTCCTGACTAAGAGGATGACGCCAACAGGTTTATTAGCAAAGTCTTTTGACAGCCAAAGTTCAATGTTAAGAGAAGCTCTGGCCAAGAAAAAATCATCAGCCGGGTTACCTCTGGCAAAATCATTTGATGGCAGAAGTCCAGTTTCAAGAGAAGTTCTGGCCAAGAAAAAATCATCAGCTGGGTTACCTCTGACAAAATCATTTGATGGCCAAAGTCCAGTTTCAAGAGAAGTTCCGGCCAAGAAAAAGTCATCAACTGGGTTACCTCTGACAAAATCATTTGATGGCCAAAGTCCAATTTCAAGAGAAGTTCTGTTCAAGAAAATGACGTTGACACAGGAAGTATCAACTAAATCAGCTGACAGCCAAGGTTCAGGGTCAAGTGAGATTTGGATGAAGACAAAGACAACAGCTAATGGGAGGAAGAAGGGTTCAGAGGTCAAGTCATCCCCAAGCATCACTATGCAGGATTTAACATCATCTTCTAAAAAACCAGAGGTCTCTGTGAAACAAGTGTTGTTCAAAGCTAAAGAAGTAAAATTATCTGCAAAATACACTGGTACTTTGAATCCAAAATCATCTTCTCCTGATGCTTCAAAAGTTTTTGGTGCCAGAAGAAATGGTGACATCAAGATCGAACAGCGTACAGGGACCTCCAAAATAGTTGCAAAGAAATTACAAGCATCCCCAAGGGCTTCATTTTCTCCTAGAAGGTCAGTCATTAGTGGTGCTAGAGGACTAGCATCCCCACGAGTTTCATTGTCCAGAATTGCATGCCTAAATGCAAAGAAGAATAGGAGCTTGAAACTCACGCCTCAGACTAAAGAAAGTAATGTTAAGCAGCACAAGAATAAGAATTCCCATAAGAATGCCGGTAATGTTCAACCCACTGGTAAACGTAAAGAATCCAATGGTGACACAATCCAGGAGAAAACGTTGAATGTCATCAAGATGAAAGCTGACAACAAATATGTGGAGTCTGATCACAATGAGAATGTTTCTGTCGAGGCATCACCACCTCTGCTATCTTCACTAAAGTCTCCATCCCTCCCAAAATCTCTCTCCTCCATGTCCCATAGTGAAAAAGATGAAGATGGATCTGAGTATACGGTGACGGAAGCAGAAGATGACACTTCTTCTGAATACGATGAAACCGAGTTCATTGAAGAGGCAGAGACTTTGGAAGCAGGACACAGAGGGAGGAATAGAAAGTCTGGGATGGTTCTTTCTGAGGAAAAAGATGGCAACCCTGTGAAATTACGTTTCAGGAGGGGAAGGGTGATTGATATTCAGTCTGAGAATAATAGCCCAAGGAGGTTGAAATTCAGACGAGGAAGAGTGTTGGGGGATAACCAAAATCTCAAAGCTGATGGCCGAAGAAACTTCAAGAGGAGAGGAGCTGATGGTGATGTGATTGACAGCAAACATGATTCAGGAAAACTTGTTTTGAGGCATCAAGATGTTCATGGAAGGAAAGATGCGCAGGGTCTGTTTAATAATGTCATAGAAGAAACAGCAAGCAAACTTGTAGAGACAAGGAAAAGTAAGGTCAAGGCCTTGGTTGGTGCTTTCGAGACGGTAATCTCCCTCCAAGATGGCAAACCCTCTGCAAATGCTGCTTCTTGAGTTGGAAATGACTGCTAAACAAAAAATAAGAAAAAAATTCTAAAAAACAATCTAGTCTGAGTGAATGCTTTGTCATCAAAAGTCCATTAATTTTTCAAGGGATTGGTAGGAAAATAATCCAAGCTTGCACCGATAAGTATGGCTAACAAGCTTAAAAACGATTGCTTCAGTTGACATAAGATTGCTTGGATATAGAGTTGGACGGAAAGTCTCACGAGTATTGATCTTGACAAACCTAATATATAGAGGGTATGCATCTTTCTTCTTCTTTTTTCAATTTATACCCACTGTGATTGGATTCTATTTGTGAATGAAACACACTTGTATAGTTTGACTAGCAAAAGAAAGCTGGATGACATGATTTCTCATTCTTCCATAATTTATCATGCATGTTAGCTTTCTCTTGTTAAATATAACGTGTAATCTGTATTTTGGGGTTTCGTGTTTCTTTGTGATTGAATTTAACGTTAATCTGTTTCTTCCATTTGTTATTATGATGGAAATTGTTGATTAGAATTGTTGAAATTACAAACTCGAATCATCATGAAAACCACTTGATTTGCGTTATCCTTGATGATTCAACTCCTAATAAAGTTGCACGTTTAAAGGCTGAAAATTCTAAAAGGGAGTTCCACTTTATATCAATTTAAGCTGCACTTAATTACAAATCCTTGATGATTTGCGTTATCCGAATCATCCCTTCTACTAGCAAGTATCGTGCAACTTTACTAGGAGTTGAATTTGATATACATATTTCTAATCAACAACTTTATTAAAATATAATATTATTTTAATATATTCTCAAAAAATGCAAAAACTTGGAAGCAGTACCTCCAGACAGTGCAAATGCTATGAGCAAAACCCATGTCTGCTCGTCAACATCACCACCAGAATATCCATCAATTACCACATTCATTCATAAACTAACAGCAAGCAAGAGAGAATCTCAAACACAATCTGAAACATGGAAATATACCCAATCAAAGGATGCCAAATAGGCACACAGACAGTGGCCATCAGCCCAATGATAAAATATGTTGTGAAAAAACCTACGCCTGACACGTGGACAAGTGTATGGTTCTCAGAATCTTTCTCCTGTTGACAGTAGTACAGCTTGTAGCAGCAGTGGTCGTGCTCTTGGCATTTCATTTCCCTTTCTAACGTACCAGCCCTCAAATTTCGAAAAACAATACCCATAACTATGGCTTCTGCTTATCCACCTGACTGTCATTCTCTCCCAG
The DNA here is from genome assembly GCA_964035475.1 of Salix caprea. Classification (NCBI taxonomy): domain Eukaryota; kingdom Viridiplantae; phylum Streptophyta; class Magnoliopsida; order Malpighiales; family Salicaceae; genus Salix; species Salix caprea. The sequence continues at coordinate 7,302,233 of OZ037748.1, read as the reverse complement.
GCATTCGCCAATGAACTGCCAGCACATGAGCCGCTGTAAGAGCCCACTTGCCCTTTCTACTCTTTGCGTGGCGAAGTATGAATGGTTTTGATTTAAAAATCAAAATAAGCACGCAACTGTATCTGTTCAAGAAATATAAAACTATTTTCTTCTCCAATACACACCCTAAAGAAAGCCTTCTGCTCTCTCTCTCGCTCTAATCTCTGCACTTCCTTTGCTCTCCATGCTCCTTTCTCTTAGGAGGGCGTTATTTCTCACTTGGGATCAAAATACGTCTCAAGTAAGTGGTCAAAGTTCGCGGCTTTTTTCGGTGAAGTGTTTTTTTTTTCTCTAACCAGTGCTTCTCAAAAGCCTTTGATTTAATTTTTTAGGGTGTAAATCTGTTTTTTAGGGTGTTGAGGGCATGAGAAGAGGATACTTGTTTTGCTGAGGTAAGAAATTTTGGGTTTCTATCATCATTTTAATTACGATCCTATCCGCTTTTAACTTTTTTGCTTTTCTTGTTTGATTTTGATGTGGGCTATGGTCTTTTCAGCTCTACAACCTCAAGTGCTGTTTTTGCATAATCAAGTGAATATGTGAAGTGGATTTTTCTTTGATTAAGTGACTGTATTTTTATTTTTTATTTTTCGGTTTAAGTGGCTAGCAGTTTGATAAAGGGTTCTTGAGGATCCAAGTTTTGGATGGTAACTCACTTGCATTATGTGATGCTTGAATGTAGTTTGCTATGTGATGCTTGAGATGATGGAACTCAAACAAATTTTAAAGCTTTTAATGGCTAGGATTAAGTGTCAACTTGTACTGCGGCTAGTTTCTGTAAAATGTTATGCACGAGTGCTTCCGAATAGAAGCTCTGGAGTTCTTTTTTATTGTGCAATGCATATGTAGCTCAGAAGGCTGTATTAGTACTCACATAAAGATTAACGTTGGACTTTGTTTGATAGGATTTCGTTTTTCAACTAAAGTTTATTACAATTGTATATCTTTTATTAGTCCATACACGCTCATATTCATTAAGATCACAGGTTGTCGCTATATTTGTTGTCTTAACATCATTTTGAATGAGAATAGATGATTTGCATGGTTAATTTGTCGGTATATGACTCCATAAGTGAATGGTGTTCACTCCCATGACTATTATATGAATGGTATTTAATATACATTTCTTATTATTATAATATAAATGTAAAAAAAATATGGATCTAGGCTTTACATGCTCCTGTATGAGAGAATCAACGAGCTTACCAATGCGGTAGTAAACAAGATCATTTACTTTGCCCCGTGTTTCAGTGCTATATTCTTTATTTAGCTTCATGCTCCTGAATTGCACAGTCAAATAGTTGTTTCTCCAATAGTAATCAGCTGTATTAACTTGCCAAATTTGGTTGTCAAATGCTAAAACTGTTGACCTTTAACTATGTTGATCTTGATAGGAATGCACACCAAGTACTGATTATCTTTTTTATCATATATTACTTTCTCACTAGATGGAGACAATGATTTTAACAAAGCAATATCGTTGTATACACTCCTCGAGCTGTCAATGCAAAAAAGGGCATCTAAGTGAAGATGTGATTTTTTTAGTGTTTCAACAGCTGAACTGGAACCCTAAGTTGATTGCTACTCTGTCGTGTGTATGCAAATGGTTTGATGATCTTGCCAAGCGAGTATTGTGGAAGGCATTTTGCCGGGCAAGGGCTCCAAAGATGATGCTTGATCTGCAGTCTAGTGGAAGTCACAGTGTTGATGGGAACTGGAGGGCTCTTGGGAAGCTGCTTATTTACTGTTCAGGATGTACCGAGGGTGGCCTGTTTAATAATATTCACATTCCTGGTCATTTTGTTTACAAGACTCGGTTTTCTAGGACGTCAGGGAAGAGCTTTCTTTTGCCACAGTGCAGGACAGACATACTGTATGTGTCTGACCCCTGCGAACATCTTGACCAAGGCGATGAAGGGGATGTAGGATTTTTCCGAGGAATTTTCAAGTCATTCTCAATGTCAAAGGTCCGGAAAATGCTGATTAAAAGGGGGGCACAGCTTCACCCAACTGAGGTATGCCCTTATTGTAAAGCGAAGTTGTGGAGCATGCAGCAAGCTGAAATGATTCCACAGAGTGCCAGCTGCAGACTGGGTGCCTATGAAGACTGCATTGAATATTATGTGTGCCTCAATGGACATGTTCTTGGAATATGCACTCTCTTACCATTGTCTGATTCAGAAGAGGTTTCTGAGCTGGAGTGAGTCAGAATACATGCAGGTACCCTCCTTTACTGAGTGATTTACTTTTTCTTAGAAAGGAACTGAGATACTATTTTGGGGAGTTTTTGATTGTTGTCAAAGAGATATCTTCTATTTGTCATGAACAACGAAGTAACAACCTGTAAAATGATATACAATGCTTGTGATTGTGTGGGCTAGGAACAGCATGCGTTTTCTTTTGAGAAATTAGACGCGCATGCTGAGAAATTAGACGCGCATGCAGATCATTGAATCAGGAGTTGAACCATAGCTCTGCCAACGAAGATCAGAGTATTAGTACTCGTTTGGAAATTGCAATAGAGATGGTCATTTCCTTGATTGGTGTTAGAGAATAATATAAATCATATTATGGGGTCTTACCTAAAGCTTAAATTTTTAGATGAGATGGTTCCTTGATATAGTATCAGAATCTTGTTCATTCAATAGTCACGAGTTCAAATCTCACTATCCTTATTCTATTTGATAAAAAATCCAAGTACAAGGTAGTGTAAGCCTGTGTTAGTTTCAAGTCCAAAAAACTTTCACTTGAGGGGGGTGTTAGAGAATAATATAAATCATATTATAGAGTCCTACTTAACAGTTTAAATTTTTAGATAAGATGATTCTTTGACAGTCGAAACCCAACTGTGATATGGCCTGTTATTAGTACTTTGAAAGTTTTTTAATCTAGGACATGTCATGGAGCTACCTGTTCAAACTGCACTGAGCCGTACTGACCTGTAAGGTATTTTATGTGCTTTTCCTTTCCAGAAATTTCTACAATTGACGACCGTTTTTCTCTTTTTCCCCCCTAACAGATGTCTTAGCAGGCTTGGATTGTTTATTATGGAATGAGCAAACGTGGATGAGAAGGGATAGGCTTCCCGATAGCTATATTTCCCTGAAGCTGTAAATTTGGACATCACAATTGCTTCTAGACTTCAAGTACATTGCTTCCTGTTCCTGCCCAGATCAATTGCTTCATGGAGAAGCCATTGCTGGCGAGCTTTAATCGTCATTTACTTACTGTGAGCGTTGTTTGTGTTGGGATGGCAGATTGGTAATTGCAATGATTCGTATACCCCTGTTCCCTATCATCGATCAGTTGCTTTACCCTTCGATTTTCTATGAAAATCCTGATAAAAATTACAAGGTTCATCCTTCTGTATGCCCTCTGCATAATTTTCACAAGTTCCAGGGAAGGATGGAGTCCGTGTGTACAACTTGACACTCCGCTCTGTTCTGTCTCTCTGTCATAGAAATGTGCTACGCCGCTTGGTCAATTTTTCTGTATAAAAAAAAAAAGCTGAGGCCAAATGTTAATGTCACGAATGAATTTTGATTCAATAAATATGGTTAATTTTATTATATAGTTAAAAAAAGTAATGATACGAATAAAATGAATATTATTTAATATTGTGGAAAACTATAATTTAAAAGGTGTTTATCTGATACCATATGATAATTTTATATAAAGTAAAATGAAAAAAATTCAAAGCTCAACGAAAAATATTAAAGTAAAGGAAAAAAAAATCTTAAGCCTGGATAATTACCAAGTCTACAACTCTTGAACATTAAATTAGGATGGTGTCATAGAAAAATAAAATAAAATTATAGAACTCAATTTTTGGATAATTTAATTTTAATTGATGGAATTAAAAATAAAATTAATATTAAAAAAACCAAAAAATTATGAAGTCAATTTTAACTATTTTTCAAAACTAGTGGTCTAAATCATGAAATTAAGACCAACTCCATAAAAAACAAGTTCAAAATACCAAGAAACCTAATTCATATTCAACAAAAAATCGAGAGATGAAGTTTAAGAAAGAATTAATCAAATTAAAAGAATGAAGACCAAATTTAATGTAAAAATAAAATGAAATCAAATATTGATGGATGAAATTGAAAAAAATAATTAAAAAGGATTAAAAAACAAAACAAATAAACAATTAACTAAATGATAACTAAATTTGTTTAAAAAAACAAATGACAAAACACTTTTCAATTTTAATAGGCGGTGTAATTCTCGATGAGAGAAGAAGAAAAAGAATAAGGAGAAGTGTAGGGTGATGCTTTTAGTGCCTGTTGGGAGTGTGGTTGTGGTTGCTTTTGAAATTATTTTTTATTTAAAAATACATTAAAATATTTTTTTTATTTTTTAAAAATTATTTTTGACAACAACACATCAAAATTATCTAAAAACACCAAAAAATTCATTTTTTTTCAAAAAGCTCTGATGTCATGTTAAAGAACCATCTCACTTAAAAACTCAAGCTGTTAGATAAAACCCCATAATATAATTTATATATATTCTTACATGGTCTACCCAATTTCTTTGAACAGAACTGGTGTTGATGTTAGTTGAATTGACCTTTAGAAAGTTGTAAACAGAATTGGTATCGAAATTTAACATGGCCCTCAAGTTCAAGATGCCTGGATGGATTTTCCTGATGAATAATAGGATAAACAAAATAATATAATACTCACTTTTCAGGGAATTGCAGTAAATCTTCGGTTTCAAAGTGCATACATTTGATCTAGAAGACTTATCTCAATAAACTTGGTTGCATAATCAAGCATTAAATCGCAAAAAAGGTATAGCTGCATATGATTAACTAGCTTCTTGTCATTGATTAACATGTAGTATGCAGTAGCATATACAGCCAAGGACAGAGGTATATCTCTATTGAATCATATTCTGCTTAACACCAGCATCTTCTGCTTCAAAGTCCAATCCTGAAATGCTCATCCGCCCAATGTTAACTGCACAGTTTCAAACTTCAGTAAGTTGATTTACAAGGCTTTTCAAGCTCTAAACAGTTCTTATATCGCCTTGCGTAAGCCAAATGCTGTAAATTACTTAAAGAAGCTCCGAGTTTGGAACACCATATGTCAAAGTGATAACAGGTATAAGAATAATATGACATTTGCATTCCAAGGAACTTGCCATAACCATGATTCAATAGATATAATTCTGTCCTACCTGTTAAATTGAGGATGAGTGTGATCAAGGACTCAAACTTGTGCAAAATGACAATGGTAATTTCAGCTTGTTCTGGAAAGTCAATGGTAATTTCATACGGAACAGAAAATTTTGAGACATTTAAATGCTGTAGCACTTTTCTCTATTAAAATTGACATGGACACAAGCCAAGTTTGTTTAGCTCGTCAAACAAAACTATTATCTGGCTGAATCAGTCAAAAGACAGTTAAATGCTGAATATGTTGCATATTTCTTGTAATGCCGCATTGGGGTTGACGTTTACTGCTTGTGCTAATAAACAATTAAAAACAAAATCCAGTGGACAATAAGGTCAAATAGAAAAGAAAATGTACCAACAGCATCTAGCCCAGCTAATTTTGGCATGAACTTCTTGATGTGGTCTTCAGCTGCTTTATCAGCTTTCAGTGTCTCACACTCAAATGAAATATGAATCTTTTTCTTCCCATGCTTTTCTTCTACCATACCTACAGTATCCTTTTCCCATCTGTTAAGACAACATAAGACATTTTAGTGCAATAATTCATCAACGAGGGTCTATATTTGAACAGAGAAACAAATCCCAGTTTCTTAATAAGAGATGGATCTAGTAGTAAGCTCAAATACATAAAGGGGTTACATTTTAAATTTGAGTGAGTGATATGAGCTGTAACAAAATGCTATCAGAATCATGCTTAAATAATTCAATAATTTCTGAGGAACACATGGAAGTTTATGAAGGATACTTAATTAATTGCTAAAAGTCAATTAGAACTAGCTTGCATAAATCAGTAAAATCACTAATTACTGGGATGAGGTTTATCATTGATGTTTTATCCATTATGCAATTGCAGAAACATATGTCACACTTGCATGCATAAACTAATTATGAAGCACAAAAACAAAAGATAATAATAAACTTGCATGAGTTAAAACAAACTTAAAAACATCAGAAAGTTTTTTATAAAAAGAAAAAAATAATAAAAAGAAAAGAAAAGAGTCATGAAATGAAACTGATTCCCAACTCAAATGTTAATCTAAAACTAACAGTAAATCCCAGATGGCTTACCCATGAGCTTGATCAATGTTATGGAATCGAGCAGCATCATGGCCTTTACACTCAACTACAACAACTTGTTCTTTCCCACTCTGTTAGAAATTAGAGATAACCGGAACAAACAAAAGGTTGGTTAACAACAGCCTGGAAAAAAAAAAAAGAATTACTGAAGGAAAACAAAGAAACAAACATGCCATACATTGAAGTCAACAATTGTAAGTTTGATCAGGCGATAATCCTCTCCTCTGCTACACTCCCTTTCACAAGCTAATTCTTTTCACCATAAAAGTATTAGTTTAGAATAGGAAAATAATTCTCCAAATTTAGTTTTTATAGAAACATATCAAAAGTAAGTTTTTATGGAAAGAGAAGTTTACATCAATTCTTACAGAAGATGGCCACATTTAACCAAGCAAATTTTGTTTCAAGAAAATATCTCTAAGATCTAGAAACATTCTAGGCAGGAGAAATTATTACATAGACTCAATTTTTGTAAAACAAATCAAACATGTTGGCACATCAATGGTAATATATCCAACCTGATATGCCCCAACATGATTTATTTGGTCTAATAGACCAGGTCATGAAAAAATATCTCCCCAGCACATGTAAGCACTTGGATTCACTTGTTATTTGAATGTCAAAACACGCAGAATATCACATGCATACATTTTCTTTTTATAATTTTATAGGTCATATCATCATTGCAAATTCAAAAGCAGGACTCCACTTGGTGCGATTGGTGACTACCATTAGGTAGTTCAATGAGTGCTCGAGTGCATCGAAAGAATTTGGAATGTTAGGACGACAGATGGAGCTGCCAGAAAGACTTAACAGCAATATAATTTATGCAAGAATGAGAATTTAAATAACCAAAAAGCTTCAGTTTGACTTTACGAGTTTAAATAGGTTTAGTTTCTTCCCGCATAAATAATACAAGAAAATAACTTGTTCTTCTTTTTCGTCCTTTCACAAATCAGCCAAAACAGGAACGAGAACTTAGCAAGAACCAAATATTAAGAGACATGGTTCATATAATTTTCTGCATCTTTATACACTGTAAATGATGACCTCTAAGAGCACTAATTTTCGCCGGTGCATCTATAATTTCTCGCAAACCATGAAAACCAAACTGTAGTAATATTATAACACAATCTGAGAAATAAATATTATTGACAAATAACACTCTTCCAAGTTCCAAATATTCCCTCACACCCAAAGTTCTGGTGGATAAAAGACTTGAGACTTTGGTTTGTTTTTCTCTTTTCCTGTCCATAGTTCAAGTACAGACCTTGCATCCATGTCTTTTTTTCCAGACCAGTAATACTTCATTGACCCACACGGGCATAAACATTCATCTAAATACATAAATATACATAGTGAGGTGGGGATTAGGGGTACCAGAGCCATGAAGACCATAGCAAATGGAGTGAGGCAACTGGATGAAGTGACCAGAAATGGACCCAGATGGCAATAATGCTATAGAAGCTACTCCTTCCTTCACCACCTCCACGTTCTCACTCTTTGATGATTCCAATTCTAACAGTTCTTCTCCCCCTCCCTCCTCCGCTATAAAACATGTAATGGAAGTAAAAATAAATCAATAAACTTAAGAACCAAAAACAAAACTATAAACAATTTCCAAAAAAAGAAAATGAACCTTACCCATCAGCTAAACTTCCTTACACAAAGAAAAAGACTGATCCTTTTTTCTTGCAAATGATTTTCTCGTTTCTTCTTTGGCCAATGATAGGGCTTTGCTTTGTTCTGTTGACAAAGGAGTCCCTGCAGTAAAAAGCAAGCTGCTTTTCACAAAATGAAATACAAAGAGACACAAAACGATGACGTCTAACATGGTTATCGAAGATTCCATCTATAAACGGCTCCGTTTGACTCTTTAAACAATTATCTTTCCCTTCAGATAAATCCTGTATATCATCTGCCTCTCCTCCTCCTCCTCCTCCTCCTCCTCTCTCTCTCGAGCTATTCTCTTTCTAAAGCTATTTTCACATTTCGTTGTTTCTACAGAGGTAGTGCTTTATAAGATAGCGATTTTACTGGGTCTTCTCCATTCGTTTGTTTGTGAAAGCTACATAGCTGTTTCATTTATTACTCCTCTTGAAGCTTTGTAATTGCCCAAGTAGTTAACTTTTGTGGGCTTGATGTTATTTTCGAAACTTTTAGTATTTTACATGAAAGTAGATTCCAGTTGCAGGTGGTTTAGTATTTTGAAGCAAAGATAGTTCCTTTATTTATGAAAAGGATTGTACAGTGTGTGTAATGCAATTGGGATGTTTCCAAGTTGGTTTGCTCTTGATTTAGAGAATTTAGATTGAAGTGAATATTTACATATTTCGTTTTTTATGTTATGTTAGTTCAGTTATGGCTGAACTGTTGAGGAATTCAATGCTAGTTACCATTAAAGGGCATGGACTTGCTTGTCAAAAGGGTGTGTATTTGCCAAACAAAGGTAAAGATAGAAATTATTGTAGAAGTTATTGCTGTGGTGGATATGGTGGTTCAGCTATGAAAACAAGGAAAATTCATGTGGGAACATGTGAGCTCAACGTGGTTTCCGTGTCAATGAAGGGCCTTACTTGGTTTGGATGTGTTCGATTGAAGAAGCCTCAGATGAGTTTGCAATTCGTGTCCGTTACAATGAGAAATTCACTGATTGGACCAGGCGTGGTAGCTTGTAATGAATCCGAGTTGGTTTCTGAAAATAACAGACAAGATGAATTGGTTCGAAGAGGAATAGACCAATTTGATATGGATCCTCTTGGACAAAAATTACCTCCTTGGGGAATTGTCAGTGACAATTATGAGTTGGTTTCCAATGAAAAGGAAGAACAAGACTTGGTTGAGAGTGGAATAGACCAATTCGACATGGATTCTCGTGGACAGAATTTCCCACTACAGCAGGGATCAGATATTAATAATGAAAAAATTGTCCAGTCACCATCACTTTTAAACAACAGGGTTACTGTGAATGAAAGTAGGGTACTTTTTTTAGAGGAAACTGATGAAAATGAGTTATCAAGAAGGATTTTGATGCTTAGTAGATCTAACAAGATTAGAAGTGCACTGGAGTTGCTTAAGTCCATGGAATTCTCAGGCCTCCAACCTAACATACATGCTTGTAACTCTCTTCTCTCTTGCCTTGTAAGACACGAACTGCATGAAGATGCATTGAGGGTTTTTGAGTTCATGAAGAAAAATGAGATCACAACAGGCCATGCATATAGCTTAATACTGAAAGCAGTTGCAAGCACCAAGGGTTGTGATTCAGCACTTGATATGTTTGTTGAATTGGAAGCTTTTTCCAGAGAGAGGAAGGATTTTGATGTAATTGTTTATAACACAATGATATCTGTTTGTGGCAAGGAGAAAAATTGGGTTGAAACTGAAAGAATATGGAGAAGTATGAGGGAAAATGACTATCACGGAACACAAGTTACTTACTCGCTGTTAGTTAGCATTTTTGTTCGTTGTGGTCGGAATGAGCTAGCTATTGAAGCTTACAGCGAAATGATTCAAAATGGTTTGAAACCAAGAGAGGATACAATGCATGCTGCAATTGGTGCATGTTCAAAGAAGGGAAATAGGGACTTGGCTCTGAATATCTTCCAAAATATGTTGGATCATGGGCTGAAGCCAAATCTTATTGCATGTAATGCATTGATTAATTTACTTGGGAAAGCAGGGGAGATCAAACTTGCATTTAAGGTCTTTAAAATTCTCAAGTCTTTGGGTCATACACCTGATGAGTACACGTGGAATGCATTGCTCAGTGGTCTATACAGGGCAAAGCAACATGTTTATGTTCTTCAGCTCTTTGAGAGAATCAAAAGAGAACAAAAATCTCAATTAAATGAACATCTATACATCACTGCCTTGATGTCTTGCCAGAAACTCGGTTTATGGGATAGAGCTCTTCAGCTTGTATGGCAGGTGGAAGCTTCTGGGCTTTCCGTTTCAACAGCATCCTATAATCTTGTTATTGGTGCTTGTGAAGTTGCTAAAAAGCCAAAAGTTGCGTTGGAAGTTTATGAGCACATGGTTCACCGGAAGTGCCCTCCAGACACTTTTACCTATTTGTCATTGATAAGAAGTTGCATTTGGGCATCTCTTTGGGATGAGGTGGAGGAAATACTAGATGTAAGTTTATTTCTGGACATTCTATCCCTTTTGTGCTCGAGAATAACCGCATGCGAAGACTAATCTAATCTATCTTCAAGCCTTCACTCTTCATGAACTCTGTGCTTTTCTCAGAATTCACTCTAGATAACTTATCCACATAAACCTGGACTCTGTTAAGGAATCAGGAGTATAAAAGATGAGCTGCTTAGCTTTACTGAATTTTAGTTTCATAAAAGTTTTGTCTGTTGCAAGTCAATTTCATGTATTGAATATCCTGTAGAAGAAGCAGAATAATTTAGTTCCTTATCAATATCATATTTCACCCTAGTAGTTGTGAAATTAACGAACCAGAAAAAGAATTTTTGTGAATTGTTGGTCCAAGTCTATACGCTTATACAGTTTAGAATTAAATTCCAAGTTCAAAATCTGGTCTTTCAAAACCTTTCTGTCAAACTAAGGTGCAGAACTGACATAGATGAATGACCTTTGTTTCTGGACCTTTTCTTGTTATAGCTTTGCAAATGGTTCAGAAATAACTGATAAATTTCGTTTCATCTGCAGCGAGTTGCACCAGATGTCTCCCTCTACAAGGCGGTAATCCATGGAATGTGTTCAAGAGGCAATATTGAATCAGCAAAAAAGCTGTGCATGAAAATGGGCAAGAGCGGTCTCGAACTGGATGGGGCCCTGATGCTCCAGAACTTGCAGAAAAGTTCATCTAAAAGAAGCAGGTTTTCTACCTGCCGTAGATAATCCACATGGAATCATATCCTTGGTACTGTAACTAAACATCAAGGAAGAGAGCACAAGTGAAAGAGCTTACTGTCGATGGTTTCTTTGACCTCAGCAAACATCACGGGACATGGTAGTGCCATTATATAGCAAAGTAAATGAACCATGTCTAGTGCAAGCAGGGTCTTGGCCTAGCGGTCAAGAAGGGACTTGTCCCTTCCTCTCACCCCAGGTTCAAGCTCTGCTATGCACGTCTGTCACCCCCGTGGTATCTTACCTGCTCACTGAGCTTGCAGAATGTTCAGTGAGTCCGGGGATTAGTTGTGGTGCGCTCAAGCTAGCCCGGACACTCCGGTTATCAAAAAAGAAAATGAACCATGTCTAGTCTTTAGTTATGCAAAATATCCTAGTTTCAATGCTCCCTCTTCCTTGATTCTAAAGTTGGCATATCCTCAATATTCTATGATGGAAGGCATTGTGAGCCAGGCGGGTTGGCAAATTAAGCAGTCTGAACCACTCCAAATTCCCCTGATGGCCCATGTGCTGAACAATCTACCGAAGAGTATTTTATTTCTTGTCTAGAAATATCAATGAAAATCTCTCTGAGAATGTCTTGGCTATTGTCTCTTGTCCTTGTTGTAGATTTAATTGCATAGTGTTCTTGGCAGCAAGACTGACGCACTAACATGACCTCAGCTTGAGAGATATATGCTGCTAATCAACAGAAGACGTGCAAACGGTGTTCTGATGTTTTCTCGAGGATCATGACTTTAAACAAATTATGATAAAGAGATTCTAACGAGTTAAAACAAATATTGATGCATACTGGCCAATTTGTCAGATCAAAATAGCAAGACAGCCCAAATACATTAGAAATTACTTTCTATGATCGATTTTTACTCGCACCTTTCCTTTTGTTTTCTCTTGATCAAAAGATTTCATTTTCATAAGCGATTCATACGGCTTCATTGAAATGAAATATTATAAACGATGTCGTCAATATGGATAACCAATTTCTTCAACTGGAACATGCATGAAATCTCTGGCCTGAAATAAATAATTACGTCGTTCTCTTGTGCACTTAAGACTTCAAGAACACTAGATCGCCCCCAACTTTGGCAACCACTCATGGCATAAAAAATATTATGTTAGGCACGGTGTACATACCTTACAACAAAAAAACATAAACCTTGAGACCTGTACTTTTATAATGGAAACATTATACAAGATGGAAAAAGCCATTTTGCATGAGCTACGAACCCTCTACACAAAATGTATGAAACCTATAGTGTAGTGAAGGTAGAAACATTCAGACAGTTTGTGAGAAAGCTCGATTTCCTGCTGCTGCTTTTTCTTCACTAGTTCAAGACACTTTAAAACTAGCTTTTGCACAAAATGTATAAAACCTATATAGTGTAGTGAAGGTAGAAGCATTCAGACAGTTTGCGAGAAAGCTCGTTTTCCTGCTGCTGCTTTTTCTTCACTAGTTTCCAGACGCTTGAAAACTAGCTTTTGCTGGGGGAGCTGCCCATTAGCGAATGCTGTCACCTCGGTGTCTATTGAGACAGAATCCTCATCCTTAAATTCCCCTCTCAAGATACCCTTGGCAAGTTCGTTTTCAACATACTGCTGAATCACCCTTTTGACTGGCCTAGCACCATAGTTGGGATCGTATCCGAGAGTCCCAAGAAGATCTACTGCTGCATCAGTAACCAATACTCTTATCTTCCGGTCTGCAAGCCTTTGCTGGACCCGTTCAAGCTGAAATGCAAAAGGAAGCATGGCATAAGGCAGGCAGTAAAATGCATCAAAATTGGATCATCATGCAATACACTACACTCAGTGTGAAAAGCATAATGAGGTTAACATTGAAATTCAAAATAAATTACTCCATTGTTAACAAAGAAAGAGGTCATTTCCGATGAGTCTCCATGAAGAGTTGTAAGAGATCCAGCACATCTTGGAACATATACATGTAAGCACCACAATTCAGGTAAATGCTAGGCACGCTCATTTACCAAGTCTCAATCTTAATCTAACAGGCTGCAAGATAATTGCAGTTAACTAGGATGCAAAACACATTAATTTGGGTAATACAATCAAGAATGGACCAGACAAGCTCTAACCACTTTATGTAATATTAATTTATAGCACATTACAGGGAGATTTGCTGAAGAAAAATATGATCAACCCAAACAACATATCCCAACATACCTGTAACCTGACAATGCTGTTTATTTGATCACGATCCAGAGGCTGGAAAACAATGTACTCATCAACCCTGTTCATGAACTCAGGTCGGAAGACTGATCTAGCAGCATCCATTACCCTCCTCTTCATTGTTTCATAAGCTACCTCCTTTGGCAAGTCATTATCAGTGTCAAGTATATATTGTGAACCCACATTTGAAGTCATAATGATGACAGTGTTTGTGAAACTGATAGTGCGACCTTGTGAATCAGTCACCCTACCATCATCCAAAATCTGAAGGAAGATATTAAATACATCAGAATGAGCCTTCTCTATCTCATCAAAGAGAATAACTGCATATGGCCTCCTACGAACTGTCTCTGTCAACTGCCCCCCTTCCTCATACCCTACATAACCAGGTGGGGCACCTATTAATCGTGAAACTGCATGCTTTTCCATGTATTCGCTCATATCAATTCGTACAAGGGATTCTTCAGTATTGAACATATAGGTAGCTAGGGCTTTAGCTAGTTCTGTTTTTCCAACACCAGTAGGGCCCATGAACATGAAACTAGCAATTGGACGGCGAGGATCTGAGAGACCAGCACGAGATCTCTGAATGGCCTCAGCTATTGCTTTCACTGCAGGATCTTGACCCACCACACGTTTATGCAGCTCTTCTTCCAAATGCAATAGCTTCTCCCTCTCAGATTGTTTAAGCTTGGAAACAGGGATGCCAGTCCACTTGCTAACAATTTCAGCAATGTCATCACCTGTAACTTCTTCTCTAAGCATGGACTTTCCTGATTTCATATACTCATCCAACTCCTTTTCAGCACTTCCAAGTTGGCGTTGCAAAGAGTTCAGGCTCCCGTACTTTAATTCAGCAGCACGATTTAAATCATACTCTCGCTCAGCCTGCTGAATCTCAAGATTGACCCTGTCAATCTGTAAGGAATAAACATTAGCTTTGAGATTGTCACATCAATAAGCATTTATTACTTATTTTTTTAGTGATTTCTGGCCAAAAAAAAAAGAGGATAATAGTTAAATTACATTTGATTTAACACTCACTACTCCATTAAGTTTGTCTATTCAAAACTTGTGTGTGGGGCAGTGTGCAACAGAATCGTTCTCATACTGACTTATCTAGTATATGATGAAGAGAAAAGTTTCACTTCCGATGAACATTCATGGTAAAATAATACCTCTTCTTTAATTGACTGAATGTGTGTCATTACAGACTTCTCATGCTCCCATTGCTCTGTCAGATCAGCTTGTTTCTTTTTTAACAGAGACAGCTCAGCATCAAGGCGGCTCAACCTATCTTTTGAAGCTTTATCTGTATCATTTGTAAGCGATAATCTCTCCATCTCCAGCTTTAATACTGTACGGTTGATTTCATCAAGGGCAGTAGGCTTTGAAGTAATTTCCATTTTCAGTTTTGCAGCTGCTTCATCAACCAGATCGATAGCTGCAATTTGAATATACATGAGCACTTTGTGGTCTTGTACTTATAAATAAATTGTAAAGACACGTTTGGCGTTGTAGGAGGAATGAGATACATGTTCATGCAAACCAAGCAAGTTTGTGTTTTCCTATAAGTGGACCAAATATAGAGCTTAAATACAAACTTTTGCACAATGGATATCTCTTCTATACAAGTTTAGCATATGATAATGAGATTTAACATTAGTTTCGGGAGGATGACAAATAGGCATACAATTGTTAATTGCACATCCTACCTTTCTGGCTAAACATGCATTACAGGAAGTCAACATTGAATGAATTATCTAAACAGCATAAATCATCTTCCAGCTTTTTAGGCTGTTATATATCTGTGTGCATCAGTATTACCTTTGTCAGGTAAAAATCTTCCACTGATGTAACGATCAGACAGGATCGCAGCTTCCACAAGTGCACCGTCAGAAATACGGACTCCATGATGCAGCTCATATCTTTCACGCAGTCCCCGTAGTATAGATACTGTATCCTCTACTGTAGGTTGATCAACATAAACTTGCTGGAAACGACGCTCCAATGCAGGATCTTTCTCTATATACTTACGAAATTCATCCAGTGTTGTTGCACCAATGCAACGCAACTCTCCTCTGCCAAGCATAGGCTTCAAGAGATTGCCTGCATCCATTGCCCCATTTGTGGCACCTGATACAAGTATTAGAGGGTCATTATTGTTATCAGATATATTATCAACAGTTCATTAACAAACCTCATTTCACATGTTAGGATGGCTACTATTTATATGGGCCACATTCACATTCTCTTTTATATTAAGAATAATCTGCTTCCTATCTTAACTTCATCCACATTTCAGGTATGTGTCACAAAGTAATAGCATTCTCAAAAAAATTACATTTATTTCTACTTTGAGAGAATTCAATTCCATAGAGACACATGAGCTTGAAGGAAAAGAATAAAGTAAAGCTGACGTGCAGCTTACCGGCACCAACCACTGTGTGAATCTCATCAATGAAAAGGATAATCTGACCATCTGAATCCGTGACTTCTTTAAGTACAGCCTTCAATCTATCCTCAAATTCCCCTCGATATTTTGCCCCGGCAATCAGTGAACCCATGTCAAGGGATATTAGCTGCAAAGCATCTAACGAAATCATTACCAGGTTAAACAGTAACCACAGGTTATGGACAATGCAGCCTCTCCTCTGAATACCACAGAGAGAGAGAGAGAGAGAGAGAGAGAGAGAGAGGTCCAGCGAGTGGAGCTTAAAGTGAGCATATAAAGAATGCACCTTTCGGTTCATCAAAGCTTGAGGTACATCCCCTTCCACGATTCTCTGGGCAAGTCTGTCCAAAAATACAGTCAGTAATCTACACATTCTAGAAATAGACCACCAAGATGTAAAACAGATCAAGTTTAGGCAGTCAAACTAGACAAAAATTATTTAATCACCCCCTATAAAAACATCCCACTGCACCTAGGTCCATAAAACAAGCAGGCTTCACTTAGGACTTGACACAAACTTGAGTACTGTTTTCACTATTTTAATATTAATATGTTTTATGAGATAAGTAATATAGTGAGAATAACATTGAGTATGTTTGTTTAAGCTGCAAGTCAGAAAAAGTTCAACTAACTTGTAAGGTCAATTACTTCTAATCAGTAAAGCCAGAAACTTGTCAGATAAAGAACCCAATTTATCAGAAATACCCAGAATCCCAGTTGATCCTACTTGAATGATATTGTCTCTGTGAAGAATCAAGCATTTAAATGCTTACCCTTCAGAAATTGCAGTTTTCCCCACACCTGGTTCACCAATTAGCACAGGATTGTTTTTTGTTCTCCTGGAGAGAATCTGGATGCATCTACGGATTTCATCATCCCTGCCAATAACTGGGTCAAGCTTTCCTGCTTTTGCCATGGCTGTCAAATCCTTTCCATATTTCTCCAGTGCTTCATACTTTCCTTCAGGATCTGTAACAAACTAACAACATTTCAGACATGCTTCATGCAGAAAGCATTGAGAGAAAAAAAAAATCACAAAACTATGAACATTTATCAACAGATATGCAGCAGAGTACAGAGACGCGTGAAAATCAATATTTTATTAGCAACCACCAATCATATTAAAAAGAAATATAGAAATTTTTCCTAGTCCCAGGAACATTAGTTCAACCCAGATGGTTAATAGTTCCTGCCTCCTGACCTCAGCATGCTGTTCCATTAACAAGAACTTGAATCATATCACAGTTTAAACCCGAGAAAGTAAAAGCTTCATTGGTTTCAAGTTTATCTTGAATACACACACACACATACGGAATGCTCACAGGGAAAGTATTCAACCTTGGTCTATAACTGATTGGCGCCCCCTTATCGATTCTATTGCAGGTTTCAGAGTTTGTAAAGATACTTGGAAATCTTTAAATAATTGCTTCCCAAATCGTTGATCTTGAGTGAAAGCAAGAACCAAATGCTCAACAGAAACAAATGAATCCCCATACTCTTTCTTGTATTCTCTGGCTCGCTGGATCAGGGCCTCCAAGTCACGTCCCAACATTGAACCAGCAGTTTCGCTTAGAACCTTGCATAATTAGACAGAGAGAAATAAAATGATAATTTGGTCATCACAAAAACACCTGACATGAGATCTCAAACCTGTGAAATTATAGGTTCGTGGACATGATCACATTTCATGCTTTAGCTTCAAATGAGGGAGGGTCCACTACAGATTGTAACATTTGTCAGCCAATTTTTCTAGTGCCCAAACTGGTATGCCTAACACTATGGTACTAATCATGTGCTGGTCAGATTCCCAAGACATCTTATAATCAATGCCTTAAATTGTATTGAAGATTGACGACCTAAACACCACATTGCTAAGAAAGTTTTGATATTCAGGGATCAAATGATTAAGTAACACCACATTGCATCTCAACTTCCATAAGCAAGGCACCAAAAACTTACTTGAACGGACACGAAAACATGTTAGATGGATACTAATAAACATGAAAGGGGGTCAAAGGGCAGTACATTACCTTGGGTTGGCGTTGGATAAATCTGTCGGTGGCTTCAAGAAGACGAGTATTATCAACCCCAACCTTGGAAAAGATACGGCGAGCAAGGCCATTCTTTTGCTCCAAGAGGACTTTCATCAAATGCTCAGTCTCCACTATCTGATGCTTGTTCTCCTTCGCCACATCTGGAGAAGATACAATTCCTTGCCATGCCATGTCTGTAAATTCTTGCTGTGTAATCTGTCGAAAAATAAAATAAAATTCAATAATTGGCATCACTAATAATAGTTACTTAACTTACTTACTTACCCTTCCATTAGAAGCATCACATCTAACAACAAAGGAAGTGGGTCTACTAGTCCTCTGAAAACGGGCACCATTTCTCTTCAACTCGAGCGACTTCACAGAAATCCGCTTTCCAGCGAAGCTAATGAGAGACTTTTGAGGCAACAAAGCATTCGTGATAGAAGCTGAACGTGAAAGAGGAGATAAAGAGGAAGGACACAGACCCACTCCGGTAAGCGACGCCGCTGTAGTGGTGGTTGCCATTTCGGCTGAGCAGGTGGCAAGCCAGTAATACAACTTGGAGATTGACAGAAAGGAGAGAAAAGGAGCTGGAAGAGATTAGAGCGAAAGAAAAGGACTTTACTTTAATTTAGCGTGAGGAAGAAGATGAAATTAAAATTAAAGCGAATTCTAATCGAAAGCGAATTCTAAGTATCGAAGGCGGAACCAGTGTAGCCAGTGAAAAGACAAAAGAGAAGATAGAAGAGAGAGCGAGAGGCTTCCTGAAAGCTCTCAAAAATCAAAATTAGTAGAAAAGCATGATTTGACTGTGTTCAAACACGTGTCACGTGAACGCAGTAACTTGGATGCGACGGAGATATTTCATTTATTATAATGATTTGGGCGAAAAATGGAAATATATTTTATTTGCAAGTAATTTGCACGGAGATATTTCAATGTTATTATAGACTTTTTTTATTATAATTATTGTTTTTGTTAGGGAGTAAAAAAAAGTATGTTTATGTTTACTAAAATAATTTAAATTGAATTGAATAAAAAAATAATGTGTGTGTGTGTGTATTGTTTTTGTTTTACAAATAAAACATGCAAATGCAACTTATCTATATTTAAGGATAAATTACATAATTTCTTTGAAATATTATAAAATTATAAGAAAAAGATATTATTTAAAAAGAAATTAAACTTTTTTATTTTTTAAAAAATAAAATTCATATGCCTAACCTTTTATACATAATAAGAAAAAATAGTGTGTCAACTATTTTTTTTTAATTGTATTGGATAACATGTCATCGAGCTTTTCACAATGTGTCGTTTATTTCTGTATTTTTTATAAAAGCAAAATTAGAGCACAAGCATTTGAACCCTAAGTATTTTGACCCTAAAAATTCATTTTCAACTTAATTTTGCAAAATAAAAAAACATATTAAAACATCTAAAAAGTCTCAATGAATAAATTCTAAGGCTTAAAACACCCTTTAATCAGTTTAAAAACATGATGCAATCAAAACTATACCAAAATAATCAATTAAAAGTTCTACATGGATCAAATACAAGATCAAACGCAAAAAAAACCTCAAAGATACATTTAATATGTTTATTCAGAACGGTTTGGGGCAAAGTGAATTTAAATGAGGCTACAACTTCAACAAATATAGATCAAACTTTGATCAACCTAATTTGGATATAATTGGAGCTTGATCTATCTACTTGTTGGGCTTAACTAATTTCATGACCATAATCTATTTAGAGAAGAAGCTTTCGGCAACTATATAATTAAGTGTTTTCGTGTTTTTTATAGATTCCAAAAGGATAATTTCTTATTATTTGTGGAAACATAGGAAGCTAAGAAAAAAACTCAAAGATACATTTAATATGTTTATTATTTCAGATTTAAAGAGGCAACACCATATTCTATTTGGCCAATGATCATTTACAAGCGTTGATTTCATTCAACAATTGTTTTTCTTTATTTATAGTGTGCAACAATTTGGCATTAATTTTTAGAGAAAAAAAATATATTTTTTTAGGTTTTATTTGAGATACTTTAGGCCTTAATTTAATTTAATTTAAATTAGTGTTAGCACATTAAGTCAACTAGAGTTTATGTTATTTCAAGTATAAATATTATTTTGCAATATATTATTTTTTCAGGTTGAACAATGCATCATCATCACATTTATTATGTGCGTGAGTGGGGTAATTCTCTTGATTTAGTTCTTCAATGAATTACTCTGACTTATAAAAGAATTAACCAAGTTTTGTAGTGTCTTTTATACTTCTTGTTTACACCTCTTCAAAGGCGTTTTGTGGAGGTTCAATTTCTATAGTCTTGGTGTCTCAGTATATGATATTGTTATGTCAAGCTCAATCACAAACATAAACCAACTTTATTGAGAAGGGTCAAATTGATTATGAGTTTCTAAGTCTTGAAATCTACAAGGTTCACATTTAGAGTAAGGCTCTAAAATGAGCTTATATCCCTTAATCTATTAGTTTCAACATCACATCATTATTGTTGTCATCTAACAACTGGTTGTTATAAAATGATTTAAAAAAAAAAGATTATTTATGATCTAGTTGTCTGGAATTAGAAAAAAAAACAAATAAATCACAAATAAGTAGGGTTTAAGTTGCAGATTAGGATTTTTCATCCAATCTTATATTCAGTAACTCAAATATGAAAGCTCTTGATTCTTGAAATATCTTAATGTCATATCTTGTGTTTAGATTATTTAGATGTAATTTGTTGTGTTATTTTTTAAAATTACAAAAAACAAAATTCTTAACAGGTAGCTTTATGTAAAAGAAATTATTTTAATATTGATTTCAAGTCTCCTATACAAAAATAGTGTATTTCTTAGTTTGGGTTATTTGAGTCTTATTTCATTAGTTTCCTTAATTTCTTAATTCTTTTTTTATCGTTCATATTTCACACTTTTTTTTTGTAATTTGTAATGGTAGTTTTTAGTTTACTCATTGCTTGTTAGGAATATATATTATTTTTTATTGTGCCATTAAGTTGTTGATTAGTTTTGAATTTCTTTAGAATGAGTGGTAAAAAGGTGAAAGATGAGGTTATTATAGTGAAAAAAGAAAAAAAAAATATATATATATATGAAACATAAGAGAAATGATAAACATTAAGTGTAAACACATGAGAAAGTGTGTGAGGATAATTTTTCTTACTACCAACATGATTTTTAGATCTCAATAATGTCAACCAAAAATGGATTATCATCATTAAAAGGATGAATATAATATGGAATGAGGTTATTTGGATATGTAACAACAATTAAAGATGATGAACTTGAGGTTTAGAAAGGTTATAAATGGAATGGTTATATTAAGAGCTAAAGTAGTTAGCATTCAACATGGGCTAGTCTATAGTGGACAAAATAAAGAAATAAATTAGTTTTTATGCACAAAAAAAAAAAAAATGAATATAAGAATGTTTATTTTTATAACATGCCTATGATTTTACTTACATATAAGGAGAAATATTTTAACGCTAATACACTTGATCATTGTATTTCTATAGTTTATGTTCCTTTATTGTAGGATTAGGAGGATATTTTTTAAAGAGACTCCTAATAGGTTACCACTTATTAGGTGAATTAAACGTCAAATTGATATTGTACCAAGAGGAACAATACCTAACTAGCCAACTTATAGAAGTAATCTCAAATAGACAAAATATTTTCATTAGAATTCTGAAAAAACATAAAAATTAGTTAATGAGTATCATAATAAGTTTGTGATTATCCATTAGAATTTGGCCAGAATCTCAAAAGCATCATAAAAATAAATTTGTTTAATTAATATTTGGGGTATGATTTTTATAACATAATGTATATTATCCGTATTAAATTAAATGAATAAACAAAAATAAGATGTTAGGAATTAATATTTTTAGGTTAGAAATTACATTGTAAAGTATATTTTCAAGTATTAAGGATATAAAATAGAAATAAATTCACCATTAAAATTTAGAATTTAAAATGTTTAGGTTATAGTTCGATAAGATAAGGACTTTCCTTATTGAGGAGGATCATTCTTGAACCTTAGATGGACTAATTGATAGGAATAAGACTTACAAAAAACAATCAATTAACAATGCAACTTACTATAGGTAAATAGCACTAGGATGATGTGTCTTTCTCATGTACAACTAGTTCTCTTACCCAAGAATGCAACCCATATACTATTTTATTAGTGTTTGACTTCTAGTTATTTTTTTTGTTAAAAAAGTTACTAAAATTTCCTTTCATATTTGGTTATGTATTGGACCAATTTTTTATGGGTTTTTGTGTGTTGTTTAGGTTAAGGAAGACTCTTACAGTTTAAAATAATTGTTGTTTGGGATTAAAACCATGTTTTTTTATGAGTCAAATGACTAAGTTTATGCCTTTCCAAACTTTTTTTTTTGCCTTGCACACTAGATGTTTGATAAAAAAAGTTTTGGAAGAAATTACATTTTATTTCTTCTAAGTGTTTGAGATAAGTTTGATTATTGATTATGTTAAGTTGTTTAGGCTTGACAAAAATGGTATCTATATGTATGTCACTATTGTTGATGATTGAGATATTATGGTTTTTGTTAGTTTAAAATTTAAAATGGTTTAACATATCTTAAATCCTGCATTTTAGTTGTCTAACAAATTTTATTGAGGGAAACATTATTGCCCATGATGGAGCGCTTAGATGCATTAGAACTTGTTTGTTTTAGGGTTAGAAATTATTATACATTTTATGTGTGCTTATATGATTTTCATTTTAATCTTAAATCTATGTCCTTACATCTACAATATTGCTCATGATGGAGTGCAAGCACCATCATTATTTATAAATTATGTTATACCTAACAAGTAAATGATCTCATGCTAGCAATTTTTTGTACCAAAAAAAGTATTTTACAATTAACGCAAATCCAAAATCAAGCTCGAGTTCAAGCATTTTTAACAAAAAGCTCGCATTTCCTAATTTGTTTACCCTTTAAAGATTTGGTTCCATATGAACTAATTTTAATATTCCAAGATACCATTATATAAGCTACTAAAATACTTTGTAATCTTTGAACATGGGGGTTAAGCTTTTTGGGTTTGAGATTTTTCTAAGCAAAAACTTTAGGATATCAGTTTCTTATTCATCCATAATTGGTTTTAATTAAACATGTTAATATTTTATTTTATAGATCTTATGTTGGAGAGTATTTTACAATAAAATCTTAACTTTCAATTTTAGTTTTGCCCAAATATATCCACTAGAGTAGTTGGCATAAAAGGTTTGTAAAGATCATATGAAGTAATTTTGTGATGCTTGGGCTTAAAAGGTGGCATGAGTCCACTAGTAATTTTGTCTATTTGTATTTTGGTAGTAATTATTATTATTTTTAGATGAAATGTAGAATTCAAACTCATGATATCTATAGCCCAACAAAAGATTATTATGTCTTTTATCCTACCTTTAACATCTAATTATATTATAAACAATTCTTATTTCATGTTTGGTAAAGATAATGATATTTGATTAGAATAAATGTAACAACCTTATTTATTTTAATAAAATTTCCACATGAATTCCATTTCAATAATTAAAAAAAAGTTAATTGTTCTTAATGATGGTCGACATTCGGTTTAACAATCGACCAAATTAATTAAGTTTAACTATTCGGTCAACTCGTTCATCTGATAATCCTCAAATTTCGTTTATCGAATGATCAAATAGTCGATTAGTTCCATTAATCGATTAAGACAATAGTGATTTTAATTATTCATTCCATCAAGTGGTCGACTGAATCGATTGATAATCCAATCATACATTTTGCTATTTTTCCTTTTATTCATTTATGTTTTCTTAGGGCAACATTTTTTTCTCATGAATGAACAATATTTCTACTCAATTTTCAATAAAGCTTCCTTTACTTTTGGACCATACAAAGCTATCAATAATTTCTTTCATATCATAATTCACGTCACAATCATAGTCCAACAATCATGAAATTTTATCTCACATCATCATATCAGCAAAATAGTAAACATCCAATCTCAATATCAAACATATCATAATTGATAATTCAATTTTCAAAAATAGAACATTAGACAAATTTATAGGGAAAATTATAAAATAAATTTATGCATTATTAATCCTAAAATACTAAAAGAATTCATCTTATTATAAAATCCTAATAAGATATTCTTTTGAAAAGTAATACATATATCATAAATCTTGACATTATTTACATACCTAAATTTACATTGCAAAAGGATTAATATTTCATAATCATTCTATATAAAACTATGAAATACCTAAAATTGATTTATCATTAGATATAATTAAAACCATATAATGAACATACAAACAATAATATAACTCACATGACTTAATTTATCCTTCAATTAATTTTATGGTCTTATTGAGTCATCTTACTAAGTCATATGTTCTTGTCATTCTCAAATTGATGTCACAAGTCTATTGTCGGGCACAATCTCAATTACTAGTTAACTAATTTCACTATCTAATTAACAAGCATTATACTCATTACTAGGTAACTAATTTCGTTGTCCATTACCAGGTATTAGATCTATTTTATGATAACTAGTTTCTTTACTCAATAGTGAGCACTAGCCTCTTTACCGGGCAACGAGTTTCACTCACATCAATATTATAAAAAAAAAAAACTATGTTTATTAAAAGAGTAGTTACTTGATTTAGCATAAAAGTATCAAGGTGTCAAACACCTATTTCAGGCATGTGCTTATAGTGTTATCTCATGTATTGTCCTAAACTATCAACCTCTCTTGCTCCAACAAAATACATCATCATCATAAAAAAACTTCAACTATCATTGAAACTTGTATCCAATTTTCATTAAATAAAAAAAATACTTTAATAACGAGGAAATCTTAAAATTTCTTACCCTTTATGTAGTTTCAATAATCATAATTATCTTTAAAGACCTATTCACTTAATTCTTCAATCCATATGAAATTTAATTTCACATTGAACCATTAATATCATAATATATATATATAGCATGCTCAAAACAATTTTCATAACAATTTTTTTTTATAAAAAAACTAACAATTTCATCCATAATCATACTATTTTAATCCAACTCTCCCTTAAAATATATATCGATTTTTTCTTTATTTTTCTTACATTTATCTTAGTTCATTTCCATGGGGTTTTGTTTTTACAATATGTTTTCATTTTATTATCAAACATAAACATATCATTTCTTATCTCAAGTTTATATATTTCACAAATTACTTCACATTACAACCTCAATAACATCGATAATCACAGCTAAATCATCATTTTCCCTATCCTTAATAGCTGTTAACTTCCATGTCAATTATAATCTGTAAAATTCATCATCACATCACTTAGTCCCTTGATCCACACATTTTTCTTTGAAAATTCTTTGGATACCCTAAATCTTATCACACCATAATATCATCACAAATAATATAATTTTATTTTCATAAACAACATTATCTACATAATATTAATTCACATTAATTCCATATAATTACAAAACATTAAAGAGTTCCAAACATATCTCACATTTTCCCTTCCTACTGGTCGGCCACACTACTACTTTTTCTTCCATGATTTGTTTTTCCTATCATCATGATTCACAATCAAATAAAAAAAATTCACCCTAAATGCCTTAATTTGATCATTTTAAACAATAGATACACATTTAAACACAGAAACAGCTGGTTCATGCCGATTTTTTAATATATATACATATATATATATATATATATATATATATATATATATATATATATATATATTAAAAAATCGGCATGAACCATCTGTTTTTATCGTTAACCTATGAGAAATAAATTAATATTTTGACCCTCAAAGACTGGATCTAAAAGCAAAGAAATGACTCCCTCATAGGCAGACAAACTTACTTGTACTCTAATGTAAACCATGTCATGAATCTTACTTTGAATGCACCAAAATCACATCAACCCACCAAATTTGACATTTTCATGATTCATGCCCTCCTACTACATAATTTACCTTCACCATGAAGCAAAAGTTAGGGTTAGGTCTCTGCTTATGACCCATCAATGGTTATTTTAGATCTATGACCAGTGTGCCACCAAGCATCTAGAAATAGAAGCCTGAAAGCCAGCCTCTAGACAAAACCTACCAACAATATGCATGTGAAATTCAAATAAGTGGCCTTAAACAACCAAGAACATCGATCAAATTGGGCAGGAATGTTGAGAAAAAATTAAGCAAGTGGTAAAGGTTGGCAGATGGTTCCATCAAAATTTGACTAGTCTACTCGGGGCACAATTAAATGCAACAAACGTTAAAGGAAAATCAATATATAAGGTTTGGAGGCACAAAATAGTTACTAGAAAACCAATAAACTCATACTATGAAAGCTCTTTTAAAATGCAATACTCGTAAACTACATTTAACCTTCGACATTGAAACCCCATCCGCTTGATCACGAATGGACCGACAATGTAGTTGCATTTCAGAACACAGTCATGAGCTTTCAGCACTCAACTAGGTAAATGGTGGCCGCCAACATGAATTGTAATACCTACTCAGATTGTACAACCATGAAAGATACATGACAGGATAACACAAATTCAAAAAGTAAAATCCGGGATAGATTTTAAACTAAATATGAGATTTAGTTGCCTGGAAGCAGAGTTGAATCGACTTAACTACAATCGTCGTATACCAAATGGGTTGGGTATGCAAACTGAATGAAGGAGGCTATGACCTGCACGTATGTATGATCTATTATATAAGTTCAAATGCCATTGCTTCTCATCAAATCCACAGCTTGATAACTTTGTTATCTTATACCAGCACCAAACTCTCTACCTGTAGTAAAACAAAATGAGGAAAAAAAACACAAAAATCAACTTAAAGAGCACCATGTTTCATGGAATACGAAATGGACTATCATGTACCTAATTTTACCTTTGTCATTCCTGCTCTGGGAGGTGCAAATTATAATATAACACAAACGCATTTGCTTTGCTTTGCTTGATTTGCCCCTTTCTTCCCTGCTCAGCCACAAAGGGATACAAATTTTAACAAGACACTAGAAATAATTGATATTCAAATAAACTATACTACAGAGAAAGGCCAAAGAAATTACGTAATCACCATATAGTTTGCAAAAGTTAATGCTTTCCATCAATGTTGTATTGAAATGGCCAATAATTGAGTTGAATTGACATGAACTTTTGCATTAATAATTTATAAGGTACTTGGGACCTCGATGAAATAAAACCATTTCTTTATGCCGTCCCTGGCCTGTAACATAGAAAAGTAGACGAGGCCACAAAAATAGCCATCTTTCTAGCATAACAGACCAAAAGAGGGTAGAGAATGGGACAGGGTAACATTCTCAAAACCACAAACTAGGCTTTTTCTCAGGAAAACAAAATGGGAATCTAGAAAAATCATACAAAAATAAATAAAACAAGCCTTGCACTCAAACAAAAAATATTAATTTCTTTCAAAAAGTCTCCAAAAAACAGCCGATTGGATAGAAAGAATATATTTAAAAATTTGGCCATCGTTGTTGTCAGGTGATGGAGAATACTTGTACCTTTCTCTACAGAAGATGGCTGAACAACAACATGCATGGTTGTAACACCACCAGGGATATCACACAGTGGGCTCCGGCATTCCCCTACTGTTCTGTTGTTTTCCAGTATTTTTCCTGCACTAATTAACTTGACATCCTTCAATGTCCTTGGACCATTCTCCTTTTCTGGTCAAATAAATATTAAGATTTTTAAGCACCTTGAATAATATTTCTTGGAAGCCATTGAAACTATAGAGAGCATCAAAGTTCACAAGTGTGAAATCTTGTCTTTACTAGGGAATAAACAGCAACAAAAACAAAGAGTTAAAAGATGTTGTCTAGCACGATGGCATGACAAATCTGATTGCTATGCTATCAAGTTTGACAGTGGTTCTTGATAACCAGCGACTGAAAATTCAAATGCAATCACTTTACAGAGTTGCATTCCCACTGGATTGCCAATGAACAACAACAACCATGTTCACAACCCAAACTAGAGTCTCAGAGATGCCAGCCTATGCCCATCTAAATTTCGAAATTATTAACTGAATAAAGATGAGTATTTAGGCCAAATGAGCAAGAATATTTTCCTTTGAAGCTTTTCTAACCTTTAGGCCATTGAGCAAGGATATTTTCCTTCAAGGTCGCAACAGTTGTAGCAGCTGGAAAGGTTTTGGGACCGATATCTGATCCATCAGTCAATCGAAACTTGATCTCTAACTGATCTTGCACCCCAGCCATCTTCAAAGATTCAGCCTTTCAAAATCAAGCCACCCACCTCTACTTGGACCTTTTATCTCAATTGAATTTTCTATCAGAAATCAAGCCCACTAAATTTCTTGATTTGGATCCTTACAAAGACAAGTATTTGACCAAGATTCTGAATTGGGTACTCTGCCAAATGAAAATAGAATTCATCCCATGTAAATATGTTATCAGAAGGCATGGCAATCTGGAACAGAAAATTAATGTAAAGAAGGAAACACCATTGAGGAAATAGTTTTGAATTTAAATTTCTAGCAGTCAATTATAACCAGATGAATTTATCCAAAATTAGAAGAAAAAATAACCATTTTTACAACAAAATCATGCAAAAGGTCACAAATATAGAAATAAATCACAAACACGAAGTGACACACAGACAGATACGCTTAGTACATATTTAACAGCAAATCTCATACAAATCACAGCAACTTGAAAAGCTTTAACTAGTTCTTCCTCAAACCAATCCACAGAATCAAAAGAAACACTCAGAGAACATGAATAACTTGCATGGGGCATAACAACAGCACAAAAATACAAAAGGAAGCTCCCATGAACACAAAAGTAAACCCAAATCCTCAACCGGGTCATCAGAAAACTAAAACAAACATCTAACAGAATTGAAAATCCTTGATGGATTAGCTTACTTTTGTTTAAAGCTGATCTGGGCAATCTCTTTTTGGCTCAAAAATCCAAGCTTGAATAGAAAGAGGGAAGAAGAAGAAGAAGAAAAACCGATGTGTGCATCAATGGCGAATAGTAATGGGAAAATAAGAGATCAAATAAATCCCCTCAAAGGAGGCTGTTTCGGAGTTTTCAAAGTCTTCTAAATCTACGGTCAATGCTTCCGTTCTTGCCTTCTCTTAGCAACTCCTATGACTATGGAAATGGACAGGTTTCTCTCGTTTAAAACCTTACATCAATTCTAGCCTTGTTTCCCAGCTTAACAATGTCATAATCACATAATGTTAAAAACACACACCTTTTTTAATAGCATAGTCATAAGAAAATATTTTGGAAATTAAAACAAAGGTGAAGAACACCTCTTTTTTACAACTCAGTGGCGTATCCAAGAAAAAAAAATTGCGAAGTTAGACCTTGTTTGCTTGGGTCGCCTAGCTATGCTTTTTAATTTTTAATTTTTTAAAATATTTTTATTTTGTTGTAGTATTGAAATATATTAAAAAAAAATACAATTTCAAGTAAAAATACACATTAAAAATAATATATATCACCCACTAGGGTTTTGTTGATTATGTTAGGGTTTATTTTAAATTTAGATCAATTAGGTATAAATTACATCAATTGAGTTGTCAAATTACTTCAATTGGGTGTAGATTTTTTGAAATAGGGTTTTGTTTATTCTACTCAATTTGGTATAAATTTGATGAGAATGTGACCACTGATGAAAATTTGTGTTAAATGATGAATTTGGTGATGATTTTGATCAATTATGTTAACAATGTTTATTTAATTGGTGAGAATTTATATTAATTGATTAATTTTTTCATTTGTTTTTCAAATTATAACCAATGTTTTGCAATTGATAAAATTTGGTGATGAACTTGCAAGAATTATTGAACTTTGTCATGTATTTTTTCTAGAATTAGAGAGAATTGTTTTGTGCTTGAGATTATTATGGTTTAGATAGTTATAAATTAGATAAATTAATTATTGTGTTAAGATTGTAATATGATAGTATATCATTATAGTGGTACTATTATTAAAAGCGACATTGATATCACTTACATTAAAGAAAATAACATTTTTTAATTGATTGATTAGACATTTTACTAAATGAACTAAAAAAGTAATGTGTAATCATTGGGTTAAATTATAATAAAATTAAAGTTGATATTACTTGAGGATATAAGTTAAGAAATATCTTATTCATTATATTGTTGTGCCCATTTCTTATTACTTTAGTTTGAAGTCTATGGATGGGTTGGTCATCGAATGCGGGTTGAGAATTATTGAGCTTTACTTTAATAGTGACCTAAACAAATATATTTATTTAATATTGAGTGTACTCGGGATCCAAGTTACACTTAAATGATCACACAAGAATAACAATTTATTGGTTTGTCTAAGATAGTTTGTGGTTCAACAAACCTAACATTGATACCTAAAATAATAAAAAGGAAAAATCTAAAAATGTTTGATCAAGAATACACTACAAATTACTCTAAATCAAATGATGAGGAAAATAAGGGTATTGTCACCTTAGGATTAATTGATATACTTGAAGAAGATGAGTTAGTTAAACAAAGAAATCAATTTATACGGGACCTCTTGTTCCTATATTTAAGGATGCTTGTGGTGATGATACAATCATATGCAATGACTAGGCTTTGGGTTATAGGAATTCAGTTGTAATTATTGAGTTAGAGGTTAGACAAACATTTTAAAAACAAATATAAATTAATTAATATAGTTAAGTGGTGACATGTAGTAAACTTACAATACAAGGTGTTATATTCAATCACAACTTATATGCAATTAAAATACATTAATGCACTAGACTGTAAATTGAACTTTTATAAGAGTATTAGAAATTTTTTGATTTGTGTGAGATCCCAAAGTTGAAAAGTCCACCCTGATATACTAATTCATAAATTATGAAAGATCACCATTAATTTGACTCAAATTTTATTACTAGTATGATTTTATCAATTATAAGTGTTAACACAAGTATGAAGATTGTGTTCATTCAAGCTACAATATCAAGCTACAATATGTACCCAATATGAGTTTAATGTCTAATATTACAAGAAATGGATGACTTATTAAAAGATAATTGAGCAATTATTTGGTTTGTATGAGCAATCTTTTCAAATGCTACATAGATTTTTATCAGCACTCCAAGAATCAAATGTCGATATTTTCTAATGGGATCATAAAAGTCTTATAATGATATAACAATATTTAAGAGAGTTTTCTATTCATTTAAAGTTATAATTAAAGGGCTGAAATAATATTATCCACCGATATGTATTGATGGCACTCGCCTATACAAGAAGTTTAATGGAAAGTTATTGATTGAAGTTGTTTTTGATTTGGGTATCTCATTTGGGTTTTGTTCTAGTTGATTAAAAGATGAATTATAATTGAACATGATTCTCGGATTATGTTTGATGATACATCATTGTTATCCATATTAGACCTTGTATATATTAGATAAACATGTTGCTATTAAAAATGTCATGGTATAGATATAGCCTAAGCTGATTGAATTTTGTTCTTATTGTTTTACACCACGTTGTTAGTAATTTCAACACTATTTCAAGGATCTAATATTGAAGAAAAAAAAACCTTAAATAAGATGTTTCAAATCCATCAAAATAAAATTTTAATATACGGTATGTTGTTATGATTAAAAAGGATATGCGTATAAAAGAAAGTCTAGAAGTTAAATCTTAAGAAATATAAGCACTAATGTTAAGGGAAACATGACCAATAATTTGTTAGAATATTTTAATAAAATATTAAAATACACTTATGTTTTTCCTATTATTCCTAGATTTAATTGACTTTTTACAGGTTAAATAAATATTTTATTCATTAAAGACCTTAGACACAAGATTTCATATCCCATGGAATATAGTGGTATCCACATGTACTTGATGAAATAACATTTTCTTCAAATAAATTAAAAGCACATAGAACAAAAAAAATTAACCATTAAATGGATTATTTTCAAGTTAACACCCCCCCTCAAATAAGTGGTTAAAGAGATATTTGACAAATAGTGAATACATAAAAAGGAAGTTAACAAAAACTTATACATTAAATAATTATAAAAAAATGCTTATATGAAATTAAGTTTTTACATGTGTTTAAAGTAGGTTACATGGAAGTAAAAAAAAGTAAAAACATGAGAAAAATAGTTAGTTGAAAATGGCAGTTTAATGAGATAGGAGTGATTTAATGTTGTAATAAGGTATAATTAGATGGGATGAGATGAATTGGTAAGAGATAAATGGAAGAGAAAATCATATTATTACGATAATGAAGGGTTGTTATAGTGAAACAAAAATAGATTGAGAGAGATAAAGCGGAGAGATGGTGAAAACAAACTCTCATATATTGTTGTTGATGTGTGTCACTTACATACATATTTATGTTTTCTATATATCATTATATTCATTCAAGTATAATGAAGATAGAAAAATAAAATCATGATCAAAGATTCACTTTTTATTTATTTACACCTTAGAAATTGGTCCTACAACCTTCTAATATCACTAAGTAGAACATTTGAAATCTAAATGGTACATATGAAACATAAATGTGAGACAATAAAAAATAGTAGCAAAGGTAATGAAGGAAATAAAGTAAAAATGTATTTTTTTCATCAAAATTATCTTTTTCAATTCAAATTTTATAATAAAATATTGTTTTTATCAACAATGTGGTTTATTGAATAAAAAGTAACAAAATAATAAAACAAATTGTCAAAAATTTTAATTATTTTAATCAGGAAATATATTTGAATAAAAAAACTTTATTTTATTATTCATGAATTTCTTTTTTTTGTTTGTTTTGACAAAAACATGCTTTTACATGATAAGCATTGTTTTTTAAGTAGAAACTTATTATAATCATGAAAGAAAGTCTTAATTAAAAAATAAAGAATCATGAATCGGTTATTTATACAGATTTATATGAAAAACAAATATAAGAATAACATATATGATAAAAAAAAAATAGAATAATATATATATATATATATATATATATATATATATCATTAAATATTAATAAAATATTATACAAAAGAGATTGCTAATATTATAATAAAATGCTTTAATTATCCTTTAAAAAATGGCATAATTAGATAATCCCATTTTTTTTCATAAATTAACTTTAAAATAATTTTATTTTAAAATAAAAAAAGACATTTAAAAAAAAATATAGGGTGCACACAGACTTGTAAGGCTAGATTCTCGTGCCTTTGTTTTAGTGAGGGGATAATCAATAGAAAGAAGAGGTACTCATTAGCTATAAAGCTTGTAAGATGCACACTTCATTCGTCCTATTGTTTAAAATTAAAGAAATAGCGAGTCATATTTTGATTTTAAATTTCAATCACTTTTGATTGTAAAACAATTAGAGTTCAAAGTTCTAGATCTTGAAAATATACTAGGAAGCTCAATGAGTTGATTTTCAACCTTTAAATACCCTTTAATCACTCTATAAATTCAAAATACAATCGAATAAAAAATAATTTTACAACCTTGATCTATTTTATCTAACATGAGAAATATCATCTTTATTGAACTCTCCTTTTATGTTAGAACTTATTGACAGCAAGATCAATCATTTTATAGCTCACTAAACCTTCTCTCTCTCCTCTCCTTTTTTACAGTGACTTTCTTTCTCTTGTTTTAACATTGAAATGAAGGGAAAAAAGACTAAGAAAATGAAAGATCAAAAAATATAATGGAAGATCATATAAACAAGCAAAATTCAAATACTCAAAATAAAAAGGGTTCATATTCTATATATTTAATAAAGATATTTTAAAATTCACCATTCATATTCAAGAAAGATTGAAATAGATCTTACATAGTTTAAAAATAGGAAATTTGATCTCTTACCATGAAATTCTTGAAATTTAAGATTTTCATTCAAGAAAGAAAAAATATAATTAATGGATAGATTTTGATTTCTTAAGTACTCAACACTATAAATAAAGGTCTTATCGTCTAGAAACTTGTTGTATGGTTGAATGACCACACAAATCAAGCAAACTTCAACCTAAAAATTAGGCAAAATCACATCATTTTCCTAACTAAACCTAGTAGAAAATAAACCTAAATTTTCAATAGAAACCATAATCTTCCTCAAGTAAAAAGAATCTGAATGTTTTGTTCATTTTTGTAAGTTCAACTTCAGTGTCTAAGACTTACACGTTATCGCTTCACTATCTACCTCCACGTGTTAGCATATGTAATCATGCACCACCACTATCTAGTCCCAACTCTAACAAACTATGACCGATTTCAACAACTTTTGAAGGTTTGTTTTAAATCTTGAATGAATTTTTGCTTAACTTGATTAATTTTCAATTTATTATAAGTTTTTATATATGGTAAATGGATATTTATGTTAGTGTATGTTTTTATATGAATTTTCAATAAATAAAAAAACCAGTTGTTTTTTGGAGTTGTAATGAAGTCAAAATCAATATCCATGTATGGGTTGGGAGAATAGAAACAAAATAGATCATTCAAGATGTAATGGTTTGGTCTTGGTATAATGAATATGTTTTTGTTTGTATGTTTGAAGTGGTTGAATTTTCTTTATATTCTTAACTTTCTTTGATTTGATGTAATTTGTATTTTTCTTATCACTTAAAATCAACCAAAAATTGTAAATTTTATTTAGTTTTTTTTCTTGGATTTTGCATTAAGAAAAATGAGTTGATTTTGTGCATAAATATTGATGTTATTGAATTTATTTCATATTCATTCTTCTCTTTACAGTAAGTTCATGGTTACAGTTAAAGTAGGCAATGACTTCTTTACATATTTAGTGCGTAAATTTTATTGTAACCATGAACTTAGTTAAAGTAAGTTCATGGTTACAATAAAAGTAGGCAATGACTTCTTTTTTTTCTAATTTTACCCCTATCAATCCTGCTAACTTGTCGAGATGTCTCATGCGATAGAAAAAATGAAATTTAAGTTTAAGACTAAAATGAACTATCCTAAAATAATAGGGATTAGAGTAACAAAAACTTTAGGGATTAAACTGAAGTTTTTCATGCCATGAACGAAAAAAAACAAAAAACAAAC
This sequence comes from Salix caprea, assembly GCA_964035475.1. Classification (NCBI taxonomy): domain Eukaryota; kingdom Viridiplantae; phylum Streptophyta; class Magnoliopsida; order Malpighiales; family Salicaceae; genus Salix; species Salix caprea. The sequence continues at coordinate 7,267,228 of OZ037748.1, read as the reverse complement.
AAACAAAAAGGTTGTTTTTTAATGATAACTTTGGTTCTTACAGTTTTAATTTATTTTAATGCACAATTTTGGAAAGAGAAGGACTGTTTCTGTTCTGGAGCATTAAACAACAAAAGAGGAAATTGTCAATTTAAGTTCAACACAGTGCATTAAATTATTGATGGCTGCTAAGCTTGCATAGGAGGGCAGAGTTATGAGTTGTTACAATGTATCTATTAATTACTCCTCCGATCTTATTTTTTTTATTTTAAAAATAAGGAATAATGATAATAAAAAAAAACTGGGTACACTATAAAGGTTATGTACAATGCATGTAACCAGAAAAATGGAAAGCAGATACAGTTTGGTCATTAATATGAATGAATTTTTTTTTTATTCGAGGAAACACTACTTTCTGGAAAGCATATTTTATGGATCCATATAAACGAGTAAAATCCTGATTGTTCTAAATTCTTACAAAAAATATATATCCTGACTCGAACTATTTATCATCACGCCACATACTCCACGGGACAATATGAATGAATACAGCTACACCTTGCTGACATATTGAGGTTGTGGTGTTAGAATTGTCAAAACTGAAGGCATCAAATTAGTGTAAGAGAGAGTACATAAGGTCAGATGATTGACCATCATGTGAACTCTGACTTGAGGATTATTATTCAGGACCCTGTCAAGGAGGCAGCCATCAAACTATGAAAAGCAAAAGAATCAAATGCAATAATCCAAACCTAGTCATCTCTTAGTATTTAATTTTATTTAATGTAATGATATAAAGATTAGAAAATTCCAAGAGGGGCTTAATCAAATGTGGGGCATCTAAGATAATTGAGATTCGTTAGGTGCAGGGAGACTCGGCCTTGAAATATCAGAACCACCAAATTCGGTTGTTGGATGCTTAGAAAAAGATAATCAATCGTACAAGTAAATGGTTTTCTTGTCATCATCATGAACCTGAGAAATTTCCTTGAACAACAAGAATCTTTTGTTTGCCAAAGATTTCTGTGTCTATGCGACCATCTCTTCTTCCTTGAGGATACTTTCATGCACAATGTTCTTTCCAAAAAGGAAATGGAAAAGGAAATGCCTCGTAAGTTCATTATCCTGCACAAGAAAATTGATCTTGGACCAGCACAGAAAATTGATCATGTTTTTTGGAACTTGTAAACTACGAGAATCATGAGAGAGCTGTGATTGGGTTTTGCGCAGCCTGACATTAGCATCATGGTTATCAAAAAATGTCACAAACATAGAATGCTCAAGGAGAAACAGAAACTTAGAAAAAAAAGAATTTTCTGCACAATTTAATGTTTATCATGAATCGTACATAACAAATACTGATATATAACCTAAAAGGTTCCCCGATTTAACGGGACCTGTAATAAAGCAATCTCCATTACCTACTCCTATGTTTCACCTTGATGATATTAAATTGTCTGGGAAAAAAATGGGGAGGTACTAACAAAAATGACAACAATAGGGGAAAAATCAAGTGAAGAAACATTTGTAGACCAATGCTGGAGCCCTCACTAGAGATATGCCCTAGCCTTCCTCTTTCCTGTGCCAAGCAAGCACTAGGACGCCTTGGCAGATGCACTTTCTAACTCGTGTATTTTTGCTTTATTCTAATATAAGTGCCAGGAAATTAGACTAGACTTTCTGCAGGAAGACCATTAATAGTATCCATTTTCCAACCAAGAAATAAATGATGGATTGCTATGTTAAAGATTGAAAGAAAGAATCCCATGCCCGTGCCGGTGATCAGGCCCTTTTCGGCAAAGGTATGAGGTATTATGACAGAATTCAGACCTGAAACTCTGCTCCCTTCTGGATGATTTTCTACCTGCCTTCTCAAGTAGACCTTGAGAAAAATTTCAATCGTGAAAAAACTTACATGCCACCCAAATCACTTGTCTTTTTCTGTTCCAATTCTAGTTCTAGCCCATATGCTTGATCAAACTGAATCCAGGATGTGGCAGTTCCTTATAAAATCATTGGAGTAATTCACATATTTGGTCCAAAATGGCCGAAGATGCTCAAAGCCAATTTCCAGCCAAGGTTTTGCCTGACCATTGTAGTGGATAACTGCAGCCTTCTTTAAACTCTCAATGTTTGTCTTGTTCTGATATCCCAGCCCAAGCATATGCCAGGATGGATCAATTGGATGAACATGACCTTTAAATGCAATCAAAGCTGGAGGTAGCGTTCCGAGTTTCCACATTGTCAGGTTTGACTTCAGGTTCTGCACAAACAAAACCCAGAATCAGAGGGAAAAAAAGGTTGCAAGGCATCTCTTATTTGCCTACAGTTATATACAAATCACTATAAGTGCAACCTCACCAATATTCAATGCATACAAGAGTCACCCAACATGAAATATTTCGGTATTTGTGGTGTTTGATATTCATCCAGAATTTAGATCCACGTAGAAGTTAGATATTTGATTAACATTCCAACAGTCAACTATATGAAACTATAAACTAGAGTGTGTGTGTGTGTGTGTATATATATATATATATATATATATATGAAATGTTACAGGGAGAAACACCCTTAAGTGATGTAGTCTCTCTCTCTATATATATATATATCTGAAATGTTACAGGGAGAAACACCCTGAAGTGATGTACTCACAAATAAATTAAGAGTGCACAGAACCATGAGCATTACTTCTACCCAAGCCCTGTAAGCACATCACAGGTGAGGAGCATGCAAGCAAGTAAATACAATACTTCATAAATGAAAGAATATGATGATGATGAAGGTTGTTTACTGATGTGGTCCTTCTTATGTTGATTTGTTTATAAGCTGGAGCTATTAATGCTTGTTTGTTAGTGCAATGCTTCTCACATAACAATTTTTGAGATCAAGGTTACCTTTTAGTACATTTAATGAGTCACTACTCACCACATATAATAGCAAATATCACAGCATGAGCATGTTAGTGAGAGTGTCAGTGTCTTTGATATTATCGTTGTGTTTTATTAGACCAAAAAAGGATGGTGCATGAAAAGGTGAGCTTACCTCTTTCAGCCAGGAATGGTAGGTTTCTCTGATATTTGCTTTCCTCCATGCACGGAGATCAAATATGTTCATTCCATATGCCCATGCACATTCATCAGGGTCCAAATTCTTTGCTATGAGGGGATGTGAAAAATTGAAGTAGTTCTTGAAATGCTTGGACATTACCCACTCATCTTCACCTTTACAAGTTTCTACGGCTCCGTTGACCTTTCCCTTAAGGTCAATTTCCCAAAGTGGAGACAAATCACGCTGGATTACAACATCATCATCTAGAAACACCACCTTGTCAAGGTTTGGAAAGAGCTGTTCAACATAACCAATCAGAAAAGATATTGGGCCAACAGATGAAGAAAAAATAAATCCAGCACAAAACAAAATTGCAAAAACTCTGGCAAACCTCAACGGTTGTACTAATGATACATTAGTTCTTATGAGATTAATGCTGCCATTAGCAATGAAAGGAATTCAGAAAAAAAATTTACCATTGGACATGTGACATAACATCAGACTTCTTTATATTTTCTCTTCTTCTTTTTTTCCTTCCAAAAGAAAGCATTTTACTTTCAGTAAATCATCATTTGTTATCCATATCCATCTTCCTTTTTCAATTTGTAAGCATCACATTTTATTCATGTTTCAATATATTAAAAAATTTAGAAACTTCAGTAATTCACAGGGTCACTCCCAATACAGATCAATGAATGTTCCCACAACAATCCTGGATACTTTAAAGGACACTGAACTTAGATCCTGACTTGTTATGGCAGGTAAAAGACTAGATTTTCCAAGTGAGATCAGATGAGCTTCTACCTACGTGCACATGAAATAATCACAAGGACACTGCCTCATGACATGTAGCATCATATTTTTTTGGTTGCCTTTTTTACCCTTTAACATCTTAGGTCCCTGATTGTTTTATAATAGAACATATGCATCATAATTCATAAGTCTCCAAGAATAACAGCAGAAAAGATAAATTTCATATGAGATCACCTCGGGTATATATATCCGAAGATGGTTGAGTAATGATATATACTTTGGACTTCTGGCCTGCAATTTCGAAGCAAATCTTCGTGGAGTTGTATCACTAAGATTTGTCCCTGCAATGTGATTCCCATGATAATAATTCCTGATAGTATTATGGTTCTCTACAGCTTCAAGCACTGGAACATTCTCTCTTGTTAACCAGTCAAACTGGTGAACACCTTTCACTTCCACAATAGCAGGGGAGACTGGGTTTAGTGCAAACCATGAGTGCATGCCCGCATAGGTTTTCTTGTCAGTGATGATGTGAAAAACTATGTTGTCAGGCTTTAAAGATGACTGGATGGTAGAAGTGACAACAACTGAGGCAGCCAAAATGTTATCAGTAGAGAGGACAAAGTGGTGGTAAGAGTTGTCGGAGAGCAAAGGAAGGAACTCTGGAGAAGGTAACTGTTTACGTGCATGAGCATTGGAGGAATATTCATCAGTCAGACGTAGAGAGAGACAGTGGATGCTTTTCGGGATGGAACTTGCAGCAAAGTGTTTGTTCATCAGCTCTGCAAATTTAGATTCCCTAATTTCTCTTTCCAATTTTTCCATCTGTGAAAGATAAAGACAAATAAATAAAAAAATGACATTAGTTGAAAATATTCCTTAACAACCCAACAGATTTTTATTTCTTATTTTCTCTTTGAGTGGCATGGATAATGCCCTCTCTATACATATGAATTCATGCATGCATGTGGATAAAGGATAACAAGTAAAGAGAATGAAAATGAAATCGATGGATCAATCAAAGATAGGACAAAAGAAAGGAAATACAAATTTTACATCCCCCTTCAATGACACAAAGCAGCATGAACGTGTTGTAGTTAGAGGATCCAAACTTAAAACATACAAAAGCATCAGTACCATGACTGCACCATTTGAGCTATATATCAAAGTTGAGTAGAATAATTCAGTCCGAGTAATGAAAAGTCATATTAATAGCAAGTTAGCCCACAAAATAACTTAACTTAAAAATGTGTGTGTGTGAAAGGGGCCATGACCAGTAAAGGAGGATACAAACCATGAGTGGCCAAACTCTTGACTCCAACTCTTGACCCACACCAACATTGCACTCATATTGAGTTGAATATTAATCAAATAAAAGGATTGAGACCAAGAAAAAAAATACAGTAATGATTACAAAAATAACATTCAGTACTCTTTCTTTCATTGGTTCATAAAATGAATCGTTAAGTATGTAAATTCATTCTTGCTCTTCTTAATTTTTCCTTCTTCCACAAAAGGTAATTCTGATATAACATCAATATAATAATAATAATAATAATAATAATAATAATAATAATAATAATGTTATATCTTTTATCTTTTATTTTTAATTAGCAGATCCAAACTCTAACATATAGCTTCCTTGCCTATATAAAAAAATGATAGAATTTAATCATCCATGTCAGCAGGTCATGAGTTAAGGGTCAAGAATTGGTGGCACTCTTCTTTTTCCAGCAAACTAATTATAAGAGCACATAATAAATAAACAATTAAATTACTGGTATCTTCAGTCAAAAAATAATTAAACCTTGGCCACAATAGAAGATTCTCACAACAGTACAACCTAGAGAATAGAAATATAAAAGGACATCCTGTGGACAATCCTGTGTCAACCTGACCAAGATGCCAAGCAAACAATAAATCAAAACTCAATATCAGACACTCATCAAGGAGAATATCATTCAAAAAATAAGCAACAACAATAGTTGATATAAAAGCAGTATCAGACATGGCATGTAAGGTCTCAAAACTAGGGACACCTCATTTATCACATTGTTAATGAAAATAGCTGATTGATTGGCAATCAGGTGTAAGTTTGAAGATAGGATTAGTGATCTGTAGCCTACAATTGAAGAGATAAGACCTGGAATAGGGCATAAACAGATAACTACTTGAAATCCATCATCCAAAGGGCGTTTTTAGAATAGAATAGCCTTCTAGAATTGGGAGTTAGGATCAGCTAAATTGTTTGAGATAGATTGAATTGGCATTTCATTTCTTATTACACTTTTTCAGTCAAGACATAAAACAAGGTATTGATGGATGAAACTGATAATTCATTTTTCAGCATGCAATTATTGAATAGCAACAGCTCTAATTATTTTAGATCTTCTCTTCAGTTGTCCATGACAATTTTAGCATACGATAATTTAATAGCAATTGTTCATAGAACCATGCAGAGATCCCTTCCAGCAAATCATTATTTGATAGAATACACCGGGACAAGATTTCAGGTATCATATATTTTATACCCCTCTCTTTGGAATCTCTTTTCTTTCTTTTGCAGGCAAACAAAAAGTAGTGATAACTACTATAAGATGTGTCACCCAAATATCATTAGTTTCTCCAGTTAAAAACTCTCAAATGTTAACAGAAAACAAGAACATGAGCATGAACCAAAAAGGTTCAAATATAATTCATGTCTAATACTTGTAATAGATTCAGCTCTCATTGAGGGATATAGCTAGTTTGAAACAAAATGAAAGATGCAGAAACAAGCATGGATCCATGAAGTTAAAACCTATTTTTCAACCTTGCTCTCCTCCCAGTAAGTTAAAAATAAGGAAACAAACCATGTGGTAAATTAATTGTGTCTATGTTTCAATAACTTGACACATACCATAGCCCTCAACATGAACGCAAATGTCCTTGCATCATACTGATTGTTCTTCATTTCAGAAACAAGGTGGCTAAAAGAAGCTGGGAGCTTTACACCATCTGGAATTTCCTCATTTTTAACTTGATTGAGTATCTTGTAAAAGTCTTTAACGAGCCTCTGTTACATCATTACCACCAGCATAAGTATTAAACTTGTAATAACAACATTAACAACAAGTACAGGAGTAGCTAATATCTTAATCTGAAACAATAAGGATGAAGGAAAAGGCTTACTTACCCCTGAATCATCTACTCTACCAAGAAGCCTTGGTCCTAACCGCCTACCTAAACAATCTGTGGTGCAAAAAAGCAAAGCAAGAACAAGAATTAAGTATCCACTACAAACACAGAAGCAGCATCATGAAATTGTGATCCTAGACCCTGATCCAATAAGTATAGACATCTAAAAGCAGATCCAGATTGTTCTGTAACATTTCAGTTATTTAAGGTAGAAACACGATATACAAGTTTCACAATAAAAAAAATGGATTAAAAAAATGAAACAGCCAGGAGAAGCAAATGATTAATCTACAATTGTAATTTTATGTTTTTTAGAGGTCTGCTTCTGTTTGAAGTATCAGTGAATGGCTATTAATTAAGACTCCATCAAATCTTTATTTAGCTCATCTTTGTCATAAACAATAATCAATACTAATCTCCCAGAATTCATAAATTAATGGATTGAAATCTATCCCCGATTAGTTTACAAGTTCAAAGCCTCATTGGTTATTACAAGTGTGAGAACATGCATGAAAAACAAATGAAAATGGAAAAATACATGAATTACATGCAAGATCAAGAAGTCCGGAGTTAGGTTAAAAAACTGAAATACGTTCGGCTGCAAGAAATTTCTATGCCAGCAAATATAATAAGCTATTAAATTAGAAGTAAATCAATCACCCTGGATATCAATCAAAAATGTGAAAATCATAATCAAATGAATACAATCCGTGAGTGTATTTAAACATGTATATGAGAAGAAGGAACAAGGTATTAGTATTGCCAAAAAAAGAGGTAAGCAAATTGAGAATATTAACCATCAAATGTTCAAAACAAACACAAGGCACATTCATGAAAAATATGGTAGATGTAGCAAAATGTGATTAAAAAAAGACACGAACGCATAACATGCGAAACACAACCAAACCCCAGATCAAATCAGGATCCAAACACCTCATAACAATCACAACCAAATGCATACATGCAAACAATAACAAAATCATGAAATTAGAAAGCATTCACAACCCAAATCAAATGAAGATCCATTCACCTCATGAAGCAACAATCACAAAGAAAAAAAAAACTCACCAAATGAGGAACACTTGTTGACTCCTTCAAGGGTAACCACAGCAGTGAGAATGAATACAAAAGGTAACAAAAAAGCGAGAATGAGTATAGTATGAAAAAGGGTTCTATAAGAGATATGGCGAGCTGCGACTTTGATCTTCATTAAGTCAATAAATCCATTGTTGCTGCTAGAAGATATAGTGATGCTTCTCATGCTACGCGAGATGTGAAGCTGCATATTCCTTTTCTATGCAGCCTCACCAGCACAAACCTAGCAAAGGCAATAAATTCTAGCTCCTTCCCCACTTGTTCCAATAATACCCAACTCGCCATCAGATCCACGCCTATCACAGCTAAAATTTCCTTTCTGGGTGCTTGTAATGTTGTTTCTGTTATCTCTTATTCTCCTTTCTATTTCTCCTTCTCCTTCCCTTGTTCGTGGTCTTTTCAAAGACCGCATTGGAGATTCAGCACCAACAACAACTATAATAATAAAAATGGGTTTCTATATCTATTTACATACAACAATATATCAGTACAGCTCTAATGGGTTTTCTCCTTCTGCCAAAAATGTCCTCTTCTTCTTCTACCTTTGATGGATCAAGAAGGAAAGAAAAGAGAGAGACGGGGAGGGAGAGAGAGAGAGCGAGAGAATGGGATCTATTCTGTTCTGTGTTTGTGTTTGTGTTTTTGTCTAATTTTTATTTTTATTTTTATTTTTTCTCTTCTGTTTTGATTGGGCGGATGGATCGTCCGTAGTAAGATCCAATTTTCATTAATTAATTATTATATTTAATAAAGTAAATAGGAGTCAAAACCGTGTGGTGGTGTGGTGTGGTGCGGTGCGGTGCAGTGTGGTGCGGTGTGGTGCGGTGTGGTGTAGAGTTTTTGACTCTTGATCCTTACCTTAGTGCTAAATTTAGGTGTCGTCTCCTATGTTCGTGGCCTAGACATGGATTTTCTTTCCTTGGCCCCTAAGGGCTTTGTTAATTTTAGTTATTCTTTCAAATTATTTCTCACTACTATTTCATACCAATTTCTCAAATTTTTTATTTTTCTTCTCTTAGAGCCTGTTTGGGAGGCGGTTGTACCGTCGTTTCCTCAAAATTTGATTTTTTTTTTTTTAAATGAATTTTTTTTAGTGTTTTTAAATTATTTTGATGTGCTGATGTCAAAAATGATTTTTAAAAAATAAAAAATATCATTTTGATGTATTTCTAAATAAAAAGCACTTTCAAAAGCAACCGCAACTGCCCTCCCAAACATGCCCTTATACATCAAATAACATGAAACTAAAATATGATTCATCAGAATAACTTTGACTCCAGAATCTTTCGTAAACTTGTTATTTTTTATAGAACATGTTCTATATTGTTATAGCAGTCGTTTTTCATTTGAAAATATATTAAAATAGTATTTAAAAAATAAACTGTTTTTTAATATAAACAAATAAAAACAATTAAAAAACCCAAAAAAATACTTTAAAATAGAGATGAAAACAAAATTGAGATGCAAAAACAGATAGACCGGTGATTTATTTATTGAATACTTAGCAAAATAGTATTTTTAGGTCCATTTTTCATGAGCTTTGATGAGTAAATAGAATGTGATCTCCCTTCATGCCCCTTAAGAAATAAGCACATCTATGCCTATTTATTTATTAGTCCACTAGCTTGGAATTTTTTTTTAATTCGGTGGGTATAGATTCAAATCTTGTGTTTTTTGGATGGTGAAATACATTATAGTATGCATGAAAAATAATAGCCGGTCAATCTTTATACAAAGTCGTGGGTCCACATGCGATTTTACATGTTGCCATCACACAACACCATGATGTGTTCTTCTCCCTTTTCATCCGTTGATTACACAAAAAATTTACCGGGATAAAACGCGTGTTTGGAAATGTATTTTAAAATATTTAATTTTTATTATTTTGATTTTATTTTTCAATTTTATCCATTATTATTTATTTTATTTTATTTTTCATAACAAATTTGATACTCGTTCCTCTTTTTTTTTTTCTTGATTTTTTTGAATATCATATCCTATTGTTTTATTTCATTTAATTTTTATATTAGATACAATTCATATAATTTTTTTATTAAATTAATCAAGTTTACTTATTCGAAGCTATGATGAGAATCTCTAAAAAATTGCTTTTTTTATTAAAAAAAATTATCACTTTGACTTTTTTTATATATAGTAAAAAAAAAAAAACCCGGCGTCGACTGCCGATCTTGAGCAAGGACTGGGACAAACGTTTTTCTTCCATTATCTATCTTGTTGTTTTAGACCATCTATATAAAAAGCTGTGGACGCCATGGTTGGCTCGTTCAACACAATTAGTTGATTTTCCCCAAACATTTCAGACATCAAAGGTGAAAATAAAATAAAATAAAAATTGGAAGACAACTTCGAACTCAGAGGTTTGTTCTTCTTGTGGTCTTTGGTTCGAGCCTTGTAGTTGCTAATATAATGGTTATTTAAGATTTATATGATCATTAACCTTAACATACGTAGGATTAGTCGAGATGCGTACAAGTTGACCTGAACAACTATATCAATCAAAACACAAATTAGAAGTCACATAAGTTGTATTACATGTGGACTCTCTTTGCTTGGTTATCTATAGTTCACCTTCTTGATTGGAATTCAGATATTTACTCTCCACGTGTTCTTTGGTTCAAGCTGTGTGTTCGCTAATATAATAGTCATTTAAGATTTATATGGTCATTAACCTCAAGACATGTAAGATTAGTCGAGATACGTGTAAGATGATATATTAATCAAAAAACAAATTGGAAGTCACATAAGCCCTGTGATATGTGGACCATCTCTGCTTGGTTATCTATAGTCCACCTTCTTGCTGGGAATTTAAATTATAATTTTGAAAATATCTAAAAAAAAAATTATTTTTATTCCTTGCTTGAAATTAATTTGAGAAGCATCAACACAATTGACTGAAGTGGACAAAATAATCACAATAATGATAATTAAATCTATGAATTATGACAACATGAGAAAAACAGAGATGGCAAGACAAGTCTACTCGGTATTGAAAAGGAACTTTTGGGTTCTATTCAAAATTTCACATCATCTGCAATGCTAAGGAATTTCGTAAATGTTTTTTAAAAATAAATAAAATTGTTTCAACCATTTGAGCCCACCTAATAAAGTTATTATAGAAACATTATTTTATTAAATCCAGCCCTACAAATTGACTAATAAACTGAATGGCATAGATCTAATTTAATCGAGGTCATCTCATAATATAAATGATTTAAATTTTATTAAACTCAGCCCTACAAATGGACTATAAATTGATTGACATGGATCTAATTGAATCGAGTTTTGTAGGTCATCCCATGATGTAAATGATATAATTAAAATTTAACAATATATTTAAAAATAATTAAGATAACATTATTTTAACAATAAAAAAATAAAAAATATATAATTTAAGTTTTCTACTTCTAATTAGTTAAGTTTAATAACTTTTCTAATAAAAAGAGTATAAAAAATTAGCATGAGATTATTAACACAAATGGGCCAAAAAACCAGCCATTTTTAATATTGCAATTTTCAACTTACACATGGAAGTAGGTGATTGCTAGAAGAGGAACATAGCTGGTTATTATTAAAAATATTTTTGTGTAATTGTTTTTTAGCATATCTTTTTAGTTATTGTTTGAGAGTATGTTGTTTTTTAAAGTATTTTTTATTTAGAAATGTATTAATTTTTTTTCTTATTTTTAAAAATAATTTTTAATATCAAAACATGAAATTGATATAAAAACACAAATTTTTTTAATTTAAAATAAAAAATAAAAATAATTTTTACATATTTTTTATTGTATTTTACCATTCTTTTCATAATGATTTTATTAAGGTGTTTTCTTTTTCTTTTTTGACTTTCCATAACTAAAATGGTAATATGAGGCAAATATTTTGACAATTAACCATAAAAAGTGACTTGTCTCTTAAATTTTATTTTTTTCACATACTATACTAGGAAAATGAAAGAAATTAAAAAGAACCCGGAAAAAAAAGTTATAGTATAATGTATGTAAAGAAAAATTATCTCCAAATGACATGACGACAAAGTATTTGAAATATGTACTCGAGTTCGAGTTGGACATACATCTCTTATAAGAATCTGGAACAATCAAGATTTTATTTATTTATCTATGCTCATAAGATACACTTTCGAGAATTTAGTTTCCTCGCATTAAAAAAAAGTATGTAAAGAAAATTCTTTAATCAACAACTCTGAATTTAAGAATTCAACCATAATATATAGTAAAAAATTATATAAATAATAATTTCTGAAGCACGTTTTTTCCTACAGTATGCTAGATTTTTGTATTTACTTTAGAATCTTTTATTATTTTATTTTTTTTGTATAGTATGCGATTTTATAATTTTTAAGAGACATGTTCCTTCGTTTACGGCTAATTTTCAATGAAATAAAAATATTTTTATCACGGAAAAAAATATTAGGTAGCAGTTTATTTATTTAAAAAATAAAATAGAAGTGATGGGAGGAGAAAATGAAGTTTTTTGCCGGCTAGTGTCGAGAAAACCAAACCAAGTCGTTTTGGGTCGGCAACTTGCTAATGACTGCTTAGCCATATACAGACACCCGCTGCAGGCACCGACAAAAACAAAAATAAAACAATTACAAGTCTCCGAGCCAATCATGTAAATGGCTTCATTGTCACGGCTCATGGCTTCACATATGGCGGGGGGAAGAACGGCTGCAAGCCTACGTGATTGTGAATCTAACGCCAAATGGTTCAATTTTGTCAAAGTCAAAGTATCATGGCCACAAGCAAACTTCAAAAATCAAGTGATCTCTACAAGCCAAACACAATTTCTATCTTTACAAAATAAAAGTCAAATGAGTTTTATTTAGATATTGTATTTTTAACCAGCTGCATCAAATCAATTTCCTTTTTTTTTAAAAAAAAACTTTATCTAAATTAGATTTTGAGTCTAGGCCCGAGTCGATGGTATTTCATAAAGGGTGATTATAAATTTTTGTTTTGATTACTTCTTGATAATAGTTTATTTTTTCTAAAACTACATGATTTGCTTAACAAGCCACATCAAATAAACTTTTTTCTATTTTTAAGAAAACAATTATCTGAATTAGATTTTGAATCCAAGTCTGAGTCGGTGGTGTTTCATGGTGGACGATCATAATTTTTTCTTATGATTACCTCTTGATAATAGTTTTTTTTCTAAACCTACATGGTTTTTTTTTTTAACAAGATGCATCAAATAAAAATTTCTATTTTCTTAAAAAAAAATGATCTAAATTAGATTTTGAGTCCGAGTCCGAGCTAGTAGTGTTTCATGGTAGTCGATCTAATTTTTTTCTTACGATTACTTCTTGATAATAGTTTTTTTCTCAAAACCTACATGGTTTTTTTAACAAGATGCATCAAATAAAAAATTTCTATTTTCTTAAGAAAAAATGATCTAAATTAGATTTTGAGTCCGAGTCCGAGCCAGTAGTGTTTCATGGTAGTCAATCTAATTTTTTTCTTACGATTACTTCTTGATAATAGTTTTTTCTTCTTCTAAACCTACATGGTTTTTTTAACAAGATGCATCAAATAAAAATTTTCTATTTTCTTAAGAAAAAATGATCTAAATTAGATTTTGAGTCCGAGTCCGAGCTCGTAGTGTTTCATGGTGGTCGGTCATAATTTTTTTCTTACGATTACTTCTTGATAATAGGTTTTTTTTCCTTGATAAAAGGCCAATCCAAGAACCAAAGTCACTTGCATGTGTTTTCAGACTCGTGAGTTGCAGTCTGGCTTATGTGTTCATGTGCCAAAATATAAAAAAGCTGAGACAAGCCCTTGACTGATGATAATTAAACCTGCATCTCTCCCCCTCTCCCTCTCTCCCACTCTCTCTCTCTCCTGGCTTCAACACTGAAGTGGCCCCATTGAAGGGAATATCTTAACATGAGAAAAGGCAGAGAGCACATGACGTGTCGGTGTGAGCAGGGGACAGTGGTTTTAAAATCTGCAGTTGATGTGTCGTCCATGAATGCTTTATTCTAAAAGCAAGAGTGCCAACCAAAACTCGATAGTTCTAACCACATACACTCATTATTTCATCTGTCTGAATCTTTTTGTTTGCGTCCCAGGAACTTAAATTCCCTTGTCAATGCCTTGCCTGAAGAGCAGGCTGGGTATGGCCCTTTCTGTCTGTTGATCAGTAATTATTTTCAATGATCTTCTTATTGCATTGAAGGCCTATATATATAGAAATCCTGTTTATGTAAGGAATCTTAAGATTTTTCTTGATTTGTAATATTGCTGATTTGATTCTTGTGAACACTTTTCACCATTGCATATAACAAAAGAAAGCAGACTGTGTTGCTGGGGACTAGAACAAAGACATGGAAGAAGACGAAACAGAAGAGTAGTCAGGGTCAGGTGGTTGAACTCTTAAGAGGTAGTGCTTCTACGAGACGTTAGAGAATAATATAAATCATATTCTAAGTCTCAAACTTAAGTTTTTAGCTGAGATGATTCTTTAATATGGTATCAGAGTCTTGTTTACCTAATGGTCACGAGTTCAAATCTCATCACCTCCATTCTATTTGATAAAAATCAAGCACAATGTAGTGTGAGCTTTCACTTGAGGAGGTGTGTTAGAGAATAATATAAATTATATTCTAGGTATAATCTAAAAGCTTAAGTTTTTAGCTGAGATGATTCGTTAACATAGTATCAGAGTCTTGTTGATCTAATGGTCACGAGTTCGAATCTCATCACCTCTATTCTATTTGATAAAAATCAAGCACAATGTAGTGTGAGCTGTGCAAGTTTCAAGCTCAAATGACTTTCACTTGAAGAGATATATTAGAGAATAATATAAATCTATATCTCACCTAAAAACTTAACTGAGATGGTTACTTAACACAAGTCTATCAAGTTCCTGAATCTTTCATTTCATTTTGTTTTTATGCAATCAACTCGCTGATGTAAATGTTGAAAGCAAGACCTGATAAATGAAAAGGGAAGGAATATAAAAGGGATCTGCGAGTTCCGGGGACGTTACGTAGCTTGTGATCTGTACAGCAGGTGTTAGGGTGTGTATATTTTATAAGAATCTGAAACAATCGAAATTTTATTCATTCACCTGAATCTATAAAATATATTTCCAGAATAGGGTATCCTCGCATCCTAAAATAAGGATCAGGGATGTTTAGGATGAAGCAGCCATGAACAGCCTCGGTGAAGGGCCTGTTTGGGAGTGTGGTTGCGGTAGCTTTTCAAAGTGCTTATCGTGCCGAAATACATCAAAATGATGTTTTTTTATTTTTTAAAAATCATTTTTGAAATCAGCACATCAAAATGATTCCCAGGTCGAGCTAATTAGATGTGTTATGATACAATCGATGGGGCATCCTGCGGGATTCTACTTGCCCTGCAAAGCTAAACCCAATGACTCTGAGTGATTGATTGATATTGTGGTCGAAGTTGTTTTTGAAAGTATTTTTCGTTAAAAAAATAAATTAAAATGAAACGAGGTTGCTCCGATTGAATATTCAACAGCTTCTGCACCTGCAATGAGATAGATTGATAGAAAGGGACTCCTGATCTGCTACAATTCAAGGCCGATTGATGCGATGAACTGGAAAATTATTGGTTCAATTAAGTGTCTTCCATACATAGTTTCTAAGCAACCAGCAAAATCAATTATGATATTCCTTGCGGGTGATTGCCGTAGCTTTGGATACAATTCGTATTTGTGGATTAGCATTGGCAAGCCAAAGATTTTATTCAGTTGATGTGGATATCCAGCATCTTCCCGGATCACATAGCTCTGACAACAATCAGACGGCAGGTGTTTTTCGATAAAAAAATATCTTATCTAAAATCCCAGGTTATTAGATGAAGTTTTAGAATATGATTTATATTATTCTCTAACATCTCTTTCAACACCTCTCTCAAGTAAAAGTTCTTTGGGCATATGCTTTTTCGTATTCCCATGACATACAATAAGAAATTATCTCACCTAAAAGCTCAAGTTATTAGTTGAAGTCGCATAATATAATTTATATTATTCTCTAACACTTATCTTAAGTGAAAGTTCTTTGAGCTTAAAACTTGCACAAGCTCACACTACCTTGTGCATGATTTTTATCAAATAGAATAGAAGTTGTGAGATTTGAACTCGTGACCGCTGGGTCAATAAAGCTCTGATACCATGTTAAAAAATCATCTCACCTAAAAAATTTAACCGTTAAGTAAGACTCTATAATATAATTTATATTATTCTCTAACCGAATCTCTAAATTATCTGAATTTTTCAACATTCTCCCACCTTCCCAAACATATAATTCCATCATATCCTAGCTTTGAAGAATTTGTCTCAACAATTTTGAAAACACTAAGATCAGTAATAGAAAGACAAGAATGGATCCATGATTTCATTCTGCAGGTTCCTTTTTAAGCCTTTGAAAAATGGGCTTGCAATTACAAACTTTTTTTTTTTTTTTGTATGAAAATCTTGCATGTAATTAAGGCATCCAAGAAATCATTATAGATGTATACGAGTTGGTTAGCCCGCGCGTTGCGCCGGACTTTTTATATATAGCAAACTGATTATTTATATGGTAAGCAAAGAATCTTTTAGTTGATAAATAGAGAATTGTAAATTTTAAATTATGCTATAATTTTTTTTTATGTATTGAATTAATTGATTATTGTTATAAGCTTAAATACTCAGATAATAATTCAATTTCGAAATTTAAAAATTATAAGCGATAAAATTTATGAAAGATCAGCGAATTGTAATTTGAGTATTGCAAGACCATAATTGATTAATTGTTTAGTATGTATTAATTGTTTTGATGGTTATTTAATTGGTTGATGTAAATCTGTAATCAATAAAATGAATGAAAGATGATTTTTTGTTGTCTTGAACTGAATGTGTTGATGGTTAAATATTTTTTAACAGTTACTAAGCAGTTAACTGGTTGATAGCAATATTGTAATCGCTGAAATCTATTAAAGATAGATTATTTTTTGTTTGCATTGATCTGGTTGGTTGTTGACATTATTTTACTGGCTTGGAGAATAATTTAGTCACAGTTTGGATTTGAATTGTGTGTTGATTTAATTAACTCATAGATTGCAAAATTGCAATGTTTTGATTATCTGATGTGTTTTAATTGGATTGATAATTATATAATCAGTTGGTCGAAAAAATGTAATAGATTATATTGATTAGAGATTTTTGTTTGCTGTAGTCAATTGGGAATTTGTTGGTGATTGGTTTTGTTGTAATTGTGTGGCCGATCATCTAATTTTTCTTTATTCAGTTGTGTTTACTGGTTATGAAAATATTTTTGACCTAATGGTATCAGAGTCTTGTTGACCTAATGGTCACGAGTTCGAATCTCATCACCTCTATTCTATTTGATAAAAATCAAGCACAATGTAGTGTGAGCTGTGCAAGTTTCAAGCTCAAATGACTTTCACTTGAAGAGATATATTAGAGAATAATATAAATCTATATCTCACCTAAAAACTTAACTGAGATGGTTACTTAACACAAGTTAACAAGTTCCTGAATCTTTCATTTCATTTTGTTTTTATGCAATCAACTCGCTGATGTAAATGCTGAAAGCAAGACCTGATAAATGAAAAGCTAAGGAATATAAGGCATACATTTTTTGAAGAATCAGCAAAACCATCGTTTGAAAAGCAGTCAGCGTCACCATGTTTTGATTGAATCCAAACTCAACGAATCATAGATGCCTTTACACCACCGTCTACTGCAAATATTCCACATGAATTAATAACGAAACCAACTCGATCTGGAAAATCACGTTACAAATGGCTGAGAAGTTTCAAAGGACGAAATTTTGTATCACTGATAGGGTGGCAGGTCCATAGCAAGAACAAAACCGATCGCCTTTATTATTTTCACATCAATCATTCTTGTAAAAGCGATCAGGGAGTTCCGGGGAAGTTCCGCAGCTTGCGATCTGTACAGCAGGTGTTAGGGTGTTTATATTTTGTAATAATCTGAAACAATTAAAATTTTATTTATTTACCTGAATCTATAAAATATATTTCCAGAATGGGTATCTTCTCATCCTAAAAAAAGGATCAGGGATGTTTAGGATGAAGCAGCCATGAACAGCCTCGATGAAGTTATCTTCTTCCCAGGTCGAGCTAATTAGATGTGTTATGGTACAATAGATGGGTTATCCTGCGGGATTCTACTTGCCCTGCAAAGCTAATTAAACCCAATGACTCTGAGTGATTGTTTGACAGTGTGGTCGAATTTGTTTTTGAAAGTATTTTTCGTTAAAAAAATAATGAAACGAGGTTGCTCCGATTGAATATTCAACAGACGAGATGCTTCTGCACCTGCAATGAGATAGATTGATAGAAAGGGACTCCTGATCTGCTACAATTCAAGGCCGATTGATGCGATGAACTGGAAAATTATTGGTTCAATTAAGTGTCTTCCATACATAGTTTCTGAGCAACCAGCAAAATCAATTATGATATTCCTTGCGGGTGATTGCCGTAGCTTTGGATACAATTCGTATTTGTGGATTAGCATTGGCAAGCCAAAGATTTTATTCAGTTGATGTGGATATATAGCATCTTCCCAGATCACATAGCTCTGAACAATCAGACTGTGGACAGGTGTATTTCGTTAAAAAATTATCTTATCTAAAACCTCAAGTTCCAGAATACAATTTATATTATTCTCTAACACTTGTTTCAACACCTCTCTCAAGTGAAAGTTCTTTGGGCAGATGCTTTTTTGTATTCTCATGACATGCAATAAGAAATTATCTCACATAAAATCTTAAGCTATTAGTTGAAGTCCCATAATATAATTTATATTATTCTCTAACACCTCTCTCAAGTGAAAGCTCTTTGAGCTTAAAACTTGCACAAGCTCACACTACCTTGTGCATGGTTTTTATTAGATAGAATAGAAGTAGTCAATAAAGCTCTGATACCATGTTAAAGAATCATCTCACCTAAAAGTTTTAACTGTTAAGTAAGACTCTATAATATAATTTATATTATTTTCTAACCGTATCTCTAAATTATCTGAATTTTTCAACATTCTCCCACCTTCCCACACATATAATTCCATCATATCCTAGCTTTGAAGAATTTGTCTCAACAATTTTGAAAACACTAAGATCAGTAATAGAAAGACAAGAATGGATCCATGATTTCATTCTGCAGGTTCCTTTTTAAGCCTTTGAAAAATGGGCTTGCAATTACAAACGTCTTTTTTTTTTTTTTATGAAAATCTTGCATGTAATTAAGGCATCCAAGAAATCATTATAGATGTATATCAGGCCTGATCTCATTAGAGTTTATCAGCAAATTGGATAGTTTTATCAGTAGGCCAAATTAGCCTTTTATAGATATAATATCCTAAGTACCTTATATATATATATTTTTTCTAATATTTTTTATTTTTTTTATGAATTGATTTTTTTATGTATAATTAAATGAAAAATATTATTAAACTCATTGAAGTCCATAATTCAAGTCACGGATTTGATGAATTAACCTAGGTCGCTAGAATCAATCTAATATATTATCATCTTCATATATTTTTAAAAAACTATATCATCTTGAAATAACATTTAAAAGCCAAACCGCTTTTTACTGGTCATCTAATTGGATTTCGACTTATGCGTTTGATTTTTGTTTTTTTATCTTTTGGTTTTTTAATATTTGGATCAATTACGTTGACTGGATCATGTCAAGTCAACTCACACGATTTAATATGAGATCAAAACTAGTAAATGATACAAGTTAAGAGTTTTTAAATTTGCTTTCTTGAACCAAATTTAATAACAGTTTCTTGTAGCCTAAGCATTGTTTTTCTCAAGTTCAAAAATTTTTAGCCTGATTTGGAGCATAGCATGTTAAGTTACCTAGCTAAACTATAATTGAATTCTTGACTTTGAGAATGTTTGACACTGCGTTTCAAAAGTGTTTTTGAAAAATATAAAATTTTTATTTTTATTTTAAATTAATTTTTTTGATGTTTGTAGATCATTTTGATGCGTTGATGTTAAAAATATTTAAAAAAAAAACATCATTTAAATGCATTTCTGAACGAAAAATATTTTTAAAAGCAACCACAACCACACTCCCAAACAAACACTTTATACGTGTAAATTTGTTCAATGGTACATTTGGACAATGCTATAAGTAACATTAAAATCAAGGGTTAATGGTTCAAAAAAGATTGTAATAAAAGAGTTCTCGTGTTCCAACTATAAATGTTGATTTTTTTAATCAAAATCCAAGATTTTGTTCTTTATAAATAATTATTGAAAAAATAACTTTCTTTAATTTGCTTGGTAAAAATGACTTAAAACAATTTTTTTTAGTAAATATATGAATTATGTTAGAATACATAAGTTAAAAAATAAAATAACAAGTTTAAATTAAATTAAGATTTTGAGTCGGTTTTTAACAAACTTTTGATCTAAATAAGATTTGTTTTAACCAAATAACCTTTCTATGAATAAAAAGTAAAAAAAAAAAATAAGAGAAACTTTTAAATCAATTACAAAAATCATACTTAACATAAACTATACCTAATGTAATATTTTAATATCATGCATCATGTCAAGTGCTAAATGAGATGTTAGGGTTGACATTTTGTTATATACTCAAATATATTTAGTGATTTTGATTTATGTGAGAGATTAAAAAAAACCTTTATGCCACATGATTATCACTAATGTATGTCTTAAAAATGAAGACAATAGTAAGTTCTTCACTTATTTCCACTCTTAAATAGATTTTTTTATACTTTTTGTTGAGATAAATACCAAACACTATTTGGATTATGGGTGTTTGTACATTGATGTTGAATTTTAGCTATTCTAAATAGATTAAGGGATTTAAGAGAGGTGATATAGTAAGACAAATTAAAACTAATTCTTATTGTAAATCAATCCTAAAATCCAAACTTTCTTACAACCTTAATATAAACAAGACCCTAAGAAGATAAAAAAAAAACGACTTGATTTTTTTTATAGTAATTAGATTTAGAGTCTGTTTGGCATTGTATTTTAAAAATATTTTTTTTAAATTGAATTTTTATTATTTTTATTTTTAAAAAAATGGTGTTCTTAGATCATTTTCATATGGTTATGTCAAAAATAATTTTTTAAAAATAAAAAAATATATTATTTTGATGTATTTCTGAATGAAAAACACTTTAAAAAATAATCATAACCACACCTCCAAATAAATACTTAACCGTCTAGTTTACCTTCCAAGTGTAAGATTGGATATTTTTAGTTTAATATTTAGATTTTTTTGGGTTAGATCACACCATTTACGATAACTCTGAAGAGTTTGGAAGCTCTTTGTAACTCAATCTCAAATGTTGAAAAAAAATACAATAACAATTACAATTACTCTTTAGTTTACAAATTAAAGCTCCAATTAAATGAGTAACAATTATGTTTTTGATGTCTCACTAGACAATATATACAAGTGTTTTACTCGTTCAAAATAAAAAGTGATAGAATTATTTATTTATTTATTTTTAAAAAGAAATAAGTGAAGAATTTGCTTAACTTATATTTTGCATAATAGTTATAAACAACACTTAAAAAATAATTGTTTGATACATGAGGATTGGGAAAAAAGATTTATTAACTGTTACATATCGGTAATGTTTGACACTGTGTTTTAAAAATATTTTTGAAAAAAAATAATTTTTTTATTTTAAATTAAATTTTTTAGTGTTTTTAGATTTTTTCATGCGTGAATATAAAAAATAATTTTTTAAAAATAAAAAATATTATGTTAATATATTTTTGAATAAAAATATTTTAAAAAATAATATGAAACGCAATTTCGAAGAACATATAAATAATATATAAATAAACTACAGCCATATTCACAGAAATGTAAGTTTGACATTTATATGAGAAATAAGGTGGACAGGAGATGGTGGTGACTTGGGTCCTCTCATTATCTCATCGTCCGCGGCGGTTTCTTCCCACCCTCATCCCTCCTTGCAAAGGTAATAAACTTCTCCAATTCTCAGACCTTTCTTCTCTCCCATGAAGAAAGTAAAGAAAACCTTAAATGGGTTCCCCTAGCTCGTTAATTTACAGCAATGGATCGCTCTAGCTGCCTTCAAATAACTATCATTCCGAGTAGTTGGCATCACTAAAGCTTTAAGCAGGTTTTTTAGCCAATCTCAAGCTGTTAAAGGAAAAAAATGTTTCATGTGTCATTCTGACTCTTTATGTGTGTGCTTCCTTAATCTGCTTAACCAAAGTTGAAAAGGTTAGTAGCTGTTTTGGACGTTGTATTATGATTTCTGATAGTGTTTGTACATTGCACCTAGAAATCATAGCAACTACGTGTGCAAGTTTGTTCAATGCGACGATATGGTTTAGCTTGTAACTAAAACTTGTTTTAGTGGAGATATATAACTTGAATAAGGAAATTAAGACGGTCCCTTTTTCTCAAATTGAAACCATGTGGAAGTTGGGGGTTACTATGTTTCTAATTTTTGATTTTGTTTTGCAAAAGAAAAATATAACATGGATGATTGATGAGCCTGCAATTGAAGCCAAAGACCTTTTGAACTCTTATGTGGTGACTTTAGAAGATGAAGGTGATGAATGTTGTGTGGTAGAGGATGCTGAGAGACCAATGGTTTTGGATGTCGGGAACAGAGTTGATACTGTGAATGTTGAGTTGTTTCAATGTTTGAATGGTAGGGTTAAAGAACCTGCATTAGGCACGTGGTTTGTTTCAAAAGATGACGCGAGGGATCTTTGCAACACGTATGCGAAACAAACAGGGTTTAGCATTCATGTGAATTCATGTTATTGGTCTAAGAAAGATAACTCAATTAGCATTCGTTTGAATTCGTATTATCGGTCTAAGAAAGATAACTCAATTATATCTAGAGAGGTTTGTTTTTCTACAGAAGGGCTTCACCAAGATAAGCAAGCAAAGAAAATGGATTCAGGTGAGGAAACAAGGAGGAGGCGTGCTAGGCCTATTATGAGATTTGGTTGCCAGGCATTGATGACTGTGAGAAGAAGAGATAATAGGAAATGGTATATTGCAAAATTAGAGAAGAATCATAACCATGAGATGTTAACACCATGAATGTGACATTTTTGGAGGTCACATAAGCAGGACTATGATCCAAATAATAGTTTCAGTGAATCCTTAAGTTCTCCAGGGATGGGGTTAGATGCACCTGTGATTGTCTTGACAGAAGATGATGAAACTGTTGGCAAAATGATATTTAATTTCCTGAATTGTATTAACAATGTAGGAAGAGAACGGCTGAGCAATTTTGGTATAGATGCTCAAAATATTCTGGGATTTTTCAAGATTATGCAAGCTAGTGATCCTGCATTTTGTCATGCGATACAGGTTGATGAAGAGGATAGGCTAAGTAGGGTTTTCTGGGTTGACACGAGATCTAGAATTGTATGTGATTGTTTCTCCGATGTTGTGGCCTTTGGTACCACTTATCAAGCCAATCAGTATAAGATGCCTTTTGCACCTCTTACTGGAGTAAATCATCATAAACAATCAGTGCTGTTTGGCTGTGCATTACTTGCAGATGAGACAGAATCATCTTTCATTTGGCTTTTCACGACCTGGCTTGAGGCAATGTTGGGGCAACCAGGGTTAATCACAACTGATTATGATTCTGCCATGACTAGAGCAATAGAGAGTTTTTTCCCCCCAATCAACCCACTGATATTGCTACTGGCACATAGACTGCAAGTTGTGGGTCCCAGTCTATGCAAGAGATGTATTCTTTGCAGGAATGAATACTGCATAGAAAAGTGGGAGTGTGAGTTCACTTTTTGATGGTTACGCGAATGCAAGGACTACCTTGCAAGATTTTGCTGAGCAATATGTGAATGTTTTGGATGATCTATACGAAAAAGAAGCAAAGGCAGAGTTTGAGACTTTTTACACTAAACCCATATTGAAGACCCCGCTTCCTATGGAAAAGCAAGCAGCAGAAGTTTACACTAAAAAATTGTTCTCTGTAGTTCAGGATGAGGTTTTTTAATCTCTTTAATGTGCAGTGGGGTTAGGTGGAGATGATGGAGGAACCACCACTTATGAGGTAGCAAAACTTGATGAAGAACAAAAGGTGCACTTTCTCACTTTGAGTACATCAGAAAAAAATAGCTAGTTGTGGTTGCAAGATATTCCAGTTTGTAGGGATCCGATGCAGACATGTGATTGCAGTATTCAAAGCTCGCAAAATTATATTTTACAGCAATTGACCAAAAATGCCAAGGATGATGCCATCTTGGATGTATTGTCCTGTCTTGATGTGCAAGTAATTCTCACAGGGGTGAAAACTTGCAGTACGTATTGTATCAGGAAGCTATAAAATGTGTAGAGGAAGGGCTGGCAACTGACCACAGTTTAAAGGTAGCATTGAACACGTTAAGAGAAGCCAGGATAAAAATTTCTGGTTCAAAGAAAAATGTCATCAGTGCACAAAAGCTTGAAACTGTGGCCAATAATAGTTTCCGGGATAAGAACATGATTTCTAGTCACAGAGACAGCCATTCATTACAAACAAGTCACGCAGGCCAGAAGAAAGCAAACACATATGTATAATAATACTTTTGATTATGTTTGGAGCAATTGTAGTTCCAAAATTGAAGGCAAATGTGGTTTATGATTGAACTGAATGGTTAAAGGATCCACGCTGCTGACCGTGAATAGCTAGGGACTGAGGCTTAGTTGCCGTTGTTGTCATGTGTCGGAGCAATCATTGAGCAGAGTTATGTTATGCTATTCAACACATTTTGTAACTGACCTGGACATGATGGTCGTGCTTGCTTGCAGCTGAAGGATCCATACCAGAAAATTTCTCTAATGAGGTCAGGGCGTTCAAGTATCAATCAACTTCTATTAAATTCAAGCAGCTGCTATCAGACAATACTCCTCCAAATTGAGGTTTTTCTTTTCAATTGGTTTGATGCTAGCTTCTTTGTATGCTTGTATAAGACAAGTGTGGAGTTTATTATTGGCTATAGTCCATTGTTGTTTCTCAAGTGATTTGAAATATCATCGAGAAATCTTTTTTATTCCTGGAGCATTTTTCAATTTTTTGTTCTGTTGTAGTAGTGTTTTTGGTCTTCTGTTTTTATCCCCAAATATCCTGCAAGAAAATAGCTCACAATCTTATGTGCTTTGTTTTACCTGAATTGCCTGAAATCATGTCTCTCCAGCACTGTTTAGTCCTCCTGCATCCATATTTTTCCCAATCTACCTCATGTTTCTAGTTGATTCGTTGAATTTGTTACTTTTTTGCTTCTCTTAAGTTGGTACAAGGTCCAATAGCTGGCCAGAAAGGCGTCTCTCTTTTTTTGTTCTTCATCTCACTTGAGTGTTAGTGCTAGTGTTTGAGTGGAGTATATATATAGTCTCCCATTTTTTTTCGTGCGAACTATTCTGTAGTTTCAAGCTGGCAATGACAACAATAACTGTAACCTTATTGGCTGGTGTATGTTGGCGGCGGCGGCGTTGTTCTTTCTGTCAGGTGGGGGATTGTTGGGC
The DNA here is from genome assembly GCA_964035475.1 of Salix caprea. Lineage (NCBI taxonomy): Eukaryota > Viridiplantae > Streptophyta > Magnoliopsida > Malpighiales > Salicaceae > Salix > Salix caprea. Next base: position 7,241,606 of record OZ037748.1, on the reverse strand, counting down.
TGGCGGAACATGTTGTTTCTATGGTGGAGCCGGAAGCTGTTAAACCATTCTACAGGTGACAGAATACCAAACTGTAATATTACTGGATGAAAATTCATTCTCCTAACATATGAACTTCCGGAAACATGATTGGTGAATAACTAGATACTAAGAATTGAAACAATCTCAGTTGTGGGATTTATTATTCACTGAACACCTAAAATCTTTGGGAGAACATGGCTCGTTGCACTCGCAAATCTCACAATCTCTCACAAATAAAGGAAATTCCTACAAACACATTTCGTCAATGCTGCACTAACAATTGATAATTAGAATACAATGCACCACCAGCCATGCCACAGAATTTTGCATGACTTGAGAATTCAAGCCCGGTGACTGCCCCCCTATGTGACAATTTTCACAGCCTTTCTCTTCTTCATCATATCAGCTCTTGATTCCATCTTCACAGGCACTGGAGCAGAGAAAACTAAACTCCCATCTTTATTCAAGCAATATCCATTGCTTTCATAATCACCGCCATTTCTCGGACTCCTTCTAGGGTTCCTCTCACTGTCACTGCTCTCTGCTGACCCGCCGCCATCCTCCAAATGAGCTTCCTGGTCATTCTCAGCACCCTTAGAAAATCCTTTTCTTTCCCCAGTTTCAGCAAAATGGATCTCCACAGCTTCCCCATGATCATCAATGGTATCACTCCCATCATTGGAACTACCATCTCCGTTTATAGCTGACTCGTCTGTGTCACTAATTACCCTGTAAGAATTCCCATTCTCAGAAAAACTAACAGCTTTAGTCACACTAGGTTGACCACCACGTCTTTTCAGCAAAACACCACGCTTTCCATCAACAGAAACTTTGCGGTCTAGCTCTCGATCGTCGTCATCAACGAATTGCTGAAACCCTTCAAGCTCCGCATCTTCTTGATCATTTTCACAAACCCTCGAAAACCCACTAATCTTTTCAACTCTTTTTCTCAATTTCTCCATTATTTCCTTTTGACTTTGAGTCAAATCTCGACAACTACCATAACCATTCTTGGCATTCAAGGCCCTAGCTTTGCTAGTATTCCCTAAAGCCCTAGCTTTGCTAGTATTCCCTAAAGCCCTCACATTCCTAGCAGATTTATACGAAAGTTCATGCCTTTTTATTGCCAATCCATCAACAAACTCCATAAACCTTACCAAATCTCTAGTAACTGACCTTTTCCCATCTCTGATCATAGGATCACCACCCTACAAAAAAAAACACAAATCAAAATCCCATAAGAATATTATGAGTAAATCTGGCAGAGACCCATTAAGAAATACCTGAATGGAGTCAAGTTTGAGGAGCAAGTCCATGGCTTTATGAGAAACAACCTTAAAATCAAAATGGGATTCGGTAGAAATAGAAGATTTGAGAGAGTTGAAACCGGATTTGATAAAAGCAAGCTCCTTGAGCTGCCTTAGGGTTCTTGATCTGTGAACAAGAAAGGCACGGAAATGGGTTTGAATAACACGTGCAGCTGTGTCTCTGAGAGAATGTGAATGACAGCTATGGTTATTCGAACTACAAGCAGAAAATTGGTGAAGGGAGGACTCAAGAGTGTTGATTCGTTGAAGAAGAGAAGAGAGAACGAAATGGGTTTGTTGGGGGTCATCTTCCTGCTGAAAATGGAGCTTTGATTGTTGGTGATGATTCTTTTTGTGGCTGTTCGGTTCGTTAAGGCAAGGAGAGAAGAGATGGGATCGGTGGTGCTGCAGCTGTTGCTGTTGCTGTTGCTGGAGGAGAGAAACAAGGGATTGGAGAAGTGGATCAGTAGATAATTGCGGTGGTGATATTGGGTGGTGGTGAGGTTGGGTGGAACAGTGGCTGAAACAGCAGCAAGGGGCCGTGGTGGTGGTGGTAAAGGTGGTGGGGGCGGAGACATGGTTTTGGCAGTGGTGGTGAGAGGCCATAATGTTAGTTAGTAAAGGAGGAGGAAAAGATACAGAGATTTGGAGGGTTTTGACAGATAAAGCGGTCTCGGAATGGGGGGCTTTTTGTTTTTGATAATTGAGATTTTATTTTATTTTATTTTATTTTTACAATTCAAGATCAACAAAAATAAAACCACCGTATTGAATGATAAAGATTAAAAAATTTGGTGCGTTTTAGGGTTGGCTTTCTTCCGCACAGAAAAAGTAAATATATTCTGCCCCGCTGCTGGAGCTGGGCTTTGCTTGCCGGAGAAGCGAGGACAAGCAGAGCAGCTAAGAAATGGTTGACCAGAGCAATGAATCCAATAGAACAGTCCAATTGGTGGGTGGATTGAGGAATGTTTGAGATCCCTCCTCATCTCATCATGTGGTTTTACTTGTTGACCACCACTTTACTAGTCAAAGCTGAGTGACTGTGACGCCTCCGTTTGCTCAGAACCACCCTCACCGGCCACCCTCCACCTAGCTAAGTGGTTATCTTGTTGCCCGCAAGCTCCGGGCAACCCCTTTTAACCTTTGATTCTTTCTCTGTCTCAAATGTGATTTGTATAATAAATCTCGATTCTCAATTTTTAGTTAGAATATGCAATTTTTATAAAATCTTAAAATACTTGAGATTTCATGTATATTAACCTATAAAATATGCTTTTTAAAAATAAGATTTCTTAATCTCCAAAAAGAACTTCGTATATTTTCATAAAGGAGAATTACTTTTAATTTAGTTAAGATTATATTTACCAATCGGGTATATTTTGCATGTTAAAATTTAAAAAGAGCTTGACCATGTTTTTAAAAGTATTTTTTAAAAAATATTATTTTTATTTTATATTAATTTTTTTGGGAGTTTTATATTATTTTTATACGTGGATATAAAAAATAATTTTTAAAAAATAATAAAAATTATTTTAATGAATTTATAAACAAGTATTTTTTTCAAAAACAACCTCAAATTCACTTTTAAATAGTTATTTAGTCACCGTATTCTCTTTTCTTTGATCTCCAACCATAAACCCACAACCTCACCGATCACATAATCCACCTGAATTTCATAGCCACCGTCTTCACTGAGCTCCAGAACCACCGAACTCCAAATTAACCAGCCGCACCCTTGCCACCATCATGCGACCGGAGCCCAGGGAATCAAAGAGACATAATCTTCATGGGATATAATAATATATTGAAATAGTTATTTTATTATGCTCTGTGCTTAAAAACATGGGGTGTGACTCCCCTCCTTCATTATTCATACATAATGATTTATTTATTTTCAATTTTTTTATATGATATTTTTTTCAGGTTGTTCGAGTTATATTTTTGATTAACTAAGTTGAGTAGTTCATATAGGACAGCTCACATATAATATTTAATTTAAATCTAGACTAAAGAAAAAAAGCAAATTGCGAGGTTATGCTTGAAAACATGCGGTGTGACTCCCCTCTTTCATTATTCATATCACAAGGAAGATACTTTTTCTTTTCTTTTCAATTTCTTTATAGGACTTTTTTTCTGGTTGTTCGAGTTATAATTCGGACGGACTAGGGGTCTCTTTGGCACAGCTGTTGCTATTGTGGTTGAGGTTGGAAAAAAACAGTTTCATGAAAAACACTTTTACCTGCGTTTCAAAATTGAAATTGAAGTGTTTGGTTAAAACTGTGGTTGAGTTTGAGGTTAATGAAAAGCAGTTTCGAGTGTTTGGTTACCATGCTTTTCATATTGATGTCAACTTGTGAAATTACTTTAAAGGACATACACATATATTTTTTAAATATTGTAGATTTAATTATCATAATAATAAAATATAATTAATAATTCAAGTAAATTACATAATTTTTAATTTTTTAAAATATAATTTTATATTTTTTTTAAAAATTGGACTGGGCCTGACCCAAATAAATGGGCTGTCCCAGCCAAGTTGGGCCAAAAGGCCCAACCCTGCCGGACTTAGGCTGGGTCGAGAGCAGCTCAGCCCAAGTGTTAAGACTAAACGCAAAACGGTGCATTTGGTTTTAAAGAAAAAAACACAAAATGCATTGTTTTGCATTTCATTTTCGTTTTGCATTTTCGGCATTTTACTGTGCATTTTTCATTGTTCACCGACTGTGACGAGAGGGTCAACGGCCGGTACCGACGGGTAGAGGAGGGCGAGGTGGTTGTCCCTGTTATGGTGGCGGGTAGGAGCTCTGGAAGGTTGCAGCACCAGCTGCTGCCACTGCTGACGCGGGGGCTTGCTGTCTCAGGTGCTGCTGGAGAGAGGATGGGAGAAGGACTTGTCGTGGAGGAGAGAGAGGGAGCTGTGGGCGTGGCTATGGAGGAGAGGGGGGGAGCTGCCTTGACTGCATGTGGAGAGAGAGAGGGAGTTGTGGGCGTCGCTGCATGTGGAGAGAGAGAGGGGTAGTGGCTGTGGAGGAGAGAGAGGGAGTTGCGGCGACGACGATGAGACGAAGCCAACGACGACGGTAAGGAAGCCAACGACGACGATGAGGAATGAGGCATTCCATTTGTGAGTTGGGCTCGTGTACGTGAACAGTAAAACATCTCAGTGTTATTTTATTTTCAACATTTATACTTCAGTTTATTAATACCTGCGTTTGTTTTGAAAAGCATAAAAAATATGCTTTTCAAAACACGGCCAAATCGCTGAAATTTAATGGGACCCACATAAAAAATCTGGGGTCCTGTTTGGTAGTAGTGGCCGTTCAGCTCCGCGTTCAACGCAAACGCAGCGTGAACCGCGAAGCCAAACGGCCACTAAGTTTAATAGGTCATATTGGGAAAACTCGCATATAATTTAATTTTAAAATTGGATTAAAAAAAAGAATAAATTGTGAGGTTTCAAGATTCACACGTTATCCTAATTTAATAATAATATCAAATATTTTTCTCAAAAGGAGTTTTATTTTAAAATTATTTTACAAATAATTCATGTTATCTTTGAATAAGTCATGTCAATCAAGTGAGGTGATGATAACTCTCACATGATTTGATTTTAAATTCAAGCTAGATAAATAGTTAAATTGAGAGGTTTCAAAGTTGACATATTGATCTATGCTAACAAATATAAAATAATTCTTAACAATTTAAATACTTTTTTTTTATTATATAAAATGTTTTTATCTCACCTACATCATAGTGCAATCCTATAAACTATTATTTTCTAGAATACTTAGAGTTCAATGCATCTCCTACTCCCACATCATATAAGCGATGAATGAGATGACTTTTTTTCCACCCAATTTCTCTATTTTATTTTTGCTCGTCAATTTTATCATTCAAAATTCACTTGATTTGAATCTATCTCCACAAATTGTCTCAATTGATTTATATGAGGTTATCACAATTTCAAAATTCACTTGATTTGTACTCAATTTTACTAGCTTACATTTTTGTTATCTTATAGTTAACTAAAAATATTTTTTAAAAAAAACAAGGTTCATAAACATAATGGACTTCATCAATCGGATCATCAATTTGATGGGTTAAGTTATGAATCCCAAGTTGACCTAATATGTCATATTATCAATATTAAAAAAAGTCATTTTGAATTATTTTTTTTACACCAAATCATATTTTTTATCGATCATTCAAGTACTTTTTGATCTCTTGAATCGATTGAGTAGAGTAACTATCATATAATTTGATTTTAAAGCCAAGTTAGATAAAGGAATTGAATTGGAAGATTTCAAAGTTAATATGTTAGATCAAGTTTAACAATAATGTCAGATAATTCCCCCTAAACATGCTCTTTTTTTTTTTAAACAATTGTTTTTTTTTTTTAAAAAAAAACACCACGTGGCAATTACAAACACCCTCTGTAGCATTTGTCAAGCCCAGCCCTTTAAGCTTACCCGGTAATCTACCGATTCAGAGACCAAACCTAAGGTTCGGTTTGATATTGAACCGAACAAAATGAGCCCAACTGACAATAACCAAACAAATCAACTCTGACCTTGAAAAGAACAAGAAAAATTTATGAAACTCTAAATCTCTTCTTCTTTCTCTGCTGACAGCCACAGCCACGGCCACCACCACTTAAAGCGGCAACTGTTCCAGCGTCCTCCATTGAAACGCACTCTCGAGGTAAATTCAAACTTTTTGTTTTTTTAAATAATCCTGCTGATTATTTTTGGACAGGGTCTTGTTGACCATTCTTTGATTTGTTTTAGCTTGTTTTGGTGCATGTTTCTACTACAGTTAAGTTATTACTAAACAATGAATGTTTTGAGCTAGCATTTTAGGTGCTTGAATTGGACTTGTGATTTATGCTAGCTTAATTTAGTGTTTCAAGCTGTCCGATTAGTTGATAACGTTGCCGATAGAACAATGGTGAGGGTAAATATGTTCATTCTGGTGGATTCTTAGTAGAGGTGCTCTGATTTGTTAGAAAAAATGAATGAATAATATTGTCCTAAGCTATTGCTAATTCTGTGTTACCGTCAATATGAATGATTTTAAGTGATATTGGAAGGAATTACGCTTGATTTTAAATGAGCTTGCAAAAACAGTAGAGAAAAAAACGGGTTCAACAATCTGTTCTTTTGTTAATGCTTCGGGCTCTTCATTTGTAATGAATTAAAATTCAAGTCTTGATTGAGCTTTTGAGAGTTTTATTTTTCCTCTCTAAAAGAGAAGGCATCCTCTGATTGTGATGTTTCAGCAAACTTATTTGCCACCTTAACTTCCTCTGCTGTGACTTTACACCTTTCATTGGCTTATTCAAACCTTTTTAACTCAGTGGGATACTTCTGCTCCATTTGAATTCTGTCCTGTACCAGTATCTGAGCTGCCATCTCCAATGCATGAACAGCAGTTTGGACTGACTCGTACTTATCATTCAAGTCCTTGAGTTGAAGCTTCAGAGCTGATGATTCCAACTCATATTTGTCCATCTTTTCTTGAACACCCTGCTGCATATACAAATGAAGCAATCAAAATACATGTGAAAAGATAAAAAAAAAAACTGTTTTATCCAAGCTTCTTGAATTTGATGGCTACTATATTATAGTGATCAGCAAATGACAGAAGGTTATAGAGAGAACCTTCAAGTGCAAATTCAAAGTGGTTATTTTCTGCTCAGCCACCTCAAGCTTTGCTATCTTGACCTTATTTCCTTGTCCTCTATTTTTAAACTTGAGGAAAGTATTGTAAAGGTTTTTAAATAATGCATCAGCAAAATAAGCAAAAGCATTTTTGGAAAAGTAATCCCTATAAAAACTTTAAAATATCCAAAATATTCTTGTCTTTTTAGTTGAATTCAAGTTTTACAGTTACAGTCCTCTAAATCCTAATGCTAAGCCCAAGAATTTTCCTATTTTTAGGACAAACGCCTGTCGTTCTCTGGCTTCTCCTCCTTTTCATCTTCTGTAGTTTTACAGGATGTTAGTTGTGTGTATTAATGTTTAGAATTTGGTGAAAAATTAAGAGCAGATGGTCTCAATTATGCAGTGTAAAAATTACAATACAGCTCGCATGCAATGCAAATATGAATAAAAGCTAGCAGAAACACACAAATAGATTACTATTTCTATAACCAATATGGCTGGAGAGCTATTCTTTTCCTTATCAGCTTCAGAGGATGCTGTACCCCCAAACCAATCAAGATGTGGATGCAGTGTTTCCTCTTGTCTACATGGATAGATTTAATGTGCATATAATCATATATACCGTACTAATTGAAAAACATGTATATGTTTGTGAGTGGAGAGAGGGAGGACATCATCTTTTCTGTCAAGCTACTGCATGACTCGGCTCTCGGAGCTTCTTCTCTACAGTTTACATCCTTAATTGGATATTCCAGCACTATATTTTCCTTCTCTATATTAGCCTTGAACTCATTAAATGCAATATCGCACTTCTCTTTCCATTCATTAGCCTTTTTCCATGCTCACTGAGCTTGTCCATGAGCACTGGCAAGTCTTGCTTCTTCTTCATGAGCCCCCGGCACAGTTTCTACCTCAACCTGGTCTTTAACTGCCTTCTTCTTGTTCCATGTCTCTTCATATTTTCTCCTCCATTCTAAAGATTCCTGCTTTGCAGAATCCAGCATTTCAAGTGAACGAGAATACCTCTCTTCCAATAAGCTGCATTTCTTTGCCAGTTCAGTTATACAGCTCTTGTAACATCAGAGACCTTATTTAAGTAATTTATAGCATCTTCATAAAGCTTTTGATATTCTGTTTTGAATTTCTCACTAGTTTTCAACTGCATATGAAGCATTTGCATCTTATCTTCCACTGAGCAGCATTTCAAGATCAGTAGATTTTTGTCTGACAAACCTTCGCCAATCAGCTTCTTAAAGGGTATTTGAGAGTGTGGTAGTAGTTGCTATTCAAAGCGTTTTTTGCTCGGAAATGCATCAAAATAATTTTTTTTTTCATTTTTAAAATATTTTCTTGACATCAATATATCAAAACAATTCAAATAAATAAATAAAATAATTTTAAGCAAAAACAAATCCAAATATTTGGGAAACGCCATTTGGAACGCAATCCCAAACAGCTCTTTAGCATGATAGAGAATAGAACCCTGCAAACTGAATAACAACTCCGTACATAAGCTGAGACACATGAAATTGTTCTGCTGGTGGTTTCATAGTTTAGAAAAAAGATTGGCATCTGCCAGATCCTTTGGTAAAGTAGATAGCTTATAAATGAGGAAGGCATAAAATCCATAGCATCTAGATCAATCACATCAAGTTATGTAGTGAAGGAATGGGTGCAAATTGTGTTTCAGTTAGAGAGGAGTTCACCATGTCCCAAACATCTCATGCATGCGTGATAATATTTGGCCATCCTTTTTTATCCTTTCCTTTGGAGGGTTATGGAAACTATTATTTATTGAGCCTGGAAAAGACCTTGGGTCACAACACTGCAGTCAATTCACAGGGGTATTTGTCAAGGCAACCATCCAGTACAGGGAAATTTTACTCACAAGAGTTAATGGGCAAGATTACACAAGTTGCTTGCTGTTTCAATATAGCCTATAGGTACCCTACTGGACACCAGACTAACAGCTTCTATAAAAAGCTGTGCACGCGCATGTGTTCTGTATTATTTCTACTCTTAACTGCTGCTTACAAAGTTTAAGTCACTAGTAAACACCGTGTCTGGCTTGTTGTTTCCATCTCTTTTATCTTGTTATCTTGTTAATAATTATATCTCAAGTAGTTGAAGGAGCTGCAGATCAGAAAACTCAATGCAAGACAAGTATATGATAAAGTGCCTAACTGGGATTATTTGGATTCAAGTTCAAGGTTCTTACTTTAATGTTGTGTTAGCAGAATGGAAAGCGAATTAAAACCAGAACTGAAAGAGAAGGTTTCCAATATTTTTCAAGATTTCTTGATTAGGTGAGCAACACGAATCTTAGCTACAGAACACATACAAAGTATAGTTGTTACTTACTTAAATCTAATAAGATTTTGGTAAAACATGGCCCATTAATTTCTTTCATATGGAATAGAGAGCACCCATATGAATATCTAAATTTTGAATATATTTTTTTTCTTCTTATTTTCGTTTTGAATGGTTGTCCTGTCAATATAGGGTCACAAAGCTTGAGGAACTTGCAGGTATTGGAAGCAGATTACTCAATGGCTATCAGCAAGCACTTGGTATATAGGTGGTTTAGGATGATGTTAGAACACTTATTTTTCTCCCTTCTGCATTTTTGTTTGACAGCATTGTTTTGTTTCATTTTCCTCATAGAATTTCTTCGACAACCTCCAATAGACGGGACATCTCAGCTAATAAAGAATATTATCAAAGCAAATGAAACAAGAAGGGTTAAATCTTATATTGAAGCTGGTTGTATTAATGTTCATGATAGCATACAAAATACAAACAAGTGTAAGAGCAAATGTAATCAATATTTTACAGTTCCTTGTCTATAGTATTTTATGTTTTTTTGTTCTGTTTTTCTGCAAAACTTTTTGGGCTAATTGCTATGCACTTTGACACACAGAAGTGCATACATGCCTACTCGGACTTCATAATCATTTAAGCCAAGGTAATTTTTTCTTCTCAATGTTAAGTAATATCTTAACAAAAGAATCTTTGAGCTTGGAATATGTATAAATCTTCTGATTTTCCTTCCCAGTAATTTCTTTTGGAAGGGTGGACTGTTATGCCATTACATGTTTGGCTTGCTATCTGCATCTATATGATCAGCAGCATTTATGTGGACGTGTGTGCACATTTACCAGAAATTGTAGTGCAACTATTGGCTTGTTTAATTTGCCTAACATTATAGTACTGTTAGTTTCCACTCTCTGCACCTACCTGTTTCTCAGATTGAAATGTGAATTGCAGCAAAGACCTTATTAAATGAACTTGAAAATCTCTTGGAGGATTCATCTTGTGCAATTCAAACTGCCAATGGATGTTTACCACCTTTGAAGAATGAAGATTGCAGTGACCAGTTGTATCAACAAATAACCACTGACCAGGTTGGTGAAACAGATGTTTTATTCTATGTTTAGATTAGTCATATACTCTGTTCTCATTTTCCCTTCTTTTTTATTCCAAATTTCAGAAATTATTATTTTATGGGTCTTGAAAATTGCTGACTAGATTTCCTTTCCCTTCCTTCCTTCCTTCCTTCCTTTTTTTAATCTGTTGAGATGATGCTTTCTAATTTCTATAGTCCCTTATATCTGATCCCTCAATGGACATTTTCTGGTGGCAGTGCCAGCATTTTCATATCCGTAGTTGTTTATTTGTTTCAGTATACTTGAACTACCGAATTACTAAGGTAGTATTTGTAGTTTCATAGGTGCTTCTATCATTTTTTGGGGAAGTTTGAATAAATATAGCCATCCAGTCTCTTAGTTTAGCTCTAATTTCAAGAAGATTCCAGATTTTCAATTTAATGGCCTTCTAAAGTTTTTATTTTTCTTAAATATATTTTGAAAATTGTTGTGCCCCAAACAGATGGGATCAGTGAATGCTCTGTTTTTTGAGGGATCCATGGATGCTCTTGTTTTCCATAACATTTAGAGGCTGTTTGGAACAACGTTCCAAATGGCGTTTCACTAAATTTTGAATTTTATTTTCGCTTAATTTTTTTTTTAATGTTTTTGAATCATTTCAATGTGCTGATATCAAAAATAATTATTAAAAAATAAGAAAACATTAATTCAATACATCTCTGAGCAAAAAAGCACTTTGACAAACAACCATTACCACACTCCCAAACGCCACCTTAACTGCTATGGAAATTCAATGACATGAGATTTTAAAACAGGTCCATTCATGGTAACAGTTTCCTTACGAATCCTGTTAATAGGGAATTATCTAAATCCTTTCTGTAGACAGCAGGAGATCTCCAAAACCTTCCTTTTGGTATTTGTTCATGACGCTTTTTTCTTTGAATTTAATTCGAAGCTGTTTATATATATTTACTTGTACTAAATAGTTTTGTATAAATGCCATGTTCTGCTTTTGTCTTGAGATGCCATATCTTGTTAAAGTCGATTGGTAACTAACTTGCTAAAGTTATTTTATTTGTTGGAAAAGTCATCATTGGATCTTGGAGAATTTGAAATGACAAATTATGCTGTGTTGATGGGGATCATTTACAGTATGGTAAAGCAAGACTATGTAATGCAGGTAGTGAACATCATAATGGATTAGTTTTCTGTTATGAAACATTACATTAGAGCTTGAAGTGAGAAATGTTATTATTTGTTGCAGGAGAAAATTGTTCATTCATTAAATTTAAAATCATTGTCTGGAGAACTAGAGAGCTATTGCGTAATGTGGTCCTTGCGTCCTTTTATCATGGATGAAGTTATGCATCATGCCTGGAGACTTATTCCTTAGCCACTGAAACTGTTTTCAGTGTCAATCACAGGCACAGTGCAGAGCTGTAAATGTGAGAGAATACTTTTGATATGCATTCTGTTCCTTTTGACTTCAACATTCTTTTTATGGATGTAATTTGATTTGGTCATATTTTCTCTCTGTATATATATATCACAACCCAATACTAGCAAGGCAAAAGCTCGAGGAAATTGCAGATAATGGAAGGAGGTTACTTGGAGACAATCAGCAAGAGCTTGGTGGTGCTTCTGAGATTATTGGAACAACCCTTTTTCTTTTTGTCTGGTAGAATTTCTTCGACGGCCTCCTCGATAGAGAACACCATGAAAGCTAATGACATTGGAAATTCAATTGTAATTTAATGTCATGTTTTATAAGAATTAAAATTCCGTATGTGGAGATGGCTATTTTTCATATTGATTTTGTGACCCTTTAATTGGTACCATATTGTATGGAATTTTGTAGTCGATCGCTTTCCATGGATTGATTGTGACCCCTGATGAACTGATCGAGCTTCTTCAAAAGATGGCAGACAAGGAATTTGCCAGCATGGTCATTTCAACTTCTTTTCCATGTTTATTACGAATAATCATTGCTGCTCTTCTACGATTAACACATGAATATTGATTATGCGAGAGAAAGTAGTTCATGATTATGCGAAGATGCAATGCATTTTTGCTCTTATTTTCCAATGTTCGTGCAGAATCAGAAAAAGAAAAGAAAAGAAAAGAATCAGAGCTCAAACAAGTTCAGAATCTCTTCTTGCTTACGCCTTCATCCATTCAACGAAATTCTTGAAATTCCTGCTTGAGCAACCACCTTCTTCAACATTCTGCAAGGTCCCGTTAAGAAACTGGTCTGCAAAATATGGCCAACACAAGAAAAGCCTAGTTGATGACTACTTTGGTTATGCTAATTCACTAGAGTGCAATACATTAGTTAAAGAGTTTGTGATAGAGGACCTCACCATCAATGTCAATGATTCCATCATTTACTAACTTTGAAATACTAAGCATAGAGCATAGTAGGGCAGCTGAGGCAGGCCAAAAGATAGCACGATGAATATTCATCTTCTCTGCTACTTCTAGACTCCAACCCATTGTCCAATCAGTAATGATACCAGTGATTCTTTCTTCTCCTGACATATTGATCCTGTTTATGAGCTGTTGTAGCTTCCCTGGCATGACCTGAAAAACTGCTCTAGTCAACTTTCCTCGTTCATTTCTGTCCTCCCAAGGTTCTAACCCATCAGGTATTGACACGAGACGAATTTTACTCCCAAGACAAAAAAAAAATTGTTGCTTTGTCAATGTCTTATTTGCTACTGAATGTTTTATCTGTTGCATGCATCTGATCCATTTGTATTTTGTGTTTGTTCCATGATGAATATCTCCATCTGTATAGTTTTCACCGAAGTATTAGAGAATACTTCACTGTTCATTGAAGTTGAGAATATGCCATTTCCCCCTCATTCTGCTCTAAGGATATTGGCTTTTTTCTTGCTTTAGCGTTGTTTTATTTGCTATCGAACGTTCTCTGCTATATCAACTTTTGTTGTTTTGTTAATGTCTTATTTGCTACTAAATGTTTTATCTGTTGCAAACTGTTCTTGCTCCATTCAATCCATTTGTATTCTGTGTTTGTTCCATGATGAACATCTCCATCTGTATAGTTTTCACCGAAGTATTAGAGATTCATGTGGAGTTTACACTTCTTCCTCACTGCTAAAAGTTGTAGGAGCTTGTCGCAGTCAATTCTAGTAAATATCCCGTATGACTACAGAAGACCCTCTTTGTCATTCACGCTACAAAAATCTTAACAACGAATGCGTATACGCAACCACTATGATGATTAGTTTTGACTAGCCAACTTTACTTCACTATTTTTGTTTCTTAGAACATTTTAAAAAATACATGAGGAAAAGATAATTGATTTTATTTTTATGAGATATAATAATTTGTACATGTTTAGATTGAAAAATACAACCCACGACATCCTTTAAAAAACATTAAATTGGCAAGAAAGAGGAGGCAAAGAGATAAGGAAATAATTAAAATATTAGAGACATATCAAAACTTCGAGTACAACACCATTAATACCATCAAAAAAATCTCGATAAAACAAATCTAACGACACCAATGATGCCCTGACTGATCCACACTTTCCACAAAGATATGAAGAGTGGTCTACTTGATTTTTGTAGCAAGTGTGACCCATTTTGGTTACTGTTGGTGATCTTTTTTAGTGTCGTTGAATTCATCTAATCAATTTTTTTTAATGATATTGATGATGTTATAATTAGAGATTTGGTGTGTCTCCAGGTTTTCCAATACAAACTATGTTAACTATGCAACAAGCTAAACAAGTTATGTTTTTCAATTGCGACATTTATAAATTATGCTATTTCGCTATGTTTTTTTTAACTATGCTATCATGCTAATATTTTTAATTGATTGTGATATTTTCTTAAGAGATCAATTTCTATTAGTATGCTACGATAAGATTAAAAGTTAATTTTTAAGGCAAAAATAAGTTGACATTAGTAAAGTATTTTTCTAGCATCATGAAAAATCTTAATTGTGATTTGAAAAGTTGATGCATGTGTTTGATAAAAAAAAATTATATGCATTTCTTCTTTTTTTAAAAAAAAAAACATTGTTTCAAAAATTAAAAAAATGATGATATTAACAACGAGTCTTAAATAAAGAAAAAACATTGAAAATTATACCTCATAACTTTGTATTCAATTGGAGAACAACAGGAATGATCACCCTGAGTATTTTCATTGAGTATTCATGACCACAAACTTAAGAAAAAACTTTCTATGATTATTTGTCATGTGGTTTATACAACTAGTATCAATTAGACAATAATTACTAAAATTAATGTTTATTGTAAAACATGTTACAACAAACAATTGTTTTTCTTCATGTCTAGCAATGACATTTTCTTTTTCTTCATGTTGTGATTTACAAATTCTCTTCATGTGTCTAATCCAACCATACAAATTATCTTCATATGTCTAATCTAACCTTATTTTGCAATTGACATATGATCTTCACTAGCACTTTCTTTGTAGGTGATCTGTTTTTTTTTACAGTATAGACATAATGAATATGATTTTTTCTTGTTTATTATGGATGCTGAAAATCATTAATGAAAAATTAAGTCATTTAGACATTGAATATCAACAACAAAAAATTAAGTCATTTGGACATTAAAAGCATCAATGAAAAATTGAATTATTTGGACATTGAAAATTATTGATGTAAAAACAATTAACTTGATCATTGAAAATCTTCTGAGTCATTCAAACATTAAATATCAATGTAAAAAGATGCTAATATAAATGAATTGAAATGATAAACAAAAATAATATAGTCATCAACTTGTTTACAAAAATATTTGATTATGTGAATTATTAAATATGATGAAAGGACTGCGAAGGTTCAAATAGTGATTAGGAAGTTTGGTTGAAATTTATGAGAAATGTTCGAAGTGGAACTTAATTTCTTTGGAGCATGTATAAGTAGCATTTAAATAATAAACATAATTAGTGTTTTCTTAAAATTATGTTAAAGTTCGTTATAATCAAATAATTAAAATTATATTTGATGGTATGAAAGACTAAGTATTTTCTTCATGCTAAACATTTATATATGCAAAACATACAATCTGGTGAGAGGTGTTACATGGTTAAAGAACAAGTTGATAAAATGTGTAGGTTGCCACTATGAAAAGTTAGCTATAAAACTTTTTCCTCAAACTCCATGGAGAGCATCACATAAAATTCAACTGGTGCACACAAATATTAAAGACCCTCAAAGAACAACTTCACTAAATGGTAATGGATAATATATAGCCCTTATTGATGATAATGCGATATGTTGATAGATTTATTTTCTTAAATTCAAATCTAAAGTTGCTAATGTATTCTGAAAGTATAAAACATGGATGAAAAATTAAAGTGGGTTACATGATGTAAATTATAAGGTCTGATAATGGAAATGAATACACCAATAAAGGCTTTCAATTGTTTTGTGATAAAGTTAGCACTCAACACTAACTTATAACACTATACACACCACACTAAAATGATGTGAATGAAAGAAAAAACAAAAGCATTATGGAGATAAGTAGATTTATGTTGCATGAAAATGAGCTGCTAAAGAAATTATGGGTTGAGGTTACAAACACAATATTTTATATGCTAAACAAGTTGCCAACTAGAGCTTTGTAGGAAATAACTCCATTTGAATCTTAGTTTAGATACAAACCAAACCTGCAACATTTTAAATTTTTTGGTTGTTTTATTTTCCACTTATATGCCTCAAGTTAAAAGAGACAAACTGGATATAAAAACAGAACTTGAAATATTTACTGGATATAACAACCTATTCAAAACTTATAGAATTATTCAACCATAAAATAAGAAAATTATGGTAAGTAGGGATGTTAATCTTATATAAGATAAAAAAAAATGGAAATGGAAGAAACCATAAAAGTAGCAAAAATCACCATTTTGGCAAAATGTCAATGACAACATAAATGATGAGTCACTTAGAGGCACAAGGTTAATATATGATATTTATGAAAAAAATAACATTGTTGTTTGTGAGCTTGTGAGATTTGAAAAGACAATGAAGAATGACAAGTGGATTGAAACAAAAAAAGAGAAATTTAGAACGATTGAAAAGAATGATATCTAGTTGTTGGTGAACAAACATTAACATGAAAGAGCCATAAGAATCAAATGGATCTATAAAACCAAACTTAATGTAGATTATTCTATAAATAAATACAACGGTAGATTTATAAAGGATTATGCTCAAGTGTATAGGATAGATTTCTTAGAGATTTTTACACCTATAAAATGACTTCATACTATCAAAATGTTGTTTTCCTTGTCAATACAAACAGGATGAAAGATTTACTAATTGGTTGTGAAATCTACTTTTTAAAATTATTATTTGCAGGAAGAGATTTTTGTAGAACAATGTTAATATTTTCAATTCTAGGGGAAAGTGGAAAATGTCTAATTGTTAAAGAAGACATTATATGATCTTAAACATGTTATTAAGACTTGATACAACATTATTGATGAATATTTAAACAACTTGAGCATATGAAGCAACTTGAGCCTGCACAAATTTATATAAACAACTAAGCTGAATTTCAATTGCAAATAACCCTGTCTTTCATGGCAAGACTAAGCAATTCAAGATTAAGTTGTATTCTCTAATAGAGGTGCAGAAAGAAGGTAAAGTCAACCTGCTTCGTTGTTGAACCGATGATCAAAATGCAGATGTGTTAACCAAAGCTCAATTTTGAACCTTTAAGAAGCAAACTGCATGTCCTTCGAAATAAGATGCTGTTTTATTTTATTGACTGGTTATTAGAAATATGTTATTCATACCATGTAATTAACAAAAATAAAATTGATTTTTTTGCTAAACTAAAACTCATTTAAAAGAGTTGTCCAGTCAATAAAATATATCTTTCTTTTCTCAATTTGTTTATGATCTCTATCAACAGACACCATCAGGCTAACCAGCCTCCATTTCCAAGGCTTCTAGTATGGTGCCGCCCCTGCGAAAAATGGTTTGGTCAATTAATAGTATTGCAGAACCATTCCATAATACAACACTCAAATCTTCTGAATAAAAACAAAATTCATCCAAGAACAACACAAATCACAATTAAAAACTTACATGATGCGTCAAAATAAAGCTTAAGTCATGACATTAATAAATCAAGACTATTTAATAACATATCCACACACCATAATACTCAAATCTTCTGAATTGTTTGGTTCTTCTTATACGCTCTTCCTAATACTGATGTTTATATGTTTGATGGAAAATATCCCCAAATTAGAGGTTTAAATTGACTGAATCAGATTCTGGGAGCAATATTTTTCTTCTAATACTATGGTTCATAAGTTAAAAAAGAAGAAGCCGTGGTAGATCCCACTGCTTGCTTTCAACACAAGTGCAACATCCTTGGGAAATGAGAGGCTTCTTCTCTTTTTTTGGCAACCCACATACATAATTTCACATCATATACCAAATATATCCAGCCCAAACAGAAAATAAGTTCCCGTTATATGACTAATGTCCAAAATGAAATAGCTTCATCTGGCAAAGCAATCACAATAATGAAGACAAAGTCACAAAAGCATCAAATACGAATACATAAACTAATATGTGGCAAGACTCACCTGGTTTTTTTTTCACAGGACATATTGTACATCTAACTCCAATTTGACAGATGTCGCAGTGTACCTGGGCGGACGGTAATTTCTTGCACTCTTCCAATTAAATCAAACCACAACGACAAGAAGTTTCAATTTAGAATTCATTCAACCAGATGGTTATATAAAAGCTGGCCTGCAAGATAAAAGATGTGTTCTTTTTGGTTTTTTTCTAGTCCTGCCAAATGGCTTGATATACTTGTCGTTCGTTTTTGAATCACCAATAGTCTCTACATGAGCAGTGTCCATCCTCAAAAAAATGGAACCGATTCGAATCCCTCACGGTTATTTTTCTATTTGTGATCTTTGAGATAAACTTAATTGCAGTGTGGCAGTCTACACACGTTCTTAAATTCTTAAAAACCTTGATCGGTGTTCCTTCTGGAGTTGAAATAATTCCAAAAGCCACAGCAAGCTTCTCACTATGGTAAGAGAGATTTTGTTCCTTCTGTTCGTCCTCCACATCATGCAACACAAACTTTGTGTCAGGAACAAAACCTTCTTCCTTCATCCTTTTGGACAGCTTACCCAAAAACTCATTTATTTCTTTGGATTTCGGGTGTGAATCATCTCCTACTAAAAATACATGTACATCCCTCTTAATCGCAATCCAACTTAAACCTGGTTTCTTCACCACTCCTCGGTCATCCATGGTCTTTCTGATCTTCGCTACTTCACTCCACATACCAGCCGTGGCATATATGTTGGCCAGCGTAACGTAAGTAGCAGGATTTTCAGGCTCAATCTCAAATAATGCTTCTGCTGCCCTTTGCGCCAATTTAAGATTTCCATGAATTCTACAACCACCTAGCAAGGAAGCCCACAGAAACTTATCTGGCTTCATTGACATTTTACTTATGATATTCTCAGCTTCTTCAAATTGTCCAGATCGGGCCAGTAAATCAATTATACAAGCATAATGATCAGCAGTATGAGTTAACCCGTATTGCTCTTTTATTGAGTGAAAGTAATCAAGCCCTTTATCAACCAATCCAGCATGCGCACAAGCAGAAAGAACGCCAACGAAAGTTATGTGATCAGGTTGTGTCCCTGACTTTACTAGCAACTCAAAATACCGAATAGCCTCATCAGGCTGGCCATTTTGAGCATACCCAGCAATCAATGAAGTCCAAGAAAACAAATCTGGCTTGGGCGTTTCTTTAAACACCCTTTCTGCGCTCACCATATTTCCGCACTTAGAATACATGTGAACAAGAGCACTTGCTGCAAAGGAGTACGGGTCAAACCCCACTCTAGTCATATAACCATGAACCTTCTTACCAAGCTCCTCTGAAGTCTGATTAGCACAAGCATTTAAAACCCCGGAAAAAGTGAAGTCGTTAGGCCTAATCCCTGACCTCAGTAAGTCAGCAAACAAATCGAATCCCTCTTTTCTCCTCCCGTCCTGAAAGTACCTATCAATCATTGCCGTCCAGGTAACAATATCTCTATCCGCCATCATGTCAAAAATGTGTCTTGCTTCTTCTATGCTCCCACATTTACCATACATATCAGACAAGGCGCTCCAAACTACCTCGTCAGAATCCAGCCCTGTTCTCATTATATAGCCATGGATCTCTTTCCCAATCCTCAAACAGGGTACAGCTGCAGAAGCAGCAAGAGCACTGGAAACTGTAAACTTATTCGACTTGGAATTATCACGCCTCTTCATCATTCTAAACAGCTCTAAAGCCTCATTAGGCCTATCATGACGGACGTACCCAGAAATCATCGCGGTCCAAGAAAAGTTGTCTCTCTCAGGCATTTTATCAAACAGACTTTTCGCTTCTTGGAGTAAACCCATCTTAGCATACCCAGAAATCAAAACATTCCATGAACACAAATCCCTTTCATGCATTTCGTCAAACAACTTCTGGGAATCCATCAAACTATCACATTTTGCGTACATCTCAAGCAACCGATTTAAAATGAACAAACCGGGTACAAACCCAGATAGCTTGATGTGTTGATGGACTTTTTTTCCTTGCTGGAGAAGACGATTTTTTATGCAAGATTGAATAAGAGTCGAGTAAACAGAAGCAGAGGGTTTTTCAATTTGGTGGAGAATTTGTAACGCATCTTTTAAGCGGTTCTGTTGGCATAGAATATGAATGGCTTCATCGAACCTCTTGTGATTGCACAAGTGAGGTACGAGGGTGGTATCTTTGGTGTTCGATTTGAAGAAGGTTTTTGGTGGAAAGGGCTGAGTGGTCTGAGAAGAATAAGAAAATGTAATGATTTTGTGGGAGTGGTTGAAGAAAGTGGAAGAATGAGAGGACTTAAGATTTGCAAGAAATCTTGTCATGGTTCTTCTGTTGAGACTGAGAGAGTTTGGGTAGGGCAGGAATCGCTATCAGGATGCCTGCCTCTATCTCAATCAGTGTATCTCCACAAACAAGCAAGTATTATGTAATAAAATTACTTCCCCATGTGGAAGTTCAAGCATATAATTTCTCATTCTCCCATGCCATATTGATGAGACCGGTTTAACTTTGCTTTTCAATTATATATTAAAGTTTTTTTTAATCTTTTTTTTATCTTACATTAATATTTTTTTATCATTTTAAGATAAAATAAAAATATTATTTTAATTTACTTTTCTTATAAAAAAAAAATATAATTTACAACACTTACACTTCCAAACAAGCTCATAGTCTTGATTTTTAGAATTGTCAATGCATAGTTTTGTTTTTGGAAGTAAAGTAATTCATTTGTTATATTGGGAAAAAATTAATTATATAATAACCCATATCACCATAATTTGAACTATATAAATTATTATTGGAAGAAAAAAAATAGAAACTCATGAGAAGGGAAAAACAAGACTGTCAATTTTTTTATATTCCACTAAAAATAACCTATATATCTTATTTCAATTTAAAAAACAAGCAAACTGAAATATTTTTTATCTCACCTAAAATCTCATCATATTTCATAAATTCTGTCTAAGACATGGCATTTTGGTTCATTTCATCTAAATAATGTTTTTTCTTTGATTTTTTTTTTAAATATAGTCTATCAAAAAATTTATTCACCCTTGAGTCTTCGGTTTTAACCTATTTAGCACTGCATTTTAAATTAAAAATATATATATACTTTTAAATTATTTTCTATATCAAAAATAATTTAAAAAAAATAAAAAATATATTATTTTAATATACTTCGGAAAAAAAAAATTATAAAACATCACCAAACGGTGAGTGACAAGTCTCCCTCCAGACCTTTAAACGAATTGACATTCGTACAAATGATATTCACGAAACTGCCAGTTTCCCGGTGAACAATGAACATGGAAATGGAGCCAGTGCAATGACGGGGGCAGCCCCTTTGAGGGCTGAAGTAATAGACCGTAGCCACACTACCTTCAATCCCAAGCCTCCAGCAGTATAGCAGATCCAAAAACCTACTAGTACTGCACTAAGGATGGTGGTCTGAAAGAAAGTCCCTTTCTATATAGGTAAGCTTCTGCAAAAATTGAGTGAGATAAACATCGATGTCCATGTATGAGCCGTACAATATTGCCACTGCAACATCCTGCACTTGGGATTGAAAAGGAACATCTAGAATAGAGAAAATGCTTGCAACTTTGAACGACAATTACAGATCCTTCAATTTCATAGATACACATAGCATTTCAAAACCAGTGAGTTCAAAGGATAAGATTGTTTGAATGGTTGTGTGTGCTTGTAGGAAATACTATTGGCTCGTTGTGCTTCCCAGGAGAAGAACATCCAAACATTTGGGTGGCAATATTATGCCTGGTGAAGGAAGCAATGCTAGTCAAGAAGTCCTAAAGATGATGAATGCCAAGTCTCCCCACTGTGTTATCAAAAACGTTTCCCTGTGGAGGTGGTTCTCTAGCAGAATAAACAAGAAGGTTAAGTATGTTAATAGAATAAGAATATACCGGAAAGCCAACCGAAAGGAAAGTACTAGCTGTGTGCAATCCATTCATTTTGATTGTCTTATATTTATATGGCAGTGGCCATTCTTATTCCAGCAGCAAGCTTTTTCATCATAGCAGCATGCTTTTGTCCAGCAAGATGAGAATTGAACACTGTCTCACTGTTGCACACCACATTACAAAACGAACATACCCTGACTGCCTCTGCTGCGGCACCACCTTCAAGAATTCTTCTTCTCTTCGTATCTAAATCTTCCAACGGTTCAGCGGCCTTCTTCTTACTCTTTTGCCCATTTCCATTTTCACTCTTACCGGGGTTTTCTAGTGGCCCAATAACTGGATTACTTGATCCAGCTGAGACACTGCAGCCAGCAGCAGTAGCTGCTTGTAATTTCTCCAAGTTTTTCTTATGCTTCTTTCCTAGTTTGTGCTGGTCAAGGACATCCTTGCTGTTGCAGTCCACCCTACAAACTTCACAATATGCAGATTGAACAACCTTCATTTTCTTTTGCTGTGTTTTCTTCTGCTGCTGCTTCTGATTGCTATTTGCTTGGGAAAGAAATGTAAGATTGGCCCACATAGTGGAGTCCAGATGTGAAACTGCCAACTGCTCTGTGCCATTTGGAGGTATAGTGTTGCTCTGCACATATAATGGAGGCATTAGATTGTAATGAATTAAGATTTAGATAACAGCACATAACAAGCAAATGTGTAAGTAGTCCTGCCGAAGATAATTTCGTCCTTTTTTCAATAAGAGAAACTAGGGGTTTACATCGGAATATCCTGCCAAGGTATTCAACAGCCACCATTCTAGTGCTCAATTTCAACATGAGCACACCTTAAACATTACTCACAGTAACATTAATATAACTGGAAGAGTAGCAGCATCAGCAAAACATAGTTGCCTTGCAACTTTAGCGTTGAGAGTAACTGTATTAAATAGTCCTTTACAATACACTACTTCCATGAATAAAAAAGTACTTCCCACCAGCACATGCTAAACAACATCAATACAGAAAACAATTTCAAGGGATGGCATAAAAACCATAGTCCATTCAATAAGTGTAGCCTGACTAACAAATCTGATCTCAAACCCATTTCTTCTACAGTTAATTTGGCCTGGTTAGCCATAAGAATACTTAAACATTCTTCCTAAGACTATTTTACTAAATGGTGCAGCATTCATTATGCAAGAAAGCTGTTCAAACCATAGAATGTTGAATATTATCACAATTAATGATATGACCCCAATGGTGGAATGGAACGATAAACTCCAATCAGAAGCTTCCTTGTCATTTGGTAAGCAAAATTTTATTAAAAATTAAGAATTTCTACTATTATTCCTTTAGTTATTTGATATACTGAGCATGGTGCACATTATATGGCTTCACTGTTTGGAAGTTTAGAGTTAAAAACAACTTCAGGATGTATATATGCAGTGACCATTCATTATGAGAAATTTACTTTGGCATTCTAAAACATTAGAAAAAAAATACAAAACAACTCATTGGATGACAGTTGACTGTGAAAGTCATCATACAATATGCCATAATAAAATCGCTTTCAAACAAACGCATAACCTTGCATCCACAAATATACAATCTGATCTGTAGAAGGATAGTTGAAAGGATAAATCACGCATCCATATGGAACTTATCACTTCCCCAACAATTTGGACGGCTTGAAAAGCTCAATCAATAAATCCTCCATAACCAACCTTGCTGGGTCAAGGCAAGAAGGTTGACAAAATGGTTGGATAACAAAGTTGTTTACAAAAAGGGAAGCCCTCCAACTAAAAGATTATTACTGAGAATTTCTAGAGCCTCAACAAGAGAAATCTTCTGCAGATGCGAGTAATTTTCCAACCTAGCTTTCTTATTCGAATACAACAAAATCATCATACTCAAGAAGAAATCACTACGCCAATTCTCAGACATAATCACTTTGTCAACAATAATTTGATTTCTCCCTCTAATGAACTCATTATCAAATTACACCAAAACTTAAAATTTCACATTTTCTATTAAT
Source organism: Salix caprea (assembly GCA_964035475.1). Taxonomy (NCBI): domain Eukaryota; kingdom Viridiplantae; phylum Streptophyta; class Magnoliopsida; order Malpighiales; family Salicaceae; genus Salix; species Salix caprea. The sequence goes on along the minus strand of OZ037748.1, from coordinate 7,217,648 downwards.
ACCGGAAGAAACACATCAAAACTTTCTCTTACTATGAATTTGGTTGCCCTTATGATGTTCACAACTCTAGTTTTATTTCAGTTTCCAACATAATGTCAGAAGCCAAACGACACTCTTTTCTAGTTCACAAAATTCTAGATTTTTTTTCCCATTTTCCATATTTTCTCAGCAATCAAAAACACCCTTTACAAATCTCCATAAAATTACCAACCCACAATTCACAAACAAAAGCACCAGCGTTAAATCCAGTTAAACACTCGATATTTCACAAGGAATATGGCAATAAAAAAATACCCCAGAAAAAAAGTGAAAAAAAGAGGACCAACCACTTACAACAGGGGCAGGAAAGGCAGCAGGAGTAGACCCATATTGCCGAACAGCTTCCTTAGCAACCCAAGTATTGGAATTGGGATCGAAATAGTAGGCAAGATGTGGGTAGGTAGTGTAGGAGTCAAACCCAGGAGGTGTAAGACTGGTTGTGGGGTCAGTGGTGTAGAATTGAGTAGTAATGCGCTGGTTTTGGGGATCAGCAGCAGCAGGAGGAGGAGGGGGAGGATAATAATAAGAAGAGTATAAAGAAGTAGAGATTGGGGGTGGGTGTGGATGTGGCTGCAGTGGGTTAGGGTTTGTATTTTGATTTTGATGCATTTGAGGATATGATGTTAATGCTGCTGCTGCTGCTGGTCTATGCTCCATGAGAGTTTTTCGAGTTTGTGGTGTTTTTATTTTGTGTCAAGACATGTACGAATCTTTTCTTGGAAAAAAAGAACAGGACAACAATTGGTTTTCAAGAATTATTTTTGCCATAGAATTAAAAAGAAAATGGTACATATATATATGGGCTAAGTTTAAAAAATAATACAAAATTTATTTTTATTTATTAGATCACATCATATTTAGCTATATAGTTTGGGAAGATAATTAGTATTCTGAAAAGATATTAGTTTAAAAAATCTTAAAAAAGGTTATGATTTGATCTCATGAAAAAGTTAAACTCTTCATTTTGTAGTATCATGAAGAAAATAAATTTACATGATTTCTTTTATTTCTTGAAAAAGATAAATATATATAATATCATTATAATCTTCAATATTTTATGTTTGCAAAGAATATTTTATACATTTATTATTCAATTTCTAGCAACAACACTTTCTTTGTGACTTTTCATTTTAATAATGAAAATGTTTAAGAAAAGATGAGAATGCATGAATGACATAAGTATATGTGTATATTATTTAGATAAGGAAAATATATGGTCTTATTATTTGAATTCATAATTTCTATTTAACTCTTAATTCTTATGTTTTTTAAGTTATAGTATATATAGCATATTTTTCTCAATTAACTTAGATCTTATTTTTATATGATTTTTTATGATATGATTTATGTTTTGATAAATTTGATGTATGAAATCTGATGAATTTTAATTATTATTGTAATTAATAACTATAATAAAAAAATTTCTTTTATCATCTATTAGTTTATAATTTCAAATCGCACAAAGCTTAAGTTTTTGTCTTTGATATATCAAGAAAAAGTACTTGATATGGATTTAAAATTCATTTGAATGCTATGAGTCTTAAAGATACAATTAAAAAATAAAATAATGCATCCCTCTAGGATCATGTTAAAGTTATGATATTCATTCGACAACATATCTATAAAGAAATAAATGTTAAATATCTTATAAGTAATTATTCATATATCTTTTCATAAAATCTAAAAGAAATGTATGATCATAAGGCAATAATCCTTTCAGATGAAGAACAAGAAAATTAAATTGGGCAAACTAGGAACATTAGGATGAGAAAATTTCTTAGTTTATTTCTAAAAAAATATGGCATCAGAGAGGGATTTTAAATCCAAAAAATTATTTTCTCTTCTATTATTTTTAGTTTTTAGTCACCATAATATGAAAAATTTTATTTTTTATTTTTTTATTCTCAAGTACTTAGTTAGTTTTTGGGTTATTTTAGGCCTAATTTCAAATAGGTCATGTGAGCCATTTAAGTTATATATGAGGGTTATTTTTTAAATCTTTTATAAGGTTTAATTTTCATATTAGAATACACTTTAATTGCCATATATCGAAGCATAAAAAATAAGATTTTTCTTGCTTGGTTCTTGATTGAATTAAGCTCTTCAAAGAATAAACCAATTTCTATTGTGATTTTTATACTTCTTGTTCTTATCTTTAGGTAAAGATGTTATGTGAGAGTGTTTATTATAATCTTTATATTTTAAGACAGGTTATCTATTGTACTAAGCTCAATTATTGATCTTAAGTCTGATTTAGGTAGATCTTGGGTTCATAAATTCAATAAACATTCCACCAGAGTTTGAATCAGTTGGTATAAGAGCAAGGTATAATTTTAGGTTCATGTCTTTATTTTTCTTGATTACTTGCCAAAAAGTTTGAACTTCTTGATTAAAAAAAAAAACCTAGTTCTTATGTTTCTTGATATTTATTGAACACATACTCTAATAATTGTGTGTTCTTTAGTTTTTTAATTATTTAATATAATAAGAAAAATGTTGTTTTCTTTAGTGTCTTGATTATATTTATTTAATCTTTAAGCTCTTGACAATTCTTGACAAATGTTAGTTGTTTCTTTATTTTAATTTGTGTCTTATAATTGTTTTTATATTCGTATGAATTTACATTACGACTTGTAAATTTGTCTTTATAATTTTGTTTTGTTAATTTCATAATTTCCGTGATTCTTAATTATTTTCATAATTATATTTAAGATCACTATGAAATTTGGTCGATAAGGGTTAGTTTCATTAAGAACTTAAGGTAAGAAAAATTTATGTGGAAAAAAGTTTGGTGATCATATTATATTGAAAAACATAAGAATTTGTATGAAACATGAGAGTGTGTGACATTTTTTTATTTCATCTAACAATTCCTTGAGAGTTAAAAAAAAATGAATGTTGAAAGTATTGCCTAGAAAAAAGGATGAGACACCTAAAAAATCTAACAAATTAAACTTTGAATCATGAAAATACATAGATATCATGTTTAATGAAATTTTAAATCGATTTGAGAAATTAGAGACTATTATTGATAAGGGGTTGAGAAACCTAGTAAAAAGGGAAAATTAGTTATAAAAAAAAGACTCAAAGAAAGTTCTAACATCTCCTAATAAAAATATAGGTGAAAACTCTATTGAAGAGGCCGAGAATGATGAGTTTCTCCATGGTGGTAGATTTTATACACATAGAAATATTTTTTATAAGGATCAATAAAGGAGAGAGAGTAATTAACCTAAGGGTGAAATTTGATAATAATGATAATTATGATGACCATGGTGATATAAATAGAAATTTGGTAATATTTAAGAACAAGTATTAATGGAAAAGGATGGAATAACCTATACACTTGCATTATTGACATCGAAGCAAGTATATGAAGATCAATTGAAGTAAGAAGTAGCTTTTAAAAGCATTCAATAGAGAATCATGGTGATATTATGAGACAAAGTCAAAATAAAATGAGTCATGAGTAAAAATAGAGGGCAAAGCTTCAACCATTAAGAAAATGCAAAAACATTTAGCCAAAATGAGAGAAAAAAAGAGAGGTAAAGGTCAATGTGGGGAGAAAATGAGTGGAGAGAAGAAAATAGGGTGAGAAAAGAAGAAAGTGTGAAGAAAATCAGGAAACACCTTAATTTCTTTACAAAATTTGATGATAATAAATCATGTTTCGTTTCAAAAGCGATTTTAAAAAAAATAATTTTTTTTTTACTTTAAATTAATTTTTTTTCTATGTTTTTAGATCATTTTGATGTGTTGATGTCAAAAATCATTTTTAAAAAATAAAAAAATATTATTTTTATGCTTTTCTGAATGAAAAACACTTTTAAAAATAATTTCAACCACACTTTCAACATGCAATTAGATTACAAAACTAAGATCAAATTGATTATAAGAAAGCTTCTTTACATGTTAATTAAGTGAAGAATATAAAATGCAATGTAAGATTACACAACTAAGAGCAAATTGATCATAAAATATACTGCAGATTGAGGGTAATATGTCATGTGTATGGGTTAGGTGACCGAACAACCACTTGCTCTGATGCCAAATGCTGCATAAAAATTCAAGTTGTCTGATGGTCACCAACCTCTCATCTCTCCCAATTCCACATATCAATGATTCCCAACCAATCTTCAAAACTATATATAAACCAAACTACTGAGATTTTACACCTGTAGAAGTGCTTTCTGTTCAATATTCAGTACAAAAGAATGATAAAACAGAAAATGGGAACTCAGTATAGATCAGCAATAATGTTTTGGTTCATTTGTTTCGATTTAGAAACTAGTACGGGAACAACAATGCAAAGGAAGCAGAGCAAGTCCTGCTTGAAACTACTCAAAATTCCGTAGAAAATTGGCCAATGAGATTCAGATTCTCAATAATGAAGCCTCTTCTGTTCATCGATGAAATGTATGGAAAAGAATGCAAAAACCAAAATGAAAGTAATTGAGACTTTTGTAAGCGACAGTAGCAAATAAAATCTACCTCTGAATGAACTATCCTTGAACCAGAAACTCTTAACAAGGAAGGCATGGCACCATAACGCATCTTAGTTGGCTATAAGACCCACCAGTGGCTCGTGCTTGTGGGAATTGGCAGGCCACCATGACTCGCACCCAGGCCACCATGACTCGCACCGAACTTCATTGCTGCCCTCTGGAGCAACTGTGTATGGGACCTTAATATTGAAAGCATTACAGATATCAGAAACCTCCTGGTTCACTGCAATGTTCTGTTCTTCTCTGGCTTTAGGAAGATGAGCCCTTTTGTGACCTCCCAAAGCTTGGCCGGAAAGAAAAACTTTAAAGCAGATTGGACATTTGTGCTCCTTACCCTCTTTTGACTCGCAATCTTTTACAATGACTCCATCAGTTTCCTGCTTCACTGATTCCTGTATATATTCAATCTTGACAAGTTTTCCTGTAGCCTTATTTTCAGGAGAAGAAATAGTATGGGAATCCCTTTTGCAGCTATCAACCTTCACCCCTACGGAGCTCTTTCTATGGAATGTTTGGTGACCCCCAAGTGACTGATAACTGATGAAGTTTCTATTGCAGATTCTGCACTTGAAATCACCTTTTTTGCTCGGACTTTCCGTGATATCAGAATCTGTAGTTACTGCCATCTGAAGGCGAGAATCCTGTCCCATTTCCGCATCACAAGCATCAATCCTTGCTTGATTGCTTGGAATAGATTTCTGAAATCCCAAACAAGCAACATCTAATCCAACTTCTCCCATCAGATCCAGACTTGATTCAGCTTCAGTGCAATTGGTGGTAATCATTTCACCGAGACCTCCCTTCTCTATCTCAATTCCACAGAATTCAACTCCTGATTCGCCATCCAAGTGAGGGCTCTTGGATTCAACATCCTTGTGAAAACTCTCGGCGAGACCTTCCAATGTAACTTGATTTGCCTCGCCATATCCCATTCCACTATCACCTTCACCACCAGATATACTGATTTGATAATCCATATCACAAGAATCTAAATAATCCTCTCTGGTTTTCTTTGGCTTGACAAGTCCATTACCATCACAGCCATGAGAACCCTCACCTCTCTCAGTTCGCTTACTTTGACAGAATGAATCAAACCCATTACATTCAGCCCTAGACATCATGATCAACGTAGTAGCCGCCTCCTCAACTTCTTGCTCAATATCAAAACCAGATACAGATTCATTCGATCTAGAAAAAGAAGAAGTAGGAGTAATCTTGTACCTCATTCTGCTAGATCGCTTTCTTCTCACGAGATTCACTGTCTCAGTACCAGATAAGGCCATAGCAACCGGATTTGGCCCTGAACTTGAGACCCCCGACTTCTTATGATGCAGCCTCTTGTGATTACTTAGAGATTTTAATGACAGAAACCCTCTGCCACATTCTTCGCAGTTAACTCCTTTCCTTTCTTTAGCAGAGTGATGCCTCATGTGACCATGGAGGGATTTTGGTGACCCAAATTCTTTGCCACAGACTCTACATGTCGCTGTTTCTTGCATTGAAACACTACCATCATGATTCAAACCTGAGAATTTGCAAGATTTCTTGGGCTGTTCTCTTAGGCCATAACATTCAGAACCCATGTTGCTGCTTTCAAGCTTGACATATTCTTTAATTGATTTTCTAGCTCCATGAGTCTTCATGTGACCACCCAACATTTTCCCGGTCAAGAAACTCTTCTTGCATAACTTGCATACGTGCTCCTTTTCTTGATTCTTCTTCATTTGTGCAAACAAAAGAAACCCCAGATCAGAAACCAAGCAAATCCTCAACTTTCTCAAGAAAATGGCAAAAGATACTTCTTTGACTTTCAGGGAAACAAACACGCCAGAAAGTTGAAGAATAACAGAGGAGTCAATGAAACCCAGATTAAAAAAAAATCTATACTTAGAGCCTAGATTTGTGAAGTCTTGGTTTTAAAAGGGACAAAGGAGGGGACGACGTGGGTTTTCGTGATCTAATCAATCCAATCAAGAAAAGTTAAACACCCTATACAAAGAGTGATCCCTTGCCCCTGTTCTATTGCTCTGCCTCTGTAATGAGTACTTTCTTTGCAAGCATATGCAATGCAAGAGAGATGTTGAAATGAAAGTGAAGGGTTTTATGACTAAAGTACCAAAATGCACAAAAGAAGCCAGTGAAAAACAGATGGCACTCTCTCTCTTCCTCTCTCTCTCTCTCTCTCTACGATAATGAGTTTGTAAGTATTTACAAGGAGAGAAGCCCTTGCATGGAAAGAAAGCCGAGTTATAGGAATGGAGTCATACTCGCTGATGTGATTACAAGTGTACTCGCCTGCATTGAATAAGGACAATTTTGGCCACATAATGATTTGAGATTTGATTATGTGATTGCTTGTGGGTGAAGTAAATTGTTAGAGCTCGAAGGTTGCTTTTCGATTCACGTTATGTTATTAGCAGTGTTGATTAATGATTACTTGATTTGTGTTATTAATTTTCAAATTATTATTTTTTGTTTAAAAATCAATTATAATAATATTTTTAATTTTTAAAATTATATTTTTAATATCAGATAATTAAAATATATATAATATTATATTTTTATCAAACTAAAAGGAATCCAAAACCTTGAGGACTCACAAGTGAATTTGGCTGTAGCGTTTTGGTTGAAGAATGGAGAAGAAATTTAAGTGTAGAAATTGGGTTGGGATTGTTATCTAAACGGGTCCTAAAGTATGATTAAGTGATTTTAATTTATTTCATGTGTACTTTTCAATTCATCTCAGTTTCTAATCACTATTTGTCATATTATTATCAAGATATATGTTAAAAATAAATAAATAAATAAATAAATAATATATAACATTGAGCATTGATTGTATCTGGTTAGTGGAGCAGCCCTCCCCTCTCACAGCCTATAATAGGTTGTGTGCATGAAGTGAGGGGAAATTCCAAAGAAAGCATAAGAGATTTTTTTATGTAAGGTAATATTTTGATGATTTTATTATTGATTATGTTTGTTAAGTTTGATTTTAAGATTTGGAGATGTTATAGATTCAAAATTGGTGTTAGGATGCATAAAATTAGTTTGATACGTTGTATGAATTAGAGAGTGTTTTTAAGAACAAATGTATATGTTTAAGAATCTAAGGTTGAGGAGATTAAATTTCAATGGATTAGCCTAGTGGTAAAGGTATGCTCCATTTAAAATTTAGGGTTTGAAATCCATTGATTTTAGTTTCTTAAGGTCATGCTCTTTAGGATAAAAACCAATGATTTAACTTACTATTGTGTGAAAAACTTTTAAGGGCATAAGAACAAGATCCCGGACGAGATGTACGCAATCTGACTCGGACATCTTAGTTACAAAAAAAACCTTTTGAGGTTATTAACATATTAAAATAGTGAAATCTTGATCAACCGGTTAACCAGTTAAATTGAACTAGACATAAAAAGGGCATGATTGGTCTTAGTTAGACTAAATAGTCCATATAGATCAAGATCAACAAGTTGGTCTTATGGGTTTGGTCGACCAGCTGATTGAACAATAGAGGTTGATCGATTATTTTTTTGGCTCGATCAATTTAAGGTATGTTTGGGATCGATCAGGTGAGTCTATTTTGACTTGTTGATCTCCAATCTTTTATGTCATTTTTTTTTTTGTCATTTTTAGTATTTTTTTTTCTTCCATATGCATCATAGGCTATGCTAGTAATACTCGATAGTCTTTAGTTTAGTATTTGTTTCTTTTGTTCGTTTCTCGGTTGAGTGAGATAATTTTTAATATGCATAAAATATAAATAAATTATGTATGTTGATTATATGATGAATATGGATGACATTCTTGAAAATCTATATGTTGATTTATTTTCATGTACTCATTAGTTTATTGAATATTATTTGCATTATGTTGAATAATTTGATATGACATTCAATTGTTTTGATAATTATATGAATACCTATTATGTTTTGATATTGGACTTGTTAGAAGCTCCATACTAATAAAAGTTCTTTGTGAAAATCATGTTTGTATACCTAGTTAATGAGATAGACATCATCATGTGTGTTAGTGATAATCCCAAGTGGTAACCTTCTAAGTTTTATTTTATTTTCCAACATGTATTCCACTATCTTACGCTAATATGCTTGATATGTATATTTATATGTACTACTTACAATTTATAATATATAAAATATATATTAAAATTTATTCTCTCACTGAATTGGTTGAACTCACCCTTTCTTTTTATTATTATGCGAGGCCTTTTCTTTTAAATTTGATTTAATGTCTTATAGTGATATACTATAACATTATTTTATTTACGGTTTGAATATTAAATACTCTTATTTTGTTTTTATATGATGATGATATATTTTGGGAGTTTATGATATGTTGTGTAATTCTATATAATTTGTTTTATGATATGTATATGTCAAGACTTTATCGATCATGGACTCGGGATTCAAGACATGAAAATTAAAAATCTATTTTTTATTTGATAGAATTACATTAAACTTTCAAGAATATGTGATCAGTTTTGTAATTTTAGTCAGTCAACACAATTCTTAAAAAAATATAATTTTAGTAAAAGCACTGGATTTTTTCCCTATCCTACACGTGTCATGTCTAGATCAACTAGTAACTGGTTAACATGTGTCAAAATGAATCTCTTATAACTAGGATATAGAGCATGCCCATGTCCTTGCTTTTTTGCTCAGTTAATTTTAGTCAAAAAGCAGTTTGAGAAGTTGAATCACTAATCCCTTGCTTAAGAACTCTTTAGCCATCTGACATATATATATATATATATATATATATATATATATATATATATATATATATATATATATCCTCTCTTTAATTAAAAAAGAAGTTTGGCAACAGCTGGAGGAAAAAAAAACTTCAACTCAGATGATTTATATCAATAGGGATCTAAGATCATGGATAACAGTTAATTGAAGTGGGCACTGAATTAATTTAAGCACAAATGGCAATAAAAGAAAATGGGAAAAACGCACGTCAACAGGCCAGCCAACATGGATCAGATCGAATACGTGGATCAATTTTGATGTATTGACTGTTTTAGTGTTTGGTTCAGAGTGTGGTTGCGGTTGTTTTTTAAAATATTTTCCACTCAAAAATACATTAAAATAATATTTTTTATTTTTTAAAAATTATTTTGACATCAGTGCATGAAAAACGATTTAAAAACATTTAAAAACGTCAAAATATTTTAATTTCAAGTAAAAAATAAAAACAAAAAAAATAATAATTTTCTTAACAATATTTTTAAAATACAGTACCAAACACTCCATACAATTATGTGAATTCACCATGCTCTGTGTTTCTACGTTGTGCTTGTTACCATTTTTACCAAATCTTTGACCTAGTTGAATAACTCTATGAAAATGTTAGACCCTCTCCACTACCACCCCCGTCGTACCACCACCCAAGCATCACCAGACCGCCTATATCAGCCGGCGAGCAACCCATTTACCATCTCATAATAAGCGTGGATATGAATTGGTATACAGATTTAGGAATCTAGAAGGGTGTCTGAAATTTGTGATCAAAATATAGTTTAGACAAGTAGATATCTTAATAGGAAATGGTGGCCTAGTTGTATCCCAAGTGCCCTCCTAACATTTATTTAGATGAAGGAGATTACTAAGATGCCCAACATTTTGTATATGATGGGTATTCTGGTCAAATGACCTATTTCCCAAGCCAAATTATGGGCCACTTAGAGCCCGTTTGGCTTTGCGTTTCAACCGGTATTTTGCCGAAATTTGAAAATAAAAATTATTTTAAATGAATATATTTTGGTGTTTTTAGATCATTTTTGATGTGCTGATGTCAAAAATAATTTTTAAAAGATAAAAAAATATCATTTTGATGTATTTCGGCACGAAAAGCACTTTGAAAAGCTACCGCAACCGCACTCCCAAACAAGCCCTTAGAGTTTCTTGTGTTTACCGTGTCTATTTGATAGTATGATTTAGTCTGTTTTTTAAAATATTTTTTATTTATAAATATATTAAATTGATAATTTTTTATTTTTTTTAAAATATTTTTGATACCAGTTCGTTAAAATGATTTGAAAATATTAAAAAAAATTAATTTAAAATTAAAAAAATCAAATTTATTCAAAAATATTTTTAAAACACAAACATATTATAAAGAGTATAATAAGAATATATGAAGTCAACATATTTAGAGCAAAAGCATAAATTTAGCCAAGATGTCATGTTCATACAGTTTCAGATTCTAATGTGAAGAGAGTTGAGGTTGTTTTTTTCCCTTTTCTTTTTGCTTGTTTATTAGATAATAGCCCGTGATGCCTGTTTTAGCAAGCAACTTTTTAGATCCAATGCTTCATCGACACGCCGGCAGTCGAGTGCGATCTATCTCTTACCTTGCTTTCTATTTTGATGATGAGACCACAGATTTAGCTTCTTCTTTTCCGCTCGTATGCTCCTGGTTTAGGCTTTGCCAGGTTTCCATCCCCATTTTGAGCAAGTTGACATTTACATGGCCATCTTTTCTCAAAGAAATCCTTGCTCGAATCTCAACATCTTTTTGCGTTTTGCCCCATCCACGAGCATTCGAAAGTACCAGTGCAGTTTTCCATGAATATCAGAACTATATATATATATATATATATATATATATATATACTGGAAACAGCTATAATAACATTGGAAGAAAAAACAGAATGTCAAGGGCGGAGGAATCAAAGAAGATAAAATAAGATGCCTTAACGACACCATTCAATTTAGTCCAGGTGGCCTTACAGTGGGGTGATTAAATTGCATGATTTACATGAGATTGATCACGCTGAGATAAAAAGAAACATGATTGAAGCAACAGCTAAACAAATCGCGCACCTATAGCTCTGCATATCAACACGATGATTCCATTGGCTCACTCAAGAACATCAACCACGTCCTATATAATGCATCTTGCAAAATGCCCTTCCACCGACATGTTCAAAATTTTGCAAGCAAAATTGGATTTTGCAGTAGTATTTACTAGTAATTGTCTGTCTGAAATCCTCTTTAATTGAGCCACATGAACCATGAAAGGCCAGTCCTGGAAAATGATGACCTGCCAGACTCTTTAATACTGACGCCCACAAGAGCCAACCTTAATTTGGAAGGATTTAAAGGACAACCGCTCTTCCCAGAAATAAACATTGAATAAAGGTTGCAACTTCTTCAAGTTTCAATGACTAATAACATCAATCCCTTGATAATATCCAGTCTTGCAGACCAACAGCAGAGGAACCGAACCATCAAGAATATTTACTGTGAAAATATCACTCTTGACTTCCCATCAGTTCCCATATCAAGTGGGCCATAGCAATCAATGCTTTCGTGATGATGCTCATACGACGTGCATGAATCATCTTGAACATCACAGTCAACTGCGCTGGTCCCAGCAATTCCATTAAATTGTTTAGGTCCAAGGTCACCAACACAATCACCATGGTAAATCCGAACATGTGCTACTGAAAAATCATCTACATCTCCCTCATACTCCGCATCAGTTGCAACTCTATGAACCACATTATCAACATCATCTTTAGAAGCAACAGCTTCATCCTCATCCTCATCCTCATCCTCAACATATTCATTGCACTTCTCAGCATGATCCTCTTGACAGGAAGCAGAGGAATCCTGACCAGTAAGAGATTCCACCGCAGAATCCTCATCTTCCTCAACTGCTTCACCCTCATTTTTTTGCCACTCATCATCATCGCTGTCAATATTTAGAGGGTCAAACCTGTTCTGATCAGCACGTTTCTGGAGCATGAATACATTGAAATAATAACTGACAAGCTCCTTCTTTGTTCGGGAAGGGAATGTTGATGGGAGACGGTCCCAAAAGTTTTTGCCCAAAGAAACAGGATTAGATAAGACCACCTCATGGAAGGCTTGCTCTTCTTCACCAGTCCATTTATTTGCAACCACCTCTCCCATATCACAGAACCCCAACCCCTTGAAAACCTCCTCCCCCAGATTCTCTCTAAGTTTCAGCCTAGCTTCTGAGACATGTTGTTTTATGCATCTGATAGAACCTGCATCAGGGCACACACAGTCATGATTGGTGGCTTCATAGCAATAATTTGCAGATGCTTCCAGGTCAGGCATGGGAAGGATACAAGTGCCCATCAGGTTCTCCTCATAACCACCATCAATTGTGACACCTGGGCTGGATGAATGTGCACGTACAACTTGAAGGTTAAACTCATCTAGCTGGTTCAGGGAGGTGCTTGAACCCTGGTAGTCCCACTCTGGGACATAAGCTTGATGCTCTGGTCCAACAGAAACCTGCTTCTGAAAAGGGTAATCAAGAGATGGGCAGGCCTCTTCAGGCTCAAGTAAAGCCCTGGGCTGGTGTCCATGATCAAAATATTCTGGGAAGAATGATAAATTATCTGCTTCAAGTATCCCATTGCTGGTCCACAAAAATTGGGGGAAAGAACCACTATCACCAGGTTCAAATCCCTTGCTAGTCCCAATTGAACATTCATTGAACAGGTCACTTGCAGACCTCCCTACTTCTTGACACTTTCTAAAACTGTCATCACCTTCATTATCATATTGCAGGTCAGCTAATAAACTAGGGAACTCCATTAACAAATTAAAATATGGCATGTAATCGTGGAGACACGAGAAAGTGATTAAAAAACACACTATTGTGTTTTTAATCCCTATAAGATCTGTAGCACTAGAATGTTAGCATCTTCTAGAGAATCGGAAAAAAAATTACTTCTAATACGCAAAAACATTTAACACATATGGTGCAAAATGAACCACTGCATGCATAACACAACAATCACAATGAAAGTGCACCAATATACTCTCACAAATCAACATTGGAATGATTGCCATTCCAAAATCTATATACCATAAAAGCCAGAATTTCATGTTGGAAGTTTTTTGAATGTCAAGTCATCAGAATGGACAGGCTAAATGAATGGGAGAAATGAATCAGAGTACAGCACCACAATACACAATGTAACAAGTTTCAATGTACAAAACAATGCAAGAACTCGTAAATAACAGACACCAGCAGCAGCTCCTTTACCTGAAACAAGATGTTTCTGGTGCCCACTGTCAAGTGGAAAAATAGGAGCAAGATGGTCAATATGCTCCATTTGTCTGGGGTGCTTACAAGCAAACTCATACAAATTATCGTCAGAAAAGGCACGTTTGTGAACCATTTTAATTTTATCTGCAAATCAGAATCATCTTCACTCATGTTAGCAAAACAGAAACAAAGTAAAGATTCAAAGTATTAGATGCTTTCACGGACACACTACAGCACTGATTTTTCTAGAAATGAAAATACACACCATCCCACAACAATTATGACATAAGCTGCCTAGAAGGGCGACTTTTCTTTTACATTTCTGGAAAGTTGAAGGTAGAAAGGTAAGATTCCTTCGACATAAACAAACAAGAAGAAGCTAAAGTGGAAACCACCCAAATTACCAAAAGGATATCAGTTAAAGACTTTCATGCATATGGGAATTTTAGTATCCACCACACTAACAAAAAGGGTCAACATATACTGCTATATGTAGCCATTATGCGCTCCATGTACAAAACTTCATTTCTTGATATTAAAACACTTTTATTTCACACCCCATGAAAAATATTCTATTTAAAATTAATTAATTATGTTATTACCAAACCATTTTTTTTAGTAATTCGGGTGTTATATTTTTTACTTAAAGAAAAGAAAGAAAGGGATAACCAATCAATAATAACCATCTATAACTAAATTTATTACTTAAAAAATAACAATATTGAATAAGCTAGAGGAGCTCGATCTTACCTTTCTAAAATTGGTCGTTGAACAGGATTGGTGAAATTGAAAATATCGAATTTACCAAAAACCCTAATTCAAAAATAAGAAAATTATAGATCCCTAGTTTATGTTATCGTAATAGCACAACTTTACATTAAAAAAAAGGTATTGAACAAGGGACAGAAGGGAAAGCAATAGATTCAAACAGAAAACGGATAAAGTTGAAGAATTTTTAAGAAACCTAAATTTTCAAAATTTCAGAAAGTTTTTAGAAATTCAACTGGCCCAGATAAATTTAAGCCATGAAATTCAAATATACAAGATCAGACTTGAGGATCGAACAAAACTCAGTTCGAAATCAAAGAATCAAGGAGAATATCAAAACCCTAACCCTAGAAATGAATTTAGAACACGGGAAGGGATAAAAGTAGGTTCGCTCGAAAGAGAAAAGAGCGAATTGAAAGAATACCAGATCAAATTGAACAAAACTGAGAAATGGAGAATCTGGGATTGAATTGAATGAAGATTTGGGGTCGAAGATTGTTCTAGTTAGGGCACGATTTATAGGAAATGTAGGGGTGTTCGGTGTCCGAGGAGAGGGCCCTCCAGGGCTCGCTGTGAAAGGAGCTGAAAAGACCATATGAGGAACGGATCTGAAGAGGAATTACGGAAATTGACACGTCGATTATGGGATCTAAAAGGACAGATCAGGAAAACGACTCGTGCGCTCGTTGTCATGGGTTAACTAATGATGACGATTATGATGTAAGGAAGTTTATGAAAGAATACTATTTTGACACGTGGGACTGTGTTAATTGCGTCTTAGAATTTGGCACGTGAAAATACTATTGTGTTTTGTGGGCAACGTGGAAGATTGGTTTTAGGAGTGTTTTTTATTTTAAAATATATTAAAATAATATATTTTATTTTAAAAAATATATTTTTAATATTATCTTATTAAAATAATAAAAAATAATAAAATATTTGTTATTTAAATAAAAATAAAATTAATTTTAAAAAAAAAACTTTTAAAATGTTTCCTCCTAAACACCCCTCATGTATTGTTACTTTTGGGAAAATGGTGAGCTTAAAAGGGATTGATTTTTTAATTAGATCGTTTTACAGAAGATTGATTGAATGATTTTTATGTTTAAATGTTTACAAATTGAATTATGGTAATCCTTAATTTTCAAATAGAGATATAGTGAAATGCAAAGGCATTTTTTTTGTTTTGGTAAGTAAATTTTTTAGGATTGTTTATATATTTTTTTATAAAAAAAAAATAATTTTATATATTAAATTTCATAATTTATTTTAGTTTGTTTTCTATGAAATTATCTTATTTTTATAATTTAAGTTACGAGTTTTAAGAGTTAGTTGCGTATTGACTCAAGTTATTTTTTTATTCTTTTATAATTTTTATTTTTTTCAATTTTATCATTTAACATTGGTTTAATTGAGAATTGTATTTCATGATTGATTTTTTTTTATTTATGTTCTATGGGTTTCTCATTGTCTCATAACTTTGGCTACAAGTTTTACATGTTAGTGAGGTTGAATGGAGGGGGGGGTATCTTTTTAATTGAATTGTTTTCAAATTCAAACTTTAATATTAGGGTGATTGAGAATTAAATTTTATAAAAAACAATTATTTAATTTCTATGAAGTTATCTAGGCTTTAGACCCAAGTTTGATATATTAACTAGGGTAAAGTCATATTATTTTTTATTTGATTTTTTAATTTAATCATTCAACATTTGGTAAATTGGGAGTTAAAAAAAGCAATCAAGCTCTATTATCAAACAATTAGATATCAAAGGCATAATTGGAAGAAAAAAAATATGAATTAACTTAAGTTATCCTGTCAACTATGAGCATGGAATTGGTACAACTCCATGGACAAGAAAACAAAAAAAATCACAAAAATAAATTAAAATTTTTTAAAAATATTAAATTTAAAAGGAACAGAATAAAAAACTGAAGTGAACCAGTGTTAATATTTAAAACTCGTAACTTATCAAGCATGAAAATAAAAAAATAATTTAAAACAAAATAAATAGAACCTAAATTTGACCCAAAAAAAAGAAATAAAATATTATGGATGAAATTGAAAGCAAACTTCAAATATAAAACAAATGATAAAAATAAAAATAAAACTATCTACGAGAGTTGAGAGGAATTAAAAATTGGCATTTATAAGAGTACGATAAAATTGATCTATTGAATTCAACATTTCATTTATGACAGTACTTTAAACCAAATAAACATCAAATTGACTTCTCTAAACAAGTACCAAATGACTGTGATGCTAGGAAACGCAAGGCAAAATGTAAAAGTCCCCTACTTTCACCATGGCAGTCATGCATACAGTAACAGCACTAGATGAAAGGAAGAAACAATGACAATACTCGATAAAAGAAACAGTAACGGGTCTGATTCAAACTATAATTGGTTGACCAGTTGCATGAGCTAACCAGTCAGCATCTCTCTTATGCAATAGCAGGCATGTCCTTGAGCCACGCATCCAGTGGCTTGCCAATGGAGTACACAATGAACCCAATCTCCCTCAGCGCTTCCGCATTCACAACATTCCTTCCATCAAACACAAAAGCTGGTTTCTGCATGCTGTCGTATATCTTCTTGTAATCGATGGTCTTGAATTCCTCCCACTCCGTCAAGATGCAAATACCGTGGGCCCCCTTTGTTGCCTCATAGGCGTCCCAAGCAATGCTCACTTGCTTCACGGAAGATTTGGGACTCTTCGGCTGGAGATGGAGAGGATGATCCCAATCAAACTTTTTCATGATAAGATCCCTCTGAATCTGATCTTCTGTGACCTGTGGATCATAGATGCTCAGGACAGCCTTGTCTCCCAACAGCCCCTTGCACACATCAATGGCGGGGGTCTCTCTTGTGTCGCCAGTATCCTTCTTGAAGGCAAACCCTAAAATGGCAATCTTCTTTTGAGAAACTGTGTTGAACATAGAGGAAACAACACGGTTCACAAATCGGCTCTTCTGGTGATCGTTGATCTTGATAACTTGTTTCCAGTACTCTGCCACCTCCGGAAGACCATTGCACTCACAGATGTAAACAAGATTCAGAATGTCCTTCTGGAAGCAGGACCCACCAAAACCAACACTCGCATTCAAGAACTTGGGACCAATCCTTGAATCCTTGCCAATAGCATAGGACACCTCAGCAACATCAGCCCCAGTTGCCTCGCAGAGTGCTGACATGGCATTAACAGAGGAAATCCTTTGGGCCAAAAAGGCATTGGCAGCAAGCTTGGACAGCTCTGCCGACCAAAGGTTGGTGGTTAGGATGCGGTCTTCAGGAACCCAATGAGCGTAGACACTCTTCAATGATTGGATTGCCTTCTGGCCTTCTGGGGTTTCCCTCCCTCCAATGAGGACGCGGTCAGGTTGAAACAGATCCTCGATTGCAGTTCCTTCTGCAAGGAACTCAGGGTTTGAGAGGATCTGGAATTTGATCCCTTTGCTGTTATGGGTCAAAATCTTTTCAATAGCCTCAGCAGTCTTAACTGGGACTGTTGATTTCTCAACAACTATTTTGTCAGATTTGGACACATCAGCAATCGTGCGTGCAGCACTCTCCCAGTATGTCAGATCTGCAGCTTTGCCAGCTCCAAGACCCTGAGTTTTAGTTGGGGTGTTGACTGAAACAAACACTATATCAGCCTCTGCAACATGCTTCTCCACATCGGTGCTGAAGAAGAGGTTCTTGCCTCTGCACTGCTTCACCACATCATCAAGGCCTGGCTCATAGATGGGGAGCTGGTCACTGTTCCAGGCTGCAATCCTTGGTTCTGAGATGTCAACAACCACCACCTCAATATCTGAGCACTTGAGTGCGATGACAGCCATTGTAGGCCCACCTACATACCCTGCTCCAATGCAACAGATCTTCACCATTTTCCTACTCAAAGTTTACAACCTGAAGAAAGTAAATTTATTAACCAATCATTATGGACGAAAACAAAAAAAAAATGAAAAAGCAAACTCTAACCTACCCTAGCAGATCAATGAACAAGCAACAATAACGCATGTACAATTCACAAATCACACGCACGCACACAATGATGTGTCAAATCAGCACATGAAAACGTCAAACTACAAAATTGAATCCATTTCCCACAACACAATCAATGTCATTTCAGCCCTTTACAATATGTTGGACTAGATCTACACTTTGAATCAAGTCCTAGTCCATTTTGGATCTTAGAAAATGTTGCAGAGCTTTCTATTATTTCATAGACAATAATCAACTCGACGCATTTCTCATACGTTTTGATTCCTTTGCTTGAACATTCGATGATAAATGAAATAAATAAATTTGAAACAAAACAAAAATCTAACACAGCAAACTGCAAGTACTGCCACAGCCTAGAATGCTAATATTCAAACATAAATTAAGAGCAAGAATCAATTTGGAAGCAGATCTAGTAGAACTCAAAGCCAAACAAGTTGGTAGATCTTATGATTTTCCAATCAATCAGATCCATTTTTTGAAATGACAGATCGAGGAGCTGAACATCATCAGATCTAAACGAATTTCATAATTAAATTAGCAAAAACAGAGAAATGAAATTGGAATTGTACCTCGGAATGTAAAGAGAGAGATCGAGAGTAATTTGTTTAACGTCTTCTGTTAACTGGATGTTGGAATGAGAGCGAAGAGAGCGGGGTTGTGTTTAAATACACATCGCCATTCCTAGATCTGCCCCTCCTGTGTGCTTCCCTCTTATTCTTAATTGGTTGAGTAAATTATACTTTAATTACTGTATTTATAAGCAATATTTATTTCGGTCCCTCTTTTCTCTATAATATTACCTAGTCCCTTGACTTTCACATCCACTTTTTTATATATTTGTTAAGGAGATCTTCAAACGCATGGGAGTACGTTAATTGTTGTTTTTAAAATAATTTTTTAAAAAAATATATTAAAAAATTATTTCTAACATTAGCGCATCGATCCAATAACACTAAAAAATAACTAATTTAAAGCAAAAAAAAATGAAATAAAAAACAAAATTGATTTTAATGGAATTACGAGTTTATATTTAATTTATTAAATTTGACCATCGGATTGTCATGACTTTAACGTATAGTTATATAGGTGCTGAATAATAGATCTTGAAAAAAAAAAGTGACTAAAAGTGTACAATACTTTTAGTTGCGACGTAGCTCTCTGGAGTAAATTCCGCGGTCCGGAATTAGGCAGGGAGAGAGGGACGGGGATAGAAAGGTAAATTCAAAAGAGGTGGCTTTGATTGTTTTGGACAAAATAATACCGTGGAATTGATTTACGCCTAAAGGAATGGCGCCCTCCGTTGACGTATTGGAAGGTTAACGGAAAAGTATTCAACGCGTCATTGTACAGCTAGAATTTTAGTGGCAGTTACCCGAATAGCATTACATGCATGCATAACGGGCTTAAACTATGGGTCGCTACATGAGTGGCCTAAGATCTCTATTTTGTAAAATAAATAATTAAAGTATATTTAATTATTATGTTTGATCAAATATAAAATGAAGATTGCTTAGTGTTGTACTTGTTAGACAACATTAAAAAATATTGTACATATTTTAAAAAAACTTTATTTATTGCTTTTTAAAGCATCGTCCACCTTAAACCGACTCTAGTAGACATGCAAGATTCATGAACAAAAAGAGTCTTTCAAAACATTGTTTGGCTTCTTCTTTTATTTGTTAAGCTTGATATAAAGTTATTATGGTCTCATGATTATAATTATGAATTTAACGGGTTAAATCCAGTTGATTCAATACATTATGGTTTCAATATTTTTTAAGAAACAAATATTTTTTTTTCTTGTTTTGAATTATGTTGTGTTTTACTAATTGTATGTTATTTTTAGATTTATCAAATTAATCGGGTCCACGTAAAGCAAGCCAATAGTATAGTATATGTTAAAATATAGTTCTTTTTTTTTAAAAAAAAACTACAGGTAGACAAATATTAGTAGAGCATGAATAATTATTTATAATTAAAAATATTTAACCCCACCTACAACGTAAAGCAAGCCAATAGTATAATATATGTTAAAATAGAAGTTGATAATAAGAAACTTGAAAAGCTTAAAAGTGGAGTTTTTCCACTTTATTAGTTTTTCCACATTACAAAAAAATAATGTTAAGCAATAAAATTTTTAAAAAAAATAGACAAACAAATAAAAAAAGAACATTAAGCCACATATTTTTTTTCAAATCATCAATCCGCGATATTAGATCTGAAATGCCATGTATGGAGAAGTTACAAAACTCAATTTTTAACAAATATAACATTGAATGATAAATTATTATAATTATTATTCTCATCGTTATTATTATGATAGTTAAATTGTTACTATCATTATAGCTATCACTATAACCACTAATATAAATAATTAATATCCTAATTATTATTGGTATTATTATCGTTGTCATCATCATTGATGTTATTATCATTACTATTCTAAAATATCATATATGGAGAAATTACAAAACTCAATTCTTAACAATATAACATTGAATGACAAATTATTATAATTGTTATTCTCATCATTATTATTACGATAGTTAAATTGTCACTATAACCCCTAATGTAAATAATTAATATCCTAATTATTATCGGTATCATTATCGTTGTCACCATCATTTGTTTTATTATCGTTACTATTATTATCACTATAACCATTATTATTTAAACCATCATTATAGTTATTATCATCACACCTATAATTATTATTATTATTATTATTATTATTATTATTATTATTATTATTATTATTATTATTACTCTTATTATCATCACCATTGTTATTAGTGCAATTATTTAATTATTACCAGTAGTGGTATTACCACTACAGTCATCACGATTATAATCACTATTATAATTACTAATATTACTATTTTTATTAATATCATCACTATAATTGTTTTTATTAATATTAAAATTATAATCACTATTATAATTGTTTTTATTATTTTTATTAATATTAAAATTATCATTAGTATCATTATCATTATTAATATCATCACTATAATTGTTTTTATTATTCTCGATATTCTTAATATTATTTTATAAATTATTATTATTATTATTATTATTATTATTATTATTATTATTATTATTATTATCATCATCGCTTCCATAATTATTAATATCATAAGAACTATAGCCTTTATAATAAATTATTATTGTTCTCATCATTATCATTAGTAATGTTACTATTATTATTATCATGATTACAATTACTAAGATTATTATTATTATTATTATTGTCTAAATAGTGAAAATCATGAAATTATTCCGAAGAATAAAATAAAAAACACAATTTTTTTAACAAAAGAGCAAGCATTTTTTTTTAAAATGATAAAACAAAAATAAATATTATTAGTATTAAAAAAACATTTGATTTGAAGAACAAATAAAAAAACGAAAGAGAACAAAGGGAGGAAATAATAAATAAAAAGAAAAAAATATCAATTGTAAAATGATTATCTACACAAATAAAAATTAAAGGACTAAATTGAAAAGAAAAATCAATAAAAGATAAAATGATAAGAGTTAAAAACTAGAACTAAGAGTATACACATATAAATATGAAAAAAAATAAGGATTGCTTCAAAAGAACTGAGAAAATTAAAGGAATTAAAAAAAAAAAAGAATAAAGGATTAAATGAAAAACAAAATAATGACCAATTTCAATTGAAGAACACAGTTGAAACAAATTAAAACTTTTATTGAACAAATAAGGATGAAAAAAGAAATCTAGAGACCAAAAACTGTAATGTACAAAGCATTAACAAGGAGGAATTATATGCATATTTGGTTCTAGGAGAGAGAAAAGAAAGAGAATAAAACAATTGACCAATAGTAACTCTTTGACCATCATGTAATAGTAACTCTTTGACCATCATGCAGTGACAAACAAAACACCATTGGGAAGAGAACATAGTGATGCATCCATTGAGACAATGTTTGACAATTTTTAGTCACTGCATGGACTGTCATGCGCCACCTGTATACAAAACAAAATCATTGGCTCGTCAGACAAACGTGCCAACAACTTTTTTAATAAAAAATATTAAAAATATAAATTATCAAAACATCCCCTATAGCCCATTCTAATAACAAAAAAGAACGCATATGAAAACACCAAACTAGCCAAGTGTAGTTTTCAAATAATTATTGTTTTCATTTTTTTTTATAAAAAAAACCATTAACTTGCGTTAACTCGCTCAACTTGTAATATATATTTTGCATAGAGTATATCCTCAATCATGTTTAATATTTATAAAAGTTTTTAACTTGTTACGAGTCTTTAAAAACTAATCCAAAGTTAATCTAGTGAGACTCGTCAATTCATTTAAACTCTTTTATTTTTTTAAATAATTCTAAATAATATCGTTTCAATTAAAATAAATTGCTTACTCATTGTTGATGTAGTTGTGCATTCGAGCAATGATGATCATGTGCACCTGAGTTAGAACTAAAATGGGAGCACCGTTTTCGGTAAAGTGTAAAGTGCATACTTCAAAATCAAGGGATGAAATTGCTTGAGATCTCGGGGAATGTTGAGTGTGGTTGAAGCTAAAATATAAGAAAAGAAAAAACCTAGAGGTGAGAGACAATGATGATCATGTTGCCTGCCTCGATGCTTTATGCTCATAAGTAAGTTAAATGGTCATATCATGTCCTCCCATGCATTTAGGCGCATGGCCTTTGCGTCACCTTTTTTTTCTAATTCATATATGATTATCATCCATCAAGCAATAAGTAACAATCGAATTTGATTGAGATTAGAGAATCGAATTTGATTGAGATTAGTGAATTCATAATGTTTTTTATTTATTTATTTATTTTGCCCCTCTAAGCACAAAACAGAAGCTTTTGAATGGAGATATTTTGCCACAAATATATTTTAGAAAATCATTATGGAGACAAATATTTTTTTTAAAATAGAAATACTCAAATAATCTTTTAGGTAAAAAAAAGTTTTTTTTCGTACGGTCACTTTATTGTAATTTCCTTTTTAACGAGCATGCACGAGCAATTAGACGTTCTTGTACCCTTTGAAAGGCATGTGCGGCGATGTCCTATAATCAAATGATATCTTCCTTTATCTCTTGCAAACCATCATTTCCTCTTCCTCATAGTACAAAGTGTGTTGGCAAGAGATTGATGATTTGTCGCTAGTGGTCATTTCTTTTCTTCTTCTTCTTTTTCTCTCCTCCCTTAACAAGTACGTGATCGATTTACTTAATTAGATGCTTATTTGGATATTAAGTTCGAGGTGATAGAGGGCTTATGATTTACACAATAGGTCTCGAGTTCGAGTAAGGGTATGCGTCTCTTGAAAGAGTCTGTGACAACTGGGGTTTACTCACTCACCCGACCCACAAAATACTCTTTCTAGCTGTTAGGGTTTCTTCGCATCCAAAAATATATAAAAAAAAGTAAGATGTAAAATTAAAAGTTTAGTCATATATGTTTCAAACAACAATATCATAAAATGACATGTTTTAAGATCTTAATTTAAATAAAACATATGCAAAAAGCTATAAGAACAAAACAAAATATCATGGTTTAAAAAAATTAGAGTACACACACACACACACACACACATATATATATATATATATATATATATATATATATATATATATATATATATATATATATATATATATATATATATGTGCTATTTAAAATTCTTTGCATATATATTCTTTGTCTTTTCTATGATTTATCTGCTTGTTTGGGAGTGTTGTTGAAGTTGTTTTTGAAACTGTTTTTTGTTAAAAAAACTACATTAAAATAATATTTTTTTTTATTTTTTAAAAATTATTTTTAACATCATCACAATTTTTTTTTCTAAAAACACAAAAAAAAATCAATTTAAAGTAAAAAATAAAAATAAAATATTTTTTTTTTCAAAAATGCTTTTGAAATGCAATGTCAAACATGACCTTTATGGTATGGAGATTAATATGGAAGTTCTTTCTTTCATTTGAGTCTTGTTTTTGTTTTTTCATTTATGTAAAATAATAGAATAACTAGAGTGGAACTTAAGATGAGTTAGGCAAATGATAGTTCTAGGTGAAAATTTAAAAGTGTTTTTAATTACTATTACTCCTTTAGTATATATTTTTAGGTATGTATGTAATATTATAATTTTTATGTAAGACAATTAATTGTGAGCATTCACTCCCTTCTTCTTTTTGAAAAAAAAATACATTATTAGATTGTATATATTTTTTTCCCATATATTTTTTTATTGCATTTTCATTTGTCTTGCATCATCTAATATATATATAAACCATCAATAAAAAATAAAGAAACTCCAAAATACAAAATTTATTATTTCAAGTAAAGAAATTCCTCAAAAAAGTATAAAAGCCTTATAAAATAAATCCTAAATGAAAGTCCAGGGCATATGACTAGTTTTTATACAATATTATCATGAATCAAAGTTTACTAATGTTAAAAATACCTTCTTTTGTAGTTAAAAAAAAAAAAAAAAACTATAAAGTTTTCAAAACCTTTTATAGACCCCCCTCTACTTATTCTTTCTTTATCTAAACATAGAAGATGATGGTTTTTCCCCATCACCTCAGACCCAACACCCTTCCTTTCTCTATTCTCTTCTAGCATAACCTTATAATGTATATTTATTTCTAATATTAGTTCAAGTTTATATATATTATTGTGATATGTTTAATAAATATTTAAACTTTTTTTTTTAAAAAAAATGTATTTGTTTACAGATTCATAGTAGTGTTTTATTATTATAAAATTCTCTGGATTTCTAAGTGTATGTTTGGAATGTGATGGTGAGCGAGACGAGTTTATGGTTTATTGATCAAATCCAAAAAACCACAGATTAAAAAACATATATTTGTAGCTTTCAGTAAGATTAGAGTTGTGCTTCAATAAGTTCTACATCATCTACAAAAACTCAAACTCACCCAAACAAAACCTAAACATAAAAGAATCTCAAGAAATTTGAGGATTTAAAAATTTCTAAAATCCTTAATTTTTTAAATATCAAATATGAGGGAATTTTCTTTAGCCATAACGGTTGGTAATCAGATTCATTCCGCCACCTCCAAATATTCACACACCATCTAACGGTCAAAAACCCAAAACAAAATTCAAACGAATCAATCCAACGCCCTACAAAACCACAACCCCACAAAAAAACTAGCCGTTACGAAGAGCGTCCAAAACCCTACGTTTCTTTTTTCTCTTCACACAGCACCGTCTATGCCCTCATTCATTGCCTGCTCTCACTGATCAAAGAAACAAACCCCAATCGCTCTCCCTCTCAATCTAAAAACACTTCCAATCGAAAAACCCTTTATTGATTTTGGTATTTTGAAGTGATTCTTGATGGATTTGCATACAAAGAATCCAAAATCAGCCACTCCGATGAAAGACCCACATGGGTTCCAATCAAAGTTATCTGAGAATTCAAATCCAAACGTTTCTCATTCAAGTCCTTGTTCGAAACCCACAAATTCTCCTCTTACTAAATCTGCAAAATCCCAAAAATCTGCCTCGAGGAATCCGACTTTGAATCTAAATCCAGTCATTTATTCGCCCAGAAACAAGATTAGGGAAAGAAGGTTTGTAGTGGCAAAAAAGAAATCAAAGAAAGGGGCTTTGAATTCAAATCCCACTCCTGTGGATTGCAAGTGCAAGGAGAAATATGGGGACAATGTAAACAAGTGTTTGTGTGTTGCCTATGAGACATTAAGGGCTTCGCAGGAGGAGTTTTTCAAGAACAGGAATGATGAAGAGAAAGGTGAAACAGATAAAGAAAAGGGTTCTGATTATAAAGCTATGATAGAATTTGAAGAGGAGGAGATAAAAAATCATTTTGTGGCTCAAAATCTAGAGAATGATGATAGAGACGGATCAGATACTCCATATTCCTGCGAAAGCGAGAAATCGGGACAAATGGGTAGCTCTACAATCAAGAGAAGGAGAGATAAGTTACTTGAAGATGCAAGAAACAGTGCACCTGACAGTGGGAAAGTGAAGCATTTGGTTGATGCCTTCGAGAAGCTTTTTACCCTACCAAATCCAAAGGAATCAGACAAGACTGAAGAGGATGAGATAAAGGAGAATAGAAAGAAGGCAATGCAGTGGGCTTTGCCTGGATTGCAGCATCCTAAAGTGCTGCCCGAGACTGAATACTCTTCTTCTTCATTTTCATTGCCTAGATTTCAGCCTGCTGATGTATCAGAGACAAACGTCTCTTCTTCATCATTCTGTCCATCTGATTTCTGTTTAACTTCTGAGAATCTGGGGCTGGATTCAAGGATTTCTCTTTCCTCTTCATGGGATGGCAGTCAGGGCAGGTTAGTAATAATTGATGAATTGATTTCATTGAACCCCACATTTGAAAACATACTTTAGTTTTTAATTTAGGTTCTAATGAGTAATTGATATTCTGTTTTTTTTTTTGAAATGTCAGTAATGCTAGCAGGTCATTTAGTGGAGGCAGGAGAAGCCGAAGAAATGTGAGTTTTTTTTTTTTGCCTCGTAATTTCCTATTTGATCTATGTATGTGTATTATATTTAAGCTTATGATTTTGATGACCTTGTTTGAATTTTTAGAGTGCTGAGTCAAGTGGAACAATGGGGGTGAGGAGACTGAAGAACAAGAAGCAACTTAGAGTCACAAGCCAAAAGCCATTTAAGCTCAGGACAGAGGTGCGTAGCTTTCTCTTCTTCTTTTTTTGCCATCATGAGAGCTGAACATGGAGTGTTCAAATTGCTTTGTAATGAATCGCATTGTAAATTTTGTGATTGGTTCCCATTGTAGCAAAGGGGAAGACAGAAGGAAGAGGAATTCACAAAGAAGATTCAAGAAATAATGATGGAGGAGGAGAGGCTGCGGATTCCTGTTGCACAAGGCCTGCCTTGGACAACAGATGAACCAGAGGTTAGTCCTTTATCTGACTAAATAGGGAAGGCAATTGATACTACAAGATGCCTTATAAATAAACAGTTTACAGAACTAAGATTAGTTGACCTGTTTCTGTCATGAGGAATATACAATCAAGGATTTAGGAAAATATATGTGTTCATGAGTTCAATTTCATTGATATGTTATGTCTAATTTTACATATCATGTAGTTCAGTTTTTAACCATACGTTTTGATCATGAATTACTCACATTGGCGTTGTCTGCAGTGCCTAATCAAACCTCCAGTGAAAGAAAACACCAGGCCCGTTGACCTGAAGCTCCATAGTGATATTCGGGCCGTGGAGCGTGCTGACTTTGATCATCAGGTAATTTTCCAACAATAGTGATTAGCATACGGGGTTTTAGTGCTGATTTTGATAGGGGCACTGCTCGGTTTATGATTAAACTACCAGAAAATGGGTATATTGAAGCCTGTAACAATTAACTTTCGATACTCTGGTAGAAGAGAACATCTAATAGAAGCATGGTTTACAGTGAAATGCCTCTCTTAGATTGAGGTTGTCGCCCCTCCTCATGGTTGATAAGTGGTGTTTGTGCACAGTTTGTACTTTAGTCCGCGGGCAATCATGTTCTTACTCATTTGTTGTTACTTGACGGTTCTAGCTAGCTGAAACTATATTGCAACACCAAGACTTGAAACCTGGAAGTAACTTCATCATTTCTTTTTATTACAATGCTGTCAGGTATCTGAGAAGATGAGCCTGATTGAGCAGTACAAGATGGAAAGAGAGAGGCAACGAAAGGTAAATATGGAAAGAAAAGGCATGATTTTAAGGTGATGCTGTTATATTTCTTTCTGATTAAAATCTTCAAATTCGTTGTTGGCTCTTGTAGATGGAAGAAGAGGAAGAGATACGCAGATTGAGAAAGGAACTCGTTCCAAAAGCACAGCCCATGCCCTATTTCGACCGGCCATTCATTCCCAGAAGGTAAGGGTTACCTGGTTTATTTATTCGCATGTGTGTGTCTTGTAAGGCACTTCTTCGTTCCCCTATGGCTATGGTGGGTTGTTTACAGTGGCAAAGCTCAACCTTTCTTCTGAAGGGGAGAAAGCAAAGGTCCAAGGGACCATGGTGTTTGTTCAAATGTGTCTTTGATGTGTCCTTAGGAGGTATTTGAGAATGCGTTTGAAAAACGTTTTTGAAAGTTGTTTGTTCAAATGTGTTTTTGATGTGTCCTCAAGGAGGTATTTGGGAATACATTTGGAAAATGTTTTTGAAAAAAATGAAATTTTTTTACTTTAAATGAAAAAAATTTGGTGTTTTTAGATCATTTTCATGTGCTGGTATCAAAAATGATTTAAAAAAAAAATATCATTTTGATACATTTCTGAACGAAAAACACTTTCAAAAACAACCTTAACTTACCTTTCCAAACAGACACTTAAGCTTAAAATGAATGTTTACATTAGCTCTTTTGGTAACATATGCACAAATAAGAAGGGATGGTGGTGGTGACCTTATATTTAGTTGTCCTCAGCTTCGAAATGTTTTTGGCATTTTTGGTCATGGATCATACAAGCTTGAGATTGTACTCTTTGCAATCTTTGTTTGATTTGAATGAAGATTGTGGTGCTTATATCTCCCTGGTTTGATTTGTACCAGCTAGCCCTTCTTCTAAAAGATAAAATGCGCATTTTTCAGTGCAGCTTTCTTGCTGAATGAACTAGTTAGTAAAATGACTTGTTGTATTGTCTTCTCCGTTTGGATTTTGTGAAGGTCAATGAAGCATCCAACAGTGCCGAGAGATCCAAAGTTTCACATACCACAACACAAGAAGATCAAGAGCTGTGTATCATGGAGCGATGTCAGCAGCTACACTTTCGAGCAGTAGGAGGGGAGAAAGAAGAGGTGGAGAGGGTTAGGTATTCATTCGTTCCTTGTCAATTAGTACACTTAATAATGTTGACTCTGCTTCCATTTTCCCACTCACCTCGCTTCCCAATCATTCTTTACATCATCTGCATCTGTATATGAGGCAACCAATTAGTTGCAATTTTGAGGACTGTGTCGGCTTGTGTTCTTGTGAAACTAGTGGGAAAAAAATATGAAGTTCTCAGTTCATGTTTGGCTTTTTCTTTAAAATTTCCATTTCCCCGATTTATTTTCTTATCCCTGTCGTTAAGATGAACAGGTGCTGCACAGAAAATTTACTTGAGCAACTTGTCTACTCCACAAAGCTATTAATTTGTATGTATTAAGCAAATAATAATACGAAAACTCTAAGAAGCCTCTCTATTTATAGCAAGTATGAGGTGACAATCTTCTTTATTAGTCAATAAGTTAGCCACCAAGAAATACCAACGGTTATCATTTTCAACAAAAGTGGGAGGATAGGTTTCACATCGTTGTGTTTATAATTGAAAAAACATGAGTTTCCTTGAAAAATCTTTAACTCTTAAAAAAAGCTTTACTATTTTGTGAATTGTTAGAAGTTTTGTATATTAGTTTTATTTTAAATCAAGTAATAAACACTATGAATAACGATGAACAATCAATTTGACTTAGCAAGTTATGACGCAAATATTAGAATGTCATGTCTTTAGTTGATATAACATGGCCAATGTTTTTTTTTATTATTAATTAAAAATGAATGATTGTTTGCTAACTTAAAAAAATAATGATAAGGAAAAATACAATTACATAGAACGCTTTGATAATTTGAAGGAACAATATTTAGTACTAGAGTATTTAATGTATTACACTGTAGATGAAATTAAGTTTTTTTTTTTTCCAGTAAAAACTATATTAAGGTGTTGTTAATATGTTTTTGAATAAAATCAATATGATGTAACATAGTTTATTTGACAAGTTTAAAGATAATTCAAATGATAAATAAAAATATAGTTTAAATAAAAATAACTAAGACAACATCTTTTTTAACATATTAAAATGAGACCAAATTAGATTGACTTGTATTACTTCGACTAACATGTCTTATCTGTTACCCAGGTCATAAGACCCTCATAACCCTATTGAAAGCAAATTGTTTTTTTTTTATATTATTAAACTCAATTCTTATTTAATTTAATATTGATGAATAAGATTTAAAACAAAATTCATCTAAGAGAATGCACTGAATCAACCTTTGTTAACTTGCCAAACTGATATCATGAGATTGAGATAAACTTATAGAATACAAACTAAAACAAATTATGAAGCTCAATTTCTAATCAACTCAATGTTGAAGGATAAAATAAAAATAAAAATAAAGAAATGACACGAAAAAACACCCAAGTTAATTGACCAAACCTTTGACGTGGTTAATAAGATCGAGATAACCTAAATAATGAAATATAATTCGTAATCAACTCAATATTGAAGGATTAAATTAAAAAACAAATAAAACTTGAGTCAATGAACTTCACCTTCGGTCTGGTTCATAAAAATATGATAATCTTATAAAAAAAATCATGAAACCTGATTCTCAATCAACTTAATATTGAATGTTTAAATTGAAAAATATTCAAATAAACAAGACAAAAAATATAAAGTTAACTTGTCAAACCCGAGATAATTATTTAGAAAGAGAAATTAAGAAAATTATAAAGTTAAATTTCTCAATTGACTCAATATTAAAAGATGAGATTGAAAAAAAAAAGATTGAATTAAAAAATAACAAAAAATAAACTTTTAATGAACTTGTCTAACCCATAAAATTCATAATCTGAATTATGAGATCATAATAATCTCATAAAAAAGGTAATAAAAAATTATAAACCATGAACTTAATATTTGAAGGATAAAGTCGAAAAAAAAATAATCATGAAAAACCTGAGTTAACACGGCACCCTCACAAAACTTGCAATTTGTGTTATGAGGACTAGATAAGTCCATAAAAATCAAATCAAAATAAGTTATAAAATCTAATACCTAATAAGTCTAATATTGAAAGATAAAATTGATAAAAATAACTAAGTTTAAAATTTAAAAAAAAAACCTAAAACTTTTGAGAACCAAAATTAAAAAAAACATTGATATTTAAATGTTATTTTTTATTAAATTGAATCCATAATTATTTTTCATAGATAATATTTCTCTAATCTCTAATGTTGTTTTTTAATCTTTGAGGTAAACACTAATAATATGACACACACATGTATATGTTGTTTTTATGTACATATTGCTAATTTGAATTCATATTAAATATAAATGAAAAGAACTGATTAAAAGAAAAATGATTTATAATGCCAAAAATAATTAAATTAAATTATTTAATATTTGATTAATTCCAATTAAATTTATTTATAATTTCAAACAATAAAAAAATCAATATAAATATAATTGTCAGAACTTACATAAAATTTTGAAAGTCAAGCTTGTTAATTTTAATAAGCATTATAGTTTATTAATTTTTGAATACTAGAAAATTAATTAATAATTATCAGCATTAAAAATAATGCTGGTGCAAAATACTGATAAAAAAACTAATAAATAAATCATATCAACTCTACTAATTTTCATTGCTCTACAATTAATTATGATGAATCTTTTGTGATATAAGCATGATTTTATTTGTTTAGATGGTTTTCCTTTTCTTTTCTTTTTTATGTTCTAAGAGAAAAAAGAGAGCCTATTTTAACTATTGGGCTTAAAGCTAATCCAAATAGCCCAAACGTGATATTCACATTCAATAGGCCCACTAAAGCCCAAATATCAAGAAACCCGATCCGTGATGTAAAAAACAATCGGGTCAAAAGAAAATAAACAGAGAATCGAAACCCTAAGAATACTGGCCGCTGCTATATTAATACCACTAGAACTACCAAGAGAAGCCCTAGTGAGAGACGAGAGATAGATAGAGAGCTCTCTTGTAGGTGAAGAACAATGGCAACAGCAAAAACTGTCAAGGACGTGTCTCCTCATGAGTTCGTCAAGGCTTACTCCGATCACCTCAAAAGATCTGGCAAGGTATTTTGTTGCACATGCTACAAAAACAAATCTATAAGTGTAGTTTTTGGATTCTTTCATCTTAGATCTGTTGTTTTAGTGAATGGTAAATTGGGTTTATGTGGAAGTAGGTTTTAGTTTCTCTAGTGTTGTTTTTTAATGAAAAAACTATGGGATACATGGTTAGTGCTTGAGCTTTGTGTTTATATTCATGGCTGATAGGGATTTGTAGTTTTTTGTTTTTGGTATACATCTTGAGGAGTTTCTGACAGATGGTGCTGTTTGGTTTGACCGTTAACAGTGTAAGAACCAACCCATGACTGTTTCTGAACCGAGTCACTATAATTAAAAGTATGGCATGTGTAGAATATGCACTACTTGATTTAGTCTTGGGAGGCAGATGGTAAGGAGAGGAGGGGGGAAATAGAGAAGTGATTTGTTTTCATCTTTTGTAAACTTCATGTGAGATTTAGTGTATCAGGAGGCATCTCACATGTGGGTCAACCATTGTTTAGTTGTGTGGTTGCTAACCTCTTGAAGCTGTAGTTTGTGGCTTGAGTACTTTGAGGATTGTTTGTAATAACGGTTTCAATTGATGTTGCTTAGCCCTATTTCCATGGGTTTTCTCCTTTTTTGTATTGAAGGAAAATAGTCTGTATTTTCTGCTTAGCACTGGGAGAGTCATAAATAAAAGCATTTTATGAAGTTTCTATCAGTATTTTGTTTTGACTGATGAAATCTTGCTTTGATGTATTTCTTAACTTGTTAATTGATGTGATATAATTAATCATTAGTATGATTGTGTTATAGAGGTTGTGATCTATTTTCCTTCTCTGTTGATGAACAGATTGAGTTGCCACCATGGACTGATATTGTGAAGACTGCTAAATTTAAGGAGCTTGCACCATATGATCCTGATTGGTATTATATCAGAGCTGGTAGGTTGTTCTCTCGATTGGGTGCACAAGCACTTGCACGTTTTTTTTGGGATGTTATTGATTCACAGCTAATATATTTTCCTTAAAGACTTGGTTTTCACTCTTGATTTGCAGCCTCCATGGCAAGGAAAATTTATATGAGGGGAGGCCTTGGTGTGGGTGCTTTTCGTAGGATTTATGGTGGTAGCCAGAGGAATGGAAGTCGTCCACCCCATTTCTGCAAGAGCAGTGGCTCTGTTGCTCGTCACATCCTTCAACAATTGCAGAACGTGAACATCATCGATATTGACCCTAAGGGGTGAGCTACTTTCCTTGTAGCTATTTTTTTTTCAAATATTTTTATAATTTATCTTCAAATTATCCTTTCTCGAATTTTGTTTGATTTTTAGCTTATCAAATATGCTCATCTATGAAATCTTGCTTTGTTTTCATTTCACAATTGAAGTGGACTGATAAATATAGATTACACGGAAGAGTAACGAACTTGCTGATTTGTGTATTTTTATTTTGGTTACAGTGGGAGGATAATCACTTCAAGTGGCCGACGGGATCTTGACCAAGTTGCTGGACGCATTGTGGTAGCCCTGTGATCATCAAATACAGCTATGTTACAACTATCGTACTTTAGGTTTCAATTTGAATCCTGTGGAGAGATGTGATTGCAGCAAAGAGATTATATGTGATGATGAAAGTTTTGGTTCCAACTGTGGAATGTTTTTTTTATGTGAAAATGGTTTTTTTGGGATGTTGCATTTCAGTGATTAGATTTTTTTTTAGCCTACATTCTCGTCGTTTTTTTATTTCCTTGCACTTCAATTGGAAGATGAATGTGATTGGATTGTTACGAAAAAGCACCAGCAAGTTTAGCTCCATCTCAAAAGGTATTGTAATCATTCTTAGTGATCTGTCTCTGCGGGTTGTCAAACTTCTCTGGGCTTCAATTTTTTTGTTAAACCAGGGTCCCCGATGATCGAAAGAAAATCAGACTAAAATGCGTTGCCTCCTCAATCAGTTCCTTCATGTTACTGTCAGCATGGCAATCAAACAAGGCAGGAAGGAATAATGATAGTAAATAATATATTCTTGTATGTTCGGATGAAGATGCAGATCTCCTGCAAAGTATTGGTGCTGATATTAAGACTTTTAGTAGAGAAAAAAACTTTCTTTTATGAAAATCTTGTTTGTAGAGAGTAATCATGATTTCATAAGAGTTGTTGCAAACTGATGCAGTGTCGCTTATATATATATATATGCCTTAAATAAAGGCTTTAATTCGCTTCTCATTAAATTAACTGCATGTTTGTGAAAGTATTTTTTTTTAAATGATTTTTTACATTAGAAAATAATTTAAAAACACTAATAATATTTAATTTAAAATAAAAAATAAAAATATTTTTTTTTAATTTTTGTTCAAAAAACATTTTTTAATAGCAGTATCTATAAAAATGAGTCAAAAACTGGTAAAAGGCAAATATGCGGATCTTTCCAGTGAGCTTACTACCTGATTATATCCTTTTCCATTATTCGATCAAAGTTGACCGTGAAATACTGGGGAAAGAGCAGTGTGATGCTCCCTAGATGGATGCACCTTTAGGCATTGGGGCGAGACCTCACTTCTGATTTTGCTAAGGTGAATAAAAGAAATTTTTTTAAATGAAACAAAAAATGTTAATAGTGTTTTTTTTTTATAATACTATATATCTGGGCAAATAGAATTTTTGTTAAATAATATTAAAAAAAATAATTATAAAACAATATTTTATGTTTAATACTAATGTTAATCAATACTATTTTAAATAAATAAGATAAAAAATTAAAGACAATATTGAGTTATAGAATTTTTCAAACTTTAAATCCGTGGTATTATATTTGAAACATTACATATAGAGAAGTTTTAAAACTTAATTTTTAATAAATATAACATTGAATGATAAATTAATTGAGTTATTATTTTTATTTTTATTATTATTATGATTGAGGCAAAATCCAAAAAAAATATTACCAACATAAGAAAATATTATTTGATTTGAAAAAAAAAAAGAAAAAAAATAAAGGACTTAACCAAATTGCTATTATATGATTGAGGCAAAATCCAAAAAAATTATTACCAGCATAAAAAAAAATTATTTTATTTGAAAAACAAAGGAAAATAAATAAAGAAAAAAAATCAAAATTAGTATTGTTATCATTATGAATATAATTATTATAACCGTTTGGATTATAATAAAATTTGTTATTATTGATATTCTTAATATTATTTTTATGAGTTATTGTTACTATTAACACTATAGTCATAAGTATTAATACCATAAGCACCATAATCATTATAATAAATTATTATTGTTATCAATATTATTGTTTAAACAATGAAAATTATTAAATTGACCCAAAAAATACTAGTTCAAAACATTCTAGTTACTATGGTTCTTCAAGTTAAGACTTATTTATGCTGAATGTAGGTTCAAACCTTGAAGGTACTTAACACCTATAACATAATATTAATTGCTCACTTGAAATTATTATTTTCGTTTTATAAATTTTAAATCCTGTGGGGAAATGTTAAAAATTTGATTTAAAATTTATCTTTAATGATAACCATTAGTAATAATTAATATAGTCATTTTAATTAATTACCATAAGTGTTATATTTTAAAAACTTTTGGATGCTAGGAACCCCCTGAAAAACGATTTTTATGGGCCTAGACGAGTCAGTAAAACCCGACTGTCACAGGCTTTTTCAAGGGGTGTACGTCCTGACTCGAATTTGAGATCTGCTGCGCAGATTGTAAGTATCCTGCCATCACTCCACATCCCTTGGGGACTAAAATAGGAGGTCCTACCAAGAGTTATAATTAATTACTATAACTATTTTGTATTTAAATTGTATTAATTGATTATCATTAATTCATCATATTTAATTATTTTAATATAATTAATAATTGACATTTCTGTAAAGTATATTCATATATGGAAGGAGCAATTGAAATGTGATATAGATTCCGAAGAATAAAATAGAAGCACTTACCTATTTTAAATTATTCTCCCATATACTTTTTATTCATTTCTTTATTCTCTCAAGTTCTACTATATTTATTTTTATTCTAATAATTTAAGTGAGAATTAAGGGTGATTAAATGTTTGAAAAACTTTTGTTGCATCTAAAAATTTCAACGGATTGTTATATCTTTAAGAGTGTTTCTAAGAAATTGCTCAAATTTTTATAATAACAACTCTACCAACACATTAAAACCTTCAAAAATATTTTGTAGCAAAATTCTACTCATTGATTGGTTGAGATTTATTTGTTTTGTTTTATTTTTGGCAAGGAGAATTAATTACCGCCTGCAAATTTCACTTTAGTATAATATAATTTCCTGCACTCCTAATTTAAATAGGAAAGAAATAATTTCCTACACTACCAGATACAGACACAAGACAGCTGCCCTGTTAAATTTCCTAGAATGTTTTGTTTTCAACAGTGTGTGTGTCTATATATACACACGCACATTGCAGCAGTCGGAAGAAGAAGAATATCAATGGAGCATCAGAAGAGCCATCTAAAGGAACACATGTTCCAGGTATCTCTATCCTGCTACCTGTAGCTATACTCGTATTTTTTACTTTCTGGGTTCTCCATATAACTTCATTTGGATCATCCTGTAGTAAAGTTTAATTTTCTCTCTTTCGTTAATTGTTCTTTAGTGCTAGAAAATCATTAGCAATCGATTGATTTCATGGGTTCTGATCAGGTCGAAGCCATAGAAGAGGATCGGATCAGCCAGCTCCCTGATCATATCCTTTCCATCATTCTATCAAAATTACCCTTGCAAGATTTGGTTAGGACCAGTGCACTATCCAACAGATGGAAGCACCTCTGGGCCCTTAGGACCAACCTCAATTTCGATATGGACGGCATCTTCGGAAGCAATCATGGAAGGCCCCATTTCAGTACAAAACAATGCAAACACTACAAAGAAGTTAAGCTCGAGTTCGCAAGGTGTGTCGATGGCTTCCTGCAGAATTTTCAAGGCACAAAAGTAATTTCTTTCAAGCTGCATTTTTTGAAGCATCTTGGAGACACTTCTAGCATGAATCGATGGATTCGTTCTGTGATTGGATTGGGAATTGAAGAGCTTCAGCTTGTCTTGTCGGGCATGACATTTTCATATCATCATCATTGCCTACTAGACGATGAATACTATATATTTCCACATTGGCTCCTTCCCCATCCCAGTGATTCAAGATTAAAGCACTTGCACCTACGAACTTGTGTTTTAAAACCTCCTGCTGATTTTATCGGATTCAACAAACTAATAACTTTACGTCTGCGCGACGTGTTTTTGGGAGATGATTTTCTTGCATCCCTCTTCTCCAACTGCTTGCTTCTTCAAGGTCTAGTGTTGAAACGCTGTAGACATTTGTCCCTCTTAAAAGTTTTCAGCTCTTCACTTCAAAATTTATCGTTGATTGATTGCTCCGATCCATCACCGGTTGAGGTAATAGCCGTGAATCTCACGGATTTTGAGTATAGTGGAGACTTCATGAAGATCACTGTACTTGTTGCTCCTTGTCTGGTAAAGCTCTATTTCAATTTCAATTCTGTGCATGTGACAGACATGCCGAATACATTATCCCTCTGTGCAACGTTTCCAACTTTACAGACTCTAATCCTGTATCTTGATCCTTGGAAGGTACGTACGTGAAGATTTAGATTTCACCAAGTGTAACTAACCTCCAAAGATGACAATGAGAATCTCTGTTTTCATTCAGGAAAAAAAAATACCACAAAGCATGGACTCGCTCAGAAATCTGAAGCAACTACAGCTATTTTATATCACAGCAAGTGAGGAGGAGGATCTGCTGTGGGTATTGACATATCTAAATGCTTGTCCACTTCTGGAGAAACTTGATTTGATGGTCAGTGACAGAATCCTTACAGCTTTCTATGTTTTCCAATCTTATAAACAACAAGTAGAATTATCTATTATAGTTTTTTTAACCGCTTCGTTATGTTCTTCTGATGTTTTGCTCATGCGTTTCTTGTCGAGGCTGTCTAATTAAACTCTGATTATAGCCTATTGTGCCATCCGTCTTATTCTGCCTCAGTTGTGCTTGTTATGCAGACATATTTTAATTGATGAACTGCTTTATTTGGTTTTATGCATCTCTTGTTTAGAATGTAGTTTTCTTGTGCATCTGTACGTAATTGTGTTGAGGAACATGTGTGCTACTGTCATGTATAGCATCGTCACCAATTCCTATCCATCTTAAAACACCAACTGCTGTTATCAACTTACATTGACAGTTTCATTTGCCAAAACAGTAGGGGTACAATATTTTTGTCTATAACTGCGAATCTTATAGTGATTTCGCTTTCTTGTCCATAGCTGGGTGGAGCAGAATTCCTGGAAAATCAAAGAGAGATACGAAATATTTGTGGATGCACATACAGCAGACTCAAAAAGGTTGGGATAAATGGATTTGATGGTAACTGGTATGAAATGGAGTTGATAACACATATACTGAAAAGTGCAATATCCCTTGATCAAGTTGTTATCAATCCCTTGCGTAGTTTTTATCTCGGAGGTGATGAATGGCATAGTTGGACTCCAGATGAGTCCTGGCGTGAATCACGACAGGATAGTGTTAGAAAATCGCTTCAAGAAAATGCTCCTGCTGGTGTTCATCTTGTAGTCTTATGATGCCATTTGTAATGTTTTTCAAGTAATTCTTCAGTTTTTTTAATTCTTGTAATTTGCTCTCATTTGTTTGGAAGAAATTTCCGCAAGAAACTTAGAAACTGCTCTTACTTTTGTCATTTTTATACGTTGCCCGCTACAAGTCCATGTAATTCACAATGCTTGACGACTGATGGTTCAAAATAATTTCTGCACCGTCATGAGTGTGTAATCGAGAACGCATTAGGAAAGGAAGGTCAAATTGTTTCATTTCCTGAGGAAGGTAGCTAGGAACATCTTGCCATATCAGACTATTGGAGATGGCCTTTGAACTTCCAGCCAGGAAGAGAATAAGGGAGACCTGTGTTCTGGGCTGTTTTTAATGTTCAAGGACTAAGCTGTAATGATTCTAAATGGAGGGACCCTACTGAAGTCTTGTTATCTTCAACCTCTAAACCATATTGCCTAGATTTACAGCAAGGCTTTTTTATAATTTCTCAATATTTTTACACCTAACACATCAATTAAACAAAACAAATCTCAAAATCATTATTCCTAATAAATGATCTAACATTCAACCAATTAAATCAATAATCATAACAATTCATTCATGATATTTCAATCATCTCATCAATTAAACCTAAAATAAAATCTTAAAAAACATAATTTTCAATAAATTCAAAATATTATCTAATAACAACCTTATGTATAACTGATAGAACACCATTCTTATGATAAAAACAAATTTATGCCTTTTTCGAGAACTTAAAGACAGAGTCTTGTTTTTTCATGTCCTTGACGATGGGACTCTATATTGGAAGTTCATTCTATACCTAAAATATTCTAGTTAGGTAACTTACTACTGATAATAAAAAGCGAGTCAACTTGTGTTAACCTGTAAATATCATGACCCAATTCATGCAATTAGAATAACTAGATATAAATTGAAAAAAAATCACAAAGCTAATCTTAAAATAAAATTAATATCGACTGATAAAATTAGAAAAAAAAAATAAGAAAAAAATGATGATGATTCACCTTGCCATATACAACATGCTTTATTTACTAATATGATACCATCATTATGTTGTTACATCTAGCCACCATTATCTTATTACATCTAACCAAGACTATATATATATATAGGTTTCTAGCAGAGGCCCAACATTGATTATGAGGAAACTTATTCTCCAGTGATGGATACAATCACTTTCAGATTTTTTTATTGATCTAGTGGTCTCAGAAACTCTAGATATGTGTTTAATGGATGTAGTTGCAGCATATCTATATGAATCATTAGATAAAGACATTCATATGAAAATCCTTGAAGGATTTACAATGTCTAAAGCCTTTTGTAATGAACCCAAAAGTGTTTATTACATTAAACTATAAAAATCTTTATATGGGTTGAAGCAATCTAGTCGGATGTGGTAATCGTCTTAATGAATACCTCTTAAAAAGAAGATTTGAGAATTGTGAGATTTGTCCGTGTAGTTTTATTAAGAAAACAATATCCGAATTTGCTATTATTACAATATGTATTGATGATATAAATATTATTGGTACTCTTGAATAGCTCACAAAAACTACAACCTATTTGAAAAATGATTTAAGATGAAAGATCTCGGAAAAATAAATTTTTGTCTTGGTTTACAGATCGAATATCTTTCAAATGGAATACTTGTACATCAATCGATGCATACAGAAAAAGTCCTAAAATATTTTTATATGGACAATGCTCATCTTTTGAGTACACCTATGGTTGTTCGATCACTTGATGCGAAAAAAGACCATTTTTGACCTCCAGAAGAGGATGAAGAAATTATTGGTCTTAAAGTACCATATCTTAGTGCTATTGAAGCACTTTATATATCTTGCAAATTATACAAGACCAAATATAGCTTTTGCAGTAAATTTATTGGCAACATATAATTCCACTCCCACAAAAAGACATTGGAATGGAGTCAAATATATATTTCGCTATCTCCACGGAACAACCAAAATGGGGTTATTTTATTGTGGATCAAATTTACAATTGATTGGATATGCAGATGCAGGTTATCTTTCTGATCGCAACAAAGGTAGATCACAAACATGTTATTTATTTACCTATGACGGTATTGCAATTTCTTGGAGATCTATCAAACAAACATTAGTGACCACTTCATCAAATCATTCAGAAATTATCGCAATACATGAAGCAAGTCGAGAATGTATATGGCTAAGATCAATCATCCAACATCAAGAAATGTGGATTGTCAACCATTGAAAATAATCTCACAATATTGTTTGAAGATAATATTCCCTGCATCACTTAACTCAGAAGAGACTATATTAAAGAAGACAAAATAAGACATACCTCACCAAAGTTTTTTTTATCACTCACGAGCTTCAACAAAAAGAAGAAATTGATATCAAACAAATCAGGTCAAGTGATAGTTTAATAGACTTATTTACAAAATCTTTACCAGCCTCAACTTTCAAGAAACTTGTTCATAATATTGAAATGTGTCATCTTAAAGATTTGTCATAAGACATGTACTTTTGAGGGGAAGTCAATGCAAATTGTATTCATTTCTTCGCTTAGGTTTTTTCCCACCGGATTTTCCTTTGCAAAGTACTAATGAGACAATTTGATACTGTTTTACTAAATCCTAAAGTATTCAAATATGGATCTTGAAGTATCTATATAAAACCCTCTTTTGAATTTTAAAGTACATGATCATTCAAGAAAATATTATAAATCTATAATTATGTGTATTAAATGTTCATGACTCTTGAGTTTAGTCTCTTGAATTTCCTTGACCCTTGAGTTTCCTTGACCCTTGAGTTTATTTTCTTCTTCTATAAATAGATCATTTGTCTTGTATTCTTAGTACTTTTGAAAAAATAGAAGAGGTCATAATAAAAAAAGTACTTCTCTCTTGTCTCTTTTAATTCTTTGAATATCTATACCTTTATATGTTAATTATTTTTTTTATAACAATAAATATATTAATACCAAAAAAATCTTCATATGTTTTTTCCAATCACCAACTTACATAATTAATTACTTGTAATTTTTAAATCAAAAGCTATCATTTCCATTATTGCTTGTAAATTAAATGAATTAATTAATACTTTGTTAACCAAATTGGTAAAAACACACACTTGCAACGACACGTCGTTTAAAAAATCACATCTGCAAGTCACCTCCATGTTTTAAACTTTTAATAGTCATATCTCCACTATCATAACCCCCTCAGGTCTCCACTGTTTTTATCTACAAACCCTCACACACTAACCAAAATCATGGCTTGGAAGCGCCTTCTAACCCTAGCTCGCCGGCCCCACAGACCTTTATCAGCAACCACGCCCAGATCCTTTTCCAATGCCGTCGCCTCCGCCAGTCCCACCACCCCACCCACCCCACCACCACCAACCGCCATGATCTACGACCGATTAGCTGAATCAGTCAAATCAAAGCTCAAACTCCTCGAAAACCCGGACCCAAGATTCCTCAAATACGGGTCGCCCCACCCAACTCTCAAAAACCATACCCATATCCTCTCCTCACCTGAAACCCGCATCACCACGCTCCCTAATGGTCTCCGTGTCGCTACTGAGTCAAATCTGGCTGCGAAAACTGCGACTGTTGGGGTTTGGATTGATGCCGGGTCGAGATTTGAGTCCGAAGAGACAAATGGGACTGCTCATTTCTTGGAACATATGATATTTAAGGGAACGGAGAAGAGGGGTGTGAGGGAATTGGAAGAGGAGATAGAGAATATGGGAGGGCATTTGAATGCGTATACAAGTAGAGAACAGACTACTTCTTAAGCTAAAGTTATGGACAAAGATGTTAATAAGGCCTTGGATATTTTGGCTGATATTTTGCAGAATTCTACTTTCGATGAGGGGAGAATATCTAGGGAGAGGGACGTTATTACTTTGGAAATGAAGGAGGTAAATTTGGGTTTTTTCTGTTGATTGGAAATGGGTTTGAGTCCGAAGAGACAAATGGGACTGCTCATTTCTTGGAACATATGATATTTAAGGGAACGGAGAAGAGGGGGGTGTGAGGGAATTGGAAGAGGAGATAGAGAATATGGGAGGGCATTTGAATGCGTATACAAGTAGAGAACAGACTACTTCTTAAGCTAAAGTTATGGACAAAGATGTTAATAAGGCCTTGGATATTTTGGCTGATATTTTGCAGAATTCTACTTTCGATGAGGGGAGAATATCTAGGGAGAGGGACGTTATTACTTTGGAAATGAAGGAGGTAAATTTGGGTTTTTTCTGTTGATTGGAAATGGGTTTTTGT
The DNA here is from genome assembly GCA_964035475.1 of Salix caprea. NCBI lineage: Eukaryota > Viridiplantae > Streptophyta > Magnoliopsida > Malpighiales > Salicaceae > Salix > Salix caprea. Next base: position 7,174,489 of record OZ037748.1, on the reverse strand, counting down.
TGTCTAACTCTAGCGTTTTGTGTTTGGTGGTTGTAAAATTCTGTCTTTTGAGTTTTGGGTTTTGGTTGTTTATGTGTAAAGTTTTGTGCTTTTGGGTTAAACTGTTATGAAAGTTGGTGTCTTTGTAGCTCTGGGTTAATGGGATTTGACATGGTTCTTTCTATTTTTTGGTTGAGCACGTGGGAATTAGAATTGCATAGTTAGCTATGCCTGCTGGTTTTTAATTTAGAAGTGCTAATAGTTGTTGATTTACTTACTAGTAAATGAGGGATGTCATTGTTGTTTGCAAGTTTGGGTCATTTAGGTAAACTTTTTGGTGTTTGTCTTATGAAGTTTGTCTAAATAGAAGATGTGGTGTTTGCTGTCGGGTAGTTTTAGATGTTAGGTCCTAGCATCAGAGTTTCAAGCTTGTTTAAATGAATCCTGGCTATGGAGAAATGGTCATGTATTTGTTAGTGGATGGTTTTAAATGTTATGTTCCAGTGATAAAGTTTTAAACTTGCTTAACTGGATCTTTGTTGTAAGCATACTGAGTTGTTTGCTATGCTGTGTACCAAACAAAATGCTCAATTGCTTTTCAAAGTTATGAAAGGGGGTAATTTCCGTGTATAAATGTGCTGTTGTATTCTTCTTCTAGTAACATTTTACTGCACCCATTCTGTTTGTTTATGGATATAGCCTTGCTTGATTTTGCTTCCTGCTTCTAATGGTTATAGATGATGTATGTGGAAAATTGTAGGTTGAGGGGCAAACCGAGGAAGTAATTTTTGACCATTTGCACGCAACTGCTTTTCAATACACTCCTTTAGGTAGAACTATTCTGGGACCTGCTAAAAACATCGAGACAATATCGAGGGATGATCTTCAGAACTATATACAAACACACTACACAGCTCCTAGAATGGTAATGCCTTATGTTATTTTACTTTTGTATAAGATGGAGTTGTGGGATCGCCAATCACATATTTCCATTTTTCTTTATGCTTGCTATTAAGATTGAAGGCCTGCTGTTGAAATTCTTGTCACGGGTATTTGTGTGACTTTCATTTCAGGTGATTGTTGCATCAGGGGCTGTGAAGCATGAGGAATTTGTTGGGGAAGTAAAGAAGTTGTTTACGAAGTTATCATCTGATCCAACTACTGCTGCTCAGTTAGTTGCCAAGGACCCTGCATATTTCACTGGTTCTGAGGTGGGAAGATAAAACTTGAAATCCATGCCTTCTTTCTATGCAGTTTTCTTTCTCTAAACTACTGGTTCTGCTTATTGCTGTGAAAAATCAGGTTAGGATAATTGATGATGATGTTCCTCTGGCACAATTCGCAGTTGCTTTTCAAGGAGCATCTTGGACAGATCCAGATTCCATTGCTTTGATGGTCATGCAGGCTCTGTTGGGTTCTTGGAACAAGAGTGCAGGAGGTGGAAAGCACATGGGGTAACCTCTCCTCTCTCTAATCTACCACATTCATCACTATTCATCTTTAAAAAGTTATTTGTATTCAGGGAAGCTTCACTTAGCAGTTTACTTTATTATATATCAGGCTAGGATAATTGATGATGATGTTCCGCTGGCACAATTCGCAGTTGCTTTTCAAGGAGCATCTTGGACAGATCCAGATTCCATTGCTTTGATGGTCGTGCAGGCTCTGTTGGGTTCTTGGAACAAGAGTGCAGGAGGTGGAAAGCACATGGGGTAACCTCTCCTCTCTCTAATCTACCACATTCATCACTATTCATCTTTAAAAAGTTATTTGTATTCAGGGAAGCTTCACTTAGCAGTTTACTTTATTATATATCAGGCTAGGATAATTGATGATGATGTTCCTCTGGCACAATTCGCAGTTGCTTTTCAAGGAGCATCTTGGACAGATCCAGATTCCATTGCTTTGATGGTCGTGCAGGCTCTGTTGGGTTCTTGGAACAAGAGTGCAGGAGGTGGAAAGCACATGGGGTAACCTCTCCTCTCTCTAATCTACCACATTCATCACTATTCATCTTTAAAAAGTTATTTGTATTCAGGGAAGCTTCACTTGGCAGTTTACTTTATTATATATCAGGCTAGGATAATTGATGATGATGTTCCTCTGGCACAATTCGCAGTTGCTTTTCAAGGAGCATCTTGGACAGATCCAGATTCCATTGCTTTGATGGTCGTGCAGGCTCTGTTGGGTTCTTGGAACAAGAGTGCAGGAGGTGGAAAGCACATGGGGTAACCTCTCCTCTCTCTAATTTACCACATTCATCACTATTCATCTTTAAAAAGTTATTTGTATTCAGGGAAGCTTCATTTAGCAGTTTACTTTATTATATCATTTCTGGAGAGAAAATTTGTACAGTGGTCTGTAGTTGCAGAAATCGTGTCTACTCAAGAGCTAAAAATGGAATCCCTTTGTTGGTGTTGCTATAAGCAATTAAGCTAAAAGAAAAAGAGAATTTCCAAACATTACATTTAATAGGGCTGTGTGATTAACCCCTAATGTTTCAATGATCATTCCTTTCTCTGTCTTTCCACTTCCTGACAAGTTTCAAAGTTTAACTGGCTGACCATTTGCATAAGACACTTTTGTCTTGCTAGCGTGGACATTGATTAAATCTCAATCATTGGACAGTTCTGAACTAGCACAAAGGGTTGGCATTGATGAAATAGCAGAAAGTATGATGGCTTTTAACACAAACTACAAGGACACTGGTCTTTTTGGTGTTTATGCTGTTGCGAAGGTATGGAGATTTTCCTTGTTTTCATATTATTTGGAAAAATATAGTTTTAGCATAGTTGAGCAAGGAAGCTTCGGAATGAATTTTACTATGTTAATAATGTTTTCACATAGCCTGCAATAGGAACTTGACTGACACTTTCACTCATCAGCCCAAGTAATTTGGTTCATCAACCAATGCGTAACTCTCAATAGATCATGCTTCTGAGAACTTTTATGAAGTGAGTTTTCAATCTTGTTATGCTTTGAGTGGTATATAATTGGAAATTGTATGCTGTTATATGTCTGTGGCCCACCATCATTTCTTCCCATCTCTCCATTGCTGTTTCATTCAAGTTTCAGTCACTAAAGATTTGTTACTTGTTGATTCATCTCTGAAAGCATGAGATGTTCAAGTGCAGCAAGTCTCTGCTATGATATATAAGATGATAATTTAGTCATTTTGCCTTTTGATTGGATTCTCGTTTAAGATTTGTTCTCCTTTTCTCAATGAAAAAAAATGTCTGATGGTTTGTCTTCAGCCGGGTTGCTTTGATGATTTAGCCTGGGCAATCATGCACGAGACAACAAAGTTATGCTATCGAGTTTCAGAAGCTGATGTCACGCGTGCTTGTAATCAGATGGTTACTAATGTTAACACTTTTCTTTAAAAGTGGATTCTTCATGTTTGTTACTGGCATCTGGAAAATATTTTTTTTAAGATTTCCAGGTCATTAACTCAGAACAATTGTTACATATGCTTCCCATCGCATACAATGTATTACTAATTGTCTGTCCACCTTGCTGTTTGCTTACTGATGCATATCGGGCTGCCCAATCGGTTTGATTCTGATATGCAGATGAAGCTCATTGCAGATTTTCATTTACAAAAATTATTTGCTTTCTTAATCTAGTCATCATCAATTTTCCACTTGTTGAATCTTTATTATCTTGAATAACATCTAACTGTTGCTGTCTGCAATATAGAATTTGTAAGATGATAATTCCAGTCTTGCTCATGGTTTATTTCTATCAAACTAAAGTTTGGATTGCTTGTAAAGAAATAACATGGGTGAAGAAGGCAAGTAACCTGATGTCACTTTGGTTGGACAGCAATTGCTAATAACTGTGTCATTCTCCTGTTGGAATGGTGTCTTGTAACCTATTTCTGGCTAATTAATTTGCATTTATTTTGTAATGTTTTTTTGGCAGGATACAATGAGGCATTGTATTCAAGGTGTTTTGTTAGTCAATCCTTTGGACCTTTAACCATAGGATTTGTCGAGTTTAAACAGTTGTTTCGAGTTAATGTGAAAATCCACTGTTAAATAGATAAGCACTTGATTCACATTAATTACTTGAACATTAGACGACTCCATCATTCCTGTGATGCTGGAATTTAATATCTACAATTGTTTGGTCTAGTATACTGTATTTAGACATGAGTAGCAATTAATTAAATTTTAACTCCCATATGAAGCTAAGAAGCTGGTCTATTTTACAATCTTCTTTGTATGTTCATAAAATGAAAAGGGGGTTATATGATTTAAAATATATCATTTGTATGCTTTGTGTGTTTTTATCCTCATAATGCTCTCTGGATGTGCTACGTGACATGTACGTTTTATAGAATCTTGGGACATCCTTTGTACTCCATAATCCAGTCATTTTTCTTACCCGGATGCATGCTCATGTTTGTCTGCAGTTAAAATCTTCCATGCTACTTCACATTGATGGAACTAGTCCTGTTGCTGAAGATATTGGGCGCCAGGTATGACTTGACCCCATGAAAAAATCTGCTAATAAATGCTAGTACAGGCTGTACAACTCTTCCTGGGTATACTATGAGATTTATTGCTTGAAGATACTTAATGCCTTACTAATTTTTCCTATGGTTTCCCAACTTTCCCAACCCAACTATAACTGATGTAGTTTCAAGCACAATCGTCTTAGACAATCTAAACAGTATTTGTTGTGCTTTCCATGTTGATGATCAAGTCTGATCCTTCGTTGGCTGATCTTTTAGTTGGTGCAAAGGCTTTCAAATTATTTTAATCAGTGTTACCAAGAAATTCTATGAAAACAAAATAATACTCGCATTCAATTGTTTTCCATGAAAATATTTTGTTACTTTAATAGTGAAATTTGTGTTTTATATCTGTATGCTTTCTTATACACACGATGTCATTGTTAATTTTGTAATGTTTTTCAAGTAATTCTTCAGTGTCAATTAGCCTGGAACAATGCTAGTTTTTGTTAATTCTTGTAATTTGCTCTCATTTGATTGTAAGAAATTGCCGCGAGAAATTTAGAAACTGCTCTTACTTTTGTCATTTTTACACGTTGCCCGGTACAAGTCCATGTAATTCACAATGCTTGACCACTGATGGTTCAAAGTAATCTCTGCAGCAGCGCAACGTTGGTTTTGTGTCTCTTTCGCTTTCACTGACCTTACTAAGAGGCCTGGGATAGGAAACTTTAGTTCTTTTGTTTTCCTTATTTTTTCATAAAAGTAGAAAATAAAAGAAATTGAAGTTAAAAAGGAAACTGACTGCCTGCGAGAAATATTTATGTAGAGGCCTTTTAACAGACACCTTGATTGTTGAAGACTCTGCCATATTTAGTGGGAATAAGAGGAGTCATGACCCTCCATTTTCTGGGAAGACCTGATGTTTGTGGAATAACCGAAGAAGAGTAAGTTCCTTGCTAGAAATGGAAGATGCCACAAGGTGTTCTGTCGTCAATGAATATCACAAGTGACTCCTGAATCGATTCCTTATTTGGTGTCACATTAAACTTGTATTTTTAAATAAATATCTCTCTCTTAGTGTTGCATGAGGAAAAGGAAAGGAAATCAAGGTGCTTGTCCCAAATGTATTAAATTGCAGTTTCATGTCAGCGATAAGACACCAGGCTGTCAACAAAAGAAACTTGGTGTGGTTTGTTGAAAATTGAAGATGAGAATGCAGCTGATTCCAAGACTGCCATTGGAAGCAGAAGAATTGAAGACAGAGTGATGTCAAAAGTCTGAGTTGTTTTGGTTTAATAAGTATTTTAGTTTGAGTTAAATAAAGATCAATTGTTTGATCAAGAAGTCTAGTAGTTTACAAAGTTTCAGTTTAAGTCCATTAAGTACAAGACTTTGTATTTAATTAGAATTCATACTCTTGTAACCTTTCAATTTCGTTCTCTATAAATAAATTCAGAGGGATGGCAGTAACCTAAGCACAAATTCTGCCTTTTATTCTGAAAATCAATTGCCTAAAATACTTGTTCTTTTCGTTCTTTGCAATTCTGGAAATCCATCAGGATTCTTGTCACTAATCTGAATAGTGACTGTTTTTCCGGGCAGGAACAAAAATCCTGACAGTGATTCGAGCGGTAGTTGTTTGTTCGTCATGCTTGCCTTGATCATGAGAGCACAACAGATTGAGCGAAACCTTAATCTATCTGTGTCTTTACAATTATAGAACAGGCTTCCGTACTGTAATGAAGGATAATCAATCACATACCCCCCTTTACCCTGAGTAGAGCCAACCTCAATATCTGAATCAGTTTCAAAGTTTTGTCTTCACCCGCAGTGTAAATTGAAAACAACAATAAATCAAACCTCTTAACATGGTTAACAATAATTCTATGTTTTTGCTTTTGTGATGTAAAATGATGAAAATATATTTCTGCTACCCCATGCGATTTTCTAAAATCTACTGGCGGTTACCCCTATTCCATGAACATCTCTTGCTTTTGGATCGTTCAACTATGCAAGATGAAGAGAAACAATGGACACAAATAAATGACTCAAAACATTGCAAAAACTAAAACCAGCGGTCCTGACAGACCTTCACAAGGAGGGACGAAGGCAACTGTTTCTGCATTCTGGAGGGGAATGCTGTATAATTTTTGATCATCTGACTCTCCCTGCATCACCAAACATTCTATAAGATTTAAAATACAATCCTTCTTCAACCAGTTCTTTAACATAATTTAAATTCATGGCAAACTCAAGGAGCAGATCCTCCTCTGACAAGGAACTAGCTACAAGGAATATTCTCAAAGGAAACATACCACCAATAAAAGGAACCAGCAAGACATGAAATCCTTATTTATGGCTACTAAAATATCTGTAGAATCTCAACTATTGATGCATGTATTTCCCTCCAGATCTGTTTGGATTTCACCTATTTAGATTCATGAAATGGGAAACAAAAAACAAGGTTCCCTAATCGAAGTTGCTTTTATGATACTCTTGTAGCAACCAAACTGGTGCATAGTCCTACAAGTCACAAAGCAGAAACATAACATGAGAAGAATTTCATCCTCACTTTCTCTATAAAGTATTCTGTAAAAATATTTAACTACAATTTGACTGTTTCTGATTTTCCACTTTTGCTTTGATGTTAGAGCTCAACTCGGTATTAAAAAGAAATGGTTTTTTGTTTTGATCGATTGACCTCAAAGACCGCTCTTCAGGAGTTTAATCATTCTGTAGATAGCTGTTAGCAATCACATTTTAACAAGCAGATGACAAATTGCGATGGTGCAGATTATCAAATTGCGGTCTCAAGTTTATTTGCTCAATTTTTTCACAATCGGTGGTTTTCAATATTTGTAACAGAACCATAGATCATGCTTGCTTGCTTGCTAATGGCATGCTCACACAAACCTTTGCCTCGACAAGAATAAGAGGTCTAGTTTCTATCTCCTCACGGCCAACAATTGCGGGTCGCAGCTGCCCGTTCTGATTGATAAATCTGTAAGGATTTGAACAGTAGCTGTTTAAAACAGCTACTGTTGAATCTGAACAGTGGAGATTCTGAAGAAAAAACTGGAAAATTCTGATGAACAAATACCAACAATCTTTCGGGAAGAACATAGGCTTTATTGAGTTGGAAAGTTCCTTATATAAGGATTACAGGGAACATGAATTTGAAATAAACTAGGACTCTCAACACTTGAGAGGTTATTGCTTAACAGGTTTACACAAAACCTGTTACGAACAGTGAAATACTGAAATTACGTGTAAACTACTGAAACTAAAACACAGCCTCTGCCTAATCTTCTTATCTTCAAAGCAAGCTTCATCAATTCTAACACTGATCAGCCACAGAGATTTCCTTACCTGCTTTCAGCTCTGAAAGATAGCGAGTCCTTCCACCAGGAATTGAGACGTATGCATGCACTGGTCCCTGCACGTTTCCATTAGATAACCTGGTAAAATATACTAGCATGTATCACAGAGCATATGACCCAGAAAAGACTGCAAATGGAAAAATCCAGCTGCTTGAACATCTGAGAAACCAGCCTATTTTCTTGCTCAAATTGTGCGGTAGAATAACATGACACAACCAGAAATTTACACACAATTTTACAGCTCAAGATATTATTATAGTACCATTTAAAATGTTGAAAAGACTAGATCAACAAGTTTAAACTGTTGTCTGCCCAAGTTTCTCAAGTATTTGCAAATGTTGAATGTAACAGAAAGAAAGCAACGGGCTGAGTATTTTATGAATCAGATTGCTTTTAATTGCATGGTTTCCATGCTTAATGCAACAATACAAGGATCCAGACTGCACAGTACAGTGACTACTAAAATTTGCAAAAAGACAATAGTCATCAAGATACTCTTCTCAGCATGACAAACAACTTGCTGGGAAAAACTCTGATGAACAAACAATCACTGTTCAAATCACTGTCAGGATTTTTGTTCCTGCCCGGAAAAACATTCACTGTTCAAATCAGTGACAAAAATCCTCAAGGATTTCCAGGGTTTTCAAAGAACACGAATTTCAAGTAATTGATTCTCATAACAAAAGGCAGAATTGTGCTTAGGTTACTGCCATCCCTTTGATTTTATTCATAGACAAACGAAACTGAAAGCTTACAAGAGTATGGATTCTAAATAAATTCAAACTGTTGCTCTATACTAACACTAAATGAACTTAAGCTGAAACTTAGTGAACTACTAGACTTCTTGATCAAACAATTGATCCTTATTGACTAAAACTTGAATACTGAAACAAAACAAAACACTAAAACTTTGTTGCAGCCCTGTCTTCAATCCTTCAGCTTCCAACTGCAGGCTTGGAATCAGCTGCAGTTTTATCTTCAATCTTCAACACAACTCACTGCATTATTGCGAAATGGCCTGCTTGCAAAGTAATTTGACTCCAAGCACTCTGAGTGAGCGGGGAATAGTCCTCTAGCAAAGGAACCAACCATTCTATAAGATTTAAAATACAATCCTTCTTCAACCAGTTCTTTAACATAATTTAAATTCATGGCAAACTCAAGGAGCAGATCCTCCTCTGACAAGGAACTAGCTACAAGGAATATTCTCAAAGGAAACATACCACCAATAAAAGGAACCAGCAAGACATGAAATCCTTATTTATGGCTACTAAAATATCTGTAGAATCTCAACTATTGATGCATGTATTTCCCTCCAGATCTGTTTGGATTTCACCTATTTAGATTCATGAAATGGGAAACAAAAAACAAGGTTCCCTAATCGAAGTTGCTTTTATGATACTCTTGTAGCAACCAAACTGGTGCATAGTCCTACAAGTCACAAAGCAGAAACATAACATGAGAAGAATTTCATCCTCACTTTCTCTATAAAGTATTCTGTAAAAATATTTAACTACAATTTGACTGTTTCTGATTTTCCACTTTTGCTTTGATGTTAGAGCTCAACTCGGTATTAAAAAGAAATGGTTTTTTGTTTTGATCGATTGACCTCAAAGACCGCTCTTCAGGAGTTTAATCATTCTGTAGATAGCTGTTAGCAATCACATTTTAACAAGCAGATGACAAATTGCGATGGTGCAGATTATAAAATTGCGGCCTCAAGTTTATTTGCTCATTTTTTTCACAATCTGTGGTTTTCAATATTTGTAACAGAACCATAGATCATGCTTGCTTGCTAATGGCATGCTCACACAAACCTTTGCCTCGACAAGAATAAGAGGTCTAGTTTCTATCTCCTCACGGCCAACAATTGCGGGTCGCAGCTGCCCGTTCTGATTGATAAATCTGTAAGGATTTGAACAGTAGCTGTTTAAAACAGCTACTGTTGAATCTGAACAGTGGAGATTCTGAAGAAAAAAACTGGAAAATTCTGATGAACAAATACCAACAATCTTTCGGGAAGAACAACGAATGGGGAGCTGCATGCAAAATCATAAATCTCAACGAAAGCATTCCGTAGCTCCATTCATTGATTACAATAATTTAAACTCGTAAATTATACGAGGTCATCAACAAGGAGGAACAACCACGAGCTAGTACTGATCAGAAAGCTCGTTCATTACATAAAATACAGCGGACAACTGTGACTCTGTTAACAAGAAAATAAGTGAATATTATTAAAGAAAATATACTTGATAGAGGAATGTCTATGGAGCACTGAATCCACGGCATGCAGCTGTTTGTATTATTCTCTCCCTTAATCCTCTTGGAACATCAGGGGGGACGACAACCGTGAAGTTGTTGCCCAGGCGATCCTGCACAGCCTGCAAATCCCCAAGTGCCCGGATAGTAATCTGTGGGAGTGGCTCACAGGATGAAGCACGAGGATTGGAAATGAAATCAGCTCTTTCGTGTAGCAAGTTGTGGAGAATGAGTTCACTTTGAACATCCCTGTATTCTTCCGTTGAGAGGGATTGAGAGACTCGGTATGCATACTGTGAGTCTGGCAGCAGCTTTTCATTACCTATGTAATTGGACATTTGTTTTTTAGAATTGACATGGATATGAAAGAGATCATCGTCGGCCATAGTTAAAGCTCAAAGCAAACACAGGCTGCAATGGTACTGATCATGGACTCCTTGCAGCTCATTATATAGGCCTGAACTTGAGGTTATTTCCACCTAAACCACCCCTAAAGCCTAAAGTAGTTTAATTGCACCAGTTTTGAACAATAGAAATAGCTTGGAAATAGAAACGAAATATTTTGGCTATCAAAATTAGTATAATTATGCAAACCTTGAGTCTTGATAACATACTATTGATAACTAACAGTATAAACATCAGATTAAGACTTTTGGAAGGATAGGTGGGGAGGGGAAGAGGGGGGCAAAAAGGAGAAGTGGCTGGAATATATATTAATCATTTGCATGCATGGAATGTGCATGCTATACATTTCCTGCCGTTTGCAAGCTAATTTCCAATATCTCTGCATTGCAATTGAGGCTTTGCTGGTCCATATTACTTTATATGTATATATATAAAAAGGGTGCTTGGTCTTTGCTATAATTTTGGGATATTCAACCTGTGATATTGTTTTTTAAACTCCTTTTTTCTTCTATGGATTGGATCATTTGGCTTTCAATTGTCAATTAATCTAATAAACTTTGGGATCAACCAGTCATGGCTGATGCATTTCCACGGGAGAGTCTCACGAGCCTTCTCCTCTCAGAAACTCAATCGGCTACATTCTCACCAGTTAATTCATTTTTAGACACTTGTTGCTGCAATCATTTGATTTAATAGTGAGTTTTATTGAAGTAATTATTTTCTTCATGCCAATTCAGAACACCTCGGTGGCCGATGACAGCAATGGTCTTGTGATCAAACAATCATGATATTCACCATCCCCTAAATTAGTTTACTTGGAACATTTTTGAACACTAAGAAATAGCTTGGAAGCTCACTCTATACCTAAAACAGAAACGAAGAAATATTCTGGGTATCAAAATTAGTATTATGCAAACCTTGAGCTGTCAGTTGCATGCCGGGAATGTGCATCTCACGCTGTTTGCTAGCTAATTAATTTACTAGTCTTGTTTGTGGGTTAAGTTCCAATAAATTAAGTACTTTGATAGTAATATTTATTAAATCGAAGCAAGCTTATTTCCACGCTGGGAGACCAATCCTCTTAGCTTTGCCTTTGCCATGTGTATTTTCCATAGGAACTCACATAAATAAATAAATGGATTTATCCTTTAAAATCCTATACTTTATTGGAGATGGCCTTTGAACTTTCAGCAGCAAGGAAGAGAATAACATGTGTTATGTGCTACAGCAGCGCAACGTTGGTTAATTGTGTCTCTTTCGTTTTCATTGTGCTTATTCAGAGGCCTGGGATAGGAAACTTTACTTCTTTTGTTTTCCTTATTTTTTCATAAAAAGTAGAAAATCAAAGAAATTGAAGTATAAAAGGAAACTGGCTGATTGCGAGAATATTTCCTTTTCATTCTCCTTCGAGTATTGGCTGAAGCAACTGAAAATTTCTTGTGCCAGCCTTGCTCCTTCCACTAGTATTTTACCTTGAGCTACATTTGTGATATCTGAGGATTTAACAAGGGTGAAAATGGGATGATTCCAAGAGGAGAAGTCAAGAAAAGAAAAGAAAAGTGGGATCATAAACCGATAAAACATCAAACCATCGAAAGCTAAAAACAAATGACTTCTTTTTTTGTGTATTATTCTGCTAACAGACACCTTGATTGTTGAAGACTCTGCCATATTTAGTGGGAATAAGAGGAGTCATGACCCTCCATTTTCTGGGAAGACCTGATGTTTGTGGAATAACCGAAGAAGAGTAAGTTCCTTGCTAGAAATGGAAGATGCCACAAGGTGTTCTGTCGTCAATGAATATCACAAGTGACTCCTGAATCGATTCCTTAAACATTTTTTTGTTTTTTTTTTTTTTTATATTAAATAAATATCTCTCTCTTAGTGCTGCATGAGGAGAGGAAAAGAAAAGAAAAGGAACTTAAGGTGCTTGTCCCAAATGTATTAAATTGCAGCTTCATGTCAGCGATAAGACAATTAATAAGTATTTTAGTTTGAGTTAAATAAAGATCAATTGTTTGATCAAGAAGTCTAGTAGTTTACCAAGTTTCAGGAAAAATCCAGCTGCTTGAGCATTTGAGAAACCAGCCTATTTTCTTGCTTAAATTGTGCGGTAGAATAACATGACACAACCATTTAAAATGTTCAAGATATTATTATAGTATCATTTAAAATGTTGAAAAGACTAGATCAACTAATCTAAACTGCTGTCTGTCCAAGTCCCTCAAGTATTTGAGGTAAAGTTTTGGGAAGAAAATAAACGATGACCACACGACACGTCATCTGGTCTTCTTTTTTCCTAAAATGACATCATTTTTTACCAGAATTCAATGACATTTAAATTTAGTCCTTTGACTTCTAATTTCACCCCCCATTGACACAAGACTTCTAACTTTGTTTAATTTCACCCCTGTCGAACTTCAATGGCAGCCCCTACGTTATGTGTCTTTCTATTTTGGTCATTGCCCTTACATTTATACAATTTAGCCCCTAATTGACGCCAAAACTTTTATTTTCCTTCACTTCTACCCCTAATTTCAACCAATAGACTTGGTAAAAATTAAATTTAGTGTTCTAAAATTTCAATCTTCTCAATTAAGCTCAAATTAGGGTATCAAACTTAATTATTCACCAATCAAGGCCCTAACAAAATTAATTTGACATATTTCAAGTATAATTAAGTCCTTGCACTTACTTAAAACCTTTAATTGGACACCAAGTCAATCCTAAATATAATTAAACTATAATTTGGTCCATGATTGAATCAAATTGGCTTATTAAAATCCAACTATGCTTTTAGACTTAATTTTTATGTATATTTTTTGTCCGATAATAATTTATGTTGACCTTCAGTCTGTATTTTTCTTCAATTTGTTATGGAAAAATAGGGGTTTAAAAAAAATCCTAAAAACTTCAGCAAAACATCAAACAAAAAAATAAAATGAAAATAAAAATTATCCACCTTTGAAAAATGAAAAATGGCGAGTCCACAGCGCGCTGAGTCTGGTGCTACAGTGAATGTCTGATGTCTTTTAGTATATTGTATAATGGCCTCTCTTTTTGTCCACCTTTGATCTTTTAAAAGGTGACCTCTCTTTCTGTCTACTTCCTCACTGCACCTTTGATTTTTTTAAATGTAGGCGTGCATGTTGAAAGCAAGAAGTAGCAGATCACGCACCCCAGTCCACAGTGAATCTGAGTGTGCGTGAACAGTCGATCTACAGTACATCAACAATCTCCTTTAGTTTTCTTTGTAATTGTAATTGTAATAATTAATGACTCATCAACAAAAATAATTAAAAAAAAAAAAAAAAAAAGCTCCTTTAATTTGTAAGAAACTACCACGTGGTTTTCATCCGACGACAGCCTCTTCAACATATTGTCATAAATATCTATTGTATTAAAGATCATGCTTTTCTACTCAATGAAATTTAAAGACTCGGTTTTCACTCTTGATTGCAGCCTCCATGGCAAGGAAAATTTATATGAGGGGAGGCCTTGGTGTGGGTGCTTTTCGTAGGATTTATGGTGGTAGCCAGAGGAATGGAAGTCGTCCACCCCATTTCTGCAAGAGCAGTGGCTCTGTTGCTCGTCACATCCTTCAACAATTGCAGCACGTGAACATCATCGATATTGGGTGAGCTACTTTCCTTGTAGCTATTTTTTTTCAAATATTTTTATAATTTCTTGAATTTTGTTCGATTTTCAGCTTATCAAATATGCCTATCTATGAAATCGTGCTTTGTTTTCATTTCACAATTGAAGTGGACTGATACATATAGATTACACTGAAGAGTATCGTACTTGCTGATTTGTGTATTTTTATTTTGGTTACAGTGGGAGGATAATCACTTCAAGTGGTCGACGGGATCTTGACCAAGTTGCTGGACGCATTGTGGTAGCCCTGTGATCATCAAATACAGCTATGTATGTTACAACTATCGTGCTTAAGGTTTCAATTTCAATCATGTTGAGAGATGTGATTGCAGCAACGAGATTATATGTTATGAAAGTTTTGGTTCCAACTGTTGAATGTTTTTTGATGTGAAAATGGTTTTTGGGATGTTGCATTTCAGTGATTAGATATTTTGTTTTTCGTTGTTTTTTTCAAGGGGTGTATGTTCTGACTCGAATTTGAGATCTGCTGCACAGATTGTAAGTCTCCTGCCATCACTCCACACCCCTTGGGACTAAAATAGGAGGTCCTACCAAGAGTTATAATTAATTACTATAACTATTTTGTATTTAAATTGTATTAATTGATTATCATTAATTCATCATATTTAATTATTTTAATATAATTAATAATTGACATTTCTGTAAAGTATATTCATATATGGAAGGAGCAATTGAAATGTGATATAGATTCCGAAGAATAAAATAGAAGCACTTACCTATTTTAAATTATTCTCCCATATACTTTTTATTCATTTCTTTATTCTCTCAAGTTCTACTATATTTATTTTTATTCTAATAATTTAAGTGAGAATTAAGGGTGATTAAATGTTTGAAAAACTTTTGTTGCATCTAAAAATTTCAACGGATTGTTATATCTTTAAGAGTGTTTCTAAGAAATTGCTCAATTTTTTATAATAACAACTCTACCAACACATTAAAACCTTCAAAAATATTTTGTAGCAAAATTCTACTCATTGATTGGTTGAGATTTATTTGTTTTGTTTTATTTTTGGCAAGGAGAATTAATTACCGCCTGCAAATTTCACTTTAGTATAATATAATTTCCTGCACTCCTAATTTAAATAGGAAAGAAATAATTTCCTACACTACCAGATACAGACACAAGACAGCTGCCCTGTTAAATTTCCTAGAATGTTTTGTTTTCAACAGTGTGTGTGTCTATATATACACACACACATTGCAGCAGTCGGAAGAAGAAGAATATCAATGGAGCATCAGAAGAGCCATCTAAAGGAACACATGTTCCAGGTATCTCTATCCTGCTACCTGTAGCTATACTCGTATTTTTTACTTTCTGGGTTCTCCATATAACTTCATTTGGATCATCCTGTAGTAAAGTTTAATTTTCTCTCTTTCGTTAATTGTTCTTTAGTGCTAGAAAATCATTAGCAATCGATTGATTTCATGGGTTCTGATCAGGTCGAAGCCATAGAAGAGGATCGGATCAGCCAGCTCCCTGATCATATCCTTTCCATCATTCTATCAAAATTACCCTTGCAAGATTTGGTTAGGACCAGTGCACTATCCAACAGATGGAAGCACCTCTGGGCCCTTAGGACCAACCTCAATTTCGATATGGACGGCATCTTCGGAAGCAATCATGGAAGGCCCCATTTCAGTACAAAACAATGCAAACACTACAAAGAAGTTAAGCTCGAGTTTGCAAGGTGTGTCGATGGCTTCCTGCAGAATTTTCAAGGCACAAAAGTAATTTCTTTCAAGCTGCATTTTTTGAAGCATCTTGGAGACACTTCTAGCATGAATCGATGGATTCGTTCTGTGATTGGATTGGGAATTGAAGAGCTTCAGCTTGTCTTGTCGGGCATGACATTTTCATATCATCATCATTGCCTACTAGACGATGAATACTATATATTTCCACATTGGCTCCTTCCCCATCCCAGTGATTCAAGATTAAAGCACTTGCACCTACGAACTTGTGTTTTAAAACCTCCTGCTGATTTTATCGGATTCAACAAACTAATAACTTTACGTCTGCGCGACGTGTTTTTGGGAGATGATTTTCTTGCATCCCTCTTCTCCAACTGCTTGCTTCTTCAAGGTCTAGTGTTGAAACGCTGTAGACATTTGTCCCTCTTAAAAGTTTTCAGCTCTTCACTTCAAAATTTATCGTTGATTGATTGCTCCGATCCATCACCGGTTGAGGTAATAGCCGTGAATCTCACGGATTTTGAGTATAGTGGAGACTTCATGAAGATCACTGTACTTGTTGCTCCTTGTCTGGTAAAGCTCTATTTCAATTTCAATTCTGTGCATGTGACAGACATGCCGAATACATTATCCCTCTGTGCAACGTTTCCAACTTTACAGACTCTAATCCTGTATCTTGATCCTTGGAAGGTACGTACGTGAAGATTTAGATTTCACCAAGTGTAACTAACCTCCAAAGATGACAATGAGAATCTCTGTTTTCATTCAGGAAAAAAAAATACCACAAAGCATGGACTCGCTCAGAAATCTGAAGCAACTACAGCTATTTTATATCACAGCAAGTGAGGAGGAGGATCTGCTGTGGGTATTGACATATCTAAATGCTTGTCCACTTCTGGAGAAACTTGATTTGATGGTCAGTGACAGAATCCTTACAGCTTTCTATGTTTTCCAATCTTATAAACAACAAGTAGAATTATCTATTATAGTTTTTTTAACCGCTTCGTTATGTTCTTCTGATGTTTTGCTCATGCGTTTCTTGTCGAGGCTGTCTAATTAAACTCTGATTATAGCCTATTGTGCCATCCGTCTTATTCTGCCTCAGTTGTGCTTGTTATGCAGACATATTTTAATTGATGAACTGCTTTATTTGGTTTTATGCATCTCTTGTTTAGAATGTAGTTTTCTTGTGCATCTGTACGTAATTGTGTTGAGGAACATGTGTGCTACTGTCATGTATAGCATCGTCACCAATTCCTATCCATCTTAAAACACCAACTGCTGTTATCAACTTACATTGACAGTTTCATTTGCCAAAACAGTAGGGGTACAATATTTTTGTCTATAACTGCGAATCTTATAGTGATTTCGCTTTCTTGTCCATAGCTGGGTGGAGCAGAATTCCTGGAAAATCAAAGAGAGATACGAAATATTTGTGGATGCACATACAGCAGACTCAAAAAGGTTGGGATAAATGGATTTGATGGTAACTGGTATGAAATGGAGTTGATAACACATATACTGAAAAGTGCAATATCCCTTGATCAAGTTGTTATCAATCCCTTGCGTAGTTTTTATCTCGGAGGTGATGAATGGCATAGTTGGACTCCAGATGAGTCCTGGCGTGAATCACGACAGGATAGTGTTAGAAAATCGCTTCAAGAAAATGCTCCTGCTGGTGTTCATCTTGTAGTCTTATGATGCCATTTGTAATGTTTTTCAAGTAATTCTTCAGTTTTTTTAATTCTTGTAATTTGCTCTCATTTGTTTGGAAGAAATTTCCGCAAGAAACTTAGAAACTGCTCTTACTTTTGTCATTTTTATACGTTGCCCGCTACAAGTCCATGTAATTCACAATGCTTGACGACTGATGGTTCAAAATAATTTCTGCACCGTCATGAGTGTGTAATCGAGAACGCATTAGGAAAGGAAGGTCAAATTGTTTCATTTCCTGAGGAAGGTAGCTAGGAACATCTTGCCATATCAGACTATTGGAGATGGCCTTTGAACTTCCAGCCAGGAAGAGAATAAGGGAGACCTGTGTTCTGGGCTGTTTTTAATGTTCAAGGACTAATCTGTAATGATTCTAAATGGAGGGACCCTACTGAAGTCTTGTTATCTTCAACCTCTAAACCATATTGCCTAGATTTACAGCAAGGCTTTTTTATAATTTCTCAATATTTTTACACCTAACACATCAATTAAACAAAACAAATCTCAAAATCATTATTCCTAATAAATGATCTAACATTCAACCAATTAAATCAATAATCATAACAATTCATTCATAATATTTCAATCATCTCATCAATTAAACCTAAAATAAAATCTTAAAAAACATAATTTTCAATAAATTCAAAATATTATCTAATAACAACCTTATGTATAACTGATAGAAGACCATTCTTATGATAAAAACAAATTTATGCCTTTTTCGAGAACTTAAAGACAGAGTCTTGTTTTTTCATGTCCTTGACGATGGGACTCTATATTGGAAGTTCATTCTATACCTAAAATATTCTAGTTAGGTAACTTACTACTGATAATAAAAAGCGAGTCAACTTGTGTTAACCTGTAAATATCATGACCCAATTCATGCAATTAGAATAACTAGATATAAATTGAAAAAAAATCACAAAGCTAATCTTAAAATAAAATTAATATCGACTGATAAAATTAGAAAAAAAAAATAAGAAAAAAATGATGATGATTCACCTTGCCATATACAACATGCTTTATTTACTAATATGATACCACCATTATGTTGTTACATCTAGCCACCATTATCTTATTACATCTAACCAAGACTATATATATATATATAGGTTTCTAGCAGAGGCCCAACATTGATTATGAGGAAACTTATTCTCCAGTGATGGATACAATCACTTTCAGATTTTTTTTATTGATCTAGTGGTCTCAGAAACTCTAGATATGTGTTTAATGGATGTAGTTGCAGCATATCTAAATGAATCATTAGATAAAGACATTCATATGAAAATCCTTGAAGGATTTACAATGTCTAAAGCCTTTTGTAATGAACCCAAAAGTGTTTATTACATTAAACTATAAAAATCTTTATATGGGTTGAAGCAATCTAGTCGGATGTGGTAATCGTCTTAATGAATACCTCTTAAAAAGAAGATTTGAGAATTGTGAGATTTGTCCGTGTAGTTTTATTAAGAAAACAATATCCGAATTTGCTATTATTACAATATGTATTGCTGATATAAATATTATTGGTACTCTTGAATAGCTCACAAAAACTACAACCTATTTGAAAAATGATTTAAGATGAAAGATCTCGGAAAAATAAATTTTTGTCTTGGTTTACAGATCGAATATCTTTCAAATGGAATACTTGTACATCAATCGATGCATACAGAAAAAGTCCTAAAATATTTTTATATGGACAATGCTCATCTTTTGAGTACACCTATGGTTGTTCGATCACTTAATGCGAAAAAAGACCATTTTTGACCTCCAGAAGAGGATGAAGAAATTATTGGTCTTAAAGTACCATATCTTAGTGCTATTGAAGCACTTTATATATCTTGCAAATTATACAAGACCAAATATAGCTTTTGCAGTAAATTTATTGGCAACATATAATTCCACTCCCACAAAAAGACATTGGAATGGAGTCAAATATATATTTCGCTATCTCCACGGAACAACCAAAATGGGGTTATTTTATTGTAGATCAAATTTACAATTGATTGGATATGCAGATGCAGGTTATCTTTCTGATCGCAACAAAGGTAGATCACAAACATGTTATTTATTTACCTATGACGGTATTGCAATTTCTTGGAGATCTATCAAACAAACATTAGTGACCACTTCCTCAAATCATTCAGAAATTATCGCAATACATGAAGCAAGTCGAGAATGTATATGGCTAAGATCAATCATCCAACATCAAGAAATGTGGATTGTCAACCATTGAAAATAATCTCACAATATTGTTTGAAGATAATATTCCCTGCATCACTCAACTCAGAAGAGACTATATTAAAGAAGACAAAATAAGACATACCTCACCAAAGTTTTTTTTATCACTCACGAGCTTCAACAAAAAGAAGAAATTGATATCAAACAAATCAGGTCAAGTGATAGTTTAATAGACTTATTTACAAAATCTTTACCAGCCTCAACTTTCAAGAAACTTGTTCATAATATTGAAATGTGTCATCTTAAAGATTTGTCATAAGACATGTACTTTTGAGAGGAAGTCAATGCAAATTGTATTAATTTCTTCGCTTAGGTTTTTTCCCACCGGATTTTCCTTTGCAAAGTACTAATGAGACAATTTGATACTGTTTTACTAAATCCTAAAGTATTCAAATATGGATCTTGAAGTATCTATATAAAACCCTCTTTTGAATTTTAAAGTACATGATCATTCAAGAAAATATTATAAATCTATAATTATGTGTATTAAATATTCATGACTCTTGAGTTTAGTCTCTTGAATTTCCTTGACCCTTGAGTTTATTTTCTTCTTCTATAAATAGATCATTTGTCTTGTATTCTTAGTACTTTTGAAAAAATAGAAGAGTTCATAATAAAAAAAGTACTTCTCTCTTGTCTCTTTTAATTCTTTGAATATCTATACCTTTATATGTTAATTATTTTTTTTTTTTTATAACAATAAATATATTAATACCAAAAAATTCTTCATATGTTTTTTCCAATCACCAACTTACATAATTAATTACTTGTAATTTGTAAATCAAAAGCTATCATTTCCATTATTGCTTGTAAATTAAATGAATTAATTAATACTTTGTTAACAAAATTGGTAAAAACACACACTTGCAACGACACGTCGTTTAAAAAATCACATCTGCAAGTCACCTCCATGTTTTAAACTTTTAATAGTCATATCTCCACTATCATAACCCCCTCAGGTCTCCACTGTTTTTATCTACAAACCCTCACACACTAACCAAAATCATGGCTTGGAAGCGCCTTCTAACCCTATCTCGCCGGCCCCACAGACCTTTATCAGCAACCACGCCCAGATCCTTTTCCAATGCCGTCGCCTCCGCCAGCCCCACCCCCCCACCCACCCCACCACCACCAACCGCCATGATCTACGACCGATTAGCTGAATCAGTCAAATCAAAGCTCAAACTCCTCGAAAACCCGGACCCAAGATTCCTCAAATACGGGTCGCCCCACCCAACTTTCAAAAACCATACCCATATCCTCTCCTCACCTGAAACCCGCATCACCACGCTCCCTAATGGTCTCCGTGTCGCTACTGAGTCAAATCTGGCTGCGAAAACTGCGACTGTTGGGGTTTGGATTGATGCCGGGTCGGGATTTGAGTCCGAAGAGACAAATGGGACTGCTCATTTCTTGGAACATATGATATTTAAGGGAACGGAGAAGAGGGGGGTGTGAGGGAATTGGAAGAGGAGATAGAGAATATGGGAGGGCATTTGAATGCGTATACAAGTAGAGAACAGACTACTTTTTAAGCTAAAGTTATGGACAAAGATGTTAATAAGGCCTTGGATATTTTGGCTGATATTTTGCAGAATTCTACTTTCGATGAGGGGAGAATATCTAGGGAGAGGGACGTTATTACTTTGGAAATGAAGGAGGTAAATTTGGGTTTTTTCTGTTGATTGGAAATGGGTTTTTGTTGTCTAACTCTAGCGTTTTGTGTTTGGTGGTTGTAAAATTCTGTCTTTTGAGTTTTGGGTTTTGGTTGTTTATGTGTAAAGTTTTGTGCTTTTGGGTTAAACTGTTATGAAAGTTGGTGTCTTTGTAGCTCTGGGTTAATGGGATTTGACATGGTTCTTTCTATTTTTTGGTTGAGCACGTGGGAATTAGAATTGCATAGTTAGCTATGCCTGCTGGTTTTTAATTTAGAAGTGCTAATAGTTGTTGATTTACTTACTAGTAAATGAGGGATGTCATTGTTGTTTGCAAGTTTGGGTCATTTAGGTAAACTTTTTGGTGTTTGTCTTATGAAGTTTGTCTAAATAGAAGATGTGGTGTTTGCTGTCGGGTAGTTTTAGATGTTAGGTCCTAGCATCAGAGTTTCAAGCTTGTTTAAATGAATCCTGGCTATGGAGAAATGGTCATGTATTTGTTAGTGGATGGTTTTAAATGTTATGTTCCAGTGATAAAGTTTTAAACTTGCTTAACTGGATCTTTGTTGTAAGCATACTGAGTTGTTTGCTATGCTGTGTACCAAACAAAATGCTCAATTGCTTTTCAAAGTTATGAAAGGGGGTAATTTCCGTGTATAAATGTGCTGTTGTATTCTTCTTCTAGTAACATTTTACTGCACCCATTCTGTTTGTTTATGGATATAGCCTTGCTTGATTTTGCTTCCTGCTTCTAATGGTTATAGATGATGTATGTGGAAAATTGTAGGTTGAGGGGCAAACCGAGGAAGTAATTTTTGACCATTTGCACGCAACTGCTTTTCAATACACTCCTTTAGGTAGAACTATTCTGGGACCTGCTAAAAACATCGAGACAATATCGAGGGATGATCTTCAGAACTATATACAAACACACTACACAGCTCCTAGAATGGTAATGCCTTATGTTATTTTACTTTTGTATAAGATGGAGTTGTGGGATCGCCAATCACATATTTCCATTTTTCTTTATGCTTGCTATTAAGATTGAAGGCCTGCTGTTGAAATTCTTGTCACGGGTATTTGTGTGACTTTCATTTCAGGTGATTGTTGCATCAGGGGCTGTGAAGCATGAGGAATTTGTTGGGGAAGTAAAGAAGTTGTTTACGAAGTTATCATCTGATCCAACTACTGCGGCTCAGTTAGTTGCCAAGGACCCTGCATATTTCACTGGTTCTGAGGTGGGAAGATAAAACTTGAAATCCATGCCTTCTTTCTATGCAGTTTTCTTTCTCTAAACTACTGGTTCTGCTTATTGCTGTGAAAAATCAGGTTAGGATAATTGATGATGATGTTCCTCTGGCACAATTCGCAGTTGCTTTTCAAGGAGCATCTTGGACAGATCCAGATTCCATTGCTTTGATGGTCGTGCAGGCTCTGTTGGGTTCTTGGAACAAGAGTGCAGGAGGTGGAAAGCACATGGGGTAACCTCTCCTCTCTCTAATCGACCACATTCATCACTATTCATCTTTAAAAAGTTATTTGTATTCAGGGAAGCTTCACTTAGCAGTTTACTTTATTATATATCAGGTTAGGATAATTGATGATGATGTTCCTCTGGCACAATTCGCAGTTGCTTTTCAAGGAGCATCTTGGACAGATCCAGATTCCATTGCTTTGATGGTCGTGCAGGCTCTGTTGGGTTCTTGGAACAAGAGTGCAGGAGGTGGAAAGCACATGGGGTAACCTCTCCTCTCTCTAATTTACCACATTCATCACTATTCATCTTTAAAAAGTTATTTGTATTCAGGGAAGCTTCATTTAGCAGTTTACTTTATTATATCATTTCTGGAGAGAAAATTTGTACAGTGGTCTGTAGTTGCAGAAATCGTGTCTACTCAAGAGCTAAAAATGGAATCCCTTTGTTGGTGTTGCTATAAGCAATTAAGCTAAAAGAAAAAGAGAATTTCCAAACATTACATTTAATAGGGCTGTGTGATTAACCCCTAATGTTTCAATGATCATTCCTTTCTCTGTCTTTCCACTTCCTGACAAGTTTCAAAGTTTAACTGGCTGACCATTTGCATAAGACACTTTTGTCTTGCTAGCATGGACATTGATTAAATCTCAATCATTGGACAGTTCTGAACTAGCACAAAGGGTTGGCATTGATGAAATAGCAGAAAGTATGATGGTTTTTAACACAAACTACAAGGACACTGGTCTTTTTGGTGTGTATGCTGTTGCGAAGGTATGGAGATTTTCCTTGTTTTCATATTATTTGGAAAAATATAGTTTTAGCATAGTTGAGCAAGGAAGCTTCGGAATGAATTTTACTATGTTAATAATGTTTTCACATAGCCTGCAATAGGAACTTGACTGACACTTTCACTCATCAGCCTAAGTAATTTGGTTCATCAACCAATGCGTAACTCTCAATAGATCATGCTTCTGAGAACTTTTATGAAGTGAGTTTTCAATCTTGTTATGCTTTGACTGGTATATAATTGGAAATTGTATGCTGTTATATGTTTGTGGCCCACCATCATTTCTTCCCATCTCTCCATTGCTGTTTCATTCAAGTTTCAGTCATTAAAGATTTGTTACTTGTTGATTCATCTCTGAAAGCATGAGATGTTCAAGTGCAGCAAGTCTCTGCTATGATATATAAGATGATAATTTAGTCATTTTGCCTTTTGATTGGATTCTCGTTTAAGATTTGTTCTCCTTTTCTCAAAGAAAAAAAATGTCTGATGGTTTGTCTTCAGCCGGGTTGCTTTGATGATTTAGCCTGGGCAATCATGCACGAGACAACAAAGTTATGCTATCGAGTTTCAGAAGCTGATGTCACGCGTGCTTGTAATCAGATGGTTACTAATGTTAACACTTTTCTTTAAAAGTGGATTCTTCATGTTTGTTACTGGCATCTGGAAAATATTTTTTTTTAAGATTTCCAGGTCATTAACTCAGAACAATCGTTACATATGCTTCCCATCGCATACAATGTATTACTAATTGTCTGTCCACCTTGCTGTTTGCTTACTGATGCATATCGGGCTGCCCAATCGGTTTGATTCTGATATGCAGATGAAGCTCATTGCAGATTTTCATTTACAAAAATTATTTGCTTTCTTAATCTAGTCATCATCAATTTTCCCCTTGTTGAATCTTTATTATCTTGAATAACATCTAACTGTTGCTGTCTGCAATATAGAATTTGTAAGATGATAATTCCAGTCTTGCTCATGGTTTATTTCTATCAAACTAAAGTTTGGATTGCTTGTAAAGAAATAACATGGGTGAAGAAGGCAAGTAACCCGATGTCACTTTGGTTGCACAGCAATTGCTAATAACTGTGTCATTCTCCTGTTGGAATGGTGTCTTGTAACCTATTTCTGGCTAATTAATTTGCATTTATTTTGTAATGTTTTTTTGGCAGGATACAATGAGACATTGTATTCAAGGTGTTTTGTTAGTCAATCCTTTGGACCTTTAACCATAGGATTTGTCGAGTTTAAACAGTTGTTTCGAGTTAATGTGAAAATCCACTGTTAAATAGATAAGCACTTGATTCACATTAATTACTTGAACATTAGACGACTCCATCATTCCTGTGATGCTGGAATTTAATATCTACAATTGTTTGGTCTAGTATACTGTATTTAGACATGAGTAGCAATTAATTAAATTTTAACTCCCATATAAAGCTAAGAAGCTGGTCTATTTTACAATCCTCTTTGTATGTTCATAAAATGAAAAAGGGGTTATATGATTTAAAATATATCATTTGTATGCTTTGTGTGTTTTTATCCTCATAATGCTCTCTGGATGTGTTACGTGATATGTACGTTTTATAGAATCTTGGGACATCCTTTGTACTCCATAATCCAGTCATTTTTCTTACCCGGATGCATGCTCATGTTTGTCTGCAGTTAAAATCTTCCTTGCTACTTCACATTGATGGAACTAGTCCTGTTGCTGAAGATATTGGGCGCCAGGTATGACTTCACCCCATGAAAAAATCTGCTAATAAATGCTAGTACAGGCTGTACAACTCTTCCTGGGTATACTATGAGATTTATTGCTTGAAGATACTTAATGCCTTACTAATTTTTCCTATGGTTTCCCAAATTTCCCAACCCAACTATAACTGATGTAGTTTCAAGCACAATCGTCTTAGACAATCTAAACAGTATTTGTTGTGCTTTCCATGTTGATGATCAAGTCTGATCCTCCGTTGGCTGATCTTTTAGTTGGTGCAAAGGCTTTCAAATTATTTTAATCAGTGTTACCAAGAAATTCTATGAAAACAAAATAATACTCGCATTCAATTGTTTTCCATGAAAATATTTTGTTACTTTAATAGTGAAAATTGTGTTTTATATCTGTATGCTTTCTTATACACACGATGTCATTGTTAATTTTGTAATGTTTTTCAAGTAATTCTTCAGTGTCAATTAGCTTGGAACAATGCTAGTTTTTGTTAATTCTTGTAATTTGCTCTCATTTGATTGTAAGAAATTGCCGCGAGAAATTAGAAACTGCTCTTACTTTTGTTATTTTTACACGTTGCCCGGTACAAGTCCATGTAATTCACAATGCTTGACCACTGATGGTTCAAAGTAATCTCTGCAGCAGCGCAACGTTGGTTTTGTGTCTCTTTCGCTTTCACTGACCTTACTAAGAGGCCTGGGATAGGAAACTTTAGTTCTTTTGTTTTCCTTATTTTTTCATAAAAGTAGAAAATAAAAGAAATTGAAGTTAAAAAGGAAACTGACTGCCTGCGAGAAATATTTATGTAGAGGCCTTTTAACAGACACCTTGATTGTTGAAGACTCTGCCATATTTAGTGGGAATAAGAGGAGTCATGACCCTCCATTTTCTGGGAAGACCTGATGTTTGTGGAATAACCGAAGAAGAGTAAGTTCCTTGCTAGAAATGGAAGATGCCACAAGGTGTTCTGTCGTCAATGAATATCACAAGTGACTCCTGAATCGATTCCTTAAACATTTTTTTGTTTTTTTTTTTTTATATTAAATAAATATCTCTCTCTTAGTGCTGCATGAGGAGAGGAAAAGAAAAGAAAAGGAACTTAAGGTGCTTGTCCCAAATGTATTAAATTGCAGCTTCATGTCAGCGATAAGACAATTAATAAGTATTTTAGTTTGAGTTAAATAAAGATCAATTGTTTGATCAAGAAGTCTAGTAGTTTACCAAGTTTCAGGAAAAATCCAGCTGCTTGAGCATTTGAGAAACCAGCCTATTTTCTTGCTTAAATTGTGCGGTAGAATAACATGACACAACCATTTAAAATGTTCAAGATATTATTATAGTATCATTTAAAATGTTGAAAAGACTAGATCAACTAATCTAAACTGCTGTCTGTCCAAGTCCCTCAAGTATTTGAGGTAAAGTTTTGGGAAGAAAATAAACGATGACCACACGACACGTCATCTGGTCTTCTTTTTTCCTAAAATGACATCATTTTTTACCAGAATTCAATGACATTTAAATTTAGTCCTTTGACTTCTAATTTCACCCCCCATTGACACAAGACTTCTAACTTTGTTTAATTTCACCCCTGTCGAACTTCAATGGCAGCCCCTACGTTATGTGTCTTTCTATTTTGGTCATTGCCCTTACATTTATACAATTTAGCCCCTAATTGACGCCAAAACTTTTATTTTCCTTCACTTCTACCCCTAATTTCAACCAATAGACTTGGTAAAAATTAAATTTAGTGTTCTAAAATTTCAATCTTCTCAATTAAGCTCAAATTAGGGTATCAAACTTAATTATTCACCAATCAAGGCCCTAACAAAATTAATTTGACATATTTCAAGTATAATTAAGTCCTTGCACTTACTTAAAACCTTTAATTGGACACCAAGTCAATCCTAAATATAATTAAACTATAATTTGGTCCATGATTGAATCAAATTGGCTTATTAAAATCCAACTATGCTTTTAGACTTAATTTTTATGTATATTTTTTGTCCGATAATAATTTATGTTGACCTTCAGTCTGTATTTTTCTTCAATTTGTTATGGAAAAATAGGGGTTTAAAAAAAATCCTAAAAACTTCAGCAAAACATCAAACAAAAAAATAAAATGAAAATAAAAATTATCCACCTTTGAAAAATGAAAAATGGCGAGTCCACAGCGCGCTGAGTCTGGTGCTACAGTGAATGTCTGATGTCTTTTAGTATATTGTATAATGGCCTCTCTTTTTGTCCACCTTTGATCTTTTAAAAGGTGACCTCTCTTTCTGTCTACTTCCTCACTGCACCTTTGATTTTTTTAAATGTAGGCGTGCATGTTGAAAGCAAGAAGTAGCAGATCACGCACCCCAGTCCACAGTGAATCTGAGTGTGCGTGAACAGTCGATCTACAGTACATCAACAATCTCCTTTAGTTTTCTTTGTAATTGTAATTGTAATAATTAATGACTCATCAACAAAAATAATTAAAAAAAAAAAAAAAAAAGCTCCTTTAATTTGTAAGAAACTACCACGTGGTTTTCATCCGACGACAGCCTCTTCAACATATTGTCATAAATATCTATTGTATTAAAGATCATGCTTTTCTACTCAATGAAATTTAAAGACTCGGTTTTCACTCTTGATTGCAGCCTCCATGGCAAGGAAAATTTATATGAGGGGAGGCCTTGGTGTGGGTGCTTTTCGTAGGATTTATGGTGGTAGCCAGAGGAATGGAAGTCGTCCACCCCATTTCTGCAAGAGCAGTGGCTCTGTTGCTCGTCACATCCTTCAACAATTGCAGCACGTGAACATCATCGATATTGGGTGAGCTACTTTCCTTGTAGCTATTTTTTTTCAAATATTTTTATAATTTCTTGAATTTTGTTCGATTTTCAGCTTATCAAATATGCCTATCTATGAAATCGTGCTTTGTTTTCATTTCACAATTGAAGTGGACTGATACATATAGATTACACTGAAGAGTATCGTACTTGCTGATTTGTGTATTTTTATTTTGGTTACAGTGGGAGGATAATCACTTCAAGTGGTCGACGGGATCTTGACCAAGTTGCTGGACGCATTGTGGTAGCCCTGTGATCATCAAATACAGCTATGTATGTTACAACTATCGTGCTTAAGGTTTCAATTTCAATCATGTTGAGAGATGTGATTGCAGCAACGAGATTATATGTTATGAAAGTTTTGGTTCCAACTGTTGAATGTTTTTTGATGTGAAAATGGTTTTTGGGATGTTGCATTTCAGTGATTAGATATTTTGTTTTTCGTTGTTTTTTTCAAGGGGTGTATGTTCTGACTCGAATTTGAGATCTGCTGCACAGATTGTAAGTCTCCTGCCATCACTCCACACCCCTTGGGACTAAAATAGGAGGTCCTACCAAGAGTTATAATTAATTACTATAACTATTTTGTATTTAAATTGTATTAATTGATTATCATTAATTCATCATATTTAATTATTTTAATATAATTAATAATTGACATTTCTGTAAAGTATATTCATATATGGAAGGAGCAATTGAAATGTGATATAGATTCCGAAGAATAAAATAGAAGCACTTACCTATTTTAAATTATTCTCCCATATACTTTTTATTCATTTCTTTATTCTCTCAAGTTCTACTATATTTATTTTTATTCTAATAATTTAAGTGAGAATTAAGGGTGATTAAATGTTTGAAAAACTTTTGTTGCATCTAAAAATTTCAACGGATTGTTATATCTTTAAGAGTGTTTCTAAGAAATTGCTCAATTTTTTATAATAACAACTCTACCAACACATTAAAACCTTCAAAAATATTTTGTAGCAAAATTCTACTCATTGATTGGTTGAGATTTATTTGTTTTGTTTTATTTTTGGCAAGGAGAATTAATTACCGCCTGCAAATTTCACTTTAGTATAATATAATTTCCTGCACTCCTAATTTAAATAGGAAAGAAATAATTTCCTACACTACCAGATACAGACACAAGACAGCTGCCCTGTTAAATTTCCTAGAATGTTTTGTTTTCAACAGTGTGTGTGTCTATATATACACACACACATTGCAGCAGTCGGAAGAAGAAGAATATCAATGGAGCATCAGAAGAGCCATCTAAAGGAACACATGTTCCAGGTATCTCTATCCTGCTACCTGTAGCTATACTCGTATTTTTTACTTTCTGGGTTCTCCATATAACTTCATTTGGATCATCCTGTAGTAAAGTTTAATTTTCTCTCTTTCGTTAATTGTTCTTTAGTGCTAGAAAATCATTAGCAATCGATTGATTTCATGGGTTCTGATCAGGTCGAAGCCATAGAAGAGGATCGGATCAGCCAGCTCCCTGATCATATCCTTTCCATCATTCTATCAAAATTACCCTTGCAAGATTTGGTTAGGACCAGTGCACTATCCAACAGATGGAAGCACCTCTGGGCCCTTAGGACCAACCTCAATTTCGATATGGACGGCATCTTCGGAAGCAATCATGGAAGGCCCCATTTCAGTACAAAACAATGCAAACACTACAAAGAAGTTAAGCTCGAGTTTGCAAGGTGTGTCGATGGCTTCCTGCAGAATTTTCAAGGCACAAAAGTAATTTCTTTCAAGCTGCATTTTTTGAAGCATCTTGGAGACACTTCTAGCATGAATCGATGGATTCGTTCTGTGATTGGATTGGGAATTGAAGAGCTTCAGCTTGTCTTGTCGGGCATGACATTTTCATATCATCATCATTGCCTACTAGACGATGAATACTATATATTTCCACATTGGCTCCTTCCCCATCCCAGTGATTCAAGATTAAAGCACTTGCACCTACGAACTTGTGTTTTAAAACCTCCTGCTGATTTTATCGGATTCAACAAACTAATAACTTTACGTCTGCGCGACGTGTTTTTGGGAGATGATTTTCTTGCATCCCTCTTCTCCAACTGCTTGCTTCTTCAAGGTCTAGTGTTGAAACGCTGTAGACATTTGTCCCTCTTAAAAGTTTTCAGCTCTTCACTTCAAAATTTATCGTTGATTGATTGCTCCGATCCATCACCGGTTGAGGTAATAGCCGTGAATCTCACGGATTTTGAGTATAGTGGAGACTTCATGAAGATCACTGTACTTGTTGCTCCTTGTCTGGTAAAGCTCTATTTCAATTTCAATTCTGTGCATGTGACAGACATGCCGAATACATTATCCCTCTGTGCAACGTTTCCAACTTTACAGACTCTAATCCTGTATCTTGATCCTTGGAAGGTACGTACGTGAAGATTTAGATTTCACCAAGTGTAACTAACCTCCAAAGATGACAATGAGAATCTCTGTTTTCATTCAGGAAAAAAAAATACCACAAAGCATGGACTCGCTCAGAAATCTGAAGCAACTACAGCTATTTTATATCACAGCAAGTGAGGAGGAGGATCTGCTGTGGGTATTGACATATCTAAATGCTTGTCCACTTCTGGAGAAACTTGATTTGATGGTCAGTGACAGAATCCTTACAGCTTTCTATGTTTTCCAATCTTATAAACAACAAGTAGAATTATCTATTATAGTTTTTTTAACCGCTTCGTTATGTTCTTCTGATGTTTTGCTCATGCGTTTCTTGTCGAGGCTGTCTAATTAAACTCTGATTATAGCCTATTGTGCCATCCGTCTTATTCTGCCTCAGTTGTGCTTGTTATGCAGACATATTTTAATTGATGAACTGCTTTATTTGGTTTTATGCATCTCTTGTTTAGAATGTAGTTTTCTTGTGCATCTGTACGTAATTGTGTTGAGGAACATGTGTGCTACTGTCATGTATAGCATCGTCACCAATTCCTATCCATCTTAAAACACCAACTGCTGTTATCAACTTACATTGACAGTTTCATTTGCCAAAACAGTAGGGGTACAATATTTTTGTCTATAACTGCGAATCTTATAGTGATTTCGCTTTCTTGTCCATAGCTGGGTGGAGCAGAATTCCTGGAAAATCAAAGAGAGATACGAAATATTTGTGGATGCACATACAGCAGACTCAAAAAGGTTGGGATAAATGGATTTGATGGTAACTGGTATGAAATGGAGTTGATAACACATATACTGAAAAGTGCAATATCCCTTGATCAAGTTGTTATCAATCCCTTGCGTAGTTTTTATCTCGGAGGTGATGAATGGCATAGTTGGACTCCAGATGAGTCCTGGCGTGAATCACGACAGGATAGTGTTAGAAAATCGCTTCAAGAAAATGCTCCTGCTGGTGTTCATCTTGTAGTCTTATGATGCCATTTGTAATGTTTTTCAAGTAATTCTTCAGTTTTTTTAATTCTTGTAATTTGCTCTCATTTGTTTGGAAGAAATTTCCGCAAGAAACTTAGAAACTGCTCTTACTTTTGTCATTTTTATACGTTGCCCGCTACAAGTCCATGTAATTCACAATGCTTGACGACTGATGGTTCAAAATAATTTCTGCACCGTCATGAGTGTGTAATCGAGAACGCATTAGGAAAGGAAGGTCAAATTGTTTCATTTCCTGAGGAAGGTAGCTAGGAACATCTTGCCATATCAGACTATTGGAGATGGCCTTTGAACTTCCAGCCAGGAAGAGAATAAGGGAGACCTGTGTTCTGGGCTGTTTTTAATGTTCAAGGACTAATCTGTAATGATTCTAAATGGAGGGACCCTACTGAAGTCTTGTTATCTTCAACCTCTAAACCATATTGCCTAGATTTACAGCAAGGCTTTTTTATAATTTCTCAATATTTTTACACCTAACACATCAATTAAACAAAACAAATCTCAAAATCATTATTCCTAATAAATGATCTAACATTCAACCAATTAAATCAATAATCATAACAATTCATTCATAATATTTCAATCATCTCATCAATTAAACCTAAAATAAAATCTTAAAAAACATAATTTTCAATAAATTCAAAATATTATCTAATAACAACCTTATGTATAACTGATAGAAGACCATTCTTATGATAAAAACAAATTTATGCCTTTTTCGAGAACTTAAAGACAGAGTCTTGTTTTTTCATGTCCTTGACGATGGGACTCTATATTGGAAGTTCATTCTATACCTAAAATATTCTAGTTAGGTAACTTACTACTGATAATAAAAAGCGAGTCAACTTGTGTTAACCTGTAAATATCATGACCCAATTCATGCAATTAGAATAACTAGATATAAATTGAAAAAAAATCACAAAGCGAATCTTAAAATAAAATTAATATCGACTGATAAAATTAGAAAAAAAAAAATAAGAAAAAAATGATGATGATTCACCTTGCCATATACAACATGCTTTATTTACTAATATGATACCACCATTATGTTGTTACATCTAGCCACCATTATCTTATTACATCTAACCAAGACTATATATATATATATAGGTTTCTAGCAGAGGCCCAACATTGATTATGAGGAAACTTATTCTCCAGTGATGGATACAATCACTTTCAGATTTTTTTATTGATCTAGTGGTCTCAGAAACTCTAGATATGTGTTTAATGGATGTAGTTGCAGCATATCTAAATGAATCATTAGATAAAGACATTCATATGAAAATCCTTGAAGGATTTACAATGTCTAAAGCCTTTTGTAATGAACCCAAAAGTGTTTATTACATTAAACTATAAAAATCTTTATATGGGTTGAAGCAATCTAGTCGGATGTGGTAATCGTCTTAATGAATACCTCTTAAAAAGAAGATTTGAGAATTGTGAGATTTGTCCGTGTAGTTTTATTAAGAAAACAATATCCGAATTTGCTATTATTACAATATGTATTGATGATATAAATATTATTGGTACTCTTGAATAGCTCACAAAAACTACAACCTATTTGAAAAATGATTTAAGATGAAAGATCTCGGAAAAATAAATTTTTGTCTTGGTTTACAGATCGAATATCTTTCAAATGGAATACTTGTACATCAATCGATGCATACAGAAAAAGTCCTAAAATATTTTTATATGGACAATGCTCATCTTTTGAGTACACCTATGGTTGTTCGATCACTTAATGCGAAAAAAGACCATTTTTGACCTCCAGAAGAGGATGAAGAAATTATTGGTCTTAAAGTACCATATCTTAGTGCTATTGAAGCACTTTATATATCTTGCAAATTATACAAGACCAAATATAGCTTTTGCAGTAAATTTATTGGCAACATATAATTCCACTCCCACAAAAAGACATTGGAATGGAGTCAAATATATATTTCGCTATCTCCACGGAACAACCAAAATGGGGTTATTTTATTGTGGATCAAATTTACAATTGATTGGATATGCAGATGCAGGTTATCTTTCTGATCGCAACAAAGGTAGATCACAAACATGTTATTTATTTACCTATGACGGTATTGCAATTTCTTGGATATCTATCAAACAAACATTAGTGACCACTTCCTCAAATCATTCAGAAATTATCGCAATACGTGAAGCAAGTCGAGAATGTATATGGCTAAGATCAATCATCCAACATCAAGAAATGTGGATTGTCAACCATTGAAAATAATCTCACAATATTGTTTGAAGATAATATTCCCTGCATCACTCAACTCAGAAGAGACTATATTAAAGAAGACAAAATAAGACATACCTCACCAAAGTTTTTTTTATCACTCACGAGCTTCAACAAAAAGAAGAAATTGATATCAAACAAATCAGGTCAAGTGATAGTTTAATAGACTTATTTACAAAATCTTTACCAGCCTCAACTTTCAAGAAACTTGTTCATAATATTGAAATGTGTCATCTTAAAGATTTGTCATAAGACATGTACTTTTGAGAGGAAGTCAATGGAAATTGTATTAATTTCTTCGCTTAGGTTTTTTCCCACCGGATTTTCCTTTGCAAAGTACTAATGAGACAATTTGATACTGTTTTACTAAATCCTAAAGTATTCAAATATGGATCTTGAAGTATCTATATAAAACCCTCTTTTGAATTTTAAAGTACATGATCATTCAAGAAAATATTAGAAATCTATAATTATGTGTATTAAATGTTCATGACTCTTGAGTTTAGTCTCTTGAATTTCCTTGACCCTTGAGTTTATTTTCTTCTTCTATAAATAGATCATTTGTCTTGTATTCTTAGTACTTTTGAAAAAATAGAAGAGTTCATAATAAAAAAAGTACTTCTCTCTTGTCTCTTTTAATTCTTTGAATATCTATACCTTTATATGTTAATTATTTCTTCTTTTTTTTATAACAATAAATATATTAATACCAAAAAATTCTTCATATGTTTTTTCCAATCACCAACTTACATAATTAATTACTTGTAATTTGTAAATCAAAAGCTATCATTTCCATTATTGCTTGTAAATTAAATGAATTAATTAATACTTTGTTAACAAAATTGGTAAAAACACACACTTGCAACGACACGTCGTTTAAAAAATCACATCTGCAAGTCACCTCCATGTTTTAAACTTTTAATAGTCATATCTCCACTATCATAACCCCCTCAGGTCTCCACTGTTTTTATCTACAAACCCTCACACACTAACCAAAATCATGGCTTGGAAGCGCCTTCTAACCCTAGCTCGCCGGCCCCACAGACCTTTATCAGCAACCACGCACAGATCCTTTTCCAATGCCGTCGCCTCCGCCAGTCCCACCACCCCACCCACCCCACCACCACCAACCGCCATGATCTACGACCGATTAGCTGAATCAGTCAAATCAAAGCTCAAACTCCTCGAAAACCCGGACCCAAGATTCCTCAAATACGGGTCGCCCCACCCAACTTTCAAAAACCATACCCATATCCTCTCCTCACCTGAAACCCGCATCACCACGCTCCCTAATGGTCTCCGTGTCGCTACTGAGTCAAATCTGGCTGCGAAAACTGCGACTGTTGGGGTTTGGATTGATGCCGGGTCGGGATTTGAGTCCGAAGAGACAAATGGGACTGCTCATTTCTTGGAACATATGATATTTAAGGGAACGGAGAAGAGGGGGGTGTGAGGGAATTGGAAGAGGAGATAGAGAATATGGGAGGGCATTTGAATGCGTATACAAGTAGAGAACAGACTACTTCTTAAGCTAAAGTTATGGACAAAGATGTTAATAAGGCCT
This sequence comes from Salix caprea, assembly GCA_964035475.1. Taxonomy (NCBI): domain Eukaryota; kingdom Viridiplantae; phylum Streptophyta; class Magnoliopsida; order Malpighiales; family Salicaceae; genus Salix; species Salix caprea. The sequence continues at coordinate 7,138,960 of OZ037748.1, read as the reverse complement.
TGGATATTTTGGCTGATATTTTGCAGAATTCTACTTTCGATGAGGGGAGAATATCTAGGGAGAGGGACGTTATTACTTTGGAAATGAAGGAGGTAAATTTGGGTTTTTTCTGTTGATTGGAAATGGGTTTTTGTTGTCTAACTCTAGCGTTTTGTGTTTGGTGGTTGTAAAATTCTGTCTTTTGAGTTTTGGGTTTTGGTTGTTTATGTGTAAAGTTTTGTGCTTTTGGGTTAAACTGTTATGAAAGTTGGTGTCTTTGTAGCTCTGGGTTAATGGGATTTGACATGGTTCTTTCTATTTTTTGGTTGAGCACGTGGGAATTAGAATTGCATAGTTAGCTATGCCTGCTGGTTTTTAATTTAGAAGTGCTAATAGTTGTTGATTTACTTACTAGTAAATGAGGGATGTCATTGTTGTTTGCAAGTTTGGGTCATTTAGGTAAACTTTTTGGTGTTTGTCTTATGAAGTTTGTCTAAATAGAAGATGTGGTGTTTGCTGTCGGGTAGTTTTAGATGTTAGGTCCTAGCATCAGAGTTTCAAGCTTGTTTAAATGAATCCTGGCTATGGAGAAATGGTCATGTATTTGTTAGTGGATGGTTTTAAATGTTATGTTCCAGTGATAAAGTTTTAAACTTGCTTAACTGGATCTTTGTTGTAAGCATACTGAGTTGTTTGCTATGCTGTGTACCAAACAAAATGCTCAATTGCTTTTCAAAGTTATGAAAGGGGGTAATTTCCGTGTATAAATGTGCTGTTGTATTCTTCTTCTAGTAACATTTTACTGCACCCATTCTGTTTGTTTATGGATATAGCCTTGCTTGATTTTGCTTCCTGCTTCTAATGGTTATAGATGATGTATGTGGAAAATTGTAGGTTGAGGGGCAAACCGAGGAAGTAATTTTTGACCATTTGCACGCAACTGCTTTTCAATACACTCCTTTAGGTAGAACTATTCTGGGACCTGCTAAAAACATCGAGACAATATCGAGGGATGATCTTCAGAACTATATACAAACACACTACACAGCTCCTAGAATGGTAATGCCTTATGTTATTTTACTTTTGTATAAGATGGAGTTGTGGGATCGCCAATCACATATTTCCATTTTTCTTTATGCTTGCTATTAAGATTGAAGGCCTGCTGTTGAAATTCTTGTCACGGGTATTTGTGTGACTTTCATTTCAGGTGATTGTTGCATCAGGGGCTGTGAAGCATGAGGAATTTGTTGGGGAAGTAAAGAAGTTGTTTACGAAGTTATCATCTGATCCAACTACTGCGGCTCAGTTAGTTGCCAAGGACCCTGCATATTTCACTGGTTCTGAGGTGGGAAGATAAAACTTGAAATCCATGCCTTCTTTCTATGCAGTTTTCTTTCTCTAAACTACTGGTTCTGCTTATTGCTGTGAAAAATCAGGTTAGGATAATTGATGATGATGTTCCTCTGGCACAATTCGCAGTTGCTTTTCAAGGAGCATCTTGGACAGATCCAGATTCCATTGCTTTGATGGTCGTGCAGGCTCTGTTGGGTTCTTGGAACAAGAGTGCAGGAGGTGGAAAGCACATGGGGTAACCTCTCCTCTCTCTAATCTACCACATTCATCACTATTCATCTTTAAAAAGTTATTTGTATTCAGGGAAGCTTCACTTAGCAGTTTACTTTATTATATATCAGGCTAGGATAATTGATGATGATGTTCCGCTGGCACAATTCGCAGTTGCTTTTCAAGGAGCATCTTGGACAGATCCAGATTCCATTGCTTTGATGGTCGTGCAGGCTCTGTTGGGTTCTTGGAACAAGAGTGCAGGAGGTGGAAAGCACATGGGGTAACCTCTCCTCTCTCTAATCTACCACATTCATCACTATTCATCTTTAAAAAGTTATTTGTATTCAGGGAAGCTTCACTTAGCAGTTTACTTTATTATATATCAGGCTAGGATAATTGATGATGATGTTCCTCTGGCACAATTCGCAGTTGCTTTTCAAGGAGCATCTTGGACAGATCCAGATTCCATTGCTTTGATGGTCGTGCAGGCTCTGTTGGGTTCTTGGAACAAGAGTGCAGGAGGTGGAAAGCACATGGGGTAACCTCTCCTCTCTCTAATCTACCACATTCATCACTATTCATCTTTAAAAAGTTATTTGTATTCAGGGAAGCTTCACTTAGCAGTTTACTTTATTATATATCAGGCTAGGATAATTGATGATGATGTTCCTCTGGCACAATTCGCAGTTGCTTTTCAAGGAGCATCTTGGACAGATCCAGATTCCATTGCTTTGATGGTCGTGCAGGCTCTGTTGGGTTCTTGGAACAAGAGTGCAGGAGGTGGAAAGCACATGGGGTAACCTCTCCTCTCTCTAATTTACCACATTCATCACTATTCATCTTTAAAAAGTTATTTGTATTCAGGGAAGCTTCATTTAGCAGTTTACTTTATTATATCATTTCTGGAGAGAATTTGTACAGTGGTCTGTAGTTGCAGAAATCGTGTCTACTCAAGAGCTAAAAATGGAATCCCTTTGTTGGTGTTGCTATAAGCAATTAAGCTAAAAGAAAAAGAGAATTTCCAAACATTACATTTAATAGGGCTGTGTGATTAACCCCTAATGTTTCAATGATCATTCCTTTCTCTGTCTTTCCACTTCCTGACAAGTTTCAAAGTTTAACTGGCTGACCATTTGCATAAGACACTTTTGTCTTGCTAGCGTGGACATTGATTAAATCTCAATCATTGGACAGTTCTGAACTAGCACAAAGGGTTGGCATTGATGAAATAGCAGAAAGTATGATGGCTTTTAACACAAACTACAAGGACACTGGTCTTTTTGGTGTTTATGCTGTTGCGAAGGTATGGAGATTTTCCTTGTTTTCATATTATTTGGAAAAATATAGTTTTAGCATAGTTGAGCAAGGAAGCTTCGGAATGAATTTTACTATGTTAATAATGTTTTCACATAGCCTGCAATAGGAACTTGACTGACACTTTCACTCATCAGCCCAAGTAATTTGGTTCATCAACCAATGCGTAACTCTCAATAGATCATGCTTCTGAGAACTTTTATGAAGTGAGTTTTCAATCTTGTTATGCTTTGAGTGGTATATAATTGGAAATTGTATGCTGTTATATGTCTGTGGCCCACCATCATTTCTTCCCATCTCTCCATTGCTGTTTCATTCAAGTTTCAGTCACTAAAGATTTGTTACTTGTTGATTCATCTCTGAAAGCATGAGATGTTCAAGTGCAGCAAGTCTCTGCTATGATATATAAGATGATAATTTAGTCATTTTGCCTTTTGATTGGATTCTCGTTTAAGATTTGTTCTCCTTTTCTCAATGAAAAAAAATGTCTGATGGTTTGTCTTCAGCCGGGTTGCTTTGATGATTTAGCCTGGGCAATCATGCACGAGACAACAAAGTTATGCTATCGAGTTTCAGAAGCTGATGTCACGCGTGCTTGTAATCAGATGGTTACTAATGTTAACACTTTTCTTTAAAAGTGGATTCTTCATGTTTGTTACTGGCATCTGGAAAATATTTTTTTTAAGATTTCCAGGTCATTAACTCAGAACAATTGTTACATATGCTTCCCATCGCATACAATGTATTACTAATTGTCTGTCCACCTTGCTGTTTGCTTACTGATGCATATCGGGCTGCCCAATCGGTTTGATTCTGATATGCAGATGAAGCTCATTGCAGATTTTCATTTACAAAAATTATTTGCTTTCTTAATCTAGTCATCATCAATTTTCCACTTGTTGAATCTTTATTATCTTGAATAACATCTAACTGTTGCTGTCTGCAATATAGAATTTGTAAGATGATAATTCCAGTCTTGCTCATGGTTTATTTCTATCAAACTAAAGTTTGGATTGCTTGTAAAGAAATAACATGGGTGAAGAAGGCAAGTAACCTGATGTCACTTTGGTTGGACAGCAATTGCTAATAACTGTGTCATTCTCCTGTTGGAATGGTGTCTTGTAACCTATTTCTGGCTAATTAATTTGCATTTATTTTGTAATGTTTTTTTGGCAGGATACAATGAGGCATTGTATTCAAGGTGTTTTGTTAGTCAATCCTTTGGACCTTTAACCATAGGATTTGTCGAGTTTAAACAGTTGTTTCGAGTTAATGTGAAAATCCACTGTTAAATAGATAAGCACTTGATTCACATTAATTACTTGAACATTAGACGACTCCATCATTCCTGTGATGCTGGAATTTAATATCTACAATTGTTTGGTCTAGTATACTGTATTTAGACATGAGTAGCAATTAATTAAATTTTAACTCCCATATGAAGCTAAGAAGCTGGTCTATTTTACAATCTTCTTTGTATGTTCATAAAATGAAAAGGGGGTTATATGATTTAAAATATATCATTTGTATGCTTTGTGTGTTTTTATCCTCATAATGCTCTCTGGATGTGCTACGTGACATGTACGTTTTATAGAATCTTGGGACATCCTTTGTACTCCATAATCCAGTCATTTTTCTTACCCGGATGCATGCTCATGTTTGTCTGCAGTTAAAATCTTCCTTGCTACTTCACATTGATGGAACTAGTCCTGTTGCTGAAGATATTGGGCGCCAGGTATGACTTCACCCCATGAAAAAATCTGCTAATAAATGCTAGTACAGGCTGTACAACTCTTCCTGGGTATACTATGAGATTTATTGCTTGAAGATACTTAATGCCTTACTAATTTTTCCTATGGTTTCCCAAATTTCCCAACCCAACTATAACTGATGTAGTTTCAAGCACAATCGTCTTAGACAATCTAAACAGTATTTGTTGTGCTTTCCATGTTGATGATCAAGTCTGATCCTCCGTTGGCTGATCTTTTAGTTGGTGCAAAGGCTTTCAAATTATTTTAATCAGTGTTACCAAGAAATTCTATGAAAACAAAATAATACTCGCATTCAATTGTTTTCCATGAAAATATTTTGTTACTTTAATAGTGAAAATTGTGTTTTATATCTGTATGCTTTCTTATACACACGATGTCATTGTTAATTTTGTAATGTTTTTCAAGTAATTCTTCAGTGTCAATTAGCTTGGAACAATGCTAGTTTTTGTTAATTCTTGTAATTTGCTCTCATTTGATTGTAAGAAATTGCCGCGAGAAATTAGAAACTGCTCTTACTTTTGTTATTTTTACACGTTGCCCGGTACAAGTCCATGTAATTCACAATGCTTGACCACTGATGGTTCAAAGTAATCTCTGCAGCAGCGCAACGTTGGTTTTGTGTCTCTTTCGCTTTCACTGACCTTACTAAGAGGCCTGGGATAGGAAACTTTAGTTCTTTTGTTTTCCTTATTTTTTCATAAAAGTAGAAAATAAAAGAAATTGAAGTTAAAAAGGAAACTGACTGCCTGCGAGAAATATTTATGTAGAGGCCTTTTAACAGACACCTTGATTGTTGAAGACTCTGCCATATTTAGTGGGAATAAGAGGAGTCATGACCCTCCATTTTCTGGGAAGACCTGATGTTTGTGGAATAACCGAAGAAGAGTAAGTTCCTTGCTAGAAATGGAAGATGCCACAAGGTGTTCTGTCGTCAATGAATATCACAAGTGACTCCTGAATCGATTCCTTATTTGGTGTCACATTAAACTTGTATTTTTAAATAAATATCTCTCTCTTAGTGTTGCATGAGGAAAAGGAAAGGAAATCAAGGTGCTTGTCCCAAATGTATTAAATTGCAGTTTCATGTCAGCGATAAGACACCAGGCTGTCAACAAAAGAAACTTGGTGTGGTTTGTTGAAAATTGAAGATGAGAATGCAGCTGATTCCAAGACTGCCATTGGAAGCAGAAGAATTGAAGACAGAGTGATGTCAAAAGTCTGAGTTGTTTTGGTTTAATAAGTATTTTAGTTTGAGTTAAATAAAGATCAATTGTTTGATCAAGAAGTCTAGTAGTTTACAAAGTTTCAGTTTAAGTCCATTTAAGTACAAGACTTTGTATTTAATTAGAATTCATACTCTTGTAACCTTTCAATTTCGTTCTCTATAAATAAATTCAGAGGGATGGCAGTAACCTAAGCACAAATTCTGCCTTTTATTCTGAAAATCAATTGCCTAAAATACTTGTTCTTTTCGTTCTTTGCAATTCTGGAAATCCATCAGGATTCTTGTCACTAATCTGAATAGTGACTGTTTTTCCGGGCAGGAACAAAAATCCTGACAGTGATTCGAGCGGTAGTTGTTTGTTCGTCATGCTTGCCTTGATCATGAGAGCACAACAGATTGAGCGAAACCTTAATCTATCTGTGTCCTTACAATTATAGAACAGGCTTCCGTACTGTAATGAAGGATAATCAATCACATACCCCCCTTTACCCTGAGTAGAGCCAACCTCAATATCTGAATCAGTTTCAAAGTTTTGTCTTCACCCGCAGTGTAAATTGAAAACAACAATAAATCAAACCTCTTAACATGGTTAACAATAATTCTATGTTTTTGCTTTTGTGATGTAAAATGATGAAAATATATTTCTGCTACCCCATGCGATTTTCTAAAATCTACTGGCGGTTACCCCTATTCCATGAACATCTCTTGCTTTTGGATCGTTCAACTATGCAAGATGAAGAGAAACAATGGACACAAATAAATGACTCAAAACATTGCAAAAACTAAAACCAGCGGTCCTGACAGACCTTCACAAGGAGGGACGAAGGCAACTGTTTCTGCATTCTGGAGGGGAATGCTGTATAATTTTTGATCATCTGACTCTCCCTGCATCACCAAACATTCTATAAGATTTAAAATACAATCCTTCTTCAACCAGTTCTGTAACATAATTTAAATTCATGGCAAACTCAAGGAGCAGATCCTCCTCTGACAAGGAACTAGCTACAAGGAATATTCTCAAAGGAAACATACCACCAATAAAAGGAACCAGCAAGACATGAAATCCTTATTTATGGCTACTAAAATATCTGTAGAATCTCAACTACTGATGCATGTATTTCCCTCCAGATCTGTTTGGATTTCACCTATTTAGATTCATGAAATGGGAAACAAAAAACAAGGTTCCCTAATCGAAGTTGCTTTTATGATACTCTTGTAGCAACCAAACTGGTGCATAGTCCTACAAGTCACAAAGCAGAAACATAACATGAGAAGAATTTCATCCTCACTTTCTCTATAAAGTATTCTGTAAAAATATTTAACTACAATTTGACTGTTTCTGATTTTCCACTTTTGCTTTGATGTTAGAGCTCAACTCGGTATTAAAAAGAAATGGTTTTTTGTTTTGATCGATTGACCTCAAAGACCGCTCTTCAGGAGTTTAATCATTCTGTACATAGCTGTTAGCAATCACATTTTAACAAGCAGATGACAAATTGCGATGGTGCAGATTATCAAATTGCGGTCTCAAGTTTATTTGCTCAATTTTTTCACAATCGGTGGTTTTCAATATTTGTAACAGAACCATAGATCATGCTTGCTTGCTTGCTAATGGCATGCTCACACAAACCTTTGCCTCGACAAGAATAAGAGGTCTAGTTTCTATCTCCTCACGGCCAACAATTGCGGGTCGCAGCTGCCCGTTCTGATTGATAAATCTGTAAGGATTTGAACAGTAGCTGTTTAAAACAGCTACTGTTGAATCTGAACAGTAGAGATTCTGAAGAAAAAAACTGGAAAATTCTGATGAACAAATACCAACAATCTTTCGGGAAGAACATAGGCTTTATTGAGTTGGAAAGTTCCTTATATAAGGATTACAGGGAACATGAATTTGAAATAAACTAGGACTCTCAACACTTGAGAGGTTATTGCTTAACAGGTTTACACAAAACCTGTTACGAACAGTAAAATACTGAAATTACGTGTAAACTACTGAAACTAAAACACAGCCTCTGCCTAATCTTCTTATCTTCAAAGCAAGCTTCATCAATTCTAACACTGATCAGCCACAGAGATTTCCTTACCTGCTTTCAGCTCTGAAAGATAGCGAGTCCTTCCACCAGGAATTGAGACGTATGCATGCACTGGTCCCTGCACGTTTCCATTAGATAACCTGGTAAAATATACTAGCATGTATCACAGAGCATATGACCCAGAAAAGACTGCAAATGGAAAAATCCAGCTGCTTGAACATCTGAGAAACCAGCCTATTTTCTTGCTCAAATTGTGCGGTAGAATAACATGACACAACCAGAAATTTACACACAATTTTACAGCTCAAGATATTATTATAGTACCATTTAAAATGTTGAAAAGACTAGATCAACAAGTTTAAACTGTTGTCTGCCCAAGTTTCTCAAGTATTTGCAAATGTTGAATGTAACAGAAAGAAAGCAACGGGCTGAGTATTTTATGGATCAGATTGCTTTTAATTGCATGGTTTCCATGCTTAATGCAACAATACAAGGATCCAGACTGCACAGTACAGTGACTACTAAAATTTGCAAAAAGACAATAGTCATCAAGATACTCTTCTCAGCATGACAAACAACTTGCTGGGAAAAACTCTGATGAACAAACAATCACTGTTCAAATCACTGTCAGGATTTTTGTTCCTGCCCGGAAAAACATTCACTGTTCAAATCAGTGACAAAAATCCTCAAGGATTTCCAGGGTTTTCAAAGAACACGAATTTCAAGTAATTGATTCTCATAACAAAAGGCAGAATTGTGCTTAGGTTACTGCCATCCCTTTGATTTTATTCATAGACAAACGAAACTGAAAGCTTACAAGAGTATGGATTCTAAATAAATTCAAACTGTTGCTCTATACTAACACTAAATGAACTTAAGCTGAAACTTAGTGAACTACTAGACTTCTTGATCAAACAATTGATCCTTATTGACTAAAACTCGAATACTGAAACAAAACAAAACACTAAAACTCTGTTGCAGCCCTGTCTTCAATCCTTCAGCTTCCAACTGCAGGCTTGGAATCAGCTGCAGTTTTATCTTCAATCTTCAACACAACTCACTGCATTATTGCGAAATGGCCTGCTTGCAAAGTAATTTGACTCCAAGCACTCTGAGTGAGCGGGGAATAGTCCTCTAGCAAAGGAACCAACCATTCTATAAGATTTAAAATACAATCCTTCTTCAACCAGTTCTTTAACATAATTTAAATTCATGGCAAACTCAAGGAGCAGATCCTCCTCTGACAAGGAACTAGCTACAAGGAATATTCTCAAAGGAAACATACCACCAATAAAAGGAACCAGCAAGACATGAAATCCTTATTTATGGCTACTAAAATATCTGTAGAATCTCAACTATTGATGCATGTATTTCCCTCCAGATCTGTTTGGATTTCACCTATTTAGATTCATGAAATGGGAAACAAAAAACAAGGTTCCCTAATCGAAGTTGCTTTTATGATACTCTTGTAGCAACCAAACTGGTGCATAGTCCTACAAGTCACAAAGCAGAAACATAACATGAGAAGAATTTCATCCTCACTTTCTCTATAAAGTATTCTGTAAAAATATTTAACTACAATTTGACTGTTTCTGATTTTCCACTTTTGCTTTGATGTTAGAGCTCAACTCGGTATTAAAAAGAAATGGTTTTTTGTTTTGATCGATTGACCTCAAAGACCGCTCTTCAGGAGTTTAATCATTCTGTACATAGCTGTTAGCAATCACATTTTAACAAGCAGATGACAAATTGCGATGGTGCAGATTATAAAATTGCGGCCTCAAGTTTATTTGCTCATTTTTTTCACAATCTGTGGTTTTCAATATTTGTAACAGAACCATAGATCATGCTTGCTTGCTAATGGCATGCTCACACAAACCTCTGCCTCGACAAGAATAAGAGGTCTAGTTTCTATCTCCTCACGGCCAACAATTGCGGGTCGCAGCTGCCCGTTCTGATTGATAAATCTGTAAGGATTTGAACAGTAGCTGTTTAAAACAGCTACTGTTGAATCTGAACAGTGGAGATTCTGAAGAAAAAAACTGGAAAATTCTGATGAACAAATACCAACAATCTTTCGGGAAGAACAACGAATGGGGAGCTGCATGCAAAATCATAAATCTCAACGAAAGCATTCCGTAGCTCCATTCATTGATTACAATAATTTAAACTCGTAAATTATACGAGGTCATCAACAAGGAGGAACAACCACGAGCTAGTACTGATCAGAAAGCTCGTTCATTACATAGAATACAGCGGACAACTGTGACTCTGTTAACAAGAAAATAAGTGAATATTATTAAAGAAAATATACTTGATAGAGGAATGTCTATGGAGCGCTGAATCCACGGCATGCAGCTGTTTGCATTATTCTCTCCCTTAATCCTCTTGGAACATCAGGGGGGACGACAACCGTGAAGTTGTTGCCCAGGCGATCCTGCACAGCCTGCAAATCCCCAGGTGCCCGGATAGTAATCTGTGGGAGTGGCTCACAGGATGAAGCACGAGGATTGGAAATGAAATCAGCTCTTTCGTGTAGCAAGTTGTGGAGAATGAGTTCACTTTGAACATCCCTGTATTCTTCCGTTGAGAGGGATTGAGAGACTCGGTATGCATACTGTGAGTCTGGCAGCAGCTTTTCATTACCTATGTAATTGGACATTTGTTTTTTAGAATTGACATGGATATGAAAGAGATCATCGTCGGCCATAGTTAAAGCTCAAAGCAAACACAGGCTGCAATGGTACTGATCATGGACTCCTTGCAGCTCATTATATAGGCCTGAACTTGAGGTTATTTCCACCTAAACCACCCCTAAAGCCTAAAGTAGTTTAATTGCACCAGTTTTGAACAGTAGAAATAGCTTGGAAATAGAAACGAAATATTCTGGCTATCAAAATTAGTATAATTATGCAAACCTTGAGTCTTGATAACATACTATTGATAACTAACAGTATAAACATATATCAGATTAAGACTTTTGGAAGGATAGGTGGGGAGGGGAAGAGGGGGGCAAAAAGGAGAAGTGGCTGGAATATATATTAATCATTTGCATGCATGGAATGTGCATGCTATACATTTCCTGCCGTTTGCAAGCTAATTTCCAATATCTCTGCATTGCAATTGAGGCTTTGCTGGTCCATATTACTTTATATGTATATATATAAAAAGGGTGCTTGGTCTTTGCTATAATTTTGGGATATTCAACCTGTGATATTGTTTTTTAAACTCCTTTTTTCTTCTATGGATTGGATCATTTGGCTTTCAATTGTCAATTAATCTAATAAACTTTGGGATCAACCAGTCATGGCTGATGCATTTCCACGGGAGAGTCTCACGAGCCTTCTCCTCTCAGAAACTCAATCGGCTACATTCTCACCAGTTAATTCATTTTTAGACACTTGTTGCTGCAATCATTTGATTTAATAGTGAGTTTTATTGAAGTAATTATTTTCTTCATGCCAATTCAGAACACCTCGGTGGCCGATGACAGCAATGGTCTTGTGATCAAACAATCATGATATTCACCATCCCCTAAATTAGTTTACTTGGAACATTTTTGAACACTAAGAAATAGCTTGGAAGCTCACTCTATACCTAAAACAGAAACGAAGAAATATTCTGGGTATCAAAATTAGTATTATGCAAACCTTGAGCTGTCAGTTGCATGCCGGGAATGTGCATCTCACGCTGTTTGCTAGCTAATTAATTTACTAGTCTTGTTTGTGGGTTAAGTTCCAATAAATTAAGTACTTTGATAGTAATATTTATTAAATCGAAGCAAGCTTATTTCCACGCTGGGAGACCAATCCTCTTAGCTTTGCCTTTGCCATGTGTATTTTCCATAGGAACTCACATAAATAAATAAATGGATTTATCCTTTAAAATCCTATACTTTATTGGAGATGGCCTTTGAACTTTCAGCAGCAAGGAAGAGAATAACATGTGTTATGTGCTACAGCAGCGCAACGTTGGTTAATTGTGTCTCTTTCGTTTTCATTGTGCTTATTCAGAGGCCTGGGATAGGAAACTTTACTTCTTTTGTTTTCCTTATTTTTTCATAAAAAGTAGAAAATCAAAGAAATTGAAGTATAAAAGGAAACTGGCTGATTGCGAGAATATTTCCTTTTCATTCTCCTTCGAGTATTGGCTGAAGCAACTGAAAATTTCTTGTGCCAGCCTTGCTCCTTCCACTAGTATTTTACCTTGAGCTACATTTGTGATATCTGAGGATTTAACAAGGGTGAAAATGGGATGATTCCAAGAGGAGAAGTCAAGAAAAGAAAAGAAAAGTGGGATCATAAACCGATAAAACATCAAACCATCGAAAGCTAAAAACAAATGACTTCTTTTTTTGTGTATTATTCTGCTAACAGACACCTTGATTGTTGAAGACTCTGCCATATTTAGTGGGAATAAGAGGAGTCATGACCCTCCATTTTCTGGGAAGACCTGATGTTTGTGGAATAACCGAAGAAGAGTAAGTTCCTTGCTAGAAATGGAAGATGCCACAAGGTGTTCTGTCGTCAATGAATATCACAAGTGACTCCTGAATCGATTCCTTAAACATTTTTTTGTTTTTTTTTTTTTTTATATTAAATAAATATCTCTCTCTTAGTGCTGCATGAGGAGAGGAAAAGAAAAGAAAAGGAACTTAAGGTGCTTGTCCCAAATGTATTAAATTGCAGCTTCATGTCAGCGATAAGACAATTAATAAGTATTTTAGTTTGAGTTAAATAAAGATCAATTGTTTGATCAAGAAGTCTAGTAGTTTACCAAGTTTCAGGAAAAATCCAGCTGCTTGAGCATTTGAGAAACCAGCCTATTTTCTTGCTTAAATTGTGCGGTAGAATAACATGACACAACCATTTAAAATGTTCAAGATATTATTATAGTATCATTTAAAATGTTGAAAAGACTAGATCAACTAATCTAAACTGCTGTCTGTCCAAGTCCCTCAAGTATTTGAGGTAAAGTTTTGGGAAGAAAATAAACGATGACCACACGACACGTCATCTGGTCTTCTTTTTTCCTAAAATGACATCATTTTTTACCAGAATTCAATGACATTTAAATTTAGTCCTTTGACTTCTAATTTCACCCCCCATTGACACAAGACTTCTAACTTTGTTTAATTTCACCCCTGTCGAACTTCAATGGCAGCCCCTACGTTATGTGTCTTTCTATTTTGGTCATTGCCCTTACATTTATACAATTTAGCCCCTAATTGACGCCAAAACTTTTATTTTCCTTCACTTCTACCCCTAATTTCAACCAATAGACTTGGTAAAAATTAAATTTAGTGTTCTAAAATTTCAATCTTCTCAATTAAGCTCAAATTAGGGTATCAAACTTAATTATTCACCAATCAAGGCCCTAACAAAATTAATTTGACATATTTCAAGTATAATTAAGTCCTTGCACTTACTTAAAACCTTTAATTGGACACCAAGTCAATCCTAAATATAATTAAACTATAATTTGGTCCATGATTGAATCAAATTGGCTTATTAAAATCCAACTATGCTTTTAGACTTAATTTTTATGTATATTTTTTGTCCGATAATAATTTATGTTGACCTTCAGTCTGTATTTTTCTTCAATTTGTTATGGAAAAATAGGGGTTTAAAAAAAATCCTAAAAACTTCAGCAAAACATCGAACAAAAAAATAAAATGAAAATAAAAATTATCCACCTTTGAAAAATGAAAAATGGCGAGTCCACAGCGCGCTGAGTCTGGTGCTACAGTGAATGTCTGATGTCTTTTAGTATATTGTATAATGGCCTCTCTTTTTGTCCACCTTTGATCTTTTAAAAGGTGACCTCTCTTTCTGTCTACTTCCTCACTGCACCTTTGATTTTTTTTAAATGTAGACGTGCATGTTGAAAGCAAGAAGTAGCAGATCACGCATCCCAGTCCACAGTGAATCTGAGTGTGCGTGAACAGTTGATCTACAGTACATCAACGATCTCCTTTAGTTTTCTTTGTAATTGTAATTGTAATAATTAATGACTCATCAACAAAAATAATTAAAAAAAAAAAGCTCCTTTAATTTGTAAGAAACTACCACGTGGTTTTCTTCCGACGACAGCCTCTTCAACATATTGTCATAAATATCTATTGTATTAAAGATCATGCTTTTCTACTCAATGAAATTTAAAGACTCGGTTTTCACTCTTGATTGCAGCCTCCATGGCAAGGAAAATTTATATGAGGGGAGGCCTTGGTGTGGGTGCTTTTCGTAGGATTTATGGTGGTAGCCAGAGGAATGGAAGTCGTCCACCCCATTTCTGCAAGAGCAGTGGCTCTGTTGCTCGTCACATCCTTCAACAATTGCAGAACGTGAACATCATCGATATTGGGTGAGCTACTTTCCTTGTAGCTATTTTTTTTTCAAATATTTTTATAATTTATCTTCAAATTATCCTTTCTCGAATTTTGTTTGATTTTCAGCTTATCAAATATGCTCATCTATGAAATCTTGCTTTGTTTTCATTTCACAATTGAAGTGGACTGATAAATATAGATTATACGGAAGAGTAATGAACTTGCTGATTTGTGTATTTTTATTTTGGTTACAGTGGGAGGATAATCACTTCAAGTGGCCGACGGGATCTTGACCAAGTTGCTGGACGCATTGTGGTAGCCCTGTGATCATCAAATACAGCTATGTTACAACTATCGTACTTTAGGTTTCAATTTGAATCCTGTGGAGAGATGTGATTGCAGCAAAGAGATTATATGTGATGATGAAAGTTTTGGTTCCAACTGTGGAATGTTTTTTTTATGTGAAAATGGTTTTTTTGGGATGTTGCATTTCAGTGATTAGATTTTTTTTTAGCCTACATTCTCGTCGTTTTTTTATTTCCTTGCACTTCAATTGGAAGATGAATGTGATTGGATTGTTACGAAAAAGCACCAGCAAGTTTAGCTCCATCTCAAAAGGTATTGTAATCATTCTTAGTGATCTGTCTCTGCGGGTTGTCAAACTTCTCTGGGCTTCAATTTTTTTGTTAAACCAGGGTCCCCGATGATCGAAAGAAAATCAGCCTAAAATGCGTTGCCTCCTCAATCAGTTCCTTCATTTTACTGTCAGCATGGCAATCAAACAAGGCAGGAAGGAATAATGATAGTAAATAATATATTCTTGTATGTTCGGATGAAGATGCAGATCTCCTGCAAAGTATTGGTGCTGATATTAAGACTTTTAGTAGAGAAAAAAACTTTCTTTTATGAAAATCTTGTTTGTAGAGAGTAATCATGATTTCATAAGAGTTGTTGCAAACTGATGCAGTGTCGCTTATATATATATACTAGCAACATAGCCTGCGCGGTGCCGCGGGCATTCATGTGTATATAATACTATATAATTAGATTGATAATGATTAACTTATAATATGTACAGATTTATAAGTTATCGTCCAGTACATAAAAGGGTTTGTTGTGCAAACACAGGTTACATCTTATTTTAACCAGCAAAGCAGGTTCCATTTTTTCATGGTTCAAGAAACCAACTTCAGATCGAAACCAAGCACATATGACATGAACTCACATTCTTTCAATATCACTTGGCTTGAGAGCACCCCCTACAGAAGCAGGTCTCAAATATCAGAAAAAACCACAGCATTGAGCTGTAGTGAACTTTACAGCATGAAAGCAGATAAAGGTCACTAAATAATATTGTTTTAGATGAATGGCTTTGGTAGTTTGGTGCAGCAGTGCAAAAAATTTGATTCAAATAATCATCAGTTCATTATTTATTCTGTAATGGAATCAACCCGCCAAATTCCAGGGTGCCAAAGTAAGACAGTAAATTATATTTCAGCAGCAGAATAATATTTCTTTACTTTCATTGTCAAGAAAAGGAAAGAAGCTAACCAAATCAGAACTTCAGTCATCCAATGACTTTGGGAAACCACATGTAAATTTCTACGACCTATCAAAACTTAATGCAAGAGAACATGCCTTTTACAGGGCAAAGGCAGCACTCCTCAACTTCAGGAGATTCACATGCTCTGCATACCCATGAAGCAAAATCCTGAACATTCCTTACCCCGTAGCATTCTTGGTGGACAGCTATTTGACACCTGAAAATAAAATTTATAAAGGGAAAAATAGGTCTCGGGCAATGGTAATTGAGTACATAATTCATTTTTAAGCTTAAAGCAGCACTTAATTTCATTGATCACCCAAATAACACTGAACAGGCACAAAGAAATAGGTGAGACAGGGCCTTACCTGTTACAGATTATAATTTTGTTATCATCCCAATCTTCAATCCATCTACAAACATCACATCTTTCTGATGTCCATTTGGCATATATAGGTTCATACATCTAAGGAGGTAGTCAAAAGGTGGAAGTTCAATCTCTGATAAGCAAACAATAACTGGTTGCCAAAGAATAGCTAAATTTTTTTAACATGTGCATAGAAAGGTAAGAATAAACAAATAGAAGCAAAGGATGTCAAGGACAAAAACATCAAAGATTGTCCAAAATCAAAAGCTAGATACGAACAACAGGCAATGCAAAAGCAAAGAAATTGAAGGAGGAGAAGAAACTCACAATGGAACAAACACTAAGGTTCAACGGAAATTTGCGAAAATAAATAGAAAAATTATTTTGCCCAATCTGAAAAGAAACTGTCAATTTCTTCTCCCTGCCAGGTGTAAATGAATCCTGGGGGTAAAAAATGACTCCCACAACCACTTTCCCCACTCAACACTCAATATGGACATAATTTAAATATCAAAGGTGGAAAAAACACTCCTTTTCCACTCTAACCGAAATTTTAATCCTCCCCCGAACACTTCTATCTTCTTATTTTTCCAACCCAGACCAAAACCCTCTATTCAAAAGCAAGAACACAACATCAACTTTCTGCATAGTTTTTCCTAAGGCTGGCTCTTTGAAGAGCTCAAACAATCCCCACCATTTATAGGCACCATAAGCATGAAAGTCTGGTTAACTTTGATGAAAATATACATGGAGTTTTTAATGCTAGTTAATTTCTGATATATCAAATTATGATGCACATCAAAGTTCTTTATTTGGCAATATCAACTGCCATCAACTGAAAGCTAGACAGCAATGGCAATTTCCATGGATGATTATGAGGGGTTAATACTAAAAATCAATCAACAAACCAGCAAACAATCACTGAAGACCATAAACAACTAACCTCAAAAGTTGGACGAATAACACAAAGGATCCAACGTAGTCTTGGCAGCAAAAGGTGATAAAGAGCAGGCAACAGCTTCATAAAACAAAACCGAAGGAATTAAAAAAATCAAAATAAAGATTACCACGCAAAACAGTTTCTATCTCTTTGTTTGTTCTTTTTATCTTCAAATTGTTTTAGCAGAATGGTTATTTTCACTGGTGTGTTTATTTAAACAACCATAATAATTTTTTTCAAGAGAATAAGTGCATTTTTTGTAACTCCTGTCAATTTTAAATCGTAAGGTTAGGTCTTCTTCTCCACACATCAACTTCAGAATTTGATCAAAATGGATAGGCAACAAATGCATACATATATCTCATAGGAATAAATAATCCAAAAAGGTATTGACAGTTTTGATATAGGTATGAGGACCTTGGAAATTGTTTTGACACATTCAGATCAAAGACTATTTGTATAACCACTCATTTTTCATTATTGTTCAATTCTAATCTCTTGGCATGTTTTCCTATTCCATATGGAAGCTTTGTTTTGTAAGAGTTTTCTCTATTGTTGTACTTTGTCAAACAATGCAATGTTCATTATTCCAAACCTTTTCTAAATCTGGTCACTCCAGGTTTCATGATTTCAATATGATTGCAGCGCCATCATTCTATGCAACATAAAGATAAAACTTGACAAAAATCAAATATGTCAAAAGACAACTTACCACGCTCTCTGAATTATGTCGGCACCTCCCAGCACAGAAATCAAAAACACTTGTATAACTCACTGCTAAAAAAGAAATGTAAGCACCACCTATTGTCAAATGATACTCGCATAAAATTTGAAATTTCATAAGAGGGAATATTCAGTTTCTTGTATTACATAAAACCTAACAAATTGCAGGCATGAACAGCAAAAAGATATGTAAGCTGAAATTTTAGCTGGCATGAACAACAAATTGCAGGCATGAACAGCAAAGCAAAGAAGTCCTTTTCCACTCTAACCGAAATTTTAATCCTCCCCCGAACACTTCTATCCTCTTATTTTTCCAACCCAGACCGAAACCCTCTATTCAAAAGCAAGAACACAACATCAACTTTCTGCATAGTTTTTCCTAAGGCTGGCTCTTTGCAGAGCTCAAACAATCCCAACCATTTATAGGCACCATAAGCATGAAAGTCTGGTTAACTTTGATGAAAATATATATGGAGTTTTTAATGCTAGTTAATTTCTGATATATCAAATTATGATGCACATCAAAGTTCTTTATTTGGCAATATCAACTGCCATCAACCGAAAGCTAGACAGCAATGGCAATTTCCATGGATGATTATGAGGGGTTAATACTAAAAATCAATCAACAAACCAGCAAACAATTACTGAAGACCATAAACAACTAACCTCAAAAGTTGGATGAATAACACAAAGGATCCAACGTAGTCTTGGCAGCAAAAGGTGATAAAGAGCAGGCAACAGCTTCATAAAACAAAACCGAAGGAATCAAAACTAATTGTTCAACAGATTGCAAGGAAAAATGAGAAGCAAGGAAGGCAAGAAGAGAAAGAACAAACCAAAACCAGAGCGAACAAAAGATTGCAGATAAAATGGAACCAAAACCAAAAAAAAGCAAATACATGGAACATAACTCAACACACGAAGACTCCAGAATGACGGCGTAGTGCACTGCATGAAGCGCCAAAAGGGAAGAAGACAAAAAAAGAGCATGTGATCCTGCCAAGCATACAGATCAATGCATTAATGTGAAATGACATTACGTCAAGCCATTAATTAAAGTAAGCAAACCATAACGCAACAGTAAAACTCAAACGAACTAATTAAACGAAACTACAACAGTAATGAAGGAATGAAACGGCATGCAGAATAAAACAATAATCAACTGACCCAAGCTGAAACCCGAAAGCAATTAAGGAAGAACCAATGAGCCGAAACCATACCCAGAGCAAACCGAGACATAATCGACAGAAAATTGGAAACCCAATCCCACCATAAGCCAATTAAACCAATAACCCACTCCCCAACACATACAAATCAGAAAACCCAAGTCACCCAAACCCAACCCAACCCAACCCAACAAAATGCCATTCATCCACCATACAAAACCAAAAAAATTCGAACAAACACCAACCCAACAAAACCAACCACCCAACACCCATCCCAGGTAAAGCAGGAATCTCGAGAGAAGATGCAAAAAACAAACAGAAAAATCGAACCCATTAACCCATTCGGAGCACACACAACAAACCCCAAATTGACGCAAGAAAGTGGCAGAAAACATACCTCATAGAGCCACCAAGCAAACCAACGAACCGAGACAACGGGACAACCGAACGCCGGCTCAGATCGACCCGAAATGAGGCCATGAACCCCCACTCACGCCCGCCCGACCAAGCATTAAGAACCCGCCGCTCAACCTCTCTCCCCGAAACGAAAATACAAAGAAGCAATAAAGACAGCCAAAAGGCAAATAAGCCCCCAGGAAGAAATTGCAAGAACGGGACTCATTAAGGGCAGAACAGTCACGCCACTGCCACAATCCATAGTAAATTTACTCTAAGTGCACAGTGTCAGCTACAGTTAAATGTCCACGGCATTTAGATATTAGGTAATACGAGCTGACTTGCCCGCGCGTTGCGCTGGGCTTTTTTCTATGTAGAGAATTAATTGATTTTTTACGTGTTGTAATTAGTATTTTTTTAATTGTTTAAAAATTATTTTTGACATTAGCACATTAAAATTATGTAAAAACATTATTTTTTTAATTGAAAATTTAAAAAATTTAAAATTTATTCAAAAGCAATTTCCAGACGCATTACCAAACACTCTTGTAATCTCTCACCAGAATCACAATTCAATCAACTTTTTTAAATAGTAATGAACAACGAAAACCACAGTTCAAATCACTTTTTATTACTGTTTGAATTTGCAATCTCCTTTAGCTATGTATAAAATAATAGTCATGGTACACGTAAGCTAGTTTGGACATTCTAGTTATAAAAAAAAATTATAAGTTGAAAAAAGCAACAATGTCCAAGGATTATTCGTGGCACGTGTAACCTACCCCGGATATAAAAAATATATATACGTGAGAAAAAAAATATGGTGCGTGTAAACTGACCCGGACATCGCGATTATCAAAAAAACCAAAAAAAAGAAGCCTGAAAAAAAGAAAAGGAGAACACATTTTCAAACATTAATAAAAAGTGAAAATTGTAAAAAAACAATTAAGTTTAGAGATTTATTGTGATGCGCATAAGCTAACCCGGACATCCCAATTATAAAAAGAAAATGACTGAAAAAAAACATGTCAAAAACTAATGAACAGTAGAAAACACTAAGTAATGAACAGTTGAAAACACTGTTCTTTACTCAAAAATCATTTTCGGTGGCAGGGGGACTCAAACTCCCGCGACCTGCCACATACATGTCACCATTACCACTCGCCCAAGTGACTTCTTCTGTCAGTTGTAGGATCCAAATAATTATAAAATCTTATATTTTTAACTATTCCAAAAAATCGTTGCGACAAAGATTCGAACTCCCGCGCCCCGCTTTGCTTGGGCGCGCTCCTACCATCCAGCCAAGCAACTTCTTTAGTCAGTTGTAGGATATGAATAATAATAATATAATATTGTAATTTAATTATTACAAAAATTCGTAGCTATAGAGATTCAAACTCAGCGCCCCCCTTTATTTATTGTAACCACCAGGCCAAGCGATTTATTTATTTAGTTGTAGTGTACAAATAAAAAAATTATTATTGAGTAATTTGAGTGCTCCCGTCCACAGTTATCTGTGTCTAGGTGAACAGTGCAAAACACTGTTATTTTAACTTATAAAAGAAATTTATACGTGGAAAAAAATTAAAACAAATGTTAAAAATGGGTCCAAGTATTATTCGTGACGCGTGTAAGCTACCCCGATTATAAAAGAAATGTACACGCGGGAAAAAAATTGTGGTGCGTGTAAACTGACTCAAACACCGTGATTAAAAAAACCGATAAAAGAAGGGAAAAATAAATTTTAAAATAGTAATGAACAATAAAAATTATAAAAATAAAAGTTCAGAAATTTATCTTGATGTACCGGACACTTTGGTTATTAAAACAGGGAAAAAAAAAAGCCCGGAAAAACAAAGAGATTACCCTTTGCAACAGTGATTTCACTGTTCATTATTAGACAAAATTGTGCTGCTGAGATTCAAACTCAGCAGCGCCCCGCGCGAATCGTCGTTGTGACCGCTCGGCCAAGGTCTTGTTTGTGCAGATATTGGATACAAATAATAATAATAATACTAATAAATATAATAAATGTTCCAAAAGATAGTTTTAGTGGGATTTGAACTCGCGCGCCCAGCGTCGCTTGGGCGCGTTGTAACCACTCGCCCGAGCGGCTTTTTTCATCATCTCTAGTATTCCAATGATAATATTATGTTTAAGTAATTTCACTATTCAAGTCCACAGTGCTTCTGAGTATAGATGAACAGTGGTAATTGCTACAGTAGAACCGCGATTGGTTATTAAAATATAAATATCATCACATTAAACAAATAAAATGAGAAAAAATATGAACAAAACTATAAAAAAATAAGATCTGAGGATTAATTGTGGTGTGTTTAAGTTAACCCAAACATCTCAATTAAAAAAATATATATATATAAGTAGGAAAAAAAATATAACAAGAAAAAAAAATATTTCATGAAAAAAAAATAGAAAAAAAAGAAGAAAGGAACGAAAAAAAATAAAAAAATAAAAAAATAATTAGGAAAAAAAAGAGAAAAGTAAAAAAAAAAAAGGAAATCACTGTCACATTAAACAAATAAAATCAGAAAAAATAAGAAAGGAAAGAAAAAAAAAATTAGAAAAAAAAAAAAATCACTGTTCAAATCCACAATGAAAGCAGTCTTGATGAACAGTGGAATCTGCACAGTAAATGTGCGTCCTCCTTTAGCTGTATAGATAATGCCTTAAATAAAGGCTTTAATTCGCTTCTCATTAAATTAACTGCATGTTTGTGAAAGTATTTTTTTTTAAATGATTTTTTACATTAGAAAATAATTTAAAAACACTAATAATATTTAATTTAAAATAAAAAATAAAAATATATTTTTTTAATTTTTGTTCAAAAAACATTTTTTAATATCTGTATCTATAAAAATGAGTCAAAAACTGCTAAAAGGCAAATATGCGGATCTTTCCAGTGAGCTTACTACCTGATTATATCCTTTTCCATTATTCGATCAAAGTTGACCGTGAAATACTGGGGAAAGAGCAGTGTGATGCTCCCTAGATGGATGCACTTTTAGGCATTGGGGCGAGACCTCACTTCTGATTTTGCTAAGGTGAATAAAAGAAATTTTTTTAAATGAAACAAAAAATGTTAATAGTGTTTTTTTTTTATAATATTATATATCTGGGCAAATAGAATTTTTGTTAAATAATATTAAAAAAAATAATTATAAAACAATATTTTATGTTTAATACTAATGTTAATCAATACTATTTTAAATAAATAAGATAAAAAATTAAAGACAATATTGAGTTATAGAATTTTTCAAACTTTTAATCCGTGGTATTATATTTGAAACATTATATATAGAGAAGTTTTAAAACTTAATTTTTAATAAATATAACATTGAATGATAAATTAATTGAGTTATTATTTTTATTTTTATTATTATTATGATTGAGGCAAAATCCAAAAAAAATATTACCAACATAAGAAAATATTATTTGATTTGAAAAAAAAAAGAAAAAAAATAAAGGACTTAACCAAATTGCTATTATATGATTGAGGCAAAATCCAAAAAAATTATTACCAGCATAAAAAAAATTTATTTTATTTGAAAAACAAAGGAAAATAAATAAAGAAAAAAATCAAAATTAGTATTGTTATCATTATGAATATAATTATTATAACCGTTTGGATTATAATAAAATTTGTTATTATTGATATTCTTAATATTATTTTTATGAGTTATTGTTACTATTAACACTATAGTCATAAGTATTAATACCATAAGCACCATAATCATTATAATAAATTATTATTGTTATCAATATTATTGTTTAAACAATGAAAATTATTAAATTGACCCAAAAAACACTAGTTCAAAACATTCTAGTTACTATGGTTCTTCAAGTTAAGACTTATTTATGCTGAATGTAGGTTCAAACCTTGAAGGTACTTAACACCTATTACATAATATTAATTGCTCACTTGAAATTATTATTATTCGTTTTATAAATTTTAAATCCTGTGGGGAAATGTTAAAAATTTGATTTAAAATTTATCTTTAATGATAACCATTAGTAATAATTAATATAGTCATTTTAATTAATTACCATAAGTGTTATATTTTAAAAACTTTTGGATGCGAGGAACCCCCTGGAAAACGATTTTTATGGGCCTAGACGAGTCAGTAAAACCCGACTGTCACAGGCTTTTTCAAGGGGTGTACGTCCTGACTCGAATTTGAGATCTGCTGCGCAGATTGTAAGTATCCTGCCATCACTCCACACCCCTTGGGGACTAAAATAGGAGGTCCTACCAAGAGTTATAATTAATTACTATAACTATTTTGTATTTAAATTGTATTAATTGATTATCATTAATTCATCATATTTAATTATTTTAATATAATTAATAATTGACATTTCTGTAAAGTATATTCATATATGGAAGGAGCAATTGAAATGTGATATAGATTCCGAAGAATAAAATAGAAGCACTTACCTATTTTAAATTATTCTCCCATATACTTTTTATTCATTTCTTTATTCTCTCAAGTTCTACTATATTTATTTTTATTCTAATAATTTAAGTGAGAATTAAGGGTGATTAAATGTTTGAAAAACTTTTGTTGCATCTAAAAATTTCAACGGATTGTTATATCTTTAAGAGTGTTTCTAAGAAATTGCTCAAATTTTTATAATAACAACTCTACCAACACATTAAAACCTTCAAAAATATTTTGTAGCAAAATTCTACTCATTGATTGGTTGAGATTTATTTGTTTTGTTTTATTTTTGGCAAGGAGAATTAATTACCGCCTGCAAATTTCACTTTAGTATAATATAATTTCCTGCACTCCTAATTTAAATAGGAAAGAAATAATTTCCTACACTACCAGATACAGACACAAGACAGCTGCCCTGTTAAATTTCCTAGAATGTTTTGTTTTCAACAGTGTGTGTGTCTATATATACACACGCACATTGCAGCAGTCGGAAGAAGAAGAATATCAATGGAGCATCAGAAGAGCCATCTAAAGGAACACATGTTCCAGGTATCTCTATCCTGCTACCTGTAGCTATACTCGTATTTTTTACTTTCTGGGTTCTCCATATAACTTCATTTGGATCATCCTGTAGTAAAGTTTAATTTTCTCTCTTTCGTTAATTGTTCTTTAGTGCTAGAAAATCATTAGCAATCGATTGATTTCATGGGTTCTGATCAGGTCGAAGCCATAGAAGAGGATCGGATCAGCCAGCTCCCTGATCATATCCTTTCCATCATTCTATCAAAATTACCCTTGCAAGATTTGGTTAGGACCAGTGCACTATCCAACAGATGGAAGCACCTCTGGGCCCTTAGGACCAACCTCAATTTCGATATGGACGGCATCTTCGGAAGCAATCATGGAAGGCCCCATTTCAGTACAAAACAATGCAAACACTACAAAGAAGTTAAGCTCGAGTTCGCAAGGTGTGTCGATGGCTTCCTGCAGAATTTTCAAGGCACAAAAGTAATTTCTTTCAAGCTGCATTTTTTGAAGCATCTTGGAGACACTTCTAGCATGAATCGATGGATTCGTTCTGTGATTGGATTGGGAATTGAAGAGCTTCAGCTTGTCTTGTCGGGCATGACATTTTCATATCATCATCATTGCCTACTAGACGATGAATACTATATATTTCCACATTGGCTCCTTCCCCATCCCAGTGATTCAAGATTAAAGCACTTGCACCTACGAACTTGTGTTTTAAAACCTCCTGCTGATTTTATCGGATTCAACAAACTAATAACTTTACGTCTGCGCGACGTGTTTTTGGGAGATGATTTTCTTGCATCCCTCTTCTCCAACTGCTTGCTTCTTCAAGGTCTAGTGTTGAAACGCTGTAGACATTTGTCCCTCTTAAAAGTTTTCAGCTCTTCACTTCAAAATTTATCGTTGATTGATTGCTCCGATCCATCACCGGTTGAGGTAATAGCCGTGAATCTCACGGATTTTGAGTATAGTGGAGACTTCATGAAGATCACTGTACTTGTTGCTCCTTGTCTGGTAAAGCTCTATTTCAATTTCAATTCTGTGCATGTGACAGACATGCCGAATACATTATCCCTCTGTGCAACGTTTCCAACTTTACAGACTCTAATCCTGTATCTTGATCCTTGGAAGGTACGTACGTGAAGATTTAGATTTCACCAAGTGTAACTAACCTCCAAAGATGACAATGAGAATCTCTGTTTTCATTCAGGAAAAAAAAATACCACAAAGCATGGACTCGCTCAGAAATCTGAAGCAACTACAGCTATTTTATATCACAGCAAGTGAGGAGGAGGATCTGCTGTGGGTATTGACATATCTAAATGCTTGTCCACTTCTGGAGAAACTTGATTTGATGGTCAGTGACAGAATCCTTACAGCTTTCTATGTTTTCCAATCTTATAAACAACAAGTAGAATTATCTATTATAGTTTTTTTAACCGCTTCGTTATGTTCTTCTGATGTTTTGCTCATGCGTTTCTTGTCGAGGCTGTCTAATTAAACTCTGATTATAGCCTATTGTGCCATCCGTCTTATTCTGCCTCAGTTGTGCTTGTTATGCAGACATATTTTAATTGATGAACTGCTTTATTTGGTTTTATGCATCTCTTGTTTAGAATGTAGTTTTCTTGTGCATCTGTACGTAATTGTGTTGAGGAACATGTGTGCTACTGTCATGTATAGCATCGTCACCAATTCCTATCCATCTTAAAACACCAACTGCTGTTATCAACTTACATTGACAGTTTCATTTGCCAAAACAGTAGGGGTACAATATTTTTGTCTATAACTGCGAATCTTATAGTGATTTCGCTTTCTTGTCCATAGCTGGGTGGAGCAGAATTCCTGGAAAATCAAAGAGAGATACGAAATATTTGTGGATGCACATACAGCAGACTCAAAAAGGTTGGGATAAATGGATTTGATGGTAACTGGTATGAAATGGAGTTGATAACACATATACTGAAAAGTGCAATATCCCTTGATCAAGTTGTTATCAATCCCTTGCGTAGTTTTTATCTCGGAGGTGATGAATGGCATAGTTGGACTCCAGATGAGTCCTGGCGTGAATCACGACAGGATAGTGTTAGAAAATCGCTTCAAGAAAATGCTCCTGCTGGTGTTCATCTTGTAGTCTTATGATGCCATTTGTAATGTTTTTCAAGTAATTCTTCAGTTTTTTTAATTCTTGTAATTTGCTCTCATTTGTTTGGAAGAAATTTCCGCAAGAAACTTAGAAACTGCTCTTACTTTTGTCATTTTTATACGTTGCCCGCTACAAGTCCATGTAATTCACAATGCTTGACGACTGATGGTTCAAAATAATTTCTGCACCGTCATGAGTGTGTAATCGAGAACGCATTAGGAAAGGAAGGTCAAATTGTTTCATTTCCTGAGGAAGGTAGCTAGGAACATCTTGCCATATCAGACTATTGGAGATGGCCTTTGAACTTCCAGCCAGGAAGAGAATAAGGGAGACCTGTGTTCTGGGCTGTTTTTAATGTTCAAGGACTAAGCTGTAATGATTCTAAATGGAGGGACCCTACTGAAGTCTTGTTATCTTCAACCTCTAAACCATATTGCCTAGATTTACAGCAAGGCTTTTTTATAATTTCTCAATATTTTTACACCTAACACATCAATTAAACAAAACAAATCTCAAAATCATTATTCCTAATAAATGATCTAACATTCAACCAATTAAATCAATAATCATAACAATTCATTCATGATATTTCAATCATCTCATCAATTAAACCTAAAATAAAATCTTAAAAAACATAATTTTCAATAAATTCAAAATATTATCTAATAACAACCTTATGTATAACTGATAGAACACCATTCTTATGATAAAAACAAATTTATGCCTTTTTCGAGAACTTAAAGACAGAGTCTTGTTTTTTCATGTCCTTGACGATGGGACTCTATATTGGAAGTTCATTCTATACCTAAAATATTCTAGTTAGGTAACTTACTACTGATAATAAAAAGCGAGTCAACTTGTGTTAACCTGTAAATATCATGACCCAATTCATGCAATTAGAATAACTAGATATAAATTGAAAAAAAATCACAAAGCTAATCTTAAAATAAAATTAATATCGACTGATAAAATTAGAAAAAAAAAATAAGAAAAAAATGATGATGATTCACCTTGCCATATACAACATGCTTTATTTACTAATATGATACCATCATTATGTTGTTACATCTAGCCACCATTATCTTATTACATCTAACCAAGACTATATATATATATAGGTTTCTAGCAGAGGCCCAACATTGATTATGAGGAAACTTATTCTCCAGTGATGGATACAATCACTTTCAGATTTTTTTATTGATCTAGTGGTCTCAGAAACTCTAGATATGTGTTTAATGGATGTAGTTGCAGCATATCTATATGAATCATTAGATAAAGACATTCATATGAAAATCCTTGAAGGATTTACAATGTCTAAAGCCTTTTGTAATGAACCCAAAAGTGTTTATTACATTAAACTATAAAAATCTTTATATGGGTTGAAGCAATCTAGTCGGATGTGGTAATCGTCTTAATGAATACCTCTTAAAAAGAAGATTTGAGAATTGTGAGATTTGTCCGTGTAGTTTTATTAAGAAAACAATATCCGAATTTGCTATTATTACAATATGTATTGATGATATAAATATTATTGGTACTCTTGAATAGCTCACAAAAACTACAACCTATTTGAAAAATGATTTAAGATGAAAGATCTCGGAAAAATAAATTTTTGTCTTGGTTTACAGATCGAATATCTTTCAAATGGAATACTTGTACATCAATCGATGCATACAGAAAAAGTCCTAAAATATTTTTATATGGACAATGCTCATCTTTTGAGTACACCTATGGTTGTTCGATCACTTGATGCGAAAAAAGACCATTTTTGACCTCCAGAAGAGGATGAAGAAATTATTGGTCTTAAAGTACCATATCTTAGTGCTATTGAAGCACTTTATATATCTTGCAAATTATACAAGACCAAATATAGCTTTTGCAGTAAATTTATTGGCAACATATAATTCCACTCCCACAAAAAGACATTGGAATGGAGTCAAATATATATTTCGCTATCTCCACGGAACAACCAAAATGGGGTTATTTTATTGTGGATCAAATTTACAATTGATTGGATATGCAGATGCAGGTTATCTTTCTGATCGCAACAAAGGTAGATCACAAACATGTTATTTATTTACCTATGACGGTATTGCAATTTCTTGGAGATCTATCAAACAAACATTAGTGACCACTTCATCAAATCATTCAGAAATTATCGCAATACATGAAGCAAGTCGAGAATGTATATGGCTAAGATCAATCATCCAACATCAAGAAATGTGGATTGTCAACCATTGAAAATAATCTCACAATATTGTTTGAAGATAATATTCCCTGCATCACTTAACTCAGAAGAGACTATATTAAAGAAGACAAAATAAGACATACCTCACCAAAGTTTTTTTTATCACTCACGAGCTTCAACAAAAAGAAGAAATTGATATCAAACAAATCAGGTCAAGTGATAGTTTAATAGACTTATTTACAAAATCTTTACCAGCCTCAACTTTCAAGAAACTTGTTCATAATATTGAAATGTGTCATCTTAAAGATTTGTCATAAGACATGTACTTTTGAGGGGAAGTCAATGCAAATTGTATTCATTTCTTCGCTTAGGTTTTTTCCCACCGGATTTTCCTTTGCAAAGTACTAATGAGACAATTTGATACTGTTTTACTAAATCCTAAAGTATTCAAATATGGATCTTGAAGTATCTATATAAAACCCTCTTTTGAATTTTAAAGTACATGATCATTCAAGAAAATATTATAAATCTATAATTATGTGTATTAAATGTTCATGACTCTTGAGTTTAGTCTCTTGAATTTCCTTGACCCTTGAGTTTCCTTGACCCTTGAGTTTATTTTCTTCTTCTATAAATAGATCATTTGTCTTGTATTCTTAGTACTTTTGAAAAAATAGAAGAGGTCATAATAAAAAAAGTACTTCTCTCTTGTCTCTTTTAATTCTTTGAATATCTATACCTTTATATGTTAATTATTTTTTTTATAACAATAAATATATTAATACCAAAAAAATCTTCATATGTTTTTTCCAATCACCAACTTACATAATTAATTACTTGTAATTTTTAAATCAAAAGCTATCATTTCCATTATTGCTTGTAAATTAAATGAATTAATTAATACTTTGTTAACAAAATTGGTAAAAACACACACTTGCAACGACACGTCGTTTAAAAAATCACATCTGCAAGTCACCTCCATGTTTTAAACTTTTAATAGTCATATCTCCACTATCATAACCCCCTCAGGTCTCCACTGTTTTTATCTACAAACCCTCACACACTAACCAAAATCATGGCTTGGAAGCGCCTTCTAACCCTAGCTCGCCGGCCCCACAGACCTTTATCAGCAACCACGCCCAGATCCTTTTCCAATGCCGTCGCCTCCGCCAGTCCCACCACCCCACCCACCCCACCACCACCAACCGCCATGATCTACGACCGATTAGCTGAATCAGTCAAATCAAAGCTCAAACTCCTCGAAAACCCGGACCCAAGATTCCTCAAATACGGGTCGCCCCACCCAACTCTCAAAAACCATACCCATATCCTCTCCTCACCTGAAACCCGCATCACCACGCTCCCTAATGGTCTCCGTGTCGCTACTGAGTCAAATCTGGCTGCTAAAACTGCGACTGTTGGGGTTTGGATTGATGCCGGGTCGGGATTTGAGTCCGAAGAGACAAATGGGACTGCTCATTTCTTGGAACATATGATATTTAAGGGAACGGAGAAGAGGGGGGTGTGAGGGAATTGGAAGAGGAGATAGAGAATATGGGAGGGCATTTGAATGCGTATACAAGTAGAGAACAGACTACTTCTTAAGCTAAAGTTATGGACAAAGATGTTAATAAGGCCTTGGATATTTTGGCTGATATTTTGCAGAATTCTACTTTCGATGAGGGGAGAATATCTAGGGAGAGGGACGTTATTACTTTGGAAATGAAGGAGGTAAATTTGGGTTTTTTCTGTTGATTGGAAATGGGTTTGAGTCCGAAGAGACAAATGGGACTGCTCATTTCTTGGAACATATGATATTTAAGGGAACGGAGAAGAGGGGGGTGTGAGGGAATTGGAAGAGGAGATAGAGAATATGGGAGGGCATTTGAATGCGTATACAAGTAGAGAACAGACTACTTCTTAAGCTAAAGTTATGGACAAAGATGTTAATAAGGCCTTGGATATTTTGGCTGATATTTTGCAGAATTCTACTTTCGATGAGGGGAGAATATCTAGGGAGAGGGACGTTATTACTTTGGAAATGAAGGAGGTAAATTTGGGTTTTTTCTGTTGATTGGAAATGGGTTTTTGTTGTCTAACTCTAGCGTTTTGTGTTTGGTGGTTGTAAAATTCTGTCTTTTGAGTTTTGGGTTTTGGTTGTTTATGTGTAAAGTTTTGTGCTTTTGGGTTAAACTGTTATGAAAGTTGGTGTCTTTGTAGCTCTGGGTTAATGGGATTTGACATGGTTCTTTCTATTTTTTGGTTGAGCACGTGGGAATTAGAATTGCATAGTTAGCTATGCCTGCTGGTTTTTAATTTAGAAGTGCTAATAGTTGTTGATTTACTTACTAGTAAATGAGGGATGTCATTGTTGTTTGCAAGTTTGGGTCATTTAGGTAAACTTTTTGGTGTTTGTCTTATGAAGTTTGTCTAAATAGAAGATGTGGTGTTTGCTGTCGGGTAGTTTTAGATGTTAGGTCCTAGCATCAGAGTTTCAAGCTTGTTTAAATGAATCCTGGCTATGGAGAAATGGTCATGTATTTGTTAGTGGATGGTTTTAAATGTTATGTTCCAGTGATAAAGTTTTAAACTTGCTTAACTGGATCTTTGTTGTAAGCATACTGAGTTGTTTGCTATGCTGTGTACCAAACAAAATGCTCAATTGCTTTTCAAAGTTATGAAAGGGGGTAATTTCCGTGTATAAATGTGCTGTTGTATTCTTCTTCTAGTAACATTTTACTGCACCCATTCTGTTTGTTTATGGATATAGCCTTGCTTGATTTTGCTTCCTGCTTCTAATGGTTATAGATGATGTATGTGGAAAATTGTAGGTTGAGGGGCAAACCGAGGAAGTAATTTTTGACCATTTGCACGCAACTGCTTTTCAATACACTCCTTTAGGTAGAACTATTCTGGGACCTGCTAAAAACATCGAGACAATATCGAGGGATGATCTTCAGAACTATATACAAACACACTACACAGCTCCTAGAATGGTAATGCCTTATGTTATTTTACTTTTGTATAAGATGGAGTTGTGGGATCGCCAATCACATATTTCCATTTTTCTTTATGCTTGCTATTAAGATTGAAGGCCTGCTGTTGAAATTCTTGTCACGGGTATTTGTGTGACTTTCATTTCAGGTGATTGTTGCATCAGGGGCTGTGAAGCATGAGGAATTTGTTGGGGAAGTAAAGAAGTTGTTTACGAAGTTATCATCTGATCCAACTACTGCTGCTCAGTTAGTTGCCAAGGACCCTGCATATTTCACTGGTTCTGAGGTGGGAAGATAAAACTTGAAATCCATGCCTTCTTTCTATGCAGTTTTCTTTCTCTAAACTACTGGTTCTGCTTATTGCTGTGAAAAATCAGGTTAGGATAATTGATGATGATGTTCCTCTGGCACAATTCGCAGTTGCTTTTCAAGGAGCATCTTGGACAGATCCAGATTCCATTGCTTTGATGGTCATGCAGGCTCTGTTGGGTTCTTGGAACAAGAGTGCAGGAGGTGGAAAGCACATGGGGTAACCTCTCCTCTCTCTAATCTACCACATTCATCACTATTCATCTTTAAAAAGTTATTTGTATTCAGGGAAGCTTCACTTAGCAGTTTACTTTATTATATATCAGGCTAGGATAATTGATGATGATGTTCCGCTGGCACAATTCGCAGTTGCTTTTCAAGGAGCATCTTGGACAGATCCAGATTCCATTGCTTTGATGGTCGTGCAGGCTCTGTTGGGTTCTTGGAACAAGAGTGCAGGAGGTGGAAAGCACATGGGGTAACCTCTCCTCTCTCTAATCTACCACATTCATCACTATTCATCTTTAAAAAGTTATTTGTATTCAGGGAAGCTTCACTTAGCAGTTTACTTTATTATATATCAGGCTAGGATAATTGATGATGATGTTCCTCTGGCACAATTCGCAGTTGCTTTTCAAGGAGCATCTTGGACAGATCCAGATTCCATTGCTTTGATGGTCGTGCAGGCTCTGTTGGGTTCTTGGAACAAGAGTGCAGGAGGTGGAAAGCACATGGGGTAACCTCTCCTCTCTCTAATCTACCACATTCATCACTATTCATCTTTAAAAAGTTATTTGTATTCAGGGAAGCTTCACTTGGCAGTTTACTTTATTATATATCAGGCTAGGATAATTGATGATGATGTTCCTCTGGCACAATTCGCAGTTGCTTTTCAAGGAGCATCTTGGACAGATCCAGATTCCATTGCTTTGATGGTCGTGCAGGCTCTGTTGGGTTCTTGGAACAAGAGTGCAGGAGGTGGAAAGCACATGGGGTAACCTCTCCTCTCTCTAATTTACCACATTCATCACTATTCATCTTTAAAAAGTTATTTGTATTCAGGGAAGCTTCATTTAGCAGTTTACTTTATTATATCATTTCTGGAGAGAAAATTTGTACAGTGGTCTGTAGTTGCAGAAATCGTGTCTACTCAAGAGCTAAAAATGGAATCCCTTTGTTGGTGTTGCTATAAGCAATTAAGCTAAAAGAAAAAGAGAATTTCCAAACATTACATTTAATAGGGCTGTGTGATTAACCCCTAATGTTTCAATGATCATTCCTTTCTCTGTCTTTCCACTTCCTGACAAGTTTCAAAGTTTAACTGGCTGACCATTTGCATAAGACACTTTTGTCTTGCTAGCGTGGACATTGATTAAATCTCAATCATTGGACAGTTCTGAACTAGCACAAAGGGTTGGCATTGATGAAATAGCAGAAAGTATGATGGCTTTTAACACAAACTACAAGGACACTGGTCTTTTTGGTGTTTATGCTGTTGCGAAGGTATGGAGATTTTCCTTGTTTTCATATTATTTGGAAAAATATAGTTTTAGCATAGTTGAGCAAGGAAGCTTCGGAATGAATTTTACTATGTTAATAATGTTTTCACATAGCCTGCAATAGGAACTTGACTGACACTTTCACTCATCAGCCCAAGTAATTTGGTTCATCAACCAATGCGTAACTCTCAATAGATCATGCTTCTGAGAACTTTTATGAAGTGAGTTTTCAATCTTGTTATGCTTTGAGTGGTATATAATTGGAAATTGTATGCTGTTATATGTCTGTGGCCCACCATCATTTCTTCCCATCTCTCCATTGCTGTTTCATTCAAGTTTCAGTCACTAAAGATTTGTTACTTGTTGATTCATCTCTGAAAGCATGAGATGTTCAAGTGCAGCAAGTCTCTGCTATGATATATAAGATGATAATTTAGTCATTTTGCCTTTTGATTGGATTCTCGTTTAAGATTTGTTCTCCTTTTCTCAATGAAAAAAAATGTCTGATGGTTTGTCTTCAGCCGGGTTGCTTTGATGATTTAGCCTGGGCAATCATGCACGAGACAACAAAGTTATGCTATCGAGTTTCAGAAGCTGATGTCACGCGTGCTTGTAATCAGATGGTTACTAATGTTAACACTTTTCTTTAAAAGTGGATTCTTCATGTTTGTTACTGGCATCTGGAAAATATTTTTTTTAAGATTTCCAGGTCATTAACTCAGAACAATTGTTACATATGCTTCCCATCGCATACAATGTATTACTAATTGTCTGTCCACCTTGCTGTTTGCTTACTGATGCATATCGGGCTGCCCAATCGGTTTGATTCTGATATGCAGATGAAGCTCATTGCAGATTTTCATTTACAAAAATTATTTGCTTTCTTAATCTAGTCATCATCAATTTTCCACTTGTTGAATCTTTATTATCTTGAATAACATCTAACTGTTGCTGTCTGCAATATAGAATTTGTAAGATGATAATTCCAGTCTTGCTCATGGTTTATTTCTATCAAACTAAAGTTTGGATTGCTTGTAAAGAAATAACATGGGTGAAGAAGGCAAGTAACCTGATGTCACTTTGGTTGGACAGCAATTGCTAATAACTGTGTCATTCTCCTGTTGGAATGGTGTCTTGTAACCTATTTCTGGCTAATTAATTTGCATTTATTTTGTAATGTTTTTTTGGCAGGATACAATGAGGCATTGTATTCAAGGTGTTTTGTTAGTCAATCCTTTGGACCTTTAACCATAGGATTTGTCGAGTTTAAACAGTTGTTTCGAGTTAATGTGAAAATCCACTGTTAAATAGATAAGCACTTGATTCACATTAATTACTTGAACATTAGACGACTCCATCATTCCTGTGATGCTGGAATTTAATATCTACAATTGTTTGGTCTAGTATACTGTATTTAGACATGAGTAGCAATTAATTAAATTTTAACTCCCATATGAAGCTAAGAAGCTGGTCTATTTTACAATCTTCTTTGTATGTTCATAAAATGAAAAGGGGGTTATATGATTTAAAATATATCATTTGTATGCTTTGTGTGTTTTTATCCTCATAATGCTCTCTGGATGTGCTACGTGACATGTACGTTTTATAGAATCTTGGGACATCCTTTGTACTCCATAATCCAGTCATTTTTCTTACCCGGATGCATGCTCATGTTTGTCTGCAGTTAAAATCTTCCATGCTACTTCACATTGATGGAACTAGTCCTGTTGCTGAAGATATTGGGCGCCAGGTATGACTTGACCCCATGAAAAAATCTGCTAATAAATGCTAGTACAGGCTGTACAACTCTTCCTGGGTATACTATGAGATTTATTGCTTGAAGATACTTAATGCCTTACTAATTTTTCCTATGGTTTCCCAACTTTCCCAACCCAACTATAACTGATGTAGTTTCAAGCACAATCGTCTTAGACAATCTAAACAGTATTTGTTGTGCTTTCCATGTTGATGATCAAGTCTGATCCTTCGTTGGCTGATCTTTTAGTTGGTGCAAAGGCTTTCAAATTATTTTAATCAGTGTTACCAAGAAATTCTATGAAAACAAAATAATACTCGCATTCAATTGTTTTCCATGAAAATATTTTGTTACTTTAATAGTGAAATTTGTGTTTTATATCTGTATGCTTTCTTATACACACGATGTCATTGTTAATTTTGTAATGTTTTTCAAGTAATTCTTCAGTGTCAATTAGCCTGGAACAATGCTAGTTTTTGTTAATTCTTGTAATTTGCTCTCATTTGATTGTAAGAAATTGCCGCGAGAAATTTAGAAACTGCTCTTACTTTTGTCATTTTTACACGTTGCCCGGTACAAGTCCATGTAATTCACAATGCTTGACCACTGATGGTTCAAAGTAATCTCTGCAGCAGCGCAACGTTGGTTTTGTGTCTCTTTCGCTTTCACTGACCTTACTAAGAGGCCTGGGATAGGAAACTTTAGTTCTTTTGTTTTCCTTATTTTTTCATAAAAGTAGAAAATAAAAGAAATTGAAGTTAAAAAGGAAACTGACTGCCTGCGAGAAATATTTATGTAGAGGCCTTTTAACAGACACCTTGATTGTTGAAGACTCTGCCATATTTAGTGGGAATAAGAGGAGTCATGACCCTCCATTTTCTGGGAAGACCTGATGTTTGTGGAATAACCGAAGAAGAGTAAGTTCCTTGCTAGAAATGGAAGATGCCACAAGGTGTTCTGTCGTCAATGAATATCACAAGTGACTCCTGAATCGATTCCTTATTTGGTGTCACATTAAACTTGTATTTTTAAATAAATATCTCTCTCTTAGTGTTGCATGAGGAAAAGGAAAGGAAATCAAGGTGCTTGTCCCAAATGTATTAAATTGCAGTTTCATGTCAGCGATAAGACACCAGGCTGTCAACAAAAGA
Organism: Salix caprea; assembly: GCA_964035475.1. NCBI lineage: Eukaryota > Viridiplantae > Streptophyta > Magnoliopsida > Malpighiales > Salicaceae > Salix > Salix caprea. The sequence continues at coordinate 7,102,569 of OZ037748.1, read as the reverse complement.
AACTTGGTGTGGTTTGTTGAAAATTGAAGATGAGAATGCAGCTGATTCCAAGACTGCCATTGGAAGCAGAAGAATTGAAGACAGAGTGATGTCAAAAGTCTGAGTTGTTTTGGTTTAATAAGTATTTTAGTTTGAGTTAAATAAAGATCAATTGTTTGATCAAGAAGTCTAGTAGTTTACAAAGTTTCAGTTTAAGTCCATTAAGTACAAGACTTTGTATTTAATTAGAATTCATACTCTTGTAACCTTTCAATTTCGTTCTCTATAAATAAATTCAGAGGGATGGCAGTAACCTAAGCACAAATTCTGCCTTTTATTCTGAAAATCAATTGCCTAAAATACTTGTTCTTTTCGTTCTTTGCAATTCTGGAAATCCATCAGGATTCTTGTCACTAATCTGAATAGTGACTGTTTTTCCGGGCAGGAACAAAAATCCTGACAGTGATTCGAGCGGTAGTTGTTTGTTCGTCATGCTTGCCTTGATCATGAGAGCACAACAGATTGAGCGAAACCTTAATCTATCTGTGTCTTTACAATTATAGAACAGGCTTCCGTACTGTAATGAAGGATAATCAATCACATACCCCCCTTTACCCTGAGTAGAGCCAACCTCAATATCTGAATCAGTTTCAAAGTTTTGTCTTCACCCGCAGTGTAAATTGAAAACAACAATAAATCAAACCTCTTAACATGGTTAACAATAATTCTATGTTTTTGCTTTTGTGATGTAAAATGATGAAAATATATTTCTGCTACCCCATGCGATTTTCTAAAATCTACTGGCGGTTACCCCTATTCCATGAACATCTCTTGCTTTTGGATCGTTCAACTATGCAAGATGAAGAGAAACAATGGACACAAATAAATGACTCAAAACATTGCAAAAACTAAAACCAGCGGTCCTGACAGACCTTCACAAGGAGGGACGAAGGCAACTGTTTCTGCATTCTGGAGGGGAATGCTGTATAATTTTTGATCATCTGACTCTCCCTGCATCACCAAACATTCTATAAGATTTAAAATACAATCCTTCTTCAACCAGTTCTTTAACATAATTTAAATTCATGGCAAACTCAAGGAGCAGATCCTCCTCTGACAAGGAACTAGCTACAAGGAATATTCTCAAAGGAAACATACCACCAATAAAAGGAACCAGCAAGACATGAAATCCTTATTTATGGCTACTAAAATATCTGTAGAATCTCAACTATTGATGCATGTATTTCCCTCCAGATCTGTTTGGATTTCACCTATTTAGATTCATGAAATGGGAAACAAAAAACAAGGTTCCCTAATCGAAGTTGCTTTTATGATACTCTTGTAGCAACCAAACTGGTGCATAGTCCTACAAGTCACAAAGCAGAAACATAACATGAGAAGAATTTCATCCTCACTTTCTCTATAAAGTATTCTGTAAAAATATTTAACTACAATTTGACTGTTTCTGATTTTCCACTTTTGCTTTGATGTTAGAGCTCAACTCGGTATTAAAAAGAAATGGTTTTTTGTTTTGATCGATTGACCTCAAAGACCGCTCTTCAGGAGTTTAATCATTCTGTAGATAGCTGTTAGCAATCACATTTTAACAAGCAGATGACAAATTGCGATGGTGCAGATTATCAAATTGCGGTCTCAAGTTTATTTGCTCAATTTTTTCACAATCGGTGGTTTTCAATATTTGTAACAGAACCATAGATCATGCTTGCTTGCTTGCTAATGGCATGCTCACACAAACCTTTGCCTCGACAAGAATAAGAGGTCTAGTTTCTATCTCCTCACGGCCAACAATTGCGGGTCGCAGCTGCCCGTTCTGATTGATAAATCTGTAAGGATTTGAACAGTAGCTGTTTAAAACAGCTACTGTTGAATCTGAACAGTGGAGATTCTGAAGAAAAAACTGGAAAATTCTGATGAACAAATACCAACAATCTTTCGGGAAGAACATAGGCTTTATTGAGTTGGAAAGTTCCTTATATAAGGATTACAGGGAACATGAATTTGAAATAAACTAGGACTCTCAACACTTGAGAGGTTATTGCTTAACAGGTTTACACAAAACCTGTTACGAACAGTAAAATACTGAAATTACGTGTAAACTACTGAAACTAAAACACAGCCTCTGCCTAATCTTCTTATCTTCAAAGCAAGCTTCATCAATTCTAACACTGATCAGCCACAGAGATTTCCTTACCTGCTTTCAGCTCTGAAAGATAGCGAGTCCTTCCACCAGGAATTGAGACGTATGCATGCACTGGTCCCTGCACGTTTCCATTAGATAACCTGGTAAAATATACTAGCATGTATCACAGAGCATATGACCCAGAAAAGACTGCAAATGGAAAAATCCAGCTGCTTGAACATCTGAGAAACCAGCCTATTTTCTTGCTCAAATTGTGCGGTAGAATAACATGACACAACCAGAAATTTACACACAATTTTACAGCTCAAGATATTATTATAGTACCATTTAAAATGTTGAAAAGACTAGATCAACAAGTTTAAACTGTTGTCTGCCCAAGTTTCTCAAGTATTTGCAAATGTTGAATGTAACAGAAAGAAAGCAACGGGCTGAGTATTTTATGAATCAGATTGCTTTTAATTGCATGGTTTCCATGCTTAATGCAACAATACAAGGATCCAGACTGCACAGTACAGTGACTACTAAAATTTGCAAAAAGACAATAGTCATCAAGATACTCTTCTCAGCATGACAAACAACTTGCTGGGAAAAACTCTGATGAACAAACAATCACTGTTCAAATCACTGTCAGGATTTTTGTTCCTGCCCGGAAAAACATTCACTGTTCAAATCAGTGACAAAAATCCTCAAGGATTTCCAGGGTTTTCAAAGAACACGAATTTCAAGTAATTGATTCTCATAACAAAAGGCAGAATTGTGCTTAGGTTACTGCCATCCCTTTGATTTTATTCATAGACAAACGAAACTGAAAGCTTACAAGAGTATGGATTCTAAATAAATTCAAACTGTTGCTCTATACTAACACTAAATGAACTTAAGCTGAAACTTAGTGAACTACTAGACTTCTTGATCAAACAATTGATCCTTATTGACTAAAACTTGAATACTGAAACAAAACAAAACACTAAAACTTTGTTGCAGCCCTGTCTTCAATCCTTCAGCTTCCAACTGCAGGCTTGGAATCAGCTGCAGTTTTATCTTCAATCTTCAACACAACTCACTGCATTATTGCGAAATGGCCTGCTTGCAAAGTAATTTGACTCCAAGCACTCTGAGTGAGCGGGGAATAGTCCTCTAGCAAAGGAACCAACCATTCTATAAGATTTAAAATACAATCCTTCTTCAACCAGTTCTTTAACATAATTTAAATTCATGGCAAACTCAAGGAGCAGATCCTCCTCTGACAAGGAACTAGCTACAAGGAATATTCTCAAAGGAAACATACCACCAATAAAAGGAACCAGCAAGACATGAAATCCTTATTTATGGCTACTAAAATATCTGTAGAATCTCAACTATTGATGCATGTATTTCCCTCCAGATCTGTTTGGATTTCACCTATTTAGATTCATGAAATGGGAAACAAAAAACAAGGTTCCCTAATCGAAGTTGCTTTTATGATACTCTTGTAGCAACCAAACTGGTGCATAGTCCTACAAGTCACAAAGCAGAAACATAACATGAGAAGAATTTCATCCTCACTTTCTCTATAAAGTATTCTGTAAAAATATTTAACTACAATTTGACTGTTTCTGATTTTCCACTTTTGCTTTGATGTTAGAGCTCAACTCGGTATTAAAAAGAAATGGTTTTTTGTTTTGATCGATTGACCTCAAAGACCGCTCTTCAGGAGTTTAATCATTCTGTAGATAGCTGTTAGCAATCACATTTTAACAAGCAGATGACAAATTGCGATGGTGCAGATTATAAAATTGCGGCCTCAAGTTTATTTGCTCATTTTTTTCACAATCTGTGGTTTTCAATATTTGTAACAGAACCATAGATCATGCTTGCTTGCTAATGGCATGCTCACACAAACCTTTGCCTCGACAAGAATAAGAGGTCTAGTTTCTATCTCCTCACGGCCAACAATTGCGGGTCGCAGCTGCCCGTTCTGATTGATAAATCTGTAAGGATTTGAACAGTAGCTGTTTAAAACAGCTACTGTTGAATCTGAACAGTGGAGATTCTGAAGAAAAAAACTGGAAAATTCTGATGAACAAATACCAACAATCTTTCGGGAAGAACAACGAATGGGGAGCTGCATGCAAAATCATAAATCTCAACGAAAGCATTCCGTAGCTCCATTCATTGATTACAATAATTTAAACTCGTAAATTATACGAGGTCATCAACAAGGAGGAACAACCACGAGCTAGTACTGATCAGAAAGCTCGTTCATTACATAAAATACAGCGGACAACTGTGACTCTGTTAACAAGAAAATAAGTGAATATTATTAAAGAAAATATACTTGATAGAGGAATGTCTATGGAGCACTGAATCCACGGCATGCAGCTGTTTGTATTATTCTCTCCCTTAATCCTCTTGGAACATCAGGGGGGACGACAACCGTGAAGTTGTTGCCCAGGCGATCCTGCACAGCCTGCAAATCCCCAAGTGCCCGGATAGTAATCTGTGGGAGTGGCTCACAGGATGAAGCACGAGGATTGGAAATGAAATCAGCTCTTTCGTGTAGCAAGTTGTGGAGAATGAGTTCACTTTGAACATCCCTGTATTCTTCCGTTGAGAGGGATTGAGAGACTCGGTATGCATACTGTGAGTCTGGCAGCAGCTTTTCATTACCTATGTAATTGGACATTTGTTTTTTAGAATTGACATGGATATGAAAGAGATCATCGTCGGCCATAGTTAAAGCTCAAAGCAAACACAGGCTGCAATGGTACTGATCATGGACTCCTTGCAGCTCATTATATAGGCCTGAACTTGAGGTTATTTCCACCTAAACCACCCCTAAAGCCTAAAGTAGTTTAATTGCACCAGTTTTGAACAATAGAAATAGCTTGGAAATAGAAACGAAATATTCTGGCTATCAAAATTAGTATAATTATGCAAACCTTGAGTCTTGATAACATACTATTGATAACTAACAGTATAAACATCAGATTAAGACTTTTGGAAGGATAGGTGGGGAGGGGAAGAGGGGGGCAAAAAGGAGAAGTGGCTGGAATATATATTAATCATTTGCATGCATGGAATGTGCATGCTATACATTTCCTGCCGTTTGCAAGCTAATTTCCAATATCTCTGCATTGCAATTGAGGCTTTGCTGGTCCATATTACTTTATATGTATATATATAAAAAGGGTGCTTGGTCTTTGCTATAATTTTGGGATATTCAACCTGTGATATTGTTTTTTAAACTCCTTTTTTCTTCTATGGATTGGATCATTTGGCTTTCAATTGTCAATTAATCTAATAAACTTTGGGATCAACCAGTCATGGCTGATGCATTTCCACGGGAGAGTCTCACGAGCCTTCTCCTCTCAGAAACTCAATCGGCTACATTCTCACCAGTTAATTCATTTTTAGACACTTGTTGCTGCAATCATTTGATTTAATAGTGAGTTTTATTGAAGTAATTATTTTCTTCATGCCAATTCAGAACACCTCGGTGGCCGATGACAGCAATGGTCTTGTGATCAAACAATCATGATATTCACCATCCCCTAAATTAGTTTACTTGGAACATTTTTGAACACTAAGAAATAGCTTGGAAGCTCACTCTATACCTAAAACAGAAACGAAGAAATATTCTGGGTATCAAAATTAGTATTATGCAAACCTTGAGCTGTCAGTTGCATGCCGGGAATGTGCATCTCACGCTGTTTGCTAGCTAATTAATTTACTAGTCTTGTTTGTGGGTTAAGTTCCAATAAATTAAGTACTTTGATAGTAATATTTATTAAATCGAAGCAAGCTTATTTCCACGCTGGGAGACCAATCCTCTTAGCTTTGCCTTTGCCATGTGTATTTTCCATAGGAACTCACATAAATAAATAAATGGATTTATCCTTTAAAATCCTATACTTTATTGGAGATGGCCTTTGAACTTTCAGCAGCAAGGAAGAGAATAACATGTGTTATGTGCTACAGCAGCGCAACGTTGGTTAATTGTGTCTCTTTCGTTTTCATTGTGCTTATTCAGAGGCCTGGGATAGGAAACTTTACTTCTTTTGTTTTCCTTATTTTTTCATAAAAAGTAGAAAATCAAAGAAATTGAAGTATAAAAGGAAACTGGCTGATTGCGAGAATATTTCCTTTTCATTCTCCTTCGAGTATTGGCTGAAGCAACTGAAAATTTCTTGTGCCAGCCTTGCTCCTTCCACTAGTATTTTACCTTGAGCTACATTTGTGATATCTGAGGATTTAACAAGGGTGAAAATGGGATGATTCCAAGAGGAGAAGTCAAGAAAAGAAAAGAAAAGTGGGATCATAAACCGATAAAACATCAAACCATCGAAAGCTAAAAACAAATGACTTCTTTTTTTGTGTATTATTCTGCTAACAGACACCTTGATTGTTGAAGACTCTGCCATATTTAGTGGGAATAAGAGGAGTCATGACCCTCCATTTTCTGGGAAGACCTGATGTTTGTGGAATAACCGAAGAAGAGTAAGTTCCTTGCTAGAAATGGAAGATGCCACAAGGTGTTCTGTCGTCAATGAATATCACAAGTGACTCCTGAATCGATTCCTTAAACATTTTTTTGTTTTTTTTTTTTTTTATATTAAATAAATATCTCTCTCTTAGTGCTGCATGAGGAGAGGAAAAGAAAAGAAAAGGAACTTAAGGTGCTTGTCCCAAATGTATTAAATTGCAGCTTCATGTCAGCGATAAGACAATTAATAAGTATTTTAGTTTGAGTTAAATAAAGATCAATTGTTTGATCAAGAAGTCTAGTAGTTTACCAAGTTTCAGGAAAAATCCAGCTGCTTGAGCATTTGAGAAACCAGCCTATTTTCTTGCTTAAATTGTGCGGTAGAATAACATGACACAACCATTTAAAATGTTCAAGATATTATTATAGTATCATTTAAAATGTTGAAAAGACTAGATCAACTAATCTAAACTGCTGTCTGTCCAAGTCCCTCAAGTATTTGAGGTAAAGTTTTGGGAAGAAAATAAACGATGACCACACGACACGTCATCTGGTCTTCTTTTTTCCTAAAATGACATCATTTTTTACCAGAATTCAATGACATTTAAATTTAGTCCTTTGACTTCTAATTTCACCCCCCATTGACACAAGACTTCTAACTTTGTTTAATTTCACCCCTGTCGAACTTCAATGGCAGCCCCTACGTTATGTGTCTTTCTATTTTGGTCATTGCCCTTACATTTATACAATTTAGCCCCTAATTGACGCCAAAACTTTTATTTTCCTTCACTTCTACCCCTAATTTCAACCAATAGACTTGGTAAAAATTAAATTTAGTGTTCTAAAATTTCAATCTTCTCAATTAAGCTCAAATTAGGGTATCAAACTTAATTATTCACCAATCAAGGCCCTAACAAAATTAATTTGACATATTTCAAGTATAATTAAGTCCTTGCACTTACTTAAAACCTTTAATTGGACACCAAGTCAATCCTAAATATAATTAAACTATAATTTGGTCCATGATTGAATCAAATTGGCTTATTAAAATCCAACTATGCTTTTAGACTTAATTTTTATGTATATTTTTTGTCCGATAATAATTTATGTTGACCTTCAGTCTGTATTTTTCTTCAATTTGTTATGGAAAAATAGGGGTTTAAAAAAAATCCTAAAAACTTCAGCAAAACATCGAACAAAAAAATAAAATGAAAATAAAAATTATCCACCTTTGAAAAATGAAAAATGGCGAGTCCACAGCGCGCTGAGTCTGGTGCTACAGTGAATGTCTGATGTCTTTTAGTATATTGTATAATGGCCTCTCTTTTTGTCCACCTTTGATCTTTTAAAAGGTGACCTCTCTTTCTGTCTACTTCCTCACTGCACCTTTGATTTTTTTTAAATGTAGACGTGCATGTTGAAAGCAAGAAGTAGCAGATCACGCATCCCAGTCCACAGTGAATCTGAGTGTGCGTGAACAGTTGATCTACAGTACATCAACGATCTCCTTTAGTTTTCTTTGTAATTGTAATTGTAATAATTAATGACTCATCAACAAAAATAATTAAAAAAAAAAAGCTCCTTTAATTTGTAAGAAACTACCACGTGGTTTTCTTCCGACGACAGCCTCTTCAACATATTGTCATAAATATCTATTGTATTAAAGATCATGCTTTTCTACTCAATGAAATTTAAAGACTCGGTTTTCACTCTTGATTGCAGCCTCCATGGCAAGGAAAATTTATATGAGGGGAGGCCTTGGTGTGGGTGCTTTTCGTAGGATTTATGGTGGTAGCCAGAGGAATGGAAGTCGTCCACCCCATTTCTGCAAGAGCAGTGGCTCTGTTGCTCGTCACATCCTTCAACAATTGCAGAACGTGAACATCATCGATATTGGGTGAGCTACTTTCCTTGTAGCTATTTTTTTTTCAAATATTTTTATAATTTATCTTCAAATTATCCTTTCTCGAATTTTGTTTGATTTTCAGCTTATCAAATATGCTCATCTATGAAATCTTGCTTTGTTTTCATTTCACAATTGAAGTGGACTGATAAATATAGATTATACGGAAGAGTAATGAACTTGCTGATTTGTGTATTTTTATTTTGGTTACAGTGGGAGGATAATCACTTCAAGTGGCCGACGGGATCTTGACCAAGTTGCTGGACGCATTGTGGTAGCCCTGTGATCATCAAATACAGCTATGTTACAACTATCGTACTTTAGGTTTCAATTTGAATCCTGTGGAGAGATGTGATTGCAGCAAAGAGATTATATGTGATGATGAAAGTTTTGGTTCCAACTGTGGAATGTTTTTTTTATGTGAAAATGGTTTTTTTGGGATGTTGCATTTCAGTGATTAGATTTTTTTTTAGCCTACATTCTCGTCGTTTTTTTATTTCCTTGCACTTCAATTGGAAGATGAATGTGATTGGATTGTTACGAAAAAGCACCAGCAAGTTTAGCTCCATCTCAAAAGGTATTGTAATCATTCTTAGTGATCTGTCTCTGCGGGTTGTCAAACTTCTCTGGGCTTCAATTTTTTTGTTAAACCAGGGTCCCCGATGATCGAAAGAAAATCAGCCTAAAATGCGTTGCCTCCTCAATCAGTTCCTTCATTTTACTGTCAGCATGGCAATCAAACAAGGCAGGAAGGAATAATGATAGTAAATAATATATTCTTGTATGTTCGGATGAAGATGCAGATCTCCTGCAAAGTATTGGTGCTGATATTAAGACTTTTAGTAGAGAAAAAAACTTTCTTTTATGAAAATCTTGTTTGTAGAGAGTAATCATGATTTCATAAGAGTTGTTGCAAACTGATGCAGTGTCGCTTATATATATATACTAGCAACATAGCCTGCGCGGTGCCGCGGGCATTCATGTGTATATAATACTATATAATTAGATTGATAATGATTAACTTATAATATGTACAGATTTATAAGTTATCGTCCAGTACATAAAAGGGTTTGTTGTGCAAACACAGGTTACATCTTATTTTAACCAGCAAAGCAGGTTCCATTTTTTCATGGTTCAAGAAACCAACTTCAGATCGAAACCAAGCACATATGACATGAACTCACATTCTTTCAATATCACTTGGCTTGAGAGCACCCCCTACAGAAGCAGGTCTCAAATATCAGAAAAAACCACAGCATTGAGCTGTAGTGAACTTTACAGCATGAAAGCAGATAAAGGTCACTAAATAATATTGTTTTAGATGAATGGCTTTGGTAGTTTGGTGCAGCAGTGCAAAAAATTTGATTCAAATAATCATCAGTTCATTATTTATTCTGTAATGGAATCAACCCGCCAAATTCCAGGGTGCCAAAGTAAGACAGTAAATTATATTTCAGCAGCAGAATAATATTTCTTTACTTTCATTGTCAAGAAAAGGAAAGAAGCTAACCAAATCAGAACTTCAGTCATCCAATGACTTTGGGAAACCACATGTAAATTTCTACGACCTATCAAAACTTAATGCAAGAGAACATGCCTTTTACAGGGCAAAGGCAGCACTCCTCAACTTCAGGAGATTCACATGCTCTGCATACCCATGAAGCAAAATCCTGAACATTCCTTACCCCGTAGCATTCTTGGTGGACAGCTATTTGACACCTGAAAATAAAATTTATAAAGGGAAAAATAGGTCTCGGGCAATGGTAATTGAGTACATAATTCATTTTTAAGCTTAAAGCAGCACTTAATTTCATTGATCACCCAAATAACACTGAACAGGCACAAAGAAATAGGTGAGACAGGGCCTTACCTGTTACAGATTATAATTTTGTTATCATCCCAATCTTCAATCCATCTACAAACATCACATCTTTCTGATGTCCATTTGGCATATATAGGTTCATACATCTAAGGAGGTAGTCAAAAGGTGGAAGTTCAATCTCTGATAAGCAAACAATAACTGGTTGCCAAAGAATAGCTAAATTTTTTTAACATGTGCATAGAAAGGTAAGAATAAACAAATAGAAGCAAAGGATGTCAAGGACAAAAACATCAAAGATTGTCCAAAATCAAAAGCTAGATACGAACAACAGGCAATGCAAAAGCAAAGAAATTGAAGGAGGAGAAGAAACTCACAATGGAACAAACACTAAGGTTCAACGGAAATTTGCGAAAATAAATAGAAAAATTATTTTGCCCAATCTGAAAAGAAACTGTCAATTTCTTCTCCCTGCCAGGTGTAAATGAATCCTGGGGGTAAAAAATGACTCCCACAACCACTTTCCCCACTCAACACTCAATATGGACATAATTTAAATATCAAAGGTGGAAAAAACACTCCTTTTCCACTCTAACCGAAATTTTAATCCTCCCCCGAACACTTCTATCTTCTTATTTTTCCAACCCAGACCAAAACCCTCTATTCAAAAGCAAGAACACAACATCAACTTTCTGCATAGTTTTTCCTAAGGCTGGCTCTTTGAAGAGCTCAAACAATCCCCACCATTTATAGGCACCATAAGCATGAAAGTCTGGTTAACTTTGATGAAAATATACATGGAGTTTTTAATGCTAGTTAATTTCTGATATATCAAATTATGATGCACATCAAAGTTCTTTATTTGGCAATATCAACTGCCATCAACTGAAAGCTAGACAGCAATGGCAATTTCCATGGATGATTATGAGGGGTTAATACTAAAAATCAATCAACAAACCAGCAAACAATCACTGAAGACCATAAACAACTAACCTCAAAAGTTGGACGAATAACACAAAGGATCCAACGTAGTCTTGGCAGCAAAAGGTGATAAAGAGCAGGCAACAGCTTCATAAAACAAAACCGAAGGAATTAAAAAAATCAAAATAAAGATTACCACGCAAAACAGTTTCTATCTCTTTGTTTGTTCTTTTTATCTTCAAATTGTTTTAGCAGAATGGTTATTTTCACTGGTGTGTTTATTTAAACAACCATAATAATTTTTTTCAAGAGAATAAGTGCATTTTTTGTAACTCCTGTCAATTTTAAATCGTAAGGTTAGGTCTTCTTCTCCACACATCAACTTCAGAATTTGATCAAAATGGATAGGCAACAAATGCATACATATATCTCATAGGAATAAATAATCCAAAAAGGTATTGACAGTTTTGATATAGGTATGAGGACCTTGGAAATTGTTTTGACACATTCAGATCAAAGACTATTTGTATAACCACTCATTTTTCATTATTGTTCAATTCTAATCTCTTGGCATGTTTTCCTATTCCATATGGAAGCTTTGTTTTGTAAGAGTTTTCTCTATTGTTGTACTTTGTCAAACAATGCAATGTTCATTATTCCAAACCTTTTCTAAATCTGGTCACTCCAGGTTTCATGATTTCAATATGATTGCAGCGCCATCATTCTATGCAACATAAAGATAAAACTTGACAAAAATCAAATATGTCAAAAGACAACTTACCACGCTCTCTGAATTATGTCGGCACCTCCCAGCACAGAAATCAAAAACACTTGTATAACTCACTGCTAAAAAAGAAATGTAAGCACCACCTATTGTCAAATGATACTCGCATAAAATTTGAAATTTCATAAGAGGGAATATTCAGTTTCTTGTATTACATAAAACCTAACAAATTGCAGGCATGAACAGCAAAAAGATATGTAAGCTGAAATTTTAGCTGGCATGAACAACAAATTGCAGGCATGAACAGCAAAGCAAAGAAGTCCTTTTCCACTCTAACCGAAATTTTAATCCTCCCCCGAACACTTCTATCCTCTTATTTTTCCAACCCAGACCGAAACCCTCTATTCAAAAGCAAGAACACAACATCAACTTTCTGCATAGTTTTTCCTAAGGCTGGCTCTTTGCAGAGCTCAAACAATCCCAACCATTTATAGGCACCATAAGCATGAAAGTCTGGTTAACTTTGATGAAAATATATATGGAGTTTTTAATGCTAGTTAATTTCTGATATATCAAATTATGATGCACATCAAAGTTCTTTATTTGGCAATATCAACTGCCATCAACCGAAAGCTAGACAGCAATGGCAATTTCCATGGATGATTATGAGGGGTTAATACTAAAAATCAATCAACAAACCAGCAAACAATTACTGAAGACCATAAACAACTAACCTCAAAAGTTGGATGAATAACACAAAGGATCCAACGTAGTCTTGGCAGCAAAAGGTGATAAAGAGCAGGCAACAGCTTCATAAAACAAAACCGAAGGAATCAAAACTAATTGTTCAACAGATTGCAAGGAAAAATGAGAAGCAAGGAAGGCAAGAAGAGAAAGAACAAACCAAAACCAGAGCGAACAAAAGATTGCAGATAAAATGGAACCAAAACCAAAAAAAAGCAAATACATGGAACATAACTCAACACACGAAGACTCCAGAATGACGGCGTAGTGCACTGCATGAAGCGCCAAAAGGGAAGAAGACAAAAAAAGAGCATGTGATCCTGCCAAGCATACAGATCAATGCATTAATGTGAAATGACATTACGTCAAGCCATTAATTAAAGTAAGCAAACCATAACGCAACAGTAAAACTCAAACGAACTAATTAAACGAAACTACAACAGTAATGAAGGAATGAAACGGCATGCAGAATAAAACAATAATCAACTGACCCAAGCTGAAACCCGAAAGCAATTAAGGAAGAACCAATGAGCCGAAACCATACCCAGAGCAAACCGAGACATAATCGACAGAAAATTGGAAACCCAATCCCACCATAAGCCAATTAAACCAATAACCCACTCCCCAACACATACAAATCAGAAAACCCAAGTCACCCAAACCCAACCCAACCCAACCCAACAAAATGCCATTCATCCACCATACAAAACCAAAAAAATTCGAACAAACACCAACCCAACAAAACCAACCACCCAACACCCATCCCAGGTAAAGCAGGAATCTCGAGAGAAGATGCAAAAAACAAACAGAAAAATCGAACCCATTAACCCATTCGGAGCACACACAACAAACCCCAAATTGACGCAAGAAAGTGGCAGAAAACATACCTCATAGAGCCACCAAGCAAACCAACGAACCGAGACAACGGGACAACCGAACGCCGGCTCAGATCGACCCGAAATGAGGCCATGAACCCCCACTCACGCCCGCCCGACCAAGCATTAAGAACCCGCCGCTCAACCTCTCTCCCCGAAACGAAAATACAAAGAAGCAATAAAGACAGCCAAAAGGCAAATAAGCCCCCAGGAAGAAATTGCAAGAACGGGACTCATTAAGGGCAGAACAGTCACGCCACTGCCACAATCCATAGTAAATTTACTCTAAGTGCACAGTGTCAGCTACAGTTAAATGTCCACGGCATTTAGATATTAGGTAATATGCCTTAAATAAAGGCTTTAATTCGCTTCTCATTAAATTAACTGCATGTTTGTGAAAGTATTTTTTTTTAAATGATTTTTTACATTAGAAAATAATTTAAAAACACTAATAATATTTAATTTAAAATAAAAAATAAAAATATATTTTTTTAATTTTTGTTCAAAAAACATTTTTTAATATCTGTATCTATAAAAATGAGTCAAAAACTGCTAAAAGGCAAATATGCGGATCTTTCCAGTGAGCTTACTACCTGATTATATCCTTTTCCATTATTCGATCAAAGTTGACCGTGAAATACTGGGGAAAGAGCAGTGTGATGCTCCCTAGATGGATGCACTTTTAGGCATTGGGGCGAGACCTCACTTCTGATTTTGCTAAGGTGAATAAAAGAAATTTTTTTAAATGAAACAAAAAATGTTAATAGTGTTTTTTTTTTATAATATTATATATCTGGGCAAATAGAATTTTTGTTAAATAATATTAAAAAAAATAATTATAAAACAATATTTTATGTTTAATACTAATGTTAATCAATACTATTTTAAATAAATAAGATAAAAAATTAAAGACAATATTGAGTTATAGAATTTTTCAAACTTTTAATCCGTGGTATTATATTTGAAACATTATATATAGAGAAGTTTTAAAACTTAATTTTTAATAAATATAACATTGAATGATAAATTAATTGAGTTATTATTTTTATTTTTATTATTATTATGATTGAGGCAAAATCCAAAAAAAATATTACCAACATAAGAAAATATTATTTGATTTGAAAAAAAAAAGAAAAAAAATAAAGGACTTAACCAAATTGCTATTATATGATTGAGGCAAAATCCAAAAAAATTATTACCAGCATAAAAAAAATTTATTTTATTTGAAAAACAAAGGAAAATAAATAAAGAAAAAAATCAAAATTAGTATTGTTATCATTATGAATATAATTATTATAACCGTTTGGATTATAATAAAATTTGTTATTATTGATATTCTTAATATTATTTTTATGAGTTATTGTTACTATTAACACTATAGTCATAAGTATTAATACCATAAGCACCATAATCATTATAATAAATTATTATTGTTATCAATATTATTGTTTAAACAATGAAAATTATTAAATTGACCCAAAAAACACTAGTTCAAAACATTCTAGTTACTATGGTTCTTCAAGTTAAGACTTATTTATGCTGAATGTAGGTTCAAACCTTGAAGGTACTTAACACCTATTACATAATATTAATTGCTCACTTGAAATTATTATTATTCGTTTTATAAATTTTAAATCCTGTGGGGAAATGTTAAAAATTTGATTTAAAATTTATCTTTAATGATAACCATTAGTAATAATTAATATAGTCATTTTAATTAATTACCATAAGTGTTATATTTTAAAAACTTTTGGATGCGAGGAACCCCCTGGAAAACGATTTTTATGGGCCTAGACGAGTCAGTAAAACCCGACTGTCACAGGCTTTTTCAAGGGGTGTACGTCCTGACTCGAATTTGAGATCTGCTGCGCAGATTGTAAGTATCCTGCCATCACTCCACACCCCTTGGGGACTAAAATAGGAGGTCCTACCAAGAGTTATAATTAATTACTATAACTATTTTGTATTTAAATTGTATTAATTGATTATCATTAATTCATCATATTTAATTATTTTAATATAATTAATAATTGACATTTCTGTAAAGTATATTCATATATGGAAGGAGCAATTGAAATGTGATATAGATTCCGAAGAATAAAATAGAAGCACTTACCTATTTTAAATTATTCTCCCATATACTTTTTATTCATTTCTTTATTCTCTCAAGTTCTACTATATTTATTTTTATTCTAATAATTTAAGTGAGAATTAAGGGTGATTAAATGTTTGAAAAACTTTTGTTGCATCTAAAAATTTCAACGGATTGTTATATCTTTAAGAGTGTTTCTAAGAAATTGCTCAAATTTTTATAATAACAACTCTACCAACACATTAAAACCTTCAAAAATATTTTGTAGCAAAATTCTACTCATTGATTGGTTGAGATTTATTTGTTTTGTTTTATTTTTGGCAAGGAGAATTAATTACCGCCTGCAAATTTCACTTTAGTATAATATAATTTCCTGCACTCCTAATTTAAATAGGAAAGAAATAATTTCCTACACTACCAGATACAGACACAAGACAGCTGCCCTGTTAAATTTCCTAGAATGTTTTGTTTTCAACAGTGTGTGTGTCTATATATACACACGCACATTGCAGCAGTCGGAAGAAGAAGAATATCAATGGAGCATCAGAAGAGCCATCTAAAGGAACACATGTTCCAGGTATCTCTATCCTGCTACCTGTAGCTATACTCGTATTTTTTACTTTCTGGGTTCTCCATATAACTTCATTTGGATCATCCTGTAGTAAAGTTTAATTTTCTCTCTTTCGTTAATTGTTCTTTAGTGCTAGAAAATCATTAGCAATCGATTGATTTCATGGGTTCTGATCAGGTCGAAGCCATAGAAGAGGATCGGATCAGCCAGCTCCCTGATCATATCCTTTCCATCATTCTATCAAAATTACCCTTGCAAGATTTGGTTAGGACCAGTGCACTATCCAACAGATGGAAGCACCTCTGGGCCCTTAGGACCAACCTCAATTTCGATATGGACGGCATCTTCGGAAGCAATCATGGAAGGCCCCATTTCAGTACAAAACAATGCAAACACTACAAAGAAGTTAAGCTCGAGTTCGCAAGGTGTGTCGATGGCTTCCTGCAGAATTTTCAAGGCACAAAAGTAATTTCTTTCAAGCTGCATTTTTTGAAGCATCTTGGAGACACTTCTAGCATGAATCGATGGATTCGTTCTGTGATTGGATTGGGAATTGAAGAGCTTCAGCTTGTCTTGTCGGGCATGACATTTTCATATCATCATCATTGCCTACTAGACGATGAATACTATATATTTCCACATTGGCTCCTTCCCCATCCCAGTGATTCAAGATTAAAGCACTTGCACCTACGAACTTGTGTTTTAAAACCTCCTGCTGATTTTATCGGATTCAACAAACTAATAACTTTACGTCTGCGCGACGTGTTTTTGGGAGATGATTTTCTTGCATCCCTCTTCTCCAACTGCTTGCTTCTTCAAGGTCTAGTGTTGAAACGCTGTAGACATTTGTCCCTCTTAAAAGTTTTCAGCTCTTCACTTCAAAATTTATCGTTGATTGATTGCTCCGATCCATCACCGGTTGAGGTAATAGCCGTGAATCTCACGGATTTTGAGTATAGTGGAGACTTCATGAAGATCACTGTACTTGTTGCTCCTTGTCTGGTAAAGCTCTATTTCAATTTCAATTCTGTGCATGTGACAGACATGCCGAATACATTATCCCTCTGTGCAACGTTTCCAACTTTACAGACTCTAATCCTGTATCTTGATCCTTGGAAGGTACGTACGTGAAGATTTAGATTTCACCAAGTGTAACTAACCTCCAAAGATGACAATGAGAATCTCTGTTTTCATTCAGGAAAAAAAAATACCACAAAGCATGGACTCGCTCAGAAATCTGAAGCAACTACAGCTATTTTATATCACAGCAAGTGAGGAGGAGGATCTGCTGTGGGTATTGACATATCTAAATGCTTGTCCACTTCTGGAGAAACTTGATTTGATGGTCAGTGACAGAATCCTTACAGCTTTCTATGTTTTCCAATCTTATAAACAACAAGTAGAATTATCTATTATAGTTTTTTTAACCGCTTCGTTATGTTCTTCTGATGTTTTGCTCATGCGTTTCTTGTCGAGGCTGTCTAATTAAACTCTGATTATAGCCTATTGTGCCATCCGTCTTATTCTGCCTCAGTTGTGCTTGTTATGCAGACATATTTTAATTGATGAACTGCTTTATTTGGTTTTATGCATCTCTTGTTTAGAATGTAGTTTTCTTGTGCATCTGTACGTAATTGTGTTGAGGAACATGTGTGCTACTGTCATGTATAGCATCGTCACCAATTCCTATCCATCTTAAAACACCAACTGCTGTTATCAACTTACATTGACAGTTTCATTTGCCAAAACAGTAGGGGTACAATATTTTTGTCTATAACTGCGAATCTTATAGTGATTTCGCTTTCTTGTCCATAGCTGGGTGGAGCAGAATTCCTGGAAAATCAAAGAGAGATACGAAATATTTGTGGATGCACATACAGCAGACTCAAAAAGGTTGGGATAAATGGATTTGATGGTAACTGGTATGAAATGGAGTTGATAACACATATACTGAAAAGTGCAATATCCCTTGATCAAGTTGTTATCAATCCCTTGCGTAGTTTTTATCTCGGAGGTGATGAATGGCATAGTTGGACTCCAGATGAGTCCTGGCGTGAATCACGACAGGATAGTGTTAGAAAATCGCTTCAAGAAAATGCTCCTGCTGGTGTTCATCTTGTAGTCTTATGATGCCATTTGTAATGTTTTTCAAGTAATTCTTCAGTTTTTTTAATTCTTGTAATTTGCTCTCATTTGTTTGGAAGAAATTTCCGCAAGAAACTTAGAAACTGCTCTTACTTTTGTCATTTTTATACGTTGCCCGCTACAAGTCCATGTAATTCACAATGCTTGACGACTGATGGTTCAAAATAATTTCTGCACCGTCATGAGTGTGTAATCGAGAACGCATTAGGAAAGGAAGGTCAAATTGTTTCATTTCCTGAGGAAGGTAGCTAGGAACATCTTGCCATATCAGACTATTGGAGATGGCCTTTGAACTTCCAGCCAGGAAGAGAATAAGGGAGACCTGTGTTCTGGGCTGTTTTTAATGTTCAAGGACTAAGCTGTAATGATTCTAAATGGAGGGACCCTACTGAAGTCTTGTTATCTTCAACCTCTAAACCATATTGCCTAGATTTACAGCAAGGCTTTTTTATAATTTCTCAATATTTTTACACCTAACACATCAATTAAACAAAACAAATCTCAAAATCATTATTCCTAATAAATGATCTAACATTCAACCAATTAAATCAATAATCATAACAATTCATTCATGATATTTCAATCATCTCATCAATTAAACCTAAAATAAAATCTTAAAAAACATAATTTTCAATAAATTCAAAATATTATCTAATAACAACCTTATGTATAACTGATAGAACACCATTCTTATGATAAAAACAAATTTATGCCTTTTTCGAGAACTTAAAGACAGAGTCTTGTTTTTTCATGTCCTTGACGATGGGACTCTATATTGGAAGTTCATTCTATACCTAAAATATTCTAGTTAGGTAACTTACTACTGATAATAAAAAGCGAGTCAACTTGTGTTAACCTGTAAATATCATGACCCAATTCATGCAATTAGAATAACTAGATATAAATTGAAAAAAAATCACAAAGCTAATCTTAAAATAAAATTAATATCGACTGATAAAATTAGAAAAAAAAAATAAGAAAAAAATGATGATGATTCACCTTGCCATATACAACATGCTTTATTTACTAATATGATACCATCATTATGTTGTTACATCTAGCCACCATTATCTTATTACATCTAACCAAGACTATATATATATATAGGTTTCTAGCAGAGGCCCAACATTGATTATGAGGAAACTTATTCTCCAGTGATGGATACAATCACTTTCAGATTTTTTTATTGATCTAGTGGTCTCAGAAACTCTAGATATGTGTTTAATGGATGTAGTTGCAGCATATCTATATGAATCATTAGATAAAGACATTCATATGAAAATCCTTGAAGGATTTACAATGTCTAAAGCCTTTTGTAATGAACCCAAAAGTGTTTATTACATTAAACTATAAAAATCTTTATATGGGTTGAAGCAATCTAGTCGGATGTGGTAATCGTCTTAATGAATACCTCTTAAAAAGAAGATTTGAGAATTGTGAGATTTGTCCGTGTAGTTTTATTAAGAAAACAATATCCGAATTTGCTATTATTACAATATGTATTGATGATATAAATATTATTGGTACTCTTGAATAGCTCACAAAAACTACAACCTATTTGAAAAATGATTTAAGATGAAAGATCTCGGAAAAATAAATTTTTGTCTTGGTTTACAGATCGAATATCTTTCAAATGGAATACTTGTACATCAATCGATGCATACAGAAAAAGTCCTAAAATATTTTTATATGGACAATGCTCATCTTTTGAGTACACCTATGGTTGTTCGATCACTTAATGCGAAAAAAGACCATTTTTGACCTCCAGAAGAGGATGAAGAAATTATTGGTCTTAAAGTACCATATCTTAGTGCTATTGAAGCACTTTATATATCTTGCAAATTATACAAGACCAAATATAGCTTTTGCAGTAAATTTATTGGCAACATATAATTCCACTCCCACAAAAAGACATTGGAATGGAGTCAAATATATATTTCGCTATCTCCACGGAACAACCACAATGGGGTTATTTTATTGTGGATCAAATTTACAATTGATTGGATATGCAGATGCAGGTTATCTTTCTGATCGCAACAAAGGTAGATCACAAACATGTTATTTATTTACCTATGACGGTATTGCAATTTCTTGGATATCTATCAAACAAACATTAGTGACCACTTCCTCAAATCATTCAGAAATTATCGCAATACGTGAAGCAAGTCGAGAATGTATATGGCTAAGATCAATCATCCAACATCAAGAAATGTGGATTGTCAACCATTGAAAATAATCTCACAATATTGTTTGAAGATAATATTCCCTGCATCACTCAACTCAGAAGAGACTATATTAAAGAAGACAAAATAAGACATACCTCACCAAAGTTTTTTTTATCACTCACGAGCTTCAACAAAAAGAAGAAATTGATATCAAACAAATCAGGTCAAGTGATAGTTTAATAGACTTATTTACAAAATCTTTACCAGCCTCAACTTTCAAGAAACTTGTTCATAATATTGAAATGTGTCATCTTAAAGATTTGTCATAAGACATGTACTTTTGAGAGGAAGTCAATGCAAATTGTATTAATTTCTTCGCTTAGGTTTTTTCCCACCGGATTTTCCTTTGCAAAGTACTAATGAGACAATTTGATACTGTTTTACTAAATCCTAAAGTATTCAAATATGGATCTTGAAGTATCTATATAAAACCCTCTTTTGAATTTTAAAGTACATGATCATTCAAGAAAATATTATAAATCTATAATTATGTGTATTAAATGTTCATGACTCTTGAGTTTAGTCTCTTGAATTTCCTTGACCCTTGAGTTCCCTTGACCCTTGAGTTTATTTTCTTCTTCTATAAATAGATCATTTGTCTTGTATTCTTAGTACTTTTGAAAAAATAGAAGAGTTCATAATAAAAAAAGTACTTCTCTCTTGTCTCTTTTAATTCTTTGAATATCTATACCTTTATATGTTAATTATTTTTTTTTATAACAATAAATATATTAATACCAAAAAAATCTTCATATGTTTTTTCCAATCACCAACTTACATAATTAATTACTTGTAATTTTTAAATCAAAAGCTATCATTTCCATTATTGCTTGTAAATTAAATGAATTAATTAATACTTTGTTAACAAAATTGGTAAAAACACACACTTGCAACGACACGTCGTTTAAAAAATCACATCTGCAAGTCACCTCCATGTTTTAAACTTTTAATAGTCATATCTCCACTATCATAACCCCCTCAGGTCTCCACTGTTTTTATCTACAAACCCTCACACACTAACCAAAATCATGGCTTGGAAGCGCCTTCTAACCCTAGCTCGCCGGCCCCACAGACCTTTATCAGCAACCACGCCCAGATCCTTTTCCAATGCCGTCGCCTCCGCCAGTCCCACCACCCCACCCACCCCACCACCACCAACCGCCATGATCTACGACCGATTAGCTGAATCAGTCAAATCAAAGCTCAAACTCCTCGAAAACCCGGACCCAAGATTCCTCAAATACGGGTCGCCCCACCCAACTCTCAAAAACCATACCCATATCCTCTCCTCACCTGAAACCCGCATCACCACGCTCCCTAATGGTCTCCGTGTCGCTACTGAGTCAAATCTGGCTGCGAAAACTGCGACTGTTGGGGTTTGGATTGATGCCGGGTCGAGATTTGAGTCCGAAGAGACAAATGGGACTGCTCATTTCTTGGAACATATGATATTTAAGGGAACGGAGAAGAGGGGTGTGAGGGAATTGGAAGAGGAGATAGAGAATATGGGAGGGCATTTGAATGCGTATACAAGTAGAGAACAGACTACTTATTATGCTAAAGTTATGGACAAAGATGTTAATAAGGCCTTGGATATTTTGGCTGATATTTTGCAGAATTCTACTTTCGATGAGGGGAGAATATCTAGGGAGAGGGACGTTATTACTTTGGAAATGAAGGAGGTAAATTTGGGTTTTTTCTGTTGATTGGAAATGGGTTTTTGTTGTCTAACTCTAGCGTTTTGTGTTTGGTGGTTGTAAAATTCTGTCTTTTGAGTTTTGGGTTTTGGTTGTTTATGTGTAAAGTTTTGTGCTTTTGGGTTAAACTGTTATGAAAGTTGGTGTCTTTGTAGCTCTGGGTTAATGGGATTTGACATGGTTCTTTCTATTTTTTGGTTGAGCACGTGGGAATTAGAATTGCATAGTTAGCTATGCCTGCTGGTTTTTAATTTAGAAGTGCTAATAGTTGTTGATTTACTTACTAGTAAATGAGGGATGTCATTGTTGTTTGCAAGTTTGGGTCATTTAGGTAAACTTTTTGGTGTTTGTCTTATGAAGTTTGTCTAAATAGAAGATGTGGTGTTTGCTGTCGGGTAGTTTTAGATGTTAGGTCCTAGCATCAGAGTTTCAAGCTTGTTTAAATGAATCCTGGCTATGGAGAAATGGTCATGTATTTGTTAGTGGATGGTTTTAAATGTTATGTTCCAGTGATAAAGTTTTAAACTTGCTTAACTGGATCTTTGTTGTAAGCATACTGAGTTGTTTGCTATGCCGTGTACCAAACAAAATGCTCAATTGCTTTTCAAAGTTATGAAAGGGGGTAATTCCCGTGTATAAATGTGCTGTTGTATTCTTCTTCTAGTAACATTTTACTGCACCCATTCTGTTTGTTTATGGATATAGCCTTGCTTGATTTTGCTTCCTGCTTCTAATGGTTATAGATGATGTATGTGGAAAATTGTAGGTTGAGGGGCAAACCGAGGAAGTAATTTTTGACCATTTGCACGCAACTGCTTTTCAATACACTCCTTTAGGTAGAACTATTCTGGGACCTGCTAAAAACATCGAGACAATATCGAGGGATGATCTTCAGAACTATATACAAACACACTACACAGCTCCTAGAATGGTAATGCTTTATGTTATTTTACTTTTGTATAAGATGGAGTTGTGGGATCGCCAATCACATATTTCCATTTTTCTTTATGCTTGCTATTAAGATTGAAGGCCTGCTGTTGAAATTCTTGTCACGGGTATTTGTGTGACTTTCATTTCAGGTGATTGTTGCATCAGGGGCTGTGAAGCATGAGGAATTTGTTGGGGAAGTAAAGAAGTTGTTTACGAAGTTATCATCTGATCCAACTACTGCGGCTCAGTTAGTTGCCAAGGACCCTGCATATTTCACTGGTTCTGAGGTGGGAAGATAAAACTTGAAATCCATGCCTTCTTTCTATGCAGTTTTCTTTCTCTAAACTACTGGTTCTGCTTATTGCTGTGAAAAATCAGGTTAGGATAATTGATGATGATGTTCCTCTGGCACAATTCGCAGTTGCTTTTCAAGGAGCATCTTGGACAGATCCAGATTCCATTGCTTTGATGGTCATGCAGGCTCTGTTGGGTTCTTGGAACAAGAGTGCAGGAGGTGGAAAGCACATGGGGTAACCTCTCCTCTCTCTAATGTACCACATTCATCACTATTCATCTTTAAAAAGTTATTTGTATTCAGGGAAGGTTCATTTAACAGTTTAGGAATTTTATTATATCATTTCTGGAGAGAATTTGTACAGTGGTCTGTAGTTACAAAAATCATGTCTACTCAAGAGCTTAAAATGAAATCCCTTTGTTGGTGTTGCTATAAGCAATTCAGCTAAAAGAAAAAAAGAATTTCCAAACATTACATTTAATAGGGCTGTGTGATTAACCCCTAATGTTTCAATGATCATTCCTTTCTCTGTTTTTACACTTACTGACAAGTTTCAAAGTTTAACTGGCTGACTATTTGCATAAGACACTTTTGTCTTGCTAGCATGGACATTGATTAAACCTCAATCATTGGACAGTTCTGAACTAGCACAAAGGGTTGGCATTGATGAAATAGCAGAAAGTATGATGGCTTTTAACACAAACTACAAGGACACTGGTCTTTTTGGTGTTTATGCTGTTGCGAAGGTATGGAGATTTTTCTTGTTTTTTTATTATTTGGAAAAATATAGTTTTAGCATAGTTGAGCAAGGTAACTTCAGAATGAATTTTACTATGTTAATAATGTTTTCACATAGCCTGCAATAGGAACTTGACTGACACTTTCACTCATCATCCCAAGTAATTCAGTTCATCAACCAATGTGTAACTCTCAATAGATCATGCTTCTGAGAACTTTTATGAAGTGAGTTTTCAATCTTGTTATGCTTTGACTGGTATATAATTGGAAATTGTATGCTGTTATATGTCTGTGGCCCACCATCATTTCTTCCCATCTCTCCTTTGCTGTCTCATTTAAGTTTCAGTCATTAAAGATTTGTTACTTGTTGATTCATCTCTGAAAGCATGAGATGTTCAAGTGTAGCAAGTCTCTGCTATGATATATAAGATGATAATTTAGTCATTTTGCCTTTTGATTGGATTCTCGTTTAAGATTTTTTTTCCTTTTGTCAATGAAAAAAAATGTCTGACTGTTTGTCTTCAGCCGGATTGCTTGGATGATTTAGCCTGGGCAATCATGCACGAGACAACAAAGTTATGCTATCGAGTTTCAGAAGCTGATGTCACACGTGCTTGTAATCAGGTGGTTACTAACGTTAACGCTTTTCTTTAAAAGTGGATTCTTCATGTTTGTTACTTCATCTGGAATTATTTTTCTTAAGATTTCCAGGTCATTAACTCAGAACAATTGTTACATATGCTTTCGCATCACATACAATGTATTGCTAATTGTCTGTCCACCTTGCTGTTTGCTTACCGGTGCATATCCTGCCCAATCGATTGATTCTTCATTTACAAAAATTATTTGCTTTCTTAATCTAGTCATCATCAATTTTCCCCTTGTTGAATCTTTATTATCTTGAATAACATCTAACTGATGCTGTTTGCAATATAGAATTTGTAAGATGATAATTCCAGTCTTATTCATGGTTTATTTCTATCAAACTAAAGTTTGGATTGCTTGTAAAGAAATAACATGGGTGAAGAAGGCAAGTAACCTGATGTCACTTTGGTTGCACAGCAATTGCTAATAACTGTGTCATTCTCCTGTTGGAATGGTGTCTTGTAACCTATTTCTGGCTAATTAATTTGCATTTATTTTGTAATGTTTTTTTTTTAGATGGCAGGATACAATGAGACATTGTATTCAAGGTTTTTTGTTAGTCAATCTTTTAGACCTTTCACCAAAGGATTTGTCGAGTTTAAACAGTTGTTTCGAGTTAATGTGAAACTCCACTGTTAAATAGATAAGCACTTGATTCACATTAATTACTTGAACTTAAGACAACTCCATTCCTGTGATGCTGGAATTTAATATCTACAATGTTTTGGTCTAGTTACTGTATTTAGACATGAGTAACAATTAATTAAATTTTAACTCCCATATGAAGCTAAGAAGCTAGTCTATTGTGAAATATTCTCTGTATGTTCATAAAATGAAAAGGGGGTTATATGATTTAAAACGATATCATTTGTATTCTTTGCGTGTTTTTATCCTTGTAATCTTCTCTGGATGTGTTAGGTGATATATATGTTTTATAGAATCTTGGGACATCTTTGTTCTCCATAATCTAGTCATTTTTCTTACCCGGCTGCATACTCATGTTTGTCTGCAGTTAAAATCTTCCTTGCTACTTCACGTTGATGGAACTAGTCCAGTTGCTGAAGATATTGGGCGCCAGGTATGACTTGACCCCATGAAAAAATCTGCTAATAAATGCTAGTACAGGCTGTACAACTCTTCCTATATGAGATTTATTGCCTGAAGATACTTAACGCCTTACTATTTTTTCCTATGGTTTCCCAAATTACACAACCCAACTATAATTGATGTAGTTTCAAGCACAATCGTCTGAGACAATCTAGTCAGTATTTGTTGTGCTTTCCATGTTGATGATTAAGTCT
This sequence comes from Salix caprea, assembly GCA_964035475.1. Taxonomy (NCBI): domain Eukaryota; kingdom Viridiplantae; phylum Streptophyta; class Magnoliopsida; order Malpighiales; family Salicaceae; genus Salix; species Salix caprea. The sequence goes on along the minus strand of OZ037748.1, from coordinate 7,076,342 downwards.
GATCCTTCATTGGCTGATCTTTTAGTTGGTGCAAAGGCTTTCAAATTATTTTAATCAGTATTACCAAGAAATTCTATGAAAACAAAATAATACACACATTCAATTGTTTTCCATGAAAATATTTTGTTACTTTAATAGGCTGAAATTTTTGTGTTTTATATCTGTATGCTTTTTTATAGACACTTTTTCATTGATAGAATTTTCTTTCCTTGTTTTTCCTTTTAAAATTTTTCCTTTCAAACTACAGATACTATATCACTAGCAACAGGTTTTTTTATATATAAAAAAAGAAAGAAGTTAATATGATTCATTATGTGTGTTGTTCACTAGAACCAAGTCATGTGAGTCCTTGATAATTATGCTATACAAAATAGTGTTTAGTAATATGTCGCAGCTTCTATTGTCTGGTTATAGGTGTTTATTAATGTCTGATTAACAGTTGTAGGATCATAGCTCAAAAAGCAATGCTTTATTGATTCTAGTGAGAGTAGTCTCGTTTAAAGTGAAATCAGAGTTGTAATCTACCTTCGTTACTCATTTTTTCCTTGCATTTGGCTGCATATGGTCGCAGCTACTTACATATGGTCGAAGAATCCCATTTGCCGAACTGTTTGCCAGGATTGATGCTGTCGATTCAAGCACTATCAAACGTGTTGCAAACCGATTTATTCATGACCAGGTACAAGCTATAGAATACCCCAAGTACTATTGTAAAATTAGATCCTGCTTTAACATTGATTAGTATCTGATTGTAAGAATTCTGTTGAAGTGGAAAGTTTGTTTAAAGTGGAAAGTGTTTTGCAAATAAGTAAACAAGTGCACAAGAAGTCAAGTCCTAATGATAAATGTTTTTGCCTGTTAAAGAACCTAGTACATAAAAAATAAAATGCCGATGTATTGCAAATGGAACACACAGAAATCCCTACTGATTTTAATAGTTTGATAAAAACCATATTCAAACATAATTGTCCATTGTCCTACTATTCTGTAAGTTTTTTTTGTTTTTAAGAAAACCAGAAAAGTACCCTTTGTGCTTTCTGAACTGAACAGGCTTGAGAGCTTTGGATAAGATGTGTTAATGTTTTGTCGTTGCAGGATATTGCAATTGCCGCCATGGGTCCCATCCGAGGGTTGCCTGACTACAACTGGTTCAGACGCAGGACTTACTTGAACCGTTACTAGATTGCCATGCGTTTGTTGATTACTGCATCCTTGTGTACTGGGCAGTTGCCAAACATTTTACTGCTCTTACACGACCGATATTTTTGGAGAGTCCTCACGGCTGCCGAAGCCCATATTTTTTAGGTTTTTGCTTCTGTAATGGTATCATTGCTAACAATAATAAGCGAATGCAATCTCCAGTATATGCCTAGTCTGCTGAAAAGAATTTCTAATTCAGTTCATTTAAAGCTGATATTTGAGCTTTGCATCTTCCCTTTTCTTGAATAGGAGAAATACATGGCTCTGTCATCCAGCTACTGGCTAGCTCTCTTAAGGGTTGCTCACCTACAGATGGAGCCCACCTGAACCAAAATCAATAAATGTTGTCGGGATCTTGGTTCCCAGTTCCAAGGAACGTGTACTACTACATGTGTTGGATCTGTGCATGTTTCTTTTGCATTATATATATAGATAGATGATTCATTTTTGCTAAAATTTGTCTACTAGTACAAATTTTTATACCATAAAAGCCTAAGTGTTAAGTAGCCACTTGAAGAATTCTCTGGTTTAAGGCTGTGTTGCCTAGCAATTTTCTGGTCATGGATCTAGTTATTACCATTCCAAATCTAATTCAACTTATAATTAAGTTTAATAATTTTGTATTTTAAAATTTATTTTTTATATATATAATTAAAAGATTACGAGATGAGAACCATTTGTTAAAATGCAAGAAGTGTAATTTGAATACATCTGTAGAGGAGTTCATGTTCAAGCTTCAAATTGCAAATCTATTTACAGAAGGCAAATTTTTTGGAAAATGTGCTAACAATAAAAAAGACCTTTATTTTAGATAAAATATCAAATTTGGTCTGCATCTTCTTCTTTTTTTTCAGACCATTTTCTTTTCATATTAAGCACTGAATAAATTTCACTACTTTTTTTTTCCATACCTTAGAAGCCTATAGAGAACTAATGAATAAACATTAGAATTAGATGGGAAAGGATAAAATTAAAATAAAAATAAAATTGATTAACAAAATAGAAAAAAAGCCATCAAGAATTAAGAAGAGTACATTATGCAAGTCAGCTTAAACCTATAAACCATGTGGTCCATTGTAGCCTAGATTATATATTTTGTAAATCAAAAAAAATTTTATAACCAAGTTTTTTACCCATTTTCAAGTAGCATTTACATGCATATTCATGTAAATTACTATATTGTAACCTATATAACAGTAATTGAAGCTGTAATAAGGCAACATAATAATGTTGGCTTCATTCACCCATAAAATATCTTATTTGAAATTCTAAACCATCTAAATTAAAAAATATATATCAAGATTCATAATTTCTCAAATAGAAAAGCTTACAACAACATTAATATTTCAACTACACCCAACTCATCTGTCTTCGCTCATGTCACCTGTGAAATTTAAAGTTTTCTTAACCCTGCTATTTTTTTTGTAAAAACAAATCATTTTTCTATTGAAATAACCAAAATCATAGATAGCATAGCAAATCTTGTTGACTCTTCACTCCAGTTGTGTCGTGTGCACGTTACAGTGTTGGAGGGAAACAGGCTCTCTCTCTCCCTCTCCCTCTCTCTCTGTCGCAATTGTGGACGTTGGGAATGTGTTGAGGCTTCAGCCTTCAAGTGCAGTTGGGTTGGGTTAGTTAAAACCTAAATCCGTGTACGTTTCCCCCCTCCTCTTGGAAGTATCGAAATTCGAAACACATATATTGCGTTTAAGCTTTTCTCTATCGTGGTTTCTCGAGTTTCCAACAACTCTCGCACACACTTCCTTCGATCCCATCGCCACATTTCCCTACAAAACTCCGCCAACCCACCGCACTTTTCCAATCTTTCTGTCCATATAATTCAAGCTCAATAACTTAGGACATCAATCTTTCTTGGGTTTTGCTCTGAGAAGAGAGAGCATGGCTTCTATTTCTGTTCCATGCCCGAAAACTGTCTTGGTTGCTGCTGGTGCGGGATCCAACGCTCAAAATTCACTACCAAATCATAGGATCTCTTTTCCTCGACCACCCAATTCCATTCAGAACTCGTCTCTCTCTTTCGGATCCGTAGTGTCTGGTTTTGAGGTCAGTTCATCTTGTAGTAATTTGGTGATTTTATCTATATCTTCGTCATTTGGTTGCCCATTATAAAGTTTTTGAGTAAGACATGAATTATTCTCTGTCTCGTTTCTTTTCTTTATCTCTGTGTGTGTGCAAAGCTTGAATCTTTGATATTTTATATTGATGCAGGGAGAAGTATATGTGGCCTTAACAGTCTGTTTTGGGGGTTAACGTATTTTTAAGGAAGGTTGTCTGTGTTTTCTTTGCCTTCTATATGGTTTGATAGTTGACTGTGAACGTAGTGAAAGAAAACACAATGTTTCAGTTTTTTAAATTAAAGGTTCAGTTATCGATTCATCTTTTGTGTTTTTGATATGAGTAACAACTTATGATGAAAGCACGTAGCTGGTAAAGCTCGAGTCTTTCTACTTTTAACTCGATTACTTTGGAAATTAATGCAACTAAAGAAGGGGGTATGAAACTATCTATAATTTTGATTTTGCTTGTTTATCATTGAAGTCAATTAGTCTTGATATTGAATGACTACTATGTGATTCTACCACCATGGATTGAGCTTCTCTTTTGATGTTTTAACATTAATGCTGTCAATTCATAACTTGTCATGATTTGATTTTCGTTGATGTGATATGACTATTATATTATATGAAGACTGAAGTGCATCTGTTGGAGTTGTGGGAGACCAGTGTCCCCACAAAAATGTTATTGTTGTTGAAAGTTTAAGGATTGCTGGTTATCATGTGCAGTGGCCTAATAGGAAACAGCAAACTGTTGTGAAGGTTCAGGCACAGCTGAATGAGGTAAGTTGCACACGTGAAGTTAAAATTGTATGTTTATAGGAGGTAGCATCATTGGCTATTTACAAATCCCACTTCTTATTCCAAGGCTATTGCCAAGAAATCTTCAAATTCTGCGTTGGTGGTGGACACTGAACCCAAATTTGCACCGTCAGAGGGAAAAGATGAACCCACAGAAATCAAAACTCCTGACGAGTCATCTATCTCAGCATTTATGACACAAGTATCAGAACTTGTCAAGTGAGTCAGAATTTTGTAATATATAAGTATGTATATGTCACTTGTTATGTGCTTGGCCACACATCTATCTCATTGTTTGAATTAATATTATCATCATGAGCAGACTTGTGGATTCAAGAGATATCACCGAGCTGCAACTGAAGCAATCAGATTGTGAGCTTGTAATAAGGAAAAAGGAGGCTTTGCAACAATCAGCACCAGTAGCTGCTACTCTTGCAATGCAGCCTCATCCACAGGCAATGTTTCCTGCTCCACTTCCAGCAGCTGCTCCTGCCCCAGCTGCTGCTATTCCCTCTCAAGCTCCTGCTCCTGCCTTGCCTTCCCCCGCAAAGGCAAGCTCGTCATCTCATCCACCGCTGAAATGCCCCATGGCTGGAACCTTTTATCGGAGTCCATCTCCAGGTGAACCCCCATTTGTGAAGGTAAGTGTTTGTGGTTAGTGACCATGCCATTTAAGAGCTGGCACTCCAAGAGACAAACCTTGCAAGATTTCCCAAGTGCAGATGCGAACTCTTTCCCCATCTTCTTGTATTTTCCTTCTACAGGTGGGGGATAAAGTGCAGAAAGGTCAAGTCGTTTGCATCATCGAGGCCATGAAGCTAATGAATGATATTGAAGTAACTCCTCTTCTTATTCCACGTCTCTTGAGCTTACTAATTTTAGTACTCTCTCATTTACAGTGCTTTTGCTTGAAGAATCGAGTGAATTTTTGGATGCCAGTTATTTATCATTTGATTTTGCTTTTTATTTTATTTTGTGGTTTTGTAGGCTGATCAATCTGGAACCATAACCGAGATCCCGGCAGAGGATGGGAAACCAGTTAGTGTGGACACGGTAATCTCCCCCCCCCCATCTCTGTCTTCCCGCTTCTCTTATATCATTCCAAACCCTTTGTTTCTTTCATGCAGCCTCTTTTTGTCATTGTGCCATGAATAACTTGCAAGGAGCTTCAAACTCTGTAGCCGCTCGGAGAAGTCAATGTCCAGCCTTTTTCTTTTTTCCATGTTTGTCTGTAATTTTAAAGAAATAATGGTCTCATCTTGGTTCAGGGGAGTCGCTTTTGCAGTCTAGTTTTGTATTTGAAGTGTGGAAAAAACCTTAGGCGATACGATGTAAGGGATTGAGCAATTCTTGACATAAATAGCATCAACTGGAAACCAGTAATTTTTATTTTTAGGGTTGAACTTGTAACAAGCTGTTGCTGCCTCAATCTTAGCTGTGCGCTGTACATTCTGGTTGAACCAGTTCGACCTCAACGTGGAATGCGTTGAAAAGAAGGCAATCCTCCTCCTGATCACATGTTTTATCTTCCCATCCCTAACAAGTGGAAAACATCAAGGACGCTCAACTCCTCTGACCTAGCAATTCTATCACATAGGTTAAAGCAGTGTTGTCAGTTTCGTTTCGATTCGGCTGAAATATCCGAAATGTTTTGTACCATTAAAAAAACAAGATAAAACAGCATAATTTTTATCTTGGTTTAAATCCCAGCCTGTTCCGGATTTTTCGGCTAAATAATAGCGGAAACGTTTCGGTTTCGTTCCACCCGTTCCATTTCAGTCAAATAGTGTTTTTTTAATGATGAATAATTTTACAATATCAATCATATCTCTTAATATGATCGTTAGATTGAGATGAAATTTTAAGAGGAGTCTCTTGATATATTTATATATATTATGTTAAAATTTTAGAACAATCAAAGAATATAATGACCTTACGAGATTGATGATGACATTCTCGTAATATTATACATGTTAATAATTTTGTTCAGAAAAATTATTTTATTGTGTTTTTTTATTAAATTGCACAATTCTAAATAATTTTATTTTTGGATTTGAATTAAATTTTTTTTGCATTAATATGTTTATATATATATATATATATATATATAAAATACAACCCCGAAACGATGCGTCGAAATGCTCCGAAACCAAAATATTCTGTTTCAATTGAACGTTTTTGCATTAAAATGAAGCACCAACTGAAACGGTATTGACAACCTTGGGTTAAAGAGAGTAACTAGATTTTGTGTGGACAGAAGATTTTTTAAGAGCCAAAAACGACTGGTGTGCATGCTTGGAACATTTTCGTTCCCTGATCGTGATACAAGCTTCAGATTTTACCAGAATCATGTGAACACACGGCAGGCAGATCGTAGCAGAGACCACCCCCATGCATTTTCTCACCCTATAAACTAGTTGCTATTACCCATAACAGTGAAGATATGAGGTGCAGGATCAGCACTCACTAGATGGAAAATGTTTGTGATTAATCCAGCGCATGAAAGAAATCATTATGTGAAATCATCAGGGGAAATAAAAAAAAAAAAAAGAGAGAGAGAAAAGAGTGAGTTCCTGGCGCAAGTTAGGAGGCAATAAAATGATTTCATTACATGAAAAGTCTGAAAAATGGATTTACACTTTCTATCTTGCTGTTTACAACTGGAGCATCGCTGAGATTTTGCTCTCGACTTCTTACACTTGAAACCTTCAAAGAGCTAAGAGCTACACAAAATCAATTTCTGGGAAACCGATGCAGGATTCTTGAATTTCATTGAAAGCAAATTATGAAGTTGTGTCAATTGGCAAGCAAGTTACAAAATGGAGATAGCTTGAGGAAGTGCCTCACTGCCTGAGTCCTCTATGACGACCCTTTTCATGCTTGCTTTCTTCTGATTCCAAAATTCTATTCTTTTGCTGTCATTCTATCCTACTGCTATTTCCTTTTCTCCTACATAATGTACATGCGTTAGCCTACCCTGTTTTGTATTTACAAAACTACTGCCGGTGCCTACTTCTACTGCTGTTGCCTTTCCTTGCACTGGCTAGCCTCCGACCCCCGCCCGCCCAGTCTTCATCGTTGTCCTCATCGTCATCATCTCCCATCACACGTCCAGATTTCACCTTTCTTGGGGTAGGTCGTTTCCTCTTGATATTTGCCGTGTACGTCGAGTAATCAACAGTATCCTCCTTTAAGGCACCTTTGAATTCCTGCGCAGTAACAAACCATTTAGAGACATAAGTTGAGAGGTTAAACCAAACTCTATCCCCATTCCAGTTCTTCTCATTGATGGTCAAGCTACCTGGTATCTCTGAACCAAATCTTGATAGGTGGACGGCAAACTGGTGCATGTTTGACTGGTGTCAAAAGGAATGTTCTGCCTCGAGAAAGCCTCTCCTGGCTTTGGGGGTTCAGTCGGAGAAAAGGCCTGGCAGATATGCCATGTAAAATTAGTTGCAGACAATTTAGGCATATGCACAGTATTGTAAAGCAAAGTAATGAGAGAAACCAAATCTAAACAGTTTTTACCTGGCACCGGGCATCATTAAGGCCATACACAATTTTCAGGTGTCTCTTGAGCCTCAGAAGAAGCTGCAAAGCAGTTGCTGCAAGACAGTCAACCTGTGTAACGACCAACAGAAAGAGGAATGAGAAGTAGTACCGTGTTTGTGAAGTGAAGGGTCGTGCATACAGAATTCTCATATTTGTTCAGAGACATGAACAGCATGGCATTAATAAAATGCCATGTGCCATTCCACAATCCCGTACAAGTCATAGTGGAGCCCTCTAAAAGCTCATGTAATACCATCACTCCCAAACACTGGACACTTGGAGAGGACAAAAACCCAAAAGAAAAGGCAGCAAGACGAAGTGCTCTATTGATCTATTCTTCTGAAAAATAAGATCCCCTATTCTTCCATCTAAAGACAGATATTATTCAAATTCCAGGAAAAAAACACTTTTGCACCACTTCAAGTGCTTTCAGATTTACCTGAATTTTCTCCACGTCATCTTTGGAGATGCTTAAGGATTCACCAGAGCTCACACGCTCCATCTTTGGATGTCTTGGGACACTAGAGTTTAGAACTGCATGATCGGCAGCCTGTTCTTGAACTGTTCCGTTCAGATCAAATGATCTCAAAGGACTTTGATCAGGCTGACCAGCTGGCTTTGGTTGAATTGTACCATTCATGTCCATTAGATGGGAAACAGGCTCCACAAGTTCCCTTTGAATGAACCCATTTTCATTAAGCATTCGAGCATTTCTTTGGGACAAATATAAGATTAGCCCCTTCATATTTGCTTCAAGTGCCCCTGCTCTTACTTGAATAACTCGATTTATAACATAAATCAAATACAGAGGTTCATCAGGTAAAGTAAATGGCAGCAAAGCAAGCATTTCTGTGCAGTACCTGTTAAAAAGAGGACAGTTTCTAAAATATCATATCAAATTGAAAAGAAAGCAAGGATCAGCGTTACAGACAACTCACACTAAAAAAGGAATCACTGATTCACTCCGACATGGATTGTCAAATTTCCGCACAATTGAAGACATAAATTTGTTCCTTGAAACTCGGTTTCCACGAATAAGCTTGTATATCCGAGAAACCCCAAGCCTTGCTTGAGACAGGGAGCCACCTTCAGGTTTTCCCTTTAAATTTCCAGCAGTCTTTGATTGGAGTTTTTGGTTTGGAATTTCGGGAGAAATATTAACAATGGATTTCATGAATATAAATGACAGCTGAAGGCCATCACCCAATCGGCTTTCAAAAAAAGCAGGATACCTGAAATTATTTATGGTAAGTTGCATAACCAGAAAAAGGGAAAGAAAAAACAATTTTGTTCCAAGAAACATACTTCTCATTCATATTCATCAGCAAATGGTGGGCTAATTTTGAGTTTAACTCTTGAGGATCTGTTTCCAATGCTATTAGATATGGAACACAGGTTATAGGATGAACCAGACCCTGGCGTAGTACTACTTCTACAATCTGCATAGATAGCAAATCAAGAGATATAAAACTCCAGCATATGCAGTGAAAACTCTAAATTTCACTCACAATCAGGTGCCTGTGAGCGGATAGAGCAAGAATTTTTCCATCTGGTGTTATGAATCAAGGACAACACTTAAATTTTTCTGGCCAAATATATTTGATGTTGAAATTGTAAATTGTGCACCATTATTTATGCTTATGCAAAATAGTTTCAAATTTTTCTTACAAAATGAACTTTCTCAAGTCCTTTATACTTTTTACAAATGTGGTAGGGATATGCATCCTTAACAAAAGCTTTTACACATGAAGTGCAAGAATACCCATTCTAGGTTCTCACCTTAAGGGCAGTCTGGCGAACTTGTTCGTTGAAGTCCAAGCACGTTCCCAAAATATGATCCCAATACAGCTGGACTATACCACCACATATATTAGTATCACCTGCACCCGCAGCAACTGGTACACTGTTGCTAACTTCTACAGGATGATGAGCTACACTGTTAGTCTTATCTGTGTCCAATTGGCTTTCGGCATCCAGAAGATATTCATGCATATTTTGCAAAGCTTGCATCTGGTAAAATGAATGATTCAGTACATGATGAAAAATGTGTAAAGATAAAAAGAGAGGCTACACTTTAGTACCTTAAGACGAACATGAGAACCAGAAGATAAAGTTGCCTCCAATATTTTCCCAATGTCCTTTTCCAGCATAAATTCAGGCCTAGCAATAAGAACAAATCCTAATGCCTGAAACAATTACAAAATTTGATCATTAAACATTAATATCAAAGTGTACCTCAGATAAATTAAGAGAGAAGGAATGCGTACACACCTGCAAAGATCTGACTTTTATACTGAAATCCTCCATACGGAGATACTTTTTAAACAGACTGAGACTGCTCGCAACATCAATATTTTTGTTGTTGGAGATACTCAGCAAAGAGTTTCCATAGCGAATAAGCAATCCCAGACAGAACAAAGAGCGGCCTGCTAGCTGTGATTGGTGGGTGGAGTTAGTATCTACTTAATTCTAGTTCCATATATTTCTATTATAAAAACCATTTATGAAAGAAAGAATATACACCCAGAACATGAGATGGACTCAATTACAACATTTATAGCCAGTGGAATATGCAACAGATATGTACGGGGCAATTATCTTCACACGAGTGCCGCCAACAGTTTCAGTCAACTCAAGCAAGGACTGGTTTCAGGTTGATAAATTAAATCATCAAGCTCCCAAGATTTTCTACCTCTGACAAGGAAGATAATGAGTAAAATAAACCCTAACAGTTTAATAACTTCCATTAGAATCTAGGTGTAAGTGCGGAACTCGTTCATCTCTTCTGATTAATTATACTAAATCTGACAAGGAAAGTATCTCCTATACCCGTATAACTGTAAAATACAAACAGGAACAGCCCAGTGCCAATTACTGAACAAGGATTAACAAAAGCTCACACTACATGCACATGAAAAAGGTGCCTAATCTCAGTATCCTTCCCAACTCCCCATAATAACTAGAGCATCTTCTCATTTGAGTCACCTGATAAATGCCACATATGCATGCAGTATTATACTGCACATATTATATGCAGCATCACATAGAAGACTTTAATGGGATACTAGATGATTAAAATCCACAAAGGCTCAAAACAATATCAGCAATATGGATCTGAAATCCAATCAGATAAGCAAGGAAAACTAAATTCTCCTCTTAGACCACTGCAAAACTTTTGGATTCATTCACATTTCCTCTTTATTCTGGCATAGCTCTTTGCAGAAGAGAAAACTATGTTTCATTCTACTAATTTAGGAGCTTGTTTGTTTTGCAATCTACAAAAAAGCTATTTGAATAGAAGGTAATAGTCAAGCATAATACAGTGGGTCATACTCTTATTTTCCTTAAAACCTAGTTTCCATTGGAAGAAACATATAATACCCTCTCCGCAAATCCTAAAGTTGAAGTACAGCGTGAAAAAAAATCCAAAACAAAATAGATATTAGCTTCTCATGTCAGAGCAATTGTAAAGTTGCAGCAATAGAATATGAAAATAAAGACCAACCAATCAAACAGGGATGAAGATAATTAACCTTAATTGTAGCTACCAACCTGCTTGTTATCGATTCCTTGAGCATCCAAACGTTTGAAAAAAACCTGAATAAGATACTCAACTACACTAGCACCCTTTGCTGCTACTATGCTCAAAGAGCAAAGACACCTGTGATGATGAGAGACATCATCAGCGCAGGTAGAAATTTGAAAGAGAGAAACTAGTTTTATCCAGAATATAGATGGAACATAAATGCATAAATGTCCCAAATTTAGATCAATGAAGACTAAGGAACCTTTTTGTTTTATAAAACATGGCAGAAATGATTTGTGTATTGTCCTCAAGGGAGTAAGGAAAACCAAACAAAAAAAGAATCGAAGATGAACATGCATGTTTAAGTAACAGCATAATAAATCAACAAGTGCATACAAAAATAGACTGCACAGTATTCCAAGACAAGATCTTATTTACAAACCAGTCCTTGCTGCAGCAATAACAAAATAATGTGCGAGATAAAACACGACAGCAGGATCACACTTATCAGAAGCACAAGAACTTTATAAACTAAATATTGCAACATCACTTAAGAGAGAAGCAAGAAAAGAAATATACACATTTACTTGACACAAGATGAACAAGTACATCAAAAACTAAATGTTGCAACATGACCTAGAAGAGAAGCAAGAGAGGAAACATTGAAATTACTTGATGCAAGCATGGACCACTGTCAAAAACGAATGACGAACAATCATTTGCTTCAGATCTTGCTCTAGTTCTTCAACAACACTCTGAGGCAGCTTTCGGATTAAGGGAAGAACAGAATCAATTATAAAGATTATACTCTCCAATAATTGTGCAATAGCTCGGTTATCAACCTGGGCACAAGTAAAAGCTAATTAAACTGTGTCATCTGTCTGAGAGCAAAGATACAAACAGCAAAATTCTCTCTTTCTTATTTCAGTATACTCGAAAAATCTCCGATACAATCACTGCACTGGTACATCTTCCTCTTTAAGATTTCAGTATTTGTGACAAATATTGAAATCTGAACAGAAGATGCATGTACAAACGAGTGTTGAAGATTTTTCCCTCTGTAAACTGAATTCAAAGGAAAAATTTAAGAGAAGAATGTGCACTGTGATGGGGAAAGAAATGCTATGCACATTCCACTTGACTTAAAGATGAACAGGTACAAGGTTAAAAGAAAAAAATCTCTCAACATGCATACGAGATTAGATCTGGTATATGTCAATTCTGCATTAAAACGCTATATCCACTAAGCAATGTTCTGAGATAGAAATCAAGAGGAATCAGAAGCTTAAACATTTTTTCCATGACATAGCTTCTCTCAAAAGTCAAACTTAGAACATCAGCAATTACAAACGTAGGATTTTGATTATCACCCCAAAGAATAGGCACCCCTTTTAGCAGCTTGTACACATAAGCCAACAATTCCACTGTGTTGCTCCTAACAAACCCCTTCCCCATCTCTAAAATTAAATCAATTATTCAAACTTGTTTGCGTAGACTTGAGTTATATATGATTAACTATGCCCTGAACTAGAAACAAAGAACCCACCAGTAACTTGATTTTAGGGAAAGTACCGAAAAAATTGAATTGTAAATGCATGTCCATCTAATCAGTGTTCAAAGTCATCCCTAAGCAGAATAGAAAAGGTGAAGGCTAATAAAATACAGTTCTTCAGACTACTGCAGATTCTGATTCCATTGGATTCCGAAAGCTTGATATAGGTTTGAATTTTATTTGTGGATGTTGGATTCCTAAATTCAATCATTTACCCTCGCCAGCTAACTCTTAGAAAGAAAGTAAACCCGTGCTTGACAGTCAAACAACAAGATCTAACACCATATGTGTGGATATAATAACCAAAACTACCAAAAATATGCCACCAGATTGACAGTATATCGTAAAAAAAAAAATCAGATAACCTGACTCTTGAGATATGGCTGTAGAGTGACAACAAATTGGGAGGGATCAGAAGCAGGAGCACAAAGTGTTGGGTCAACAACACAAAATGCATGCAATGCAAGCACATATGGAAGCGTGCAGAGCTCCACTTCATCGTTATTCATTTCCTCTACCTGCCAAGAAAAAAAATTCTTATCATGATTTTTGCAACCCAGCAAACAATCAAATGTGTAAGAAATAAAATGAAAACGGAAATACCTGCAGTATTCTTTCCAGTAAGCATTTGCACATCAACTCACAGCGCTTGCGCACTGATGCAAGTGACACGGGGTTGATCCCAACAGCTTTAGCTGATTGTGGGAAGAAGTCAAGTGCTAGATTACGCTTGATGACTGTGACAAGAAGCTGATGACTTGGCATCCTCCTCAACATCTCAACAATTTGCTCAGTCTTCTTAGCCACCTCCAGTGGCACAGAACTGCCATCTCCACAAAATTGTGTTCGCAAACCAGAAGGTTCCTCAAACCAAAACTCATAAAATGTTTTGCAGACAAGATCCTGTACATAAAAGAAGCATGAATACAGGGATATAGCATAGGGGAAACAAACATTTTTTATCAGCAGTTATTTAAGTAGCTTTTCTGGCTATGTTTTCTGCTACCCTGCCAGTTGTATTCTATACAATAAAGTACAAAAAAGTATTTATGTTATTGTGATTTGCTGATAATCAGATTCCTTAGAAAGCAACATTTTTATTATTTTTGGATGCTGAAGCGGTAAACAAGAAGATCACATCCCCATATTGAAGATTTTTGAAACGCATTAGTCTAGGAGGGAAAACCATGGTCAATAATGCCAGCTACACTTCAAAAGAATGAACATCGTGATCTAACCAAATTGTACATGGCATAATCACATATGGAAACATGGAAAAGCTAAGCAACTAGTAGACACTAATAGTCAGTAGCCTAAGTGCCTGAAATGATATACGAACTCCTTCTGTTTTGCTTTAAACTACCTGAATACTGGATTCGTCATCACTGACACGGGATAAGATCTCAATACAAGCAGTTGTAAATTGAGTGAAGTTAGGATTTGAAATGCACATGTCTCTGATGATTTTGATAGCTCGTTTTCTCACACTCACTCCAGTATCTTTTGTCCTTTCAGCTACCTTCTCAAAATACTGCATCACAAAAAGTTGGACATGGAGGGGGAGGAAGATGATGTAATAAAAAATGAAAAAAGGAATTAGCAAAGTGATTTCGCATACCTGCAGACCAACATCAGGGTGTGAAGCAATATGCCTACCAACAAGTTCCAATGCTGCTTCTCTCACAGATATCGCAGAATCACAAAACCTTCCTTCAACAGCCAATTGTACTCGCTTGTCACGTAAGACTTCAGGATCAGCTTCTACAATAATACTAACCTGATCCCATGAAACACAATAAAAGGAAAGGCCTCTTTATTGCATCAACATAACCACAGAAGTGTTTAATTTACAATCAAAGGCTATGCAGATCAAAATATAAATTATTCTACTTACTGCTCGTAATGCCTTGGCCCTGATTATAGGAGAATTCTCCCTCAAACTTGCCTAGAAACAAGAAATGTTTAAGCATCAACATATGTTCTGCACATGCATGGAAAGCATAGGAAGTGAGATGCTATACTGACCAAAAGCATATGAAGAATCTTATCAAACCCTCTACAGAAAGAACTATTTTGTCCCAGTGCTAAAGCAATCTTCTTAACAGAATCCCTCGTCAACAACGAAAACGCGGTCCCGGAATCACGCACAATAAGGTTTGATTTCAGTCTAGTGAGATGGTACATAAACTTTTGTTTAGATTTCGGGTCATCCTTGTACCACAGGCACAGATAAAACCTGCACAGATATGTTCTCTATTAAAAAAACGGAAACATTTAAATGGAGAGGAAACAGCATCAGAGAGTACAAACCAGCGAACAAAGAGATATGCATCATCAGCAGATACAACATCTTGGAGGTAATTTAAAAGCATTTGTTGAACAATTTCAGCTTTTGTTACTGTATCTGAAGCAACAGAATTGTTCTTCGACCGAATATTATCAATCTTCTCCTCATCCTTGTAATGTGAATCGCTGTAGGATTGTAACACAAGAAGTTGATTCTTGCTGAGGCAAATCATACAGTGCCAGCTTCGATTAGGAGCTTCATGTTCTCTCATTCCCATGCAATCAGCATGAAACAATCTGCGACAACCCGGACACATAAACAACCTGTTCTCCACTCTTCCATCCAAGCAAACACAGCATGCATCTTTTGGGAAACTCAGATCTACATCATCCCCTCTACTCAGTTCCTGTAATATCCAAAATTTGTTCCCGCTACAAATAAGTGCATCCTGCTTTAGCCTTGCTGCAATGGTGCCCAGAAAATCAATAGCCATGGAACGTGCAGAGACATCCTTGGATTTCAGTCCAGCATTCTGAAGTAGTAAGACACAAAGAACCTGCAAACAGAAGTCCCTTAGCATGAAAACACATGATGTTTTGAGAGGATGCAAAATTAGATTCAAGTCTATCTCACCTCCAGAATGGGAGATGAGGAAGGGTATTCTGGTAAATTGAGAGTTGTTAGTAGATCTGTAACAAGATTCTCCATCATCACTTTCAGTTCAGAAGCATCTTGATTCTTGACAGTTGTGAAGCGCTGGAGAACTCGGGTCCAGAAAAGACAGCAGGTCTCTGTGGCTGCTTCATGGGACTTGATAGGATAACTAGCATCCAAAGAGACTTCTAAGATGGAATTACCACTCGATGCTTGCCTCAAAGCCTCAGGGAGGTTTGCACTGCTCTGAACCAACTGAATCAGTAAAGCAGTGATCATCTGAATCTGCCTCTGTTCTTCATCGGGCAGGTGATAGGCTCTTAGTGCTCGCTTTGAGGATGGTAATTTCCAGAGTAGCTGAACTATTTCATCTATGATGTATGGACGATGCTGTATGTATGAATAGAATATCTGTGCCATAATAAAAAAAAATACACTAAGAGGCCACAAACCATGTGATCCATATGTATATTTACTTGTATACAAGAGCTTATGCATGTGCGCTCTCAAGAATAAGGACAAGTGTAAAGAGTTCTACCCCACAGATTAACCCAATAGCCTTCATCTGCAAAAGTTGGATATTGTCCACCAAAAAAGTTGTAAAGCTTGTCCTCGCCAGTTGTAGAATGCAACTATCCGACAACTTCTCAATCATCAATAAATCCTTCAGTAAACCAAGTATAGTGCACAGTTTTTGTAGTATAGTATTCACAGCACTAGAGACCCTGTCAAAGAAGAAGGGTAAGCAATCAAGATAAACTTCACGTTCTAAACACTAAAATTTGCCATAAAATTTAATATTTGGGAAAAAGAATTTTGATAAACGCACCTGTTTGATGATGACTTCTTCACTCTTACACTCTTTAAAGTTCGCCGTTTCTTGTTCGCCGAACCATAGTCAGGGTCAGGCTCTTCGTCTTCATAACCTGAGAATAAATAGTAGATGGTTTCAGCTATGAGCAATGCAAGAAGAAATTAATTAATTTGTTATCTCTCAATTAAAAACAATAAGAGAACACAATGACCTGTTATGGTAAGGAAAACCAAATTGAAAATTTCTTAATCACGTTTTTTTCTTGTTTCAAAATGACATGCAGTCATTAGCAATTTTCAGGAGAAAAAGAAAAGCAAGCTGGTGAATGGCAAGTTAACAGAAGGGTAAAAACCAGCTGAATGAAGGTGCAATGCCTACCTTCAGGAGCCCCATTTTCACTAGGCCTATGCAAAGCACGAAATGATGGATCATAAGCAAACATCACATCCATTATTTGATGCTTAGAGAACTCCAAAATTCTTTCAATAATCTGATATGGAAACATAAATTAAGATCATACAAATCTTCAGAAAGCATGTAAGAACATGCAGAGCAGAAGGAGAATGCTTGATTATTTTTTTTATTTTTTTCATTATAGAAAAAGAACACTTAAAAGACATTTTTACTAGAACAAAATTTAAAGGGAGCACCTCTTCTTTATACAGCTGTTTTGGCATGTTATTATGTGCCATTACAGCTAGAGCTGCATGAATAGACTCGAGCGCACAGAAGACATAGGAGACTACTTCTGAATCTGACTGCAGCATTAAGAAAAACAGGTAAGTCAAACCATCAAAGTAAACAAGCATTAATAAAATAACTACATCATACTACCAGCACAATGAAAGAAACAATTACAAGGGAATACATCAAAGTTTTTAGAGGAAGATAAGTCAAGCCATATTTAAAATCAAAACACCAACAGAGCTATCAAGAAAACTTACAAAAAATCAAAGTTCTAAATCTAAGGGCCATGGTTGATGATTCTAATTAAGCAAGCTTGTTGTTCAAGCCATCAATTTCTTTGGATTTTTACCACGCACTTGAACATCAAATCAACGGAAACAGAATAAAATCCAAATTCCACAAACATATATTTAGCCTATCATTTGTACCATGGACCACATCATTGTCAATATATATTATTGACTTGATCCTTGAAGATCTTGTAGAAGGACTCAGTGTTATATGTCCCAAAACTCCATTTAAAGAATTCCCACCAACTCAGAAAGGTCAAAATAGCACTTCGACACATTAGATTTAACAGACTGGTATGCAATAAATGTTGACGGTTTAGCTCACAAGACTACTAGCAAAAGAGTTGATAACACTGAGAATGAATATAATAAATTTATAGTCTCCATATCTTATTACTACCAAACAGTAAATCACATCCTAAGAAGAGTAAGAAAAGGGAATGCTATGATAATTGCATCAAAAGGGAAGTAAATCAACAACTTAAATAGCTAGCAAGAATCAAGTTTCAAAAGTGAAACTTAAAAAAATGATACAGGTGAACTGTCCCAGAATAAAATTTAGGGAGACACCACATCCTACAAGCCTATAAGAACTCAGATGCAAAGAAAACAATCAAAAACTCACATGTTCACATTCATCAATGGATAAGCCTTCAGCTCGATGTATTTGGTGATCCAGAACCCTCAAGAGTCTTACAAGAACTTCTATGGGGATCGAATTTAAAAGCTTTTTTGCACGTATCGACATTATTTCATTTACAAGCTTTCTAAGATCAGCAACAGGCAACGATAACCACTCTGCTTCTTCCCGATCATCACCAGGAACTTCAGCTCTTCCACAAAAGTCTTCCAACATATCACAGAAGCTTCCAATTGTTGCATCTGAAAAAGGAAGTCCACAGCAAATCCATAAAATGAATAACAAATGAGAGAGATAAGAGCTCAACATATCATCAGTAGCTCTACCTTGAAGCTCGGCAGGATCTGGCTGAATCACTGCTGAAATGTCATCACTGCCTTTTTTCTTGACTTTCGGTTTCCTCAGAGATGAGGCAATGTCCTGCAGTTTATCCCCTAAGTTACCAATAAATATTGAACCTAATCACATAAAGCTAAATCCAAAATTTTGCATACATTAGGAGTGTATTTCGGTTGGAGATTTTGAAATCCATCATAATCTCTTTGTGCTTGAAATGAAACAGGTACACTTGGCTCAATGTGCTTGCTTTCAAATGCTGCATTTCCAGAAATTTGCCCCTTACCTGAGAAACTTGAACAAATGCAATAACCCACAAACACAGCAACTCTTAAGTGTTATGTAAGAAATTATGCAAGCTTTAGAGGAAAATAAGTTGAAAGAATAGTATATAGCATGCAAAACACCTAAAGATAGTACATTTCTCTTTTTAAGAAGTGTACTGGCAAATGATGATGGCACCTTCTAAAGCCATCTTCATGTCTTTCCAGCTACATATTCCACTCCCAAGTGGTGATCACTACATCTTTTTGAGTCAGTTACAAGGACCACTATTCCTGTCTCACTATGTGTGATTCATTTCTATCTACAATTACAATTCTTTTAGTGACAACACATCTGCTTTAAGTAGAAATAAAAAAGAATATTTCCATCAAAAGGAATATTTGCAAGTGCTTCATGGATCACAAAATATGAACCACATACCATAATTCCATGACTATTCTATTTTCTAGTAGCAGTTGTATGGGAAGCAATCCAGGCATCTCCAAGGCAAAAGTAATGCCAGATATCAACCAGAAAAATATTAAATGTAGGTCAATTGGTGTATTATGGTCAAACTGTTTCAGCTATAAAGTCTAAAGATAATCACAAAGGAAGAAGCCACCTTCCATTTTCTGGCAGGTTTCTTCACAAAAATTCTATGCAAAGAAATAATCCTCATAAACGAAGAACCAATGACAGTTTTGATGAATTATGAAATATATGATAGGACTGGATACAAAAGGAAGCCACCATGCTCTGTCAATTCTAAAATTTAGCACCAATAGGATTAACTTGCTGTCTCTTATCCTACCCATCCTCAAACTTCACTCTCATTCAAAAGAGAAGCACATACACTATCAAGCAAAACAGAGGAAAAAAATTCACCTACATATCATGCAATTATCTTATCTATCTAAACACTTCCAAGCCATCTCTTATCTATCTAAACCTGATTGACAACTTAATTCTCCCACTCAAACAACACAGAAGTGTCGCAGAAAACACCTTAGGGAAACCACAGGACATTATTCCCCATTTACTATGCTTGTCTAACATATCCTAAACTTAACATCTCAACAACTAAAAACCACTTTGTCAGTAAACTTTCTACAAACATACCTGATAGTCTAATCGACATGAAAAACACAAAGGTTAATGCAAACACTCGTATTGCAATCATGCTATTCTTCTTTTCTGAGACTAATATCATTGAAAACCAAATAAAGAATACCTCAAAAATGACCCTTATATGGAAACATATTCCTAAGAGCTTTGAATTATACCCTTTTCCAAATGATTCCCACAGTTCACAATCATCTCTCCATATAATAAACATAAGCCTAAAACTGCTACGCAAACTTCATGCATTCATCTATAGCAATTAAATCATTTATCACTTCAACTATACATTAAGAGAATCGTTTCTAGGAAAGAGAAAAATATGAAAAGAGCAAAAGTGTGTACTTTGTTTACCAGGAGTAACATACTCAAATGCGTCAGGATTGCAGCGAAGAACCTCTTCATAAAGTTCCAGCCGCTCCGCGCTGTCAGACGCAGTTTCTCTATTCTGATCTCTAAGTGTCCTGAAAAACAACACCAGGCATTAGCAAAATCATAACACCGATACAATAAAGATAGCTTGATTAAAATCATGGATTTTCTGGACAGTTATAAATTACAAAAGAAACTAACGAATTAACACAAATTAAGGTTTTGAAAAGAAACTCTCTGTAAAGTAAAATCTTGATTTGCTCAGTTCGAGCATGAATTAAAGTTCGCTAAACGAAAAAAATCACATTTACCACTCGGATTTCAAAAATAACAAATAATATGTAAGAAAATATTAAAGAATAAAGGAAGGCTTACAGGTATGATACGTCGGTTTGACGAAGCAGATCAGCGATTCTGAAAGACTGAGAGAGAATTTCATTTCGATTCAAAGACCAGAAACTACTACTTTTAGCACTAGCTCCGTCGAACAACCGGAGCTCCGGATCCGAGGCGCCACAGAAAACAGGAAGCGAAGGCAAAGGCAAACACGGCGCTACTTCAGAGTGTATGCTGTTGGACAGGCCGATTCCTCTAGGAACCGAACCCGAACCCGAACCGCTTGGATTTGAATTTGAATTGCTCATCGACTAATTAACTTGTGACTTCTGAATTGACTAGCTAAAAGCATCAAGGGAAAGAAGTGAGGGAGGGGGAAGGGATAATAAGTTGGAGTGGTAAAAGTGTAATAATGTGGAAGTGCAGGGGTGATTAGTGGATAATTAGGGTTTTCAGAAGACTCGTAGAACCTGTTTGCTAGACCGAGAGAGAGAGAAGAGAGAAGCAAAATCACAGTTGGCGGGGAAAGTGATTTTATTTTTGGGGATTTTTTTGGGATAAAAATGTGGATTTTTATGGTTTTATAGGAGCAGGAAATTGGGAGGAGTTGATAAAACTACTCAAACACCCTTGGTTGACGGTTTCTGCCTTTTCTTTTGTTATGGGGCCGTTGTGAGGTGACGGGGGAGGTTTTATTTTGTTACGAAACTGACAGGAACGAGCTAGTTGGTTGTTTTTGAGATAAAAAATATGAATTTTTAAATTGGTTTGATGGGTTGATATTAAAATTTATATATATATATTATTGTGATAAATTTTTAAATAAAGAGAAAGCAACTACTATTTAAATTAATAGAATTACTAAACTACCCTCTGATTTCTGTTTGGATATTTGGCAGCAAGTTTGTCGAGGAAGTTTGGTGTTTGAAAATTTGAGAGGAGTGGGAATTGTTTTTGAAAATGAAAAAAGAGGGAATTTTCTTTATTTTTAATATCATCATATTAAAATAAGAAAATTAAATTAAATTTTTCAAAAACGTGATTTTAACCATGCTTCCAAATCAACTTGGCCTGTAAGTTTCATGTGTTGTCGAACGAGTAATTCAAAAAGGTGTAGTTGTGATGTTTTAATTAATATCGCAGTAGGGATGCTTCAAGCAATTTTCCCACCTCCATAGAATCTATATATTGATGGGAAATATTTTGTTATGTCACTATACATATCTTTAGGTAGTATTTAATGAATTTTATGACATTTTTGTTTTCCAAATTAGTTTATATATATATATATATATACACAAATATTATTTTAATATATTTATGAGGAAAAATCACTTTGAAATGTAATCACTACTGTAATATCAAACGTTACCTAGAAAAGAATATATTTTTTACTGTAAAAATGGTATAAATGAATTTTTTTTCTATTTTTTTTACTATTATGAATATTATAGCGGTGGAAAATATTTATTTTTTAAGTAACTCAGTGGTAAGAGCTTGAGATGAAAGGGTTTATTCCTCTTGTGGTCTCAGATTCGAATTATTTGGTTGCTAATATGATAGTTATTTGAGACTTATATGGTCGTTAATTTCAGAATTCATGGAATTAGTTGAGATGTGCATAAACTGGTTCAGACACTAATTAATAAAAAATTTATTAAAAAAACAAGTTATTTCAACATGGTAATAAAGTTACAGTATTGACAAAGGCTTCCACAAAAAAAAAAAAAAAAAAAAGTCATCCGAAACATATCATCGATTAGTCATTGCATGATAGAACCACATCACCATATCGAATATTGCTTAGGATTTTATTTAAAAAAAAAAAATAGAAGAAGAATAGATGGGGAAGTGACCAGTATGGGAAGCCCAACAGGCTAGTAAAAAATCCTGAAGCTTTCTTAGCCAATTTTGGGCCCTTAAAACGGGCTCAATGTAAGAATAGGATTTTAAGTGGTGGTTGACGAGTCTTCTTAAAATCGAATAAAATTATTCGGTAGAGAGAAGTATTGTGTTATAAAAATATTTAAAAAAACTAAATTTTATTTTATTTTTTATTTAAATTTTTTTTAGTGTTTTTAGATTATTTTGACATGCTGATATTAAAAATATTTTTTTAAAAATAAAAAATATCATTTTGATATATTTTTAAATGAAAAACATTTTTAAAAACAACATCAACTATACTCCCAAACAATCACTAAATGATACGTTTTTTATATGAATGGCATGTATTCCATATCCTTTTACATTAAGTGTATTGAGTTTGATTTTAAAGCCAATCAATTCGACTTGATTACATGTTTCTAAAACAATTTAAAAAATAATAATATTTTAGTTTTAGTTTTAGTTTTGAATTAATTTTTTTTAGTGTTTTTAGGTCATTTTGATGTGTTTTCATCAAAAATAATTTTAAAAAATAAAAAATAGCATTTTGATGTCTCTTAACCAAGGTTGTCAAGCTCGTTTTTTTGACACGACACGGAATTTATAATTTGAACTCGGATCGTAAAATTGTAAGTAAGATATTTCAGTACAAAAATCATAAAATCACAAGTAAAATTGTTTTGGTAGAAAAATCATAAAATCATAAGAAAAATATTTATGAATACAATACAGCACAATTATAGTCATAAAACTTCATTAAAGATTAAGGAGCATCTAATTAGTTATATAGTTTAGATGAACAAATTCTAATAACAAAAGCCATTTTTTGACACTATAGGCATCTTTGCCTCTCGAGCAAGTATCAAAAGAAGCAACCACATGTAGAAAGTCAATTTCAATCCATTGACTCACCATTCACAACAATATAGTCTTAAGACATACACTTAATTGTCTTCGATGATAGCATGGATTGAAAAATAGAACATGTAACAATAAAGTATATAGTTTTTTTTAACAACATAATCAATTTCTTCTACAGTTGCATAGAAATGTTCACAAATATATGCCTCAGGTTTTTCAGAGATTCAATGCTAAATGATAAATCCCTCAATTAAAGAAGTGTAAAAGTTGCTTCAAATATTCTTAGAGTTCTCCTCTAATTGAAATTCTACACCCCATTACCATTCACTCGTGATTCCATTTCTGAAATTGTTGGTGGTGGTGCACTTGAGATGTTATATAATTTTGGAAGCAAAAAATTAAGTGAACCTTCATCCAACCATCTATCACTCCAAAAAATTAATATTCAACTCATTACCCACCACATATTAGCATAACCATGTAGAATTTCAAAAGTAGTTGAACTGGGCTGAAAGAGAGAAATGATCATTTTCAAAGACCATGCAGAGTCTATTTCTAGTTTCTTAGTTTATTAAACGATAGTCAAACTCAAAGGTAAGAATCCAGAACTTGTAGAATTGACAATCAAACAACAAAATATTGAAACGAAAGGATAGTTCACACATTTATGCATGGCATCACTTTTCTTTCAGCACCATAAGCACAATACAAATTATCTTTGGCAGCTGCTACAAACATCATGAATCTCATTGAAGTCTTGGGTGATGGTATTAGGAAGGTTGCATTGGAGATCTCAAATATAAAGACTTATAAAACTTCACAACCAACAGATCCTCAATAATTTTCATTTTTCCATTGACATCATCAATAATTTCCTCAACTTCAGAACCAATAGATCCTCCATCTCGTTCCTAACATGCAAATCATGTTCTTGTCAAAAACCCAAAACTCAAACATCACAATACCCCAAATCCATCCACCAAAAACCCAAACATCACAATACCCAAAACAAGCTCAAAAAATCCAGTAATCTAACAAGAAAGAGGCTAGAGTTCATGCCGATTGCAAATTGCAAAGCGTATGATTTTACGAGTTGAAACGCAAGTTTGATAACATTACTCTTAACTAAAAGCATTTTAAAAAACAACTTCAATTAGATTCTCACACATGTCCTTAATCTCTTTTCTTTGATTGTTTTTTTCCTACTCCTTTCCAACTTTTTTTAAAAAAAATTATAGTTTTTGTACAATATTTGTTACATATACAAGTGTATTAAAAAAAACTCTTTATATTTCATAAAATGGAATTGAAGAAAATTCATTAACCAAAGTATATTTTAATTTCCTTTATATATATATATATATATATATATATTAATTTATATAAATAAAAATAAATTTAATAAAGCATAGTATAATTTATTGAATAAATAGTATTTTCAAAAATATATCCAAAGATTAAAAATAATAAATTGCTTATTAATTATTTGTTTATTTCATATTATGAAAGGAAACAAAATATCACTATAAACTAAAAGATAAGAATAATCCAAGAAAACTGTGAGACAATCCATCACGATCTTAATTTAATTATCTAATAGAATGTTGATTTAAAATTAGTGACAGCAATTTTTTTTAATTAATAAGTTTTATTAACTTATCTATTTAAATTTTAATGGTATTGTATAAGATTTAAATGGTTAATAATATAATTAATGGGCTAATTTTGGGATTAAATTAATTTATCATATTTAATTATATTTGATAACTGATACGTGTATATTTTAGGATGGAAAGTACATAAATCTCAAAAGGAATATAAACTTTTTATCATCAAATCTCTTAATAACACTTTTCTATTTTGGTATCTCATATATATCTGCACATACTTTAAGACCTTTTTTATATTCCTTTTAAACCGTACTATACTTCTTTTCTACACTTTAAGCCTTGTAAACTTCTCATGTTTTTCATTGTAGTCCCTGGACCTACAACTTCTTTAAATCAAGGTTAAATTGGCTATTTAATGAAAACTATTTTTTTAATTAAATCCCTAATTAAATTAATAAGATCTCCCGCCTTATCATTTCGATCTTTACCCTTTAAATTTTGATCAATTTTGGATTTCTTCTTCAGTTACTTTTCACTTAAGATCATTGGTTGAATCATTAGTATCTCCTACGCTAAATTAGGGTTTTGATTCTTGGTACTTTAATTCCCTCGATCATAGCCAATGCTTTTCAAATACAAGCCTCAAAATTCATTTTAGCCTTAAAAACGTTTCGAGAATTTTGATATAAACATAGTTTTTTTAAAAAAAAATATTAGAAAATAATTTCTTACTCTTCTTTTCTTTTTTGTGGTCAAAGTTGATAGGGAAAATGTATTATTAAAAGAATATTAACTTGGATTTTCCAAATTCAAATAAAAATATGTTGATATTTATTAGATGAATTATACACCAATGAACAACAATGGAAGGACATATCTTCCTGTTAAGTCATCTTACGAAACAGAATCGTTTTTCTCTTGCCTCTTAATAAGAAAATATTTCATTTCAATAACTATAATTATTATTTATTCATTGTCTCAAATGGTGAGGTAAACAAGGAAAATAATTTATTTACGTTACCCCAATAATTTCTCCTCATCTTTCCACCAAGACGACGATCCATGAAAATCCTACGGTTGATAGTGTTTCCTATTCCGTATTTAATTGATGGCTATATATAGACACTCGCACTCTACAGTGAAGCCAAGCAATCACACCCAATCAAACTCCAGCATCTGTCTTCAATGTCTCTTTCTCTGAAAATCATGGCTAGTTTTAAGAACTTCACTGCTTGTTTAGGGTTCATGCTGCTTCTGGGACTGGCCAGGAGTGACCCAATTAGCTTCGGAGAAAAAATAGACAGTTCATGGCACGATGCTCACGCAACTTTTTATGGGGACATCCATGGCGGACAGACAATGAGTACGTGTGTAGTAAATTTCCCAGCCATTCTTTTCTTCACGTACTAACTAATCAGTGAAGCAATCAGCTGTTTTTTTTCCAGATAAAGTATTGTGAAAACAACAGATTCGTAAAGTGATTTCTTAATGTTATGATTATGTTTTGGCATGCAGTGGGAGCTTGTGGCTATGGCGATCTCTTCCAGCAAGGGTATGGGCTTCAAACAGCAGCGTTAAGCACAGCACTCTTCAACAATGGAAGAACTTGCGGTGCTTGCTATGAACTCAAGTGTGTAAATGATCCACAGTGGTGCAAAAAAGACGCCGGCACCATCAAAATCACGGCGACCAACTTGTGCCCGCCGAATTTCGGAGCTCTCAATGCTTGGTGCAATCCACCGCAGCAGCATTTTGACCTGTCGATGCCCATGTTTCTGACGATCGCACAGTATAGGGCAGGGATTGTCCCTGTCAAGTATCGCAGAATCTTGTGCTCCAAGGAAGGAGGGGTTAGGTTTGACATTCATGGTAATCCCTACTGGATGCTCGTGCTGGTGCGAAACGTCGGAGGATCTGGTGAAGTTATTCATGTCTCGATCAAGGGCTCAAGAACTGGTTGGATTCAGATGACGAGAAACTGGGGACAGAACTGGCAGACCGGAGCTCATCTTGTCGGACAGAGTTTGTCATTCCTGGTTACTACCAGTGACTCCAAGAGGCTCTACTTTGATTCTGTTGCCGGAGCTGATTGGAGTTTTGGACAAGCTTATGATGGGAAAATAAACTTTTAAATCAGATGTTCTTGATGTTTTGTTCTACGCATCGTTTTGCCTTTTATATAGGGTATAAGCATAACTTGTACGTACGCATATTTAGGCCAGCTTGGGACATGATCGAACACCATTATTATAGTTAGGATTAACGTTGTGGGAACCATTACATTCATGTTAATTTGATGCCATTATATGTGTTTCCACATTCCCAAGCAATAAATGTTATTTTTCAATATCAGAAAAAATAATCATTTCTATATGATTAATCATATGCTTTTCTTGTGATTGAGTTTACAATCTTACATAAATGATTGTATTTGTGAGGGTTTGTAGTTTAATAGCAAAATGTTTTTCTTACCATTTTTTTATTTACTGTGACCCCATCAATCATTCCACCAGTAAAGTTAGAAAATTTATAATTATTTAAAGTATTTTTTTTATTTTTTTCTTAAAATAAAATCCTTACTTTTAACTAAATGAATTGCTCATGTTATTGTGAAACAGAAGCTAAAACTAAAGCCAGTATTCCGATGATGCCAGATTCGAGGCTCTGTAGATAAGTTTTATTTGTAAATTTATGGTTTGTAGGTTGCTGAGGTTAGGAAATATATCATGTAAGTCAACCTATGGTGGTTTCGACAAGAAATTTTCTATTCCAATATCAAAACTTAGCAAAGTTTCTCAAAATACATCCTATAATTACTATCCAATCATTGACCCCTTGTTGCTCTAAAACTCAAAACCAAAACCCATCTTAGATAAAAAAAAAAAAATATTAAACAGATATCCGAATCTTCTTGTTTTTTTAATGATGATGATAATTTTATTTTAGTTTTTCGTTGAAACCTACTAAACAGATCAATTTATATCGATTTAAAATTCATATATTTTATATAAAACTTACACTTCTCGGAAATTCTGCACATATTTATTATTTTAATGCCACCCGCGATGAGGCGCGGGGGCATTGGCTAGTGTGTGTGTGTATTGTATGATCTAATATATAAAGCTCAAGATAAAAGTTCTATTGCTTGTTGATTATTGTCTCACTCATCCATAAAATATCGAAGTCTTGAAAAAAATTAAATTATTTTTCTTAGCACCCAATACAAGTACACAACATAAGAAATTCAGTCGTATGATACATGGATCATACGAGCTTTCAAGATGCATAATTTTCTCTCACATTTGAAAAGTTTTGTAGTTTCTAGGCCTTGTTTGTTTCAAGGAAAGTGGTTTCTGGAAAACCACTTTCCAAACTTTCCTGTGTTTGTTTGCCTTCCGGAAAATTGGTCAACGGAAAACACTTTTCAGTCAAAGAAAAATTTGGCTTGGTTTTCAGAAAAAGTGTTTTCCGGAAAATTTGGGAGGAAAACACTTTCTGGAAGTTGTGAAAAATTTAGAAATGTCATTATTTGCTGATTATATCAAATTTGATCCTCAAACTTTTGATTGCTATATATAATTTGTTTTGAATATTTATTTTTCAATTCCATCTCTTAAAATTTAATTTTTATATTAATTTTGGTCCTTATTTTTATAATTGCTATTTGCTTTTTTCTTATCATTTTTTTATTGAAATTTTTTATCTATCAAATTTGGTCCTCATTTTTTTTATTGTTACTTATTTCATTTGAAATAATTTATGAAATGTTAATTATTATTATTTTAATTTATTCACCTTTCATTTTTTTTAATTTTTTAGATTTGATCTCTATTATTTTGATTATTATTTATTTTATTTGAGATAATTTATGAAATTATATTTTTTTTCAATTTCATTCTCATTCAACTTTTTAATTTGTAAGATTTGTTCCTCGTTATTTTAATAAACTTGAAAAAAAATTAATTTATTAATAAATTATTTTCCATTTCATTTTCCATAACACAAACAAACGCTGGAAAGTGTTTTCCAGTTTATTTTCCATAACACTGCCAAACATCGAAATTCACTTTCCAAAAAAAAACCACTTTCCAGCAAACAAACGGGGCCCTAATATGGAAATGTTTTTCTCACCATATTTTACTTTGACTTCTTGAAAATTTATAATTATCTAAAATATTTTATTGGAAAAAAAATTCTTTCTTGAAACAAAATCATTACTTTTGACTAAATGATTGGCCCGATCCGATGATGCTTGATTCGAGGTTCTGCAGACAAGTTTTGTGCAACTTTACTGCAGTTTTTTGCAAAATTGTAAGTGCATTTATGGTGGGTTTTTTCAAAAGATTGGAGGTTGACTAATAGCACTACCAATGGGGCATGGTCCTGGAACTCACCACCATAAACAAGATGGGTTTGCCATTGGGAAGGACTGAAGAATTTGCCACCTGAAAATTCACAAGCTGCTGTGCCGTTCTCTTTCAACTTACGCTGAAATAAGTGGAATAAATTATTATCTATACAGCTAAACCAAAACGCACAAATATTGTGCAAATAACATTGTTCATCCACTCTGCTTTTACTGTGGATGTGAACAGTGATTCTTTTTATTTATTTTTTTTTAAGAACAAAAACTGATTTCCTTTTTTTTTTTTTTTTTCTTAAACGTTTTTTTTCTTCTTAAACGTTTTTTCCTTTTTAAACATTTTTTTCTAACCGTGGTATCCGGGGCAGCTTATGCGCACCATGATTAATTTCTCGGTCCACTTTTTATTAATATTTTTTATTGTTTCTTTTCCTCCACTTATACAATTTTTTTTAGTTTATTTTTTGATAACCGGGTTGTCTGTGTTGGCTTACGCACATCACTTTTTATTCCCCAAAATTAACAGTGATTTTCACTTTTTATTACTGTTTGATATTTTTTTTCTTTTTTTCGCTCCTTTTTTTTTCATTATTTTTTTTCATGAAATATTTTTTTTTCTGGTTATATTTTTTTTCTACTTATATATAATTTTATTTTATTTTTTTATAATAGAGGTGTTTGGGTTAACTTAAACACACCACAATTAATCCTCAGATCTTATTTTTTTATAGTTTTTTTTTCATATTTTTACTGATTTTGTTTTTCATTTTTTTTCATTAAATTTTTTTTTTATTGGGGTGTTCGGAATAGCTTAAGCGCACTATAATTAATCCCCGAATCCTTTTTTTTTTCTTATTATACATACAGCTTAACGAAAACATGGATTCACTGTGCAAGTGAGTACTGTTCACACAGACTCATGGGCACTATTCATGTGCACTTTGACCCGGTGCTTCGCGGGTGTATGTCCTCCTTTTTTTTTTCGTTTTGAAACAGTGTATGCACGAAATTAGCCCCCGAAAAAGACAAAAAACGCCATCTTTTTCAGGGGCTAGACGGTCATTGACCGTTCCGGCCCGGTCCGCCCGGCTGATTTTTTTATTTTTTTAATATTAGAGTTAACAGTGCAGCGACGATTTCACCCCCCGAAAAGGACAAAAACCATGCCTGGGGGTGAGGGGCGTTCCGGTAATTAGCCAATTTTTTCTTCTTCTTTTTCGCTGACAACTGTTGGCGCGTCACGGGACGCGCCGTTCGTTGCAGCGCTGACGCGTTCTTCGGACGGCGCGTGCGGCGTCATAAGTCGTCGGAAAACGCTCAACCAGCGTCTGGAATGATTTTCAGGCATGTTCTCTTCCACATGGAGCGGCGCGTGTGGCAAGATGGTGTATGGAGACGTGTCAATGGTCGTTTGAATTCCCCCCCCCCCCCAATTTCTCTCTCCTGCCTGCGCCAGCTGACGTCAGCTAAGCTGTTTTTTGTCAAAGTTTATTTCAGTCCCTGAACGTTTGATTTTGTTATTCTAGCCCTTAATGCTATTATATAGATTTTCATTTCTTTCAATTTCATCCCTCATTTGAAATTGATTATATATTGAAGTTCCAATGCGGTCCTCATTCTTTTAATTCAATGGATTGGCCTGGAATTCGGAATTTTTTTGGTATCAAAGTTTTCATTGATTTCAATTTCATCATTCCATGCAAATTTATTATAAATCCTTAATATTTTAGGTATCAAAAGTTTGATTTCTTTCAATTCTATCCTTCTATGCAAGTTAATTATGGATTTCAGTTTCATTTCAGTACCAGTTCTTTTAATTTCCGGTTTTGTTTTGAATTATTTGATTTCAATGTTTGGGTTTACTTCAATTTTGTCTTTTAAATTAAAGATATTATTGAAAGTATATCAAATTAATTATATATTTGTATATTTATGTTAAATTAAAGTATGTAAAACTAATATTATGTTCAAATATTTATTGAATATTATCGCCTAAAAATATATAGAGGGAGAGGAAAAATGACCTAGGATTTTTTGAATGACAGAAATTCATATCAGTATTCTTAAATACATTTAATATAATAATACGATTAATAAATCTTATAAAATTAAAAAAATATTAACTTCAAGATTAAATTTTGTTTTCTTTTGTTTAAGTTTATTTCTTCAAATAAATTTGCTGTGTTTTGACTTTTTAATTATATATTTGTGTATTTATGTCAAATTAAAATATGTTAAACCAATTATATGTTCTAATATTTATTGAATATGATCGCCTAAAAATATATAGAGAGAGAAAAAAATAGCCTAAGATTATCCTTTAAATTAAATATATTATTGAAATTATGTCAAATTAATTATATATTTGTATATTTATATCAAATTAAAATATATAAAACTAATTATATGTTTGAATATTTATTGAATATTATCGCCTAAAAATATATTGAGAGAGAGGAAAAATGACCTAAGATTTTTTGAAGGGCAGAAGTTCATATCATGTTTTCTTAAATATATTTAATATAATAATATGATTAATAAATCTTATATAAAAAAAATATTGGCTTCAAAATTTAATTTTGTGCTCTTTTATTTAAGTTTATTTCTTTACAAGAATTTCCAATGTTTTCATTTTTAATATTTTAAATCTAATATTACTGGAAAAAAAAATCTCAGAAAGAAATTATTGACAAATTTACCTGCATTATCTACAGGTCAAATTAAAAAATATACAAATCACTTCCCGTTTCCATTAGACTGTTCTTTTTAGACGGCAAATAAATAATTATAGCACACAAAAAAATTAAGTTTATGTTTTAAAAACAAATTACAATATTTTTATTTCTAATAATTATAGCACACAAAAAATTTAAGTTTATGTTTTAAAAATGATTTTTGAGTAAAGAACAGTGTTTTCTATTGTTCATAAGTGTTTGACATGTTTTTTTTTCAGTCTTTTTTTTAATAACTGTGGTGTCCGGGTCAGCTTATGCGCATCACAATAAATCTCTGAACTTAATTTTTTTCTACAATTTTCACTGTTTATTAATGTTTGAAAATGTGTTTTCCTCTTCTTTTTTTCAGGCTTCTTTTTTTTTTGTTTTTTTGATACTCGCGGTGTCCGGGTCAGTTTACACGCACCACAATTTTTTCCTCACATATATATATTTTTTATAACCGGGGTAGGTTACACGTGTCACGAATAATCCTTGGACATTGTTTTTTAATTTTTTCCAACTTATAAATTTTTTTTATAACTAGAATGTCCAAGCTAGCTTACTTGCACCATGACTATTATTTTGTACATAGCCAAAGGAGATCGCAATTTCAAAGAGTAATAAACAGTGATTTGAAATGTGGTTTTCGTTGTTCATTACTATTTTAAAAAGTGGATTGAACTATGATTCTGGTGAGAGATGACAGGAGTGTTTGGTAATGCGTTTGAAAATCGCTTTTGAACAAATTTTATTTTTTTTAATTTTAAATTAAAAAAAGTGTTTCTACATGATTTTGATGTGCTAATGTCAAAAATATTTTAAAAAAAAAATTACAACATGTTAAAAATCAATTATTTTTCTACATAGAAAAAAGCCTAGCGCAACGCGCGGGCAAATCAGCTTGTGGCTTCTAGAGTAGGATCACATACAACTATAGTGGTTAAACTCGTGAGTTGACTCACAAAATTGTATGATTTTGCGAGTCAACTCAACAAAACTTGTCAAATTAGGTAGAAAAATCAAGCCCTGTTAAAATCGGATAAAAAACACAAAAATTGATCCGGTCTGATTTTACGATCCCAAGCGAAAAGCTCACTTTTCATCCCGTTGAAAAATACAGCATAGGCTAGAGGCCTATTCTCTATCAACTCATAGGCCTGTGACGCCTCCCTCTCTCCCCGTCAACATTGATTAAAATATTAAATTAAAGAAAGGAAGTCCACTCTCCCCGTAATGATATAATTCATTTAAATAGTTTGAAAATCAAATTTTTTAAATGCACGTATAGACCATTTCTTAGATAATAAAAAAAAAATCTTATTTGTTGATTTAAATATTAACTTTAAAATTTATATCTAAATTTTTTGAAAAAAAATAATATTTTTTTTACTTTAAATTAAATATTTTTGATGTATTTAGATCATTTTCATATGCTGATATCGAAATAACTTGTTGGAGTTTGAGCTAGTACATGCAATATTAGTATTGGTACCGGTGATAGTATTAATAATCCTTTTGATGGTGATGTGATTGATGCCAGTCTTAGAAATAGCAAGGGAGATGAAAATGAGGTTGATTTTAGTTTACATTGCTAGTCAATTGAATATTTGTTTTAAATTTGTTAGTTTTTACCTAATAAAATTATATGGACATAATTGTTTTGTAATGTATTTTTAAATTATTTTAAATCATGTATAAATCTTAACTAATGAAGTTTTATTGTAATAATTATGATGTATTGTATTCGAAAATATTCCACCTACATGATTTTAGGTACGATTTTATGATTTTTATATGGTAAAATATCGGGTACGATTTTACAATTCGGATTTTACGATCCAAGTTTAAAAGCAACTTCTGTATCGTGTCAAAATCGCAATTTTAACAACCTTGCATACAACAACATAGAGCGAATGCTTTATTTACGCATCTCAACCAAAAAAGGGGGAAAGCTATAAATAAAACTCAAGATCAAAGATAACAACACCATATTATTCATGGATTATTTAATGTTTTATACTGAGTTGAGATACATGAAGGAAACTGTGCAGGCGATCCCATTCCATGTGGGTGAAAAGTTCTATGGCCACAGAAATTTAGAAATTCATTACAAAGATTTCATATTTATTGAAACAAGTCAGACAACCAAAGGAAAGCAGTGCACAAACTTTACATTAAATGAAATGGTATAAATCCGACCGTACTAGTACTGAAGGTTAGAAACTTGGAGTTCAAACATTCTCGATGAGCTCATCAGTTTCTCTCTTTGCTCAGCTGATGGGTTTCACTTCCAATCAAGTATGTCAAGCAGCCACAAAACCTGATCCCTGGATTTTGCAGCATCACAAAAATCTATTTCAATCCCAAAAACATCAATAACACTGTCATTTTTATCATCCGTGAATAACAGAGAAATCCAAGCCCGGATTCCTGGTACAAAAGGATGTGCTGGTGAGAAAGCAAGATAGTCAAACGCCATTGCCCTGTAGGCTGTCCGATCGATATAATCAAAGACAGATTTGTTGATAATGCAAGCAACCTTGTTGATATCCTTCCGCCCCACAAGCACTGAAATGCTCACGGTCTCGCCTAAAGGGGCTTTGAACCTTGGTTTAACAGGTAGAATCATCTTGTAATCAGGGCCTTCAAGATGAAATCTAAGCCAATCACAAATTCCAGGAGGCAGATTTTTCATTCCGGTTTGCAAAACAGGGCCGGAGACCACCTCGGAGAAGATCAATTTATCTCCCGTCCAGATGTCAATGAAGAATTCCAAATTGTCGAACGAAAGTCTTGGAGGAAGCAGGGTTTGTTGACGCTGGTGCTTATAAAAGGTCTGGTATAGCTTGTAGTATGTGACGGTCGGAGGGTTTGGCCTCTTGCAAATGGAAGGCCATCTCTTGGCACTAAGAAGTTTCCAAAGGTAATCGTCTTGCGCTATATCTCTCCACTGTTTACATACTGCCATGCATGAAGCCAGATCTGCGCCATCCAGTAAAGGGAAAACAGCCTTCAGAATTTCTGCATATGACATTTTCAGAGTGGAAGGCACAATTCATATACGATATGCCTCAGCAATCACTTAGAGCATTTCAATTCCTGGAAGATTTACCTGAGAAAAAACACGCAGAATTTAGATTCAAAAGCAACCTATATAACGATATTTGAGCTTAAAATCATTGTGTTTGAGAATGCCTACAATAAGAAGCCAGATAACAGAATTAGATAATCATCAGAAAAGATATAGAAGCTACAAAAAGTTGCCGTACATTTTGCTGGCAATAATATCCAAACGGACATTTCAAGCTTCCCCATTTATCCCTTCCTATTTCTAAATGACTGAATCCTGCAACAAACCATCTCATCCAAATCCAGACAGTGTTGGTGATCCAAAAAGCCCTTCTAATTGGCAAGTCTGCATTTCTTTCTTCGTCTTCTTTCTGTTCTTTTATCTAGTAACCTAATTTTAATAAGGTCAATTGTATCCATAAGACTAAATCTGTAACTGCCCATGCCAAGAGAAACAATCATATTGTTGCATATACAATAGAACACCAAAAATGCAGCACAATAATACACCAAAACACAAACTTGTCTCATATTCAAATTTCACATCCAAAAACAAATACTGCTAATTTAGCTTCCCCACTCTCTCAACTCCTCAATCACTAGAAATAACAACTTGTCCATTTGATACAGTCAAAATACTCATAACCAACAACGGAACTTAGGAAAGTTTCTCAAAAAACATCATACTAAGAATTGGTATCCATTCATTGGCCCTTTGCTGCTCTAAAACTCAAAAACAGAACCCAATTCAGATATCAAAAGAACTCTATAAATTGACCCCAAAAATGTGAAATTTTCCCTCATGGCTATGCATGACCCCACAATTTCAGCACCAAAAAACAACAGAATCAAATGAACCCCTCAAAAAAAGTAATTAAACAACCATTAAAATCACAAAAACCAAATTCAAAAGATTAAGACATGGATTCCAGCCCCCACACCCCCCCTAAAAAAAAAAGAAGAAGAAGCCCATCAATGAATCAGTAACATATCCCATCAAATTGATTAAATTCACATAAATAAACAGAGAAAAACCTGGATTGTGAAGATTGCGAAATTGAGATCGAAAAAGGAAAGGTGGGAGAGAGAGAGATGAAGAAGAAGAAAAAGGTACCTCGTAATTTTGAAAATCGGTAAAAACACGCTTGATCTGAGCTTGTGGAGTTTTCAAGAGAGAGGACCTTCGCTTTGGGTCAAAAGCACGGAGAGATGAATGATGATAAATCTGTTGAGTGAGTGATTATTACTAAATCTTTGATTAGGAAGTCTGTAATTAATTAATTAAATCCAGGATGAGATAAAAATATAACTAACTCAAGGATGTGTTGTCCTTAACGTTTTGTTAAATAAAGGATACAATATGTTTCTCTTGAATGCCTTTCTCTTCCTTTTTTTTCTTTGTTTCTTACAAAACATTTTTTTTTATCAAATATATTATTTTTTAAATGAAAACTTATCATAATATAAAAAGTCAGCTTTATTAAAAAAATTATAAAGTATTTGAACTAAAAAGATAAATATTTTATTTGTATTAAATATTCATGAGTAAAATCTTAGAATATTATGTATGTGAGGTTCATATATAATTATTCAGGAGATAATTGTTAATATTATAATAGAAATGTTAATATTATTTGAAAATAATAGAATAATTGATCAACTATTTTAATAAATTTATTTAAAAATAATTTCATTATAAAATACAAAAAACAAAATCAAATAAAAGAAATTGAATAACTATTTTATATATATATATATATATATATATATATATATATATATATATATATATATATATAAAAGACAAGAGCCCCTAAGCCTCAAATTCAAAACTAATGCATGAGGACTTGGCCCAACGGAGGAAGGGAATTGTTCCCTTTCTCTGTGTCAGGAGTTCGAGTTTTCTGTGTGCTTGTCATTCCTGTGATATTTTACCTGTTTATTAGATTTGTAGGATGTTTAGTGAACTCGAAAATTAGTTGTGATGTGTGCCCGGACACCTTGGTTATTAAAAAAAAAATCAAAACTTTGAGGCACCTGTGATGGCTTGTAAAGCTAGATCTACAAGTTTTTTCTTAAAAAAATAATCATATGTTGTTTGTTATTTTTTTCTATATGATGATTATTTTTAAAAAACTTTATTTTTTAAGAAATATTTTTTTATAGATTCAGATTAAATGAGTAAAATTCTAACGATTCCAGATTTTTACAAAATAAACATGTCATGACTCAAACCTATTATGTGCAAGACAAATCTTAATCCCATACCAACAAATCCAGTACACTTAATACTGCTATGATTGCACCCAATGTATAATCATATGTTGTTTGTTTTTGTCCTTGTTAGTTCATTTTTTTTAATTATAGCTTTAAATTCTATTTTATAAAATTAATATTTAATTCAATTTAGGATTTATTTTTTTTAGTAAAAAAGGCAAGGGAGGAGGGTATTATGATTTTTTTTATAGAGACACGTGTCTTTTCTAAATTTATTAGGGGCACAAAAATCTTTTTGTTTTTTTATTAACATAATAGGAAAATAATTTTTTTCTATAGGATAAAAAAAAATGAAACTCTCATGTAAGAGCATTGTAGTCTTTCTATCTTGGTTATGATGGTTATATTTAGGAGCATTTTTTGTATTTTAGTAATATAAAATATTAAATAAAAGAGAATAAAAGTTATTGGTATTTGTGGGCATAGCCAGCAAATGGACACCTCATGCGTCCTTCAGATGACATGTGTCGCGGTGTCTAGCATTTGGTGGTGTTAAAACTTAAATGCATTTTTTTCTGTTTGTACAACACGTGTAGCGCAGATGATCGGTTCATGGCTACTGATAGTTTTTTTTTTCTTTCTATTCCTCTAAAAAGTACACCTCAATCTCTTTTTTTTAGTATTTTGATTTCAGTACTTATTTTTTTAATTTGAGCCTTTTTATAAAAAAAAATTGTTTTCAAGTTAGTGATTTAATTACATTTTTTTTTCATATGCTGATGTTTCAGTACTCATTTCTTGGATTATTATTACAAACACAATTTATTAATATTAAGGGGGTGTTTGGCACTGTATTTTAAAAATATTTTTGAAAAAAATAAATTTTATTTTATTTTATATTTTAAATTAAATTTTTTTGATAGTTTTAGATCATTTTCATATGCTGATATCAAAAATAATTTTTAAAAAATATTATTTTAATATACTTCTGAACAAAAAATAATTTTAAAAACAACCTTAATTACACTCTCAAAATCATCGAAGCCAAATTGTCACATCAACCATCACATGTGTTATCTCATTATTGATGTGATTCAATCCATATCAAATAATTTAATGCAATTATAATAAATCTAATTATAAGAATTTTGGAAAAAAAATCAATGAAGCCTTCAAATATTTTTTTCAAAACACGTGAGCTAAGATGAATTACAAAAAAATAACAATATGAGAAGAAAAAGTTTTAATAAATTTGATTGATAATTTGTTATAAAATCGAGTAAAAAACTAGTATTTAATAAAATAAAAATTTGAATTTTAAACTTATGAATTCTAATATGCACAATATATGGTTTTTAAAAAAAGTTTATTTTAGTCTCTTTTCTTTTATGAAATAACTACTAACTTAAATCCATTTTAAATTAACTTTAATTGCAAGTTATTTAAGAAAATATTTTTTGAATTGTGAAATAAAATCAAAAGTTACTTTTCATAATTCTTGCTAACAAACTAACTCTCGACCACCGAAAATCCAGATGAAGGCAAATGCGAAAAGAAAGAATCCAATACTGCTATTATCTAGGGATGTTGTAATGACATTGATTGTCATCTTGGACAAAAGTAAAGCCACCTAACACCTAAGCAAGGTTGTCAAAATCGCGATTTTGACACAACACGGAAATGGTTTTTGAAACTCGGATCGTAAAATCGTAAGATCGTACCTGAATTTGATTGTACAAAAATCGTAAAATCAGAGCTAAAATCGTGTAAGCAGAAAAATCATAAAATCATAAGTAAAATATTTCTGAATACAATATATCATAATTATGGATATAAAACTTCATTAGTTAAAGTTCATTCATGATTTAAAATAACTTCAACATACATTACAAAACAATTGTCCATAAAATGCTTCTTTCTTAATGAAAAATTACTTGGTCAGGTATTGTCTAATTGAGGCTATATACTGTCCATGTATTATTTTTTGCACTTAACTGGTCGTACCTTTAGGAGTTTCTACATGATATTTACCTAAATTCTGAGCCCTGGTGGTCATATAGTTTCCATCATTGAGGAATATTATGCAATAAAATCAATTAAAGCTTGCCCTTTGATCATAAGGCTAGGTTACTACCATAACCTAAGCTCTTTGCCTCTCTCACTTCAACTAACTAGTTGCCTTTTGTTAGGTTCCTGAGAAAATTCATGAATGAAGAGCAACAATTCAAGATTTCAAAATTTTCAGTTCAAGATTTTCTCTACCTTGAGTTCTAACATCCAACTGAACCTCAAATTTCCATATTCTCGGCAGCTAAACAGAATGAAATCAAAATTGACTTTATGATCCTTTCAAAGGCTCATTATCATGAACACAAATTAATTACCACTTGGAACAAAGGAAATCGAAATACTAGAAAGAAAAATAACCACACCATCGATATTTTGTTTTCATACCATCAACAGATTCAACACCAAATCAAGCACACCGTTTTAATCATATTTTCTCACAATTTGCAGGGGCATATAACATTCCAAGATCAAGCTTGCATTAACCTTGAACGGCGACGACGGCGACGGCGACGGCAACAAAGATAGACAAATTTGGGGAAGTCCAACAGCTCTTCTCCAGTTAGCGAGAAGATGATTCGACTTTCGAGAGAT
Organism: Salix caprea; assembly: GCA_964035475.1. Lineage (NCBI taxonomy): Eukaryota > Viridiplantae > Streptophyta > Magnoliopsida > Malpighiales > Salicaceae > Salix > Salix caprea. The sequence continues at coordinate 7,036,452 of OZ037748.1, read as the reverse complement.
GAGAGGAGAGGACGATTTGGGGAAGGAAGAGAAGGATGAGAACAACTGGGGAGAAGATCGGGTGAACAATACCGCCGGTGAAATGAGAAGAGAAGAAATGATTTGGGGAAGAGAACTGGTTTAGGGCAAATGACTTTGAAAAAGAAAGATTGAAATAATTAAAACATTGAACTGGAGAAGTGAAGACTGAAGACTGAAGACTGAAGGCCGAACACCTGGGATCGTAAAATCAGACCGATCCGATCCGATTTTACGATTTCGTACGAGTTTGACCCGAGTTTGACCCAAAACGATTTTTCCCCCCGAGTTGACACAATTTGATGAGTTAACTCGCAAAATCGTACGATTTTGCGAGTTAACTCGCGATTTTGACATCAGAGCACCCAAGTACAATTTAAGGTTTTGCATTCTTTTTGGACAAGCCTTAATTATATATTTAAATTATTGTGATTGCCTCAGTTGCATATTCAAACTATTTTTTATACTTAAAATTTTTAAAATAAATAAATTTTTTATTTTTATTTTTTATTTAAAATTAATTTTTTAGGTGTTTTTAGATTATTTTCATGTGTTAATATCAAAATAATTTGTTGAAGTTGGAGCTAGTACTAACAATATCGATATTGATACTAGTAGTAGTACTAATAATCCTTATAATAGTAATCTTTTTGATCAATGTATTAGAAATAGCGAGGAAGATGACGAATTGGGGGTAATGAGGCTGATTTTAGTTTACATAGCATGCCAACAAAATATTTGTTTTAAATCTGTTAGTTTTTACCTAATAAAATTCTATGGACATAATTGTTTTGTAATGTATTTTTAAATTATTTTAAATCATGTATGAACCTTAACTAATGAAGTTTTATGGCCATAATTATATTGTATTATATTCAAAAATATTTTACTTATGATTTTACGATTTTTTTACCCACATGATTTTAGTTGTGATTTTACGATTTTACCTTGGTTAAGACTACTTTTGTAGTATGATGATATTTTTATGGTTTGCCCCTTTTTTATATTTTGGTTTTACTATCTAGTGATTAAGATTTATTTTCTTGAAAATTAAAATTTTTATAAGAGATATTAACAACAATAATAACCAGTTTATATATGTTGCTGCAGTATGTTATAACTCTATGTACCTTAGAGGAGATCACATACAAATATGATATAATAAAACAAGGATAAAATTAACAAAATTTTATTATCCCTTCATCATGAATGTTATGATTTAAACATTATAACATGAACTATGTTCACTTTGTTTAATTATTTTAGTTCTAAATGTTATAGTCATTGATTATTTAAATATGATTTTGAGACTCTTTTTAAAATCTCATTCCATTTTAGCCAAATATTTTATAATCAATATTATTTGAGAACAGATGAAACATTTCTCCCTAATTTACTTAAGGTAATGAATACTCTTTTGATTACTTAGATACATTCACATAATTTATTTCATACCCAATATATGTTTGCTTGTTACCCTTGGTTAAGACAACGTGTGATTAAGAGCAAAATATAACACTTGCTATACAAGATAACTTAGTATTATCAAATTTAAGGATCACTTATACAACTATTAAGAGAGTTTTTCTATAGATATCATCTAACAATAACTTACATATAGTTTCATGTATCCATTATACCTTAGTTTATGTGAGCAACTACTTTATTTCATAAACAAAATAAGTCCTATATACAACCAATTGATGAGCTACATAACATATTTACTAACACGTGACAATATACACTTCTACCTGCATCCTCGTGTGGACAATAAACAACTTAGGTTAACATATGTAGAGGTATATTTTTCCAAATTGTTTTATTCAGTTGTCTCCTCACATCAACTAGGTATTTGGAGAGAAGCAATGAGCGAAAAGAAAATTATAATTTGCAAAAAATAGATGAGAGCTATCCTACAAATCACTAAAATATGAATATGACTTTCCATTCACGAAAAGCAAATTACAATTTTTTTTTTGATGTTTTTAGATTATTTTCATGTGTTGATGTCAAAATAATTGAAAAAAACAAAAAAAATATCATTTTGATGTATTTCTAAATGAAAAACACTTTTAAAAGCAACGACAACCATACTTACCACATTCACAAACAATCACTAAATCCCTATTTGACATTATGTTTCAAAAGCGTTGTTGATTTTTTTTTACTTTAAATTAATGCATTTGATATTTTTATATTATTTTCATGTACTGATGTTAAAATAATTTTTTAAAAATAAAAAAAATATCATTTTAATATATTTTTAAATAAAAAATATTTTCAAAAATAACCTTAATTTCACTCTCAAATAAACGGTGGCTAAAAGTATAGCAATGGATGGCTTACGAAAACTTGGAACGTCAACGATCGATCAAACTCTTTTTAATTAATTCCCTAACTACAAAAACAATCAAATCGCAAAATTAAGATTAAATTCCATATACACCATGCAACCAAGCACCTACTCAGCAGTCAAAAAATAAGAAATAAAGAAGGCAAAAGGCCCCTTAGAATTTGGCTTTTGCACATGGGTTTCCCATGAGAAACTTGTCACTACCGTCGCAATCACAGCATGCCAGTGAAAGCTGGCCATTTCACTGAGATATGATGCAAAATATCAGAACGCAGTGCCCATTCTTTGCAGCTCAAAGGTGATGAATGCCTGTGGCCATGCACCCCTCTCCCATACTTTATACACATTTACTGTATTGTTTTGCTGTCAAAATCCCAGCACCCAATTCCTTTAAGCAGAATACCAAAAAAGAAAGCCTTTATTTATGGAATTGTAGTAGCTAGCTAGAGAAAATCTTGTTCTACAGCCAAACATGGAGTTTTTCCGAGAAAAAATATCAAATCCCAATGCAAAATCATTAGGGTTCTTCTCTCAGTTTCACAAACAACATGGCACCTACCTCAAAACAAGATGCCCACAAATAAATAAATAGCCATCAGATTTCTAAAGACTTTAACATGAAGTAAAGAAAATCTGGAAAATTAACAGCACAACCATTAACTACTAATATGGCTTCAAATGGTTGTGGGACTACACTCTAGCTAGAATTTCCAAACTTTCTTTCCCATTTCCTTCAACTTTCTCCTCCTCAACCAAACAAAACTATTTGAAAATCTAAGACACCGAGAGATCCTCTCTCTTTTTCCCGTTGATATTGAAACAAGATACTACTATAACACGGAATTATCTTGTTCTGATCTCCCAGTAGTACTGGATCCGTAAAACTCAACCAAACCCTGCAATAATACAACCTGGGTCTTCAAGAGGAGAATATAATCAGCCGTTTCCTTAAACAACTGGTCAGGTTTCACAATCTCACCATTGTGGCCGGTAGCTGGAATGAGGTTCTTGAGAGCCTCTAACTTGTCCGAGACCTTGCTGGAGCTCGTGAGCCCGCCATTGCAAACGCTTCTTTGAGCTTTGCAAGCACCTGAATGTGGTCGTCTTCTTCTTTCAGTCTTTTTTAGTGAGATCTTGGACCTGGTTGGCCTTGAACTCATGGTCAGAGCTATGGGGTTGTGTCTTTGTGTGAGGCGGGGGAGAAGGGAGAAGAAAGTATTTCTCGATTGTAGAAGAGAATTAATTTGAGGGACTCGAGCCTGGTCGAGGTTTATGTAATGGAGAGACTGGATATTGCCACTGGTTTTTCAGTTTAACTACGAAAATGCCACTCTCTTGGGATAATTACTTTTTATTTTTTATTTTTTTTATGATTGTTCTTTGAATTATTTATTAGAGCCTTGTGTTCTTTTATAAATATCTTGGAAAGTGAAAGAAAGGTAGATTTTGAATCTTCTCTCCATTTCCCCCCTAATGCTACAATGTAAGGTCTCAATATCTTAAATAAAAAAAAATCTAACAACAATGGATACATTTTGTAATTTATGTCTATATATAATTGTGTTGCTATAATTGTTTTTTTGTTCAAAAATATATTGAAATAATATTTTTTTTTAAAATATTTTAACATTAAAATGATCTAAAAATATATAAAAAATAAAACAAAAAATATAAATATATATTCTTTAAATTTTCAAAAAAAAAAAAACATTTAAAATACAATATCTAAGTGTACTCGTATGCATTTAATATAGCCTTCACATTTTACCACTTGTGTAATAATTCAAGATTTTTATTTAATAAAATATTTTTTTAAAAAATAAGATATATTTTAGAAATAAAAATGATCATAAATACAAAATAAAAATCATCCAAAATCTCACTTGTCAAATAAATATAAAAAATAATTTTATAATTATTTATAATAATATCCAAAACTCCTTTTACTTTAAACTGAGGATCATCTTGATCCGATGTCTTTTTTTTTCTAGTTATTTTAAGGATGTAACCCTAATCTACATAACATGACATCCCTTGCATTCCAACCGAGAGAAGGTGAGCGGCTAGGATGTGGGAACCAAGAAATCTGCATCATAGACGGATTCAATGGTCCAGATCGTTTAATAGTAATTTGCTGTTGATGGGCCCACACATGATATGAACATCGGGGGTCCTGATTTACGGGATCAGGTCCTGCCTCTACAGATGTGATTTTTATTGCAATTTCAAGATTATATTAAAATGAAACAAAAATATTTTAAAAAAATAAGAAACAAATAAAAAAGAAGAAAATAATGTTGCCTGAAAAGTTAAAGCGGGGAGAAGGGAGAAAGGGCATGGCAGCAAAAGCCTGCCTATCTGTATGGGCACATGTACAGATTTCAAATCCGCGATAGCCCCCGTGCCCTAACATGTTACCAGTACCACGTTAAAATAGAATATAGTCTCTACCAATTTATGACTCACAAATTAACGGGTCTGAATCAAAGTTGTCACTACTTTTTTTATTGGATGATTTGTTTTTTTAATTAGAATGAAATATTTTGGTTTTGAATCTTTTTGATATGTCATTTCAGAATTGTACTGGTTATATATATATATATATAATTAAATATATTAATTTAAAAAAAATTAGTTTAAATTCAAAAATAAAATTATTTAGAATTGTGTAATTTAATTTAAAAAAAAAACATAATAAAATATTTTTTCTGAACAAAATATGAACATGTATAATATTACGAGAATATCATTATTAATTTCACAAGGTCATTATTCTGATTGCTCTGAAATTTTAACAACATATATAAATATGTCAAGAGACTCCTCGTAAAATTTCATCTTAATCTAACGGTCGGATTAAAAGATATGAATGATATTATAAAATTATTAATTATTTAAAAAAACACTATTTGGCCGAAAACGGAACTGGCGGAATGAAACCGGTATATTTCCGCCGGTATTTGACCAAAAAATCTGAAACGGACCGGAATTTAAACCGAGATAAAAACAATATCATTTTGTTTCTTTTTTTAACTAGTACGAAATAATTTGGCTATTTCAACCGAAACAGAATGAAATTGACAACAATGATTTGAATTTATTATTTTATCCCCCAGCCATTGAGGTCATGGATGGCAAAACAAAGCCTCAATCTGTAATTTGATTTATTGTTTCCTAAACTATTATTTATTAGGGAAATTAAGGCAAGTTGTCAAATTTGACTATCACGACCCCTTGTCAGGCTTTGACTATTAGTCTAAACGCTATTAATGATGGTGTTCATAAAATGAAAAGCATGCCTTAAACAATGCATATTTTAACAATTTGGATAGTTTAAATTAAGATAATTATTTTTTTTACTTGAAAATAAATTAAAATAATATTTTTTTATAAATTATTTTTAATATTGATACATCAAAACAATCTAAAATATTAAAAATATGAAATTTAATATACTTTTAACTAAACCACAACGCCAAATAAACGCAAAATGAAAGAGACTATAATTTCATTCTTCTAGGTTTGTTTAAATTATTAAAAGAAGAATATAAAAAGAATCAAATTATTTTAAAACAGAATCATTAATAATAACATTAAATTTTATGGAGCGCCTTATTATATCCAATAAATAATAGTTTGAAGATAGTTAAGGGGTAATTTAATTAAAAAAACAATATCTTTAACATAAATATTTTTTATTTTTTATATCAGCACACCAAAACAATAAAAAAAATTTATTTGAGTTTTTTATTTAAAAAAATCTCAAGAATTTTGAATAGGTAGTTAAACTACATTTTTTAGTATCTTTTTAAGAGTATGGTAAATATGATTTTTCAAAGTAATTCACTTGCAAATATATTTAAGCAATATTTTCTTTATATATACATTAGCAAATTAAAACAATAGAAAAATATTAATAAAAAAATAAAAACTGGAACAGGTCTAACGGCACTCTCGAACCGCTAGAGCCTGTTTGGCTGTGCGATCCAACATGCTTTTGGCGGAAATTTGATTTTTTTTTTTTGCATTTTAAATGAATATGTTTTGGTGTTTTTAGATCATTTTGATGTGCTGATATCAAAAATAATTTTTAAAAAATAAAAAAACATCATTTTGATACATTTCGGCACGAAAAACACTTTTAAAAGCTACCGCAACCGCACTCCCAAATAGGCCCAAAAAATAAAAACCTCTGAATACATTTTATTCAGAAATATATTAAAATAATTTTATTTTTATTTTTGATATTAATACATGAAAATGATCTAAAAATATCAATTTATTTTAATTTTAATTTAAAGTTAAAAATAAAAATAATATTTTTAAAAACACTTTTGAAATGCAGTGTCAAACACCCAATAATTTTCATTCAAAAATGTATTACAGTTATATTGTTTTATTATTTTAAAAATTATTTTTAACATTAATGTATAAAAATAAACTAAATAATTTTTTCTTTTATCAATTTGATTATGATGACTCATAATGGCCGAATGCTTGCTTCGACTCCCAACGTGGAAAAAAGGTGGCCTTAATTAGGCAATAAAGAATAGCATGAAAGCAAGATTAGGAGCCGAACCGACAAGCAAGATTAGTAAATTATTTGACAATCGAAGAAAACGAACCATATCACGGGCCGATCCCGAGGCCACGGCAAGGACGGGGCACCCTTTTCTATAGGGAGAGGTAGGGGCAAATTAGGAAAGGGAAAAGAACATGTTGTGGAGGGGAATGTGGCTTCCGTTGGAGGGTGCATGTGAAAGTGATATGGACCAGCAAAGCTTGCAATGGAGACCGAGAGCACATGGGTCTGCACATGCTAGGATCGGGAGAGGAAATTCAAGTAGCTTCGTTTGCCTCTGTGGAAGGAAGAAGGCATGTGACCTCGGGATAGAAGACAGTGAAGCAGCCTCCAATCTACAGCATGTCCTGCACGTGAGTACTTTACCATGCTGTAACCACACTCCCGAAATACAAATACAAATAATTGGAGAGGTTAGAAGGAAAAAAATAAAATAAAATAAAATAAAAGAAGAGAGGATTTCCTTCTATCACAGTAATTTTTTTATGCGAGGAAATCATATTTCTTGGAAATATATTTTGCGAGTTTAGGTGAGGGAGTAAAACTCCAGTTATCTCATACTCTTATAAAAAATACACACCCTGACTCAAACTCAAGACTTACGCAAGCTCTTTGACATTTGCCACATGAAAGTCTCTCTCTCTCTCTCTCTATATATATATAATATGCATTAAAGAAAAAGAAAAATAAGTTGGTTTTAGCTATCTTTGAATTATTTGAACTCGTTGTTAAGGAATCATCTCACCTAAAAATTTAAACTGTAAGGTAAGACTTTAGAATATGATTTATATTATTCTTAAACCCCCATTCTTTTTTATTTTTCATCCCCCCCCCTGTAATATCAGCATTTCTGCTGTCCTGCTGCTGCTGTGTGTGTGTTTTTTGGCGAGAAGAAAAGGAAAGGAGAGGATGGGTAGAGAATTATGGTCATGTGATGGTGTATATTTGCTTTATTCCTTTTGTTTTTGTTGGGGGGTCGAACATAATCAACATGGCTCGCTACCCTTTTCTGGGTGGGCGCTCGAGCATGCCCCCGGCCCCCCTGTTTCGTCTGAAATGATATTCTTGTGGATCCTTTCTTCTTCTCTCTTTTCTCAGTTCTCATGCTTCAATTTAATATTTATATGTATACCTAGAAAAATCGAACAATATATTTTTCATGTCATTATTAATTAGAGATTCAAACTCGTTAAATATAAAAATATAATGAGAAAACGAGGCAAAGTATAATAATTTCTGAAAACAAATGGTTGTATTTTTAGAATGGGTGTTGATTACTCGAGAAGTAAGACTATAATGTATACGATCATCCTAATAAAATATTTAAAAATAAACAGATGGAAATATTATAAAGTAAAAGAGCATCAGATATTTATAGTTAGTATAAAAAAAAAGGATCAGTCTTTATTGAACAAAAATAATAAACCAACAATAGATGATTTCAATTGAGTCTCAAAAGTTTAATAAAGCAATATTACCTTTAGGTTATTAAAAATTTCTAAATGTTAAATTATATCAATGAAATTGAATGGTTCAAAAGCAATCAGCAAAATCCAAAAGCCATGCACGTCTTTTTACTAGCCCCACCTTTTAGACTTATATAGTTTTTAAGACTTCGATTAAGATTGTTTTTATTTTAAAAATATTTTTTATTTAGAAATTTATTAAAATAATATTTTTTTTTTTATTTTCTTAAAATTATTTTTGAAATTTTCATATTTTTTAAAAGTCCTATATTTTTGCTATAGTCTAATTACTATTTTATCCTAGAACTGAATTTTTCTAACCCCCGGGACCGGGGGGATTTTAGGATTTTCCACGGGACATAGATGATATTTCTAGATTTGTTGCACAGTGAAACGACACAAATAGCCCCCCTAAAAGACAAAATAAGGAAAACCGGACCGAGGGTACTTTAGCAATTCCCGGGGGACATGGATGGTATTTCTGAATTTTTTGCACAGTGAAACAACGATTTTAGCCCCCCTAAACGACAAAAAACAGGCGCCGGACTCGAGGTTATTTATGCATTTTCCACGGTGGTTTTTTTGTGGTTATCGGGTGGGTCCAGGGGTGTGTTGGTAATTGACCATTATTTTATTATTTCTTTTTGGAAATACTGCAGGCGCGTCGTACGGACACTTCTGCAGTGTTTTCGTCGCACACGCTCTTCGGGCGGCGCATGTAACGTCATACGGCGGTCAAAAACCATATTCCGCCGTGTAACATGGTGCGCCACCATGTCCTGATTCTTCCGGTGCGGCGCGTGTCCGGGTAAGGTGGCCGGTTAAGTTTAGGTGGTTGGTTTTATGTCTGCGCTCCCTTTTCTCTCTCTGGCCGTGCGAAAATACGCGCGGATCCTTGATGTTTGAATGATGTTTATTGTGGTCCCTGATTTTTTGATTTTACTTTTATTATTGTTTTTTAAAATTAGTTTTGGATTTGTTGCAATTATGCCCTTCAATTGAAACTGATTATATATGTTGGGTTTCAATTTAGCCCTTATTCTTTTGATTTTCGGTTTGGGTCATCCAATTGAAATTTGTCATATATTCTATCTTTCTTTTCGGTCCTTCTTCTTTTAATTGTTTAAAAACATTATAATATTTTAAAAATGTCTTTATTTATTTCGGTCCTAAGGTTTTATTTATTTCAATTTTGTCCTTCAATTGAAATTAGTTATATAGTTTGTTTTAATTTGTTTTGATTTTGTCCTCCAATTGAAATTAGTCATATTTCAATCTTTATTCTTTTAATTTTCTTAACAAAATTACACTGTAATTTTTTTTAAATATATTTATTTATTTCGGTCCCAATTTTTTTATTTGTTTCAATTTTTTTGTTCAATTGGAATTAATTATATATTTATTTTTCATTTCAGTTCTTATTGTATGAATTTTTTATTTGCTATTAATTTCTTTAGTTTTTCTTGGGTGGCGTTTATTTTTTATCCGTATTTATGCATTTATGTTTTTAGTTTTTATTTTTAATTTTTGTCGTTTTATTTTTTATTAGGAATTTATTTTTATTTGGTTCATTCCTAAAATTTTAATTTATGTTTGTGATCGTTTTCAAATTAATATTGCTCCCTTTTTCTCTGTTTTTTTTTGTGTTTTCTGTTATTTTTATCTATTCACCGGACATATAATTTTATGATTTTATTGTTTGCACCATAATTATGATAATTTTAGTTGTTATTTTTTTTTTGTAAAAATGCTTTGCTTTTTTTTATCTTAAGAGGAATTCTGCACAGATTTATTATTTCACATAAATTTATATTATAATAAAAGAAATTCACATATTTAATTTTTTTGCGTTGAAAAAAATATTATGCCGCCCGCAACGAGGTGCGGGGGCATTGGCTAGTGTGTGTATATATATATCATCTAGTCCTTTAAAGGTTTAGGAATCCTTAATTGAGCCCTTTCATTATAGTGGTTCAGAAAATAAAATAAAATAAAAGTCCAATGTTAATTTCTATTAATAGATTCCAATATTGGAATTGTATGTTTATGAATAAATTACACTTGGGAGCAATCTCCTATTATTAAACTTATCCTAAATAAACAAAAAAGAATGAGACTTGTAAAATAAATAAATTAAATTTCTCTAGCATTGGAATGAATTTTCAAGTATTAATCTTGACAAAATCCTTTTTTCTTTTCTTTCTAAAACTCCATATTGTTGAAGTGCATTTCTGATTGTAAGTAGTCACTTACACCCTTTAATTTCCTCATAAAAATTTGGCAAGCTCCTTTGAGTTGTACGTCATGGCTTGATTACGCCTTGATATATCAACTGCTTTACCTTTTCATATAGCTTTTAAGTTCATCCCCATTGCGCCCTTACACTATTGTGATTTCTATTGGGGCAAATTTTTCCGAGTTACAAAATAAAGGCTAGAAATTATGTTTGTGCCAAAACCTTGTTAGCATCTTTCCTTTCTATGTCCTCAGAAAACATGACGTGATGACAAATAGCTTAAGATCTGCACAAAAAATTTTGAGTTCGAATTGGGGCATGCACCTCTTATAAGAGTTTGGAACAACCGGGATTTTACACGCTCACCTAAACCCATAAAATATGTTTTTCAGAGGATGAGGTTTCCTCGAATAAAAAAAAAAAATCTTTCCTTTCTATGCTAAAGTGCATTTACCCTCGTAATTATGAGGCTCCAAACTTCAAATTCATCAATTCAATCTCTTTACAGAATCCATAGATTTTGAGCTTGGATTAGGGTTCTAAGGGCCTAAGATCATGGCTAAACTAACAGCTTCTCAATAACGAATCTAAGAAATTACAGTCAGGGCGACATAAAATATTTGTTAGGTACGAGGTTACTTGCAGCAGCACAATGTTACTTGAGTTGCTTGGCACCGCAATTTCATCAAGAGATGCAGATTTTCCTGATATCCTCCTCTCTGGCATACCATTTTGGTACCAGCCTGGAAACATGAGGAGACATATCTTTGAAGGACTTCTTGATGGTCCCTTCTGCAACATCAGCTGCCACTGAGATATCTGCAATCCATTCCACCACTTTCAAATCCTTGCATGTATAACCCACTTGAATAAAAACAAAAACAAAAACAAAAACAAAAACAAAAACAAAAACAGGGCTACTAGGTTCATAATCAAATTAAAACAGGGCTATGCGTACAAAGCAGATATATTTTATTAAAATTACTTGAATCATGTGTATGATTATGTTTTCTGAACAGGAAGCAGGCAAGGATTGAATCCTATGTATAGAAATAAAAATAAAAATAATATTCAAGGAGAAGTCAGACCTCGAAGAGGTTTCTTCTCATCAGAAAGCTGAGTGATCGTGTAAATAATGGCAGCCAACATGGACTTAGGGTTCCTCCTTATATCAACATCTTGAATTTTCTCAACAGCTTCATGCACAGCCTTGACAGCATGATTTTTCATTCCAAGATTTGAACAAAATCTCCTTACAAGTTCACTAGCATTCATCGTCCCCATATCCTCCAACTCCACATGCCTCTTTATAGACTGTACAGATTTGTTAATCTCCTTCTTGGTCACCCCATGAGCAGCACTGCTAATTTCATTCAACGTCCTGGGCAACTTGTTCTCTCTGCTAGATATGAACAAACAGGCCGCACAGATTGAATCATCCCTCTTCCTCGTACTACAAGTTTTCTGTTCTTCTATCTTCTTGAATATCTCTTTAGCCCTATCCTTGATGGGCTGCACAAGTCCTAAACTATTCGCAATACTTTCAATGATGTCAAAACCTTGGAGGAGAACCCTGTCGGAGGTCGATACTCCGGTCTGCCACTTGGGAATTGCATGATCACCCTTGTTGTTGGAGATTAAGGTTGTCAGGTTGCCTTGGCTTAAGAGAGGGTTTAGGTTATATCCGACACGATTCGGATCTTTATCGTTGTTGTCATCGTTGAAGGATCTCCATTCCATAACCTCATCGATGTAGTAAGATTCAAGAACTAATCCACAGTCGCTGCAGATTGTGTCCCCAGTGCAGCGATCAAGAACAATAGAAGAGTTTGCCTTGCAATCTTTACAGTAACCCCTGTAATCATCGATCTCTCTATTTCTGGCCATGACTCTGTTCCTCTAAATGTTTTGTGATTTTAGGGTTTTTCTGTCGAGGGCGGGCGGGTCTATATTTGTAGAGGAATTGATTTACTTGGTCGTCAAGGAAAGTGCTGAAAGGAACCGTTTCAGATAAGGCTAAACGTCAGAGAAAACGTCACACAATTACACCGCCTCATATAAGTCAAGAAGACAGTGATTCCATCGGACAAATTATATGTCATTAAAATTTGTGAAACAAAACACATAAAAAACGATTTTTTTAATGTAATAAAAATGAATTCTGTGTTTTTTTAATCATTATGTGACAAAATATTAAAAAGAATATAAAATGACAAAATTGAGGAGATAATGTATAGTAGTTAATATATATTACCAAAAAGATTTAGAATACAAGATTTTCTTATTAATCAAATATTCTAATGGTTAAAGACATATATATGTTTATGTTTTTATATCCTTGCTGGCTTTTATCATATACCCATAATCTTTATTTGTAATCTCAAAAGAGGAGCTTGATTTGGGCATATTTTTTTGGAACTTTTGATTTAAGACGTTGATTATTACTGTTTTTTATTCTTCAAGCAATTGTCACGTGCCAGGCACGGGACGACAGGAGGCACGCGGGGGAGCGTCCACTTGTCACCGATCCAGCGGGTCCAGGACAAGTCTCTGATGCCGAGCGGGGGAGCGTCCATCTGTCGCCAATCCAACGGGTCCAGGTCAAGTCCAGCCAGCAAGGGTCAAGTCAGTCGAAGTGTGTGCCAACCAGATTGTAATGGGACTAGTCCGGTTGCAATGTGGGTTTAGTTATCAGTTGAATTATAATAAAGCTACGTGTCAGTTAATTGTGGCTAATAGATTGAGTCAAATAAATGTTTAGCTTAAGATGAGCTGATTAAGTTGGATAGGTACGGGGTCCTTGGAACCCGGTAAAGTTGTTATTAGTTTTGCTTTAAATTTCGTCCAGAGTCATGAATATTTTTCATCAGATCAATTTCATAAATTAAATTAGGAGGTTTTGGATTCCTCGAAAATCCAATAATTCAGTATTTGTTCTTTACAATTGTTAAGGGACGTGACATTGGTATCAGAGCAGGTCTTTCCATGGCGGAGGGAACTCGTTTTAATCAGTTGGCAGAATCGATTGCATCTGTAAAAAACAACCAAGATCAGTCACAACAAAACTTTCATGCTTTACAAGAGATAGTTCAAGGTTTAGCACAGAAGCTAGATGTGGTGGCTTCACATGTGGAAGCCTTGGTACAGTCAAGGGCTGCCCAAAACCCAGGTGACCCAGGAGGGTCTACACAGATCACCAATCCTTTATACGAGGATCACTCGGGCATACAGACGAGAGCAATAAGGTTGGATTTTCCCAAATTCAATGGGGATAATCCCAGCGGGTGGATTTATCGGGCGAACCAGTTTTTCAGTTACCATCAAACCAACCCGCACCACAGAATTTTGTTGGCATCCTTTCACATGGAAGGAAAGGCTTTGGTTTGGTTTCAGGATATTGAGGCAGCAGGTGGGCTTAACAGTTGGGAGGGCTTCCTACGGGCCTTACAAACCAGGTTTGGGGCCTCTCCTTATGATGATCCTATGGAGGCCCTAATTAGGCTCAAGCAAACTACAACTGTGGAAGAATACAAGGGAAGGTTTGAGTCACTTTCAAACCAACTTAGGGGGTTAGATGAATCCTATAAACTGAGTTGTTTTCTGAGTGGATTAAGGGAAGACATCCGGTTTATGGTTAAAATGCTTAACCCTGCTAACTTGCATATGGTGTTTGGCTTGGCCAAAATGCAAGAAGAAAACGTTGCTGCTCTAAGGAGGACCACCAGATTTGGGTCATTGCCGAGTGGGGCCCATGGGTCCAATGGGCCAGTTCGTGGGCCGAATGGGCCGGTTACTCAGTTTGAGAAAAAAGCCATCATTCCGATCCAAAGGCTTTCACCAGCCCAAATGAGAGAAAGGAGGGAAAAAGGCCTATGCTACAATTGTGATGATAAATGGGGACCGGGCCATAAATGCAAATCGGCCCGATTATTTATCATGGAGGGTGAAGACTGTGAAACTGAAGAACCCATTAAAGAAGGTTGGGCCGAGGAGCCCAAAGGTGATAAGTGTGAAGGAATTTTCGAAGAAGACATGGAACCAGAAATTTCCATTCATGCACTGTGCGGGTCACCTAATCCTAAGACCATGAGGATTATGGGATTTATTGGCAGGAGATCAGTAGTAATTTTGGTGGACACAGGCAGCACTCATAATTTCGTTGACCCCTCAGTTGTCAAAGGCAGTCAACTAGCCTATGACAACCAGAAAAGTTTGAAGGTGAAGGTAGCTAATGGGGAAACAGTGGATTGTGTGGGGCAGACTAAGGGAGTTTCTCTACAAATGCAAGGATATAATTACACTGTTGATTTTTTTATTCTTACATTAGGGGGTTGTGATGTCGTCCTTGGGGTACAGTGGCTTAAAACTTTGGGACCTATTCTGTGGGACTTCTCAAAGTTAATCATGGAATTTTTTATCAAGGAGCATGCAAGGAGATTACAAGGTATGATTTCCACTAGCAATTCAATAATAGAAGGTAGAAAATTCGGTAAAGCTACCAGACAAAATAAAAGAGGAATAGTTATTCAACTTTTAGATGATGAATTGCCTAGTTTAAATTCCATTGATAATCTGAATGAACCTTTAATCAAAACCCTTCTCCAAAAGTATCCAGAAGTTTTTTCAGAGCCCAAAACCTTACCCCCAAACCGAGCCCATGACCACCACATTATACTACAACCTGAAGCTAAACCAGTTTGTGTTGGCCCTTACCGTTATCCCTACTTCCAAAAAACAGAAATTGAAAAAATTGTGCAAGAAATGTTACATTCAGGCATAGTACGACCCAGTCAAAGCCCCTTTTCATCCCCAGTATTGTTAGTAAGAAAACAAGATGGCAGTTGGAGGTTGTGTGTTGATTATAGAGCATTGAACAAAGAAACAGTGAAGGTGAAGTTCCCTATACCTATAGTGGATGAATTATTAGATGAGTTACAGGGGGCAACAATTTTCAGTAAACTAGACCTAAGATCAGGATACCACCAGATTCGGGTTTACTCAGAGGATATTCCAAAAACAGCTTTTAGAACCCATGAGGGCCATTATGAATTCCTAGTCATGCCATTTGGGCTCACTAATGCCCCAGCCACATTTCAAAGCCTTATGAATGATATTTTTAAACCTTACTTAAGGAAGTTCATTTTGGTATTTTTTGATGATATCTTAATCTACAGTAAGTGTTTGTCAGACCATATTCAGCATTTACAGGAAGTCTTGGAAATCCTAAAGAAACACAGCTTGTTTGCTAAAGAATCTAAATGCTGTTTCGGCTGTTCTGAAATTGAGTATCTTGGTCACTTAATTTCCAAAGAGGGGGTTCGGGCTAATCCCATTAAAATAGAAGCTATGATTGATTGGCCACTACCAACCAATCTGAAATCTCTTAGAGGTTTTTTGGGATTAACAGGGTATTACAGAAAGTTTATTAAAGGCTATGGAATTATAGCAGCCCCCCTCACTGCCCTACTCAAAAAGAACTCATTTCAGTGGAATGAATTATCAAAACAGGCTTTTCAGAATCTTAAGCATGCAGTAACTAATCCTCCTGTTTTGGCTCTACCTAATTTTTCTATTCCTTTTATTATTCAATGTGATGCTTCTGGTATTGGTGTTGGAGCTGTTTTAATGCAACAGGGCAGACCTCTAGCATATATGAGCCAGGCACTACATGGGAAGGCTCTACAGCTATCTACTTATGAGAAGGAATTAATGGCTCTAGTGTTGGCAGTTAAGAAGTGGAGACCGTATTTGTTGGGTCACCACTTCAGGATTCAGACTGATCATCAGAGTCTGAAATACTTATTGGAGCAAAAGATTGGTTCACCACTTCAACAAAAATGGGTGACCAAACTTTTGGGCTATGATTTTGTGGTGGAGTACAAACAAGGGAAAGACAATAAGGTAGCAGATGCATTGTCTAGGAAGTTGGAGAAACATGAACAAACAGCAGCAAACAACACAGAAGCTACCCTAGCAGCAATTACAGAACCATCAAATGAGTGGATGCAGCAGCTCAAACAAAATTATGTAACAGATGATGGGATTCAACACATTCTAACAGAAATAAAGCAAGGGCATGCAGTGAGTCAACATTATCATGAAAGGAATGGGCTACTGTTCTATAAGGGCAGGCTAGTGATTCCTTTTTCAGAAGACATGCGCAGGGAAATATTATTCTTATTACACAGTAGCACTCAAGGGGGACATTCAGGGTTCCATAAGACTCTACACAGGGCTAGGGCCGAATTCTATTGGAAGGGTATGAAAGCTGATATTCGCAGGTTTATAAGGGAGTGTGATGTGTGTCAGAAGAATAAATATGAGAATATTCACCCACCCGGATTACTACAGCCACTGCCAATTCCTACAAAGATTTGGACATATATCTCTATGGACTTCATTGAGGGGTTACCAGTTTCTGAGGGTTACAGTGTGGTGATGGTGGTGGTAGACCGATTGTCTAAATATGCCCATTTTATACCTATTTCCCACCCTTACACAGCAGCTAAAATTGCTCAGGTTTTTATCCACAATATCTTTAAGTTGCATGGTATGCCAAGTTCAATTGTGACAGATCGTGATCCTACCTTTACCAGTTCTTTTTGGAGAGAGTTTTTTAAGCTACAGGGGACAGAGCTGAAATTTTCTTCAGCCTATCATCCTCAGACTGATGGACAGTCTGAAATTGTTAATAAGTTGGTGGAGCATTATCTACGGTGCTTTTCTGGTGATAAACCTAAAGCATGGTCTAAATTCTTGCCCTTAGCCGAATGGTGGTATAACACAGCCACTCATTCCTCAACTAAACTATCTCCTTTTGAGTCAGTTTATGGGTATCCCCCACCTAAGCTACTACCATTTACAGAAGGCACAACAAGAATTCAAGAAGTGGAGAATACCTTAAAGTCCAGAGAGCTGATCCTGAGCATTCTCCAAGATAACCTGCACCATGCACAAGACCGAATGAAGAAATTTGCTGATCTTAAGAGAACCGAAAGAAGTTTCAACAGTGGGGATTGGGTTTACCTGAGGCTGCAGCCGTACAAGCAACAGACGGTGGCTCAACGCCGGAACATGAAACTGTCACCAAGGTTCTATGGGCCATTCAAGGTGGTGGAAAAGGTGGGTAGTGTGGCTTACAAGCTAGAGTTGCCAGAGGAGTCGAGGATCCACCCAGTTTTCCACGTCTCCTGTCTTAAGGAGAAGTTAGGTCGCCGGCATCAGTTGGTAGTGACGTTGCCACCGACTGACCGAGAAGGGGTTGTGAGGCCGGAGCCTGAGGTAATTTTAAGTAGAAGAATGAAGAAGGCGAGGGGAAAGGCTGTGACGGAGGTGCTTGTGAAGTGGAGGGGGCTGAAGGATGAAGAAGCATCGTGGGTGGAGTTGCAAGAATTGTCCAAAAGGTTTCCAGACCTTGCGGGCAAGGTCTTTTAAATGAGGGAGGCAATGTCACGTGCCAGGCACGGGACGACAGGAGGCACGCGGGGGAGCGTCCACTTGTCACCGATCCAGCGGGTCCAGGACAAGTCTCTGATGCCGAGCGGGGGAGCGTCCATCTGTCGCCAATCCAACGGGTCCAGGTCAAGTCCAGCCAGCAAGGGTCAAGTCAGTCGAAGTGTGTGCCAACCAGATTGTAATGGGACTAGTCCGGTTGCAATGTGGGTTTAGTTATCAGTTGAATTATAATAAAGCTACGTGTCAGTTAATTGTGGCTAATAGATTGAGTCAAATAAATGTTTAGCTTAAGATGAGCTGATTAAGTTGGATAGGTACGAGGTCCTTGGAACCCGGTAAAGTTGTTATTAGTTTTGCTTTAAATTTCGTCCAGAGTCATGAATATTTTTCATCAGATCAATTTCATAAATTAAATTAGGAGGTTTTGGATTCCTCGAAAATCCAATAATTCAGTATTTGTTCTTTACAATTGTTAAGGGACGTGACAGCAATGGAGTCAGGGTAAGTACATGGAACATTCGGACGCACCTCCACAGGGAGGGAGAGGGGAGTTTTATTTTTTATTTTCTTACAAAGTTTTAGACTAGACTAGGTCTTGCTTCTTGGGCCCTAAGCCCAATCCAACAAGACCCCGAGAGGCCTAGTTTTGAAAGGAGAGAGCGAGGCCCATTAGAGAGAACAAGGGCTTTCAGCCTTTCAAGGAAGGCTTATGTCCATATTAACTTTTTATACTCCTGACTCGAGTTATTAAACACAAATCATTATACATGAAAATAACAAAGAGTTTAATTCTCAATAAATTAAATGTTGAATGATGAAATTAGGAGAAAAAAAGAAAAAAATCACACAAAAATGATCTAAATAAATAATAATTAAAACAATGAAGATAAAAATCAAAATAAAGAATAAATTAGAGGAAAACTACAAATTTGCTATTGGAGGGCATTGAAAAGAAAAATAACTTTAATAAAAGGAAAAAAATATCGAAAGAATGAGTAATAAATTGAAAAAAAAAATAATATATCTTAAATTTGGAATGAAGGATGTAATTGAAAACAATTTTTTTTTTTACAAAAGTATTAAGAAAAAAATAGAAATCAAAACAATAAGGACAGAGTTGGAAAAAATAACATGACAAATTGACATTGAATGAAGAAATTAAAACAAATAATTTTTTTATAGAAAGGTCAATAACTAAAATTTTAAATAAAAAAAATAAAGACTAAGGTGAAATATCAACAACAAAGAGGATCGATCACCTTATAATTTTTAAGGTAGAAGAGAGAAAAGAAAAAAAACTCACTAATAATAAACTGCAATGACATGACAAAAAGACATTTTATGCCACTATGAGGCATTGCCCAAAGTACATCACACGCACGAATATTTTTTTTCCATTTAAATAATAATTAATCATTAATAATAACCAATCTCAATCCACACGAAAAAACATGGTTGAATAATAACACAGAACAATGAAAGGATAGAAATCTCAGAGCAAGGAAAAACAATGCAGACACATCCTGTTCAAATCAGCAGCACCTTGAATCCATAACACCTCATAGGAAATATCAAGAAATGTGTTTTTCTGCATTCAGGAGAACCTCTTATTTTTTTTGGATTGCAAGTATAAATGAGATTTAATTTATACAACTATCCCTCTTGCAGAAGCTAACACTTATTGATTGATGTTTTCAGCAATGTTTAAAAGGTATAACATGGATGTTCTTACTTTCCTCGTTGGATCAAACTATTGTCTCAACCACAACTGATAATCTGATCCTTTGTCCACAAACTTTTGCCAACTTCCATCAAGATTATTTTCCTTGGAGGGATTCCAATCAAAATGGCCAAGCTTCATCACTAGTGTATCACCTATTTGTGCAACATAACCTTCATTGTTAGCATGGTATATCTTGACAGAGCTCCGACAATGGACCCCAGTCCGTCTTCGAGCCTCAATAAGCTCAGTGATGACATCCCGGATGCCAAAATCGTAGAAGTGATCATAAAATATTGTGGGCTGAAAAAATTGAAGGGGAAAGTCAACGTTAGAAAACTGAAAAGACACACTGTTCATCATTTTTCACCTTTATTGGCTTCGAGGAGGTTGGTTTGGAGGTGGGAGCAGAGATCAGCAAGTAAAATAAAAATATGACTCATAGTTGAAACAACAATATAATCAATTCTTGTTGCTTCACTTGTGATATAGAAAACAAAAAAAACTTAGCACTAATATTAAGCAGATAAATTTTATTCTAACATTAAAAAGAGAACGGCCAAAATTTCATGGACACATGTTTCATAACGACTTCGCGATTGATATAGAACTCACCGTTCCTGGATGGGTTAAAATGTATGCATATCCTTGTGTCAGCTTATCTCGAGGAAATGGCCAATGACCCTGGCAAAACAGAGTAGCACAGAGTTCATTTATCTGGTCTCTTAACTTCATTAGTAGTTTAAAATGGACTTGAGTTAGACCAGGTTGAAGATGCAGCAAAATTCTAATAATACCACAGTTTGAACATCAAACCAGAAAGCATTAAAATAAAGTACAAAATTTAATAAATTATCAAACTTCAAATAAGGTAAGAATTTTCAATCAGACATTAGCGAAAAGAGTTATTTGAAAGACATGAGACCAACAGGCTGCCACATGTTTGATCACTACCAACACATCATTTCATTCAGTTGAGAAGAACGTTGGTTAACGAATCCAAATCACTTGGATTAAACATAAACCAGATTGCACCATATTCCAACTTGGACTTACATAAAATTCTCTATCAACCAAAGGAATGGAACTTAAACGCAATGAAAATGATTGTATCATCAGTCATTTACATTAAATTGCAGACGGACATCTTCCTTGACTGACAGAGCCCATCTATTTCTGTCCTTATTTTTATTTTTACTTCTATTTCTGCTTCTTTTTTTATCCATGGGAGGGGGGAGAGGATTCAAGATTAGACCTCCCAAGATAAAGACTCCTTCCACTTGGACTACCACCCAATTAATTCTTTGTTCACTTTCACAAGCATGCAATTTAGATAGTTGTCATTACACACGAATATCAATGATTTTAGGAATAGATTCAAAACCCTGAACCATCAAAGACAACCTCGTCCCTTGAACACAATTTCATTAGTTATCAAATATTTGTACGCCAAATTATTTTATTATCCACCAGCACCAATGTAAAATCGAAATGAAGCACATGTACAACATACAGTACCATTAAGCCAAGATTCTCCCTTTTCTTTTCCGGGAAGTAAAGGGAAATTATATTTGCTAGGCTCAAAGTAGTGATGGCTTTATGGGTGTTAAATTATCCTATAAGAATAATGTGCCAATTTGGAAAAATTTGAATCAGAAAGAGATTGCACCTGAGTTGATCCTGTGTCATGGTTCTCCAAAAAAGTGACAGCACGTGAGGGCCACCATCCCATCACTCCAGTTGGTTTTCCTTGGGGATCTATTAGTCTCCAATATTGGTTGTGCAGGGCAGAGTGCAGTATTCCCTACGTAACATAATAAATAAATAATGAGCTTATTGTTGAATAAGGAGAGCAATATTATCTAGCATGGTAGCGTCATGAGATTATTAAACTGTATGCAATGCTTAAAGGGCATCTTGATTAACCCATAACCTAAGCAGCAACTGAACTTGTCCAATGTAGCCAGATTATCTAATAGGCCTTCTGGTCACATTCATTCTGCTTTCACATTCTATTTAAAATCATTTCACTATTGTACCTCAATGTATATGGGAAAAGCTGATGATTTTTAGGTGACGTAATACAATGCAGAAGTTTATAGAATATGTAAGACTAGATTAGAAATTCCAAACATAGTTAAGAAAGTACCTTTGTGGTGACATCAAAAGCTGAAGAAGTACCTCCCGAGGCATTGATCCAATTGACTATCCTCTGCCGATGAGAATCTAGGCACACAAACAGGCTGGAATTATTACACAAGATACTTCTAAGATAAGATGAAACTACATACATGCAATGGTGTTAGTGGAATAAAGAGGTTAAGAGCATAAATAATGCATTCATACAAAACAAGAGGTGGCATAGAGGTTAACTGCAGAAGAGTTGGTTAATACAATTTATGCATTGCTAATGTAGATCTATGGATGAATGAATGCAGGATAATAATTGAGTGCATTATTGCTAGAAAAAGATGCAAGAAGAAGTAGGGGAAAGGTGATACAGGCTGATATGGAAAATATGATGTGCCTGTTTGGGAGTATGATTGAGATTGTTTTTGAAAGTGTTTTTAGTTTAGAAATGCATCAAAATGATGTTTTTTTATTTTTTACAAATCATTTTTAATATCAGCACATCAAAATGATCTAAAAACACCATTTTTTTTTTTAAAATTTAAAGTAAAAAATAAAAATAAAAAATTTTCAATTTTTTTCAAAAATGCTTTTCGATCGCAATCCCAAACACCCCCTATATAACTCAACTTTTGACCCACGGAATAGCTGAATGGAGGAAAAGTATCCATTACCCTCCTAACTAGTTTATCACTGAACATAGTTGATTATTTAATATGATTTCTAACACAGTTTTTATTATTACTATTAGTTTTGATCCATTAATACTCAATCCAACCATGAATTGGATCTCAATTTAAATCAAACTTCTGTATCTTTCCATACGTTTTCTAAACAAAATTTAGTTAGCACAATACTATGGTTTTTTACTCTAGTTAAGGACTACAGAAAAGTTTTGATTCTCAAATTTAATACAAATGGAAATTAATTTACAGAATATTTTATGAGAACAAAAACAGAATTGATAGATGATAGTTAGGAAGCCAGATATGTGTTAATATTATTGAACCTATTGTGTTCCAATAGAGCTATTGATGGTGTAAAGATTGATGAAGTCAGTTCCATGGTGCAGTAAATTTCCTTATCAACAAAGGAAATCACCAGCAGTAAAAACTTTTACGTATAGAAGTTAGCTTAGAAGTCTACTGAGATAATTAAAAAGGAAATTCTTAGATCTTTTTCTTTCTGGAAGTACATGAACTCGTCCATATGTTTCCCCTAAAGTACAGATGAGATCTATAGTTATCAGAATTTACCTTGATTGTAACACAAGCTACCATGTTCATAAGTTAAACTATCCCAGTATTCTCCAATAGCAAATGCAGGGTTCGAAGCTTTAATATATTCTTTAACATATGTGCCAGAGAAGCCCCTGTAAACTCAAAAAGTGAATTTCAGTGTCCCAATAATTTACTAGAGAAAAATCTTGAAATTACAGATGGATTAATAGGTATCGAAAAGGCACTCACCTTACAAAGTCAAGGCGCCAACCATCAAAGCCAATATCATTTCGAAGCCAATTTAGCCAATTCTTTATATCTCTTCTCACAAAGTCCTGGGAATGGTCAACGTTTGGAGCAGCATGGAAGACATCACCTATACCGAGTTCAACAAATAGTACAATTGTCATGTCATCTGGTGGTAGGACTAGCACTAGTACTTTGTTCCATAAAAAGAAACATTGAAAAAAAAAACCTTAGGTCCAAGCCACCCATAAATTTAACCTTCGGGATAAAATATTTCATGAGCAAAAATTACATGGAATAACAGATGATGATAACAAGATGCACACAAGTGCCAGTAAAAGTTCATGAGCAATGCAACCACAATTTTTTAAAATGAAATTTTCATGAACACACACGATGACAGAGGTGCATTACAATATGCAATTTTATGGCTATTTCCTTTGTGTCCTTTTGAGTTTCTGGTCTCTGTTATATTTATTATTTACCTAAATTCATGATTAGCTTTTATTGACAGCATTGGGACTATAGTGCTCCGAAGCTGATCAATAAGGACTGCAACACATGTATAGCTCGGAAACAGGTAGAATTTGATGATCTTTACAAGGCATAGAATGTAGATTTTAAGGTGTTAAATTGGTCAGCTGGTTATCATTCTACCATGTACTTTTCATTCAATCAAAGAAGAGTGTTGAAGTCTACATACCACTTGAAGGATTTCCTCGGCCCTGAAAATTTGGGTCATCACACACAATTGCTTCAGGACCCCATGCAAGCTTTCCACCAAAAATGTTCCAAACACCATTTGGACTCTGAAATAGCAGAGAAGAATACTTTATCAAGAGGAGGCACAATGTATTCATTAGGAAGTGCAACTTCAAAAAAGTTTATCAACCCTGGACTCCATGTATTTAACAAAACAGGCAGGTTGGCAGAGAGTAGAAGGACATCGATGATTAAAAAATAACAATAAGGACATTAAAAAAAATAGTATAACAAAGAGGTTTACCTGTTTCTGCGCACATCGATGATTTAGTACAGCATCTCCCAAGGCCTATAATATCAATCCAATCAATACCATATGCAAAGTATGAATAACAGCCCGAAAAACCATAGCAAGGAATTAATATTGCATATCCTCATGCTTTATTTACAGTATGCAGAAAAACAACAACATAGAGATGTCTACATAAGTAATAAGCACTTTTAGGAACATATCTAGCAGCAAATAATGATACTTACAAATGCATTCTAATTTCAGAAGACACGCCATAAATTTAAAACATTGTGAGGACACAGAAGCAATAGGTTTAATATTTGTAGTTAACCAAGGAAAAACTGATATTTGTTTTTTTACTTTTATAGAAACCTTCCAAGTGGTTTTCCCTCTTGACAAAAAGCATTATGTTTTCCAAAGTCAAAGGAAACAGAGGTCTCATCATAAATTCTTAAACATATACACTTCATGCAGCTGGTCCCACCAAATGAATTTCCATGCACTTATTCCTTTGCTTACTGACAACTTTTTTTTCAAAGAATAAATTAAGTTTCTGATTCAGGCACATGTAATATAAAAGGCATTCCATGTAATTCACAAATCATTACCATGAAAAATACAAGCAAAAATTGAGATGCAAGGTGAAGGTTTAATTTTCTTTGGAAAGGTCTAGTTATTATCCTGTAAGACAACCAAAACATACCAGAAGATCTTGAGAATGCATTTCCTCTATGCAGTGTTTCAGTTCTTCCACAGAACCATATGCTGAGTTCAAGTTGTAGAGATCAGAAGGCATATAACCTGCATATTAGTGAACAATTCCATAAAACAGAGCATAACGAAGAAAAATCTTAACACAGAGCTGGCATTGCTTGGGAATCCGAGACTATATTCTTATTCCTAGGCACAAAAATGCCCATTTCTCAAATGCACACAGAATTTGTTATGACATATAATGGATGAAAATGGCATATGGTAATTTAATATGAAAAGACATGTCCATGCCTACCTCATTTT
The DNA here is from genome assembly GCA_964035475.1 of Salix caprea. Classification (NCBI taxonomy): domain Eukaryota; kingdom Viridiplantae; phylum Streptophyta; class Magnoliopsida; order Malpighiales; family Salicaceae; genus Salix; species Salix caprea. Next base: position 7,011,015 of record OZ037748.1, on the reverse strand, counting down.
CTCAGGAAAAGTGTGTAAAGATTGATAAGAAGACAATGACATAGACCAAGGAAACAAAAACAAAGAGCCAAACCTTGAGGAGCAACAGATTCTGTTGGTGGAGGGAGCCAAATTGCTGTTACTCCACATTTAGATAAATCAGCAGCTTTGGAAGCTAACTCCAGGTACCACTGCCTTCTCCAACTTTCCCAATTGAAACCTTGAAACTTCAAAAGTGGAGAAATAAGAATCATCGAGACAAATGTGTTTACAATACCTGATTGCAACTGGCATATAGGAAGGAGCAGGAAAATACACTAAACAATCCTTGAATTCAAAAATCTCAAATGAACCCCAGACATAAACCTAGAACTGGGTTTATTTAAAAACCAAGACAAACATGCCCTCAAAGTCCCTAACTTGATCTCTTCAGTGAGTGACCCTCTCCAAGACAAGCAAGATCATTTTCCTGGAAAATGACACTTCTTGGAGCAGATCACATTAGCTTGCCACCATGTTTTTTTGGCTCACGTAGGAATAACCAATGAACACTAAAATATGTTGAAAAGGGAAACATTATCAGCCTCTTGCTAGAAATAAAGAAAGAAGAAAACAAATGATCGATGAGCACTGTTCCCCTCATCTCTTTTACTTCTACATTCCAGCGTGCACTTCTTTTTATCCACTTGTCAATAAATTCATCTATTTTTCACAAATTATCAATTAATTCATATCAAGTTAAAGTGAATGCTCTGTGGTGAGCATAATGTAGTATAATTGATTGTATTTGAAAGGAAAAGCTATAGATGCAGAATACAAGGATGGAAGAAATCCTGACAATCCAGAAGCCAAAGCGGTTGAAAATGGAAAAACAAGGCTTATGACAAAATCAGCAACAAGATTTTATGTGGGGATGACAACTGCCCCAAATGATTTAAGAAACATAAGATTCAGCCATTAAGTGGGCGCACTGGATGCTTTAAGTTCATAACTGTTTTTTTTAAGATGCAACCAACTTATGTATTTGGAGAGGTGAGGCTTGAACTACTAGTACAAATTGCAAAAAGTCAAGAAGGTTGTAGAGCTCTAATCTTTGAAGAAGTGGACATGTAGACAGAGGTGGACAAGGCACCTCCACCTAATGCCTGACCAGGATATTATTAGGTGAGCCTGGCTCACCAATAGGACACATTCACCAAGTGATGTATTCCCCAAAATCTCAATGTGGTCGGTCCCACCCTATTCATGTGAGTGGTGTCATGGCGAGCCTGGCTTAATTAAAATGGTTTAGGCTTGGAGTCCATTTCCCTTGAGAAAAACACCACATATATAAAATACTATGAGCTGAGGGGAAGATGAGAGAATTAATGCATTCATCAATTTTCAAATCTAATCTGTAGACAGTACTAACCACAATCTCACGTCCTGTTCCAGTTCCTGGCTCTGCATTAAGGCATTGCTTTAATAAGTCAGATGCTGACCTTGTTGAATTATGCTATTTAAATAAAATCAAACTAGGCACTGATGGGAAAAAATGAACTTACCTAATTTTGTTTCCTCAGGGGTCTTCTGCCATTGTATGGTCTTCCGTTGAAGAGCACGTTCCAGAGCCTTTCGCTTCTTCTCTATTGTTTCTTTCTCAATTACATGTTCAATAAGTGTATCCCTTTCCTTAAGCTTTTCTTGAGCGATAGACCATACTTCATCAGGTTTGGGCAAGTCCAGTGGTCTAAAATTTGATGTCAATGCTTCAGATACATTAATCTTTCTTGGTGGAAACTTGGGACAGATGCTTCCGATCCTCCTTGCCATCCACTGAGGTGTCTGTCTACGAGGACCATCACTCAGCAGTTTCCATTTCTGTGAATCATTATCTGTCAAAAGGTCTATACGCCCACCATTGACTATATAGATGGCATCTTCCTCTTCCTCAAATAATAGTGACTCTGCAATTTCTGCTCTGTGTCTCCACATCTTTGAAGCAGCTTCAGAGGCCTTTAATGATCTCTGCAATGCTTCACATCTTCTCATGTATGCCTCATTTCTCAAATGTGCTGTTTCTTTGGCAGCTTTGATAGCAGCCTTGATGCTTTCCAACTCAGCCTTAAATGCCTTGGATGCAGCCTTCTTTTTTTCAACAGCATCTTTCTTCATTTTCTCCAGCAAAGAGTTGATTTTCTCTTCCTGCTGGATAGTCATTTCCCTGTTTGACTCCTGAAATTCAAGTAGAGCTTTCTTAGCATCTTCAGCACGGAGATCAGATGCTTTTGCTTGTGCATGGACCTGTTCTAACTCCACCTTCAACTTATCGATCTCATTTCTTGTGATCAATAGTTGAGATTCCAGATCATTTACAATTCCTTGTAACTTAATATTTTCTGATTGAATAAATGCAATCTCATCAATTGGATTAATACCATCATTAAAGACTGCAACAGCTCTTGTAGCATAGTCACCAGCTTTTTCTGCCACATCCAGGGCCTTCTCAATAGCATCTTTTGACTGTTCAACAATTGACAATATGGTACCTTCTGTTGCATTTCTAACTTGTTCTTCAATATGAAAGGCAGCTTCAGCAGCAGAAGTTTCAGCGGCTAACACTCTCCGCTGGGCATCTTCAAGTATATGAGACGTTGCCTGCTGGAAAGCAATCTCTGCCAACTTTTCAACTTGAACAGCAAGTTCAATAGCATCTTGCTTTGCTAAAACCAGTTTAGATTCTAAGGTGAACTTCTCTTCCACCGACTCCTGCAGCTTATTGTGGAACAGAGACTTGGCAGCCTCAAGTTCTGCAATAGCAACTTCCTTGTCATGCAACATGGTAGCTACATGCTCCTGTTGTTTAGCCTGAGATCGAGCCAACTCCTCAAGTAACTGATCCCTTTCTTTTTCAATGGCTTCCTGTCTGGCCCGAGCCTCAGAAAGAGCTTTCTTGGTTGCAACTAATTCATTTTCTTCTACCATCAAGTCCTCAGCTCCTCGTGACATAAAACCATCACCGTCATCAACCATATCAGCAGAGCTGTCATTGGAATCATCCTGCCACAGACATATAGCAACCAACCACTATGAGTCTCTTTTCTATCACTCAGAACATACCCTCTCCACTTTCACATCAAATCATTCAATTATATAATAGCAAACACTTCATTCTAAAAAAAAATGAATACTTGCACATGCCAATTTTGTCAATTTTCTTCAGCAAATGAGCCCATTAACTCCAAACACATTTTATAACGATTTCAATGTTCCACTTCAATTCTCTCAGCAAAATAAACAGATCCATCATCTATCAACAAACCACTCTTCACACAAAAGAAATACTATCTTGTGTACGGATCAAAACAGCAACATATAAAACAAATCGTTGCGTGCATGCATGCTTACCACACTTGAAAAAACAATGGTTCTCGACTTCCAATTCCGGTTGCCATTATTCAACTGTCTCCTGCAAGAAACCCAAATTAAAAACCCATCAAGACTAGAGATGGACAACCTCAAACTTAAACAATTGGAAGACAAAAAGAACATCAAACAAGAATAATAAATAATAGTAAAAAAAAAACCTTTTCCTTGTTCGCGTAGGAGAAAAGATGTGAGAATGGTGGTGAACAAGACACAAACTTGGAACAAAATTAATGTTTTTCCGTTGGAGTATCCCCAATGTGGCACCGGGCATCAAAATGGCTCCCATTAATAAATACCCTCTTCTCTCCTTCTTTCTCCCTTCCTGTAAACATAAACAAGATGGAGTACCATAATGGTTATGGTTGGATGTCGTTTATTCACAGAAGCAAGAATGGATTCAAAATCAATAAAAACAGGTGCTACTAAAATCAATTTGATTGATGGGATGAGACAGGAAATAAGAAACAGTAAATGATTTGAAGCTAAGTTGGGGAATAAAAGGGAAAATGTTGCTTGCTGACCTTAATGAAGCATACATAAGCTAAGTGAAAAAGATTGAAACTTTCTTCACAATAATTATCGTACAGTGAGTCCGAGAGATGCAAAGTACAGAAAAAGTTTTAGAAGTAGGGGCGGGCGCAGATAGTGAGGCCTTTTTCTGTTTTTTTAAGCTTTCCAGCCAGAGAAAGAAAGAAAGCCTTGGGATTTGCTTCCATCACACTTGGAAAAGGTTTTAGAAGCTGACCCCTCCTTTTTCTATTATTTTCAAGACACGTGTCCCTACTATCCATCTACTTCTTACATCCCTAAACACAACTATTTACCTTTTTCTTATTTTTATTAGTAATAAGAGTATTTTGAACCGGTTTTAATGCATAATTATGAGTGGTTGTAGCTTTTGTTTTTATTTTAAAATGAGTTTTAAAAGTATATTTTACTTAAAAATTTAAATTAGTATTTTTTAGTGTTTTTTATTAGTTTCAATGCACTATATAAAAAATATATTTTAATATATTTCCATGTAAGTTGATTTTGAGCTCTCTCTTTCCCATCTCTTGAATAATAATAAAAGAAAAAAAAATCATCATATCCTTGTAAATATAATACATAGAGATTCAAGCATTCCCACAATCAAACAAATTAATCATTTCAAAATTTGCAAAATATTCAGATAAGTTGCAATTAAACTTTGTTCTTAAGAAAATCATGAGAATAAAAAGATATATCCTGATTTCAAATTTGTAAATAGTCAAAAATAATTATGATTTTTTTTCCCAAGCTAATTAAAATGATTAAAACAAACCCTTTCCCTTCCCCCCCGTCTTAGGAAACCAGGTTGAATTTGTCTTGTAAGAAAAAATAGTCGAGTGTAAATAAGGAACTATGGTTAAAAAAATATAGGTCTGGGTCACGGGATTTTACGTTGGCCGACAGGTTAAAGCGAAATAGCTTTACAAATCAAATCAAACTTTTGGCTTTTGCAAAAAGAAAGCAACAAACCAATGCATTTATGTCCTGAAATGTGCAGGCAGCTCATGATTGGCTTGAAAAATTGAAGGAAAACGTCGTCGGATGTTGCCATCTTTTTGCACCCTTCATCCTGAACCTCCTACTTTCATGTACACACTCTCTTTCCCTGCGAATCATTCATTGCCAACAAGAAAAACCCTAAATGAAGCTCATTCATGTAACACACCCTCTTTCCCTGCGAATCTGTGGTAAACATTACCCAGAAAAAAAAATATTCAAGAGGAAATTTTAAGATCCAAGGGTGCTTAGTTCTTGGTCCACTGGCATTATTGAATGGCAAGGAATAAGCACGGATTAGCAGTTTCTGCAGATTCCTGGCAATGGATCTTGACAATGTGATTGGTTTGATCCTCATTGAGCAGAAACACATGATGGTATAGATGAAGATGTAAAAAAATCCCTGTGGGAAGTTAAACTAAAGGTAGTTCCTCCAAGATCCGTCATCAGCCTTAAAAAATATAAAGCAGGAGCAACTTTCCATACTCTTGAAAGTTAGGTAGCATCAATTCCATACCATCACATATATGCCCATTTTGAACTTGAACTCGAAAATTTTCCGTGCAGGCAAAAGAAAATTTCTTCGGATAATCGAAATTGGACCCTGCTGAAGTATCCATTGATCAAAATCATATAAAACCCCATTACAACAGAGTCCCATTGTAGATGACATAAGACTCCCTTATGCATATTCTTACTGGAGATTGAACAAAATTGACTTTAAGCAGAAAGAAAGCCTTCAATCTGCTCCCTCACTTGAGAAAAGAATCAGATATGCCCTATCACGCTGCCATCTAAGGAATTGGTAACCGAGCACTAAGATGAGAATGTTTCTCATTGAATAATCCATTCTCTTATGACTTCCATCTTCGTGATGACACCAATTCAAACTCTCTTCCGCTGAAAATAGAGGTATGACTAATTATTAACAGACAAGGTATGAGAAGTTTCTATAAATTATGATGGTTTTTTGGTCATCCAATGCTGCATACAGAAGTTTCAAAAGACATAATACGCATACTCTCAGAACTCAATAAGTGGAGCTTACTACTAGTTCTTTACGTGCAACAGATAACAGACACACTAACATTGACTGAATGGTAGAAGGATAAGTAAAACAGAGAACTTGTCTCGGTGACCTTTGTGTGAAAGACTCAGATTGATTCTTGCAAGCTTACTAAAAAAAAAGGTTGAAAATACATTAGCTCTATCCTCTAAGAAAAGAAATAGTCTCAAGCTTGTAGTGGCACAATAACATCTAGTCACTCAAACAAACAAACGGTCACAGAGAAATTGAGGACAACACAAAGAAATGAACTAATTGTTACACGCCGATTGCAGAGAAAACAGAGAGAGAGAGTTGACAGCATCAGATCCTAAACATGGGTTGGGTGGGAGTAGAAATTTAGACTGGGTTCATAATAAAATAATTAATGAATAAACAATACTTATAAATCTTACCTCATAGCACAGACATTCCAGAGGATATGCAGAGCTTCGAGTCCACCCCACCACTGATCACACTATCACCTTTCCACCAGTCAGCACATAACACCTGAAACGCAGCAGCACATCACCACATATAAATGAAATTTTCTGAATGTGTGTTCAATGGATAAGACATAAATGGATGGAATAGATGGTCCATACCTTGTCCTCATGTGAGTCAATAATAGCCAGAGGCCACTGCATCAGAAAAATACACTATTTAACACTTCATATAGTTGACAGATTTATGTTATTCAAGGCATGATAATTAAAAGATGATGCTGATCAGTATACATGAATCATTATTTTATATAGTTTTCTGGTTTCAGAAAAAGGTTGATCATAAATTTTAGAAGTGTAGAGAATACAATACCGCAGTTCTTAGATCCCACAACATGAGTTTCCCATCATAAGATGCAGAAAGAAGATGAAACAATGATTTAGAATGCCACTTGCATGCCGAAATCCAAGAACTATGTGAAGAGAACTGATAAGTAGGAGCAGAAGTTCCTACAAGAATAGTAAGATGTAAATATCACAGACAAAGGGGTTTGGATGTGGGGAAGAGTACTTATCGTCATTAACATACCTGGTTTTCGTGGATCCCATATCCTAAGGATAGGGTCAGAGCCACCAGCAGCAATAAGAGCGGAACCTTCACCTCCAACATGCAAGCAGCTAAGGGGTTTCCCACAGAACTGCAAGAGTAGAACACTTAATCAACTAAACTTCAATATATCTCATAAACATGCATTCAACAAGCACGTGAGAGAGAAAAGGAGATACAGGGATAATGTAAGACTATCACATACTATGTTCGACAAATCTTTGCCCATCTCAACATCCCATCTTCTAACAGAATGATCCCAAGACGCAGAATAAATTGTATTGGGTTCTGGCCAACAGACCGAGGATACACATTGAGTATGGCCCACAAGAGTAGACAAAGCCTCCCCCTGAATGCAATAGAGATTAACACATAATGGGTCGTAAGAAAAGGTAGTCAGAAAAAGCATCAATCCTTAGGCAGCATACATGGCAAACAGCATAACAAAAAAAAAGACAATCACAAAGGATCACTCTTTTCCCAGTGAAAAGGATCTTCTAACTTTGTCAAACCATTTATTTAATGTGCAGCAAATGAAGTAAGGGAGTTTTATGGTGCTCTCATGTTTTGAATGTGACACTCAGCCTGATGCTTTCATTTTCTTTCTTCCTTTTTTTTCCAAAACAAATTGAATCAATTAATATAAAAGTCTACACAAGAGTTAGTAAAAAAATGTGTGGAAGAGCAACACCAAGAATACATTCTCTAAGCTAACAGTAAGGGGAAAATAGAACTGGGCTAGCAAGAAACAGAAGCCTTCCCATCTCCATGAATATCAGAGAAGCATAAAAAACAGCCTGGTGACTTTTAACATATGCATATCCAGGGAAGAAAAAAGACAAGACAAACAAAAATAAACAAAACTACTGATGCCTTCTTTCAGACTCCAGCTACTCAAGTAAAATTCTTAATGACTCTTCAAACTTTGATGCCCTCAAAAGTGTTTAAAACAAAGTGGGACTACCATAGTTATGTGGACATCAAAATGAATACGAGTAGAAAACATGGAATACCTCCAACTGAGATTCTTCAACTTTGTTTTTCACTTTTCTCTTTTTAATTGATACTAAATCACCTTCAGTATCAGACACGTTTGTCCTCCATAAATTGATTGTACAGTCCCAGGAACCAGAACAAACCTAAATTACATAAGATCAAAAAACAGATGAAAAAAATAGGTTATGCTTTTTAATGAACTCCATAACCGTACTATAAAACAAGGAAAAAGGACAGAGAAAAGACCATGCTTCCAGAAGCCTCTGCTGCAACACTTTGAACAGATGCATTATGCCCACGCAAAATTTTGAAGGCCCTAATCTTTGAAGGCTGATATGAATGCTCCTCTGTATCAAACTTTTAGGAAAAAACGACATAATTAGGCAGGAAAAATAAATTTTAACTTTATTAATCATAAATGTTGTCAAATTACCTTCCACAGCCTCAGAGTTTCATCTTTCGAGGCAGTTGCTACAGCAACACTATCAGTACCTGGAAATTATCACCGATAGCTACTCAGTGGCAGATTGCTGAATTAGCACCAAAAACATGAAGAAATGAAGGAGCATGTCTTAACAGACACAAAAGGAAAGAGTAGAATATAAAACCTATATCTAGAAAACAAGAAGACAGCATTTATTTTATGAATAGATATATCCATCCTTCAAACATAAAGAATATCTGGATGATTCCCATGAGATTTGTCATAATTACAGTAAAACTTCTTGCAATTATACTTCTAGGGTGAAGCAGCCTTATAGAGCATACTGCATTTAAAAAAGAACATACATTATTTGTATTTTTATTTTGTATATAAAAGATAACTGCCTATCGGCAGTTTTTTAGTAGAAAGATGGATTATCTGAATGTACTTTGTTCAAACCTGGAAATAAATTATGCAAATAGCAAGAGCATGGATGATCCATTAACATTGAATAATGCGCAATAGCCATTCACTCAAAACATCAATTTTAGAAAGAAAAACAACTTTGATGAATTGAAATTTAGACAAGTAATGTTCCAACTTCTGAGTTTCAAACAGCGGATCCAGCCAGAACTTCCAATTTTAAAACTGCAGATTCAACCAAAAAGAGCAGATAATGCCTCATTTCTACCTTCTGAGTTAACAACACTGACAGAATTGATTGCACCACTATGTCCCTCTAATATATGAGTACATTCTCCAGCAGCTTTCCACACCCTAAAAAACACGGGTAAAGATTTGCAATTTTCAGACTTATTATCAATTTTTTTGGAGAAAAGATAATCAAATGATGTAACATAAGAACATAGAGATGTGATGAGGCGCACAAGGAATAAATTAAAGCACTACATTCATGCTCACCTCCCAAGATTATCATAGCAGCCTGTCAAAATGAACCTGCCAAAAAACACAAATTAGAGCAGCTTATACCAATGCATCAAGAGTTACATTGACATTTATGAGGAAAAAAACCATCACAATGTATTACAAAGGTGGCCATTATGATGCATTGCCAGCTCTAGTTACATCAAATGTGTTGCATGATTGCATTAATCAGTCTAGATTCAGGCTTTTGGCCTTCAAATTGCCCAAAAACAAGCTGAATGCAGATCAACTCGACTCTAAGGACCATCAAAGTTACTTGCAAAGTTCGTAATGTAGTCAGCACCATATTCCTTTCATATTGAAAAAAAAAGACCTACTTATCATGGAGTAGAATACAACTCTTACCGCGGACAAGAACCATCAACGGCACTGACCCAGTCATCATGTAAAGAGGGCTCATCCTCTTTCTTCAGGACTACCGCCCTTATGTATTCAATTTCCAATACCTTCTCCTGTAATTTATTTAAAAATAATAATTTCCTGTGAGCTATCATAACAAAGAAATATATAAAATTCCTCAGCAACAAAAATGCAGAAAGTTGACTAAGTTACCGCAGAAATGCCCTTGGCAAGCAGAAACTGTTCAAGTGGCAGGCGAACCAATTCCCCATCAATCAGAAAATCAAACGGTTGCGATTCCCATTCATCATCCCCTGCCCATAATCAAAGCAAACTTAACAAAAGCAAAAATTAATCGCTTTAATTAAAAATTAGGTTAAAATTACCGGCTTTGAGGAGGGAATTGACGATAGTGGAGAGACCAAGACGGGTGAGATTAGCAGGGATAGCAATTGAAGTCTTTGGGACTTTATAGGGTGGCTTCAATTTTGTTATAAATCGTACTTGAACTCGCCTCTCTTCCACATCACCGTCCATGTCCATGTCCATGTCCGTTCCCATGTCGTCTTCTTCAATTACACGCAGGGAGACGAGAGAAACAAAGTGAAGTGAATGCTAGGGTTTTAGCGATGAAGGGTTTTAGCTGTGGCGTAAAAACGTGGTCGTTTTCTGTTTAACCTAATTTTTGTCCCTCTTTAACCAGAGTTCTTCTTTATTTAAATTTAAGTTTGGAAGTCCATTTGGCTTAGAATGGGAAGAATTAATAGTCTAACGGTCAAAGTGTAAAATGTTTTTAAAGTCAAGGGGATAAATTTACTTAATCAAGGGAAAAATCAAAAGAATTGGAAGTTTACAAGCTAGATTAAAAAAAAAAGTCAAAGACCAATGACCATTTTGTAAGGCGTATGCAAATCCTAAGGTTCAATCGAAAAAGGTTAGGGGTGAAATTGCAAAGATTCTTAATATTACAGCGAATTTAGGGCTCAATTGCAAAGTCTCAAAAATAAAATAAAAAAAATGTGTCCTTCATTTTTGGTAAAGTTCTAGGCCTTTGTTGCTAGGGAAAGAGGCAAACTTTACCTTTTTTGATATATAATTTTATCCTTACCTATAAAATAAATAATACATGTTAGTTCCAATCTATACCACTAATAATTTTAAACCAAAAGATTATTACATTTTGTAGCCCTTAAGTCACTACAAATTTATAACAAGAAGAAAAAAAGAAGTTCAACTAGCCTTTTCATGATCTTAATACAATATAAACTTAGTTGGATGTGATTAGAAGACGAGGATCATTTGAGAGGGTTTAATGGCTTTAACCTATAGATTGTGTTTTAAAAATGTTTTTTTTGCAAGCACTCAGCTTTTTCCAGACCCTTACCTTCTTCCATCCTTCCAAACCTTCCTTATAATCACATGTCATATCCATCAAACAATATCCATGGCCCATTGTAAATATAAACATAAATAAAATGATTTATCAACATTATCACAAACATCAAACAATACCTAGAGTCCACATCATCTTATAAACCTTAGAGATCACCTTTTAACCACTAAAACATCATCTCAGAGACACAATTCTTAATCTTAATAAAAAAAAAACAAGATAATCATTATCGCGATGATGTTTCTTGCGAGGCCATCCCAAGACAGGGAATGCATGGAATTGTTTTTCATAATCGTAAAATTATGATTATAATTTTCAGAAGTTGTCACCTAGTATTAAAGTCATTAGAAAAACTAATGGTCTACGAGAGTTGAGGTAAAAAAATTTGTTATGCAAGAAAAAGATGTATCACCCTCAGTGCACCCTACCTGAGGTAAGTTGCATTGTTATTTGATTGTTTTTCTAGATCTCTATTTGTTGGTCTTTTATAATGTTTGAGGTAAATCTCTTTTCGTGAGGAAGTTTTTACCTTATTGGGTTAAGAACATAATTGTTCTAAGTTTGAATTTTTACACTGTATTTGTTATACTTTTAATATCTAAAGGTATACTTTATAATGTTGTCTTACACTCTATATATTAAAGTCTACAACTTAAATATAATGACAAAGGTAGTGAAAAGAAAAAAAAAAAAAAAAGAAGAAAAACAATACCAGAGGATTTTTTCCAAACTAAGACAGGGCTTTATGAGGTATAGCCTCATTTAGATAACTAACAAGTTTGAACTTTTCCTCTTATATCTTTTATCCTTGCTACGTTTAAAAGTTGCTTTTTTGTGTTTTCTTTCTTTTCTTTCATCTTGTTGTGTGATTCCCATGATATATATGCTTGAATAACATTTTTTTCCCTTAATTTATGCATCTAACATATGATGTCATTTTCTCATCATTGTCTTTGAAATTTATAGCTTTTATTTTTTCTTTATCTTTCAAAAGACTTGCATTTTTAATAAGAGAGAACCATTTGGTGTAGTTAGACTCATAAGTTATCTCTAAAGTTTTCATTTTATTCCTTGTTTTGTACATGTCTTATGCTAACAACAGAGAAAAATAACCTTGCAGCATATAGAACATTGTTAGAACTATATTTCATAATATATAGAAATTATTCATGTCGAATTATCAAAAATACATAAACAATTAAGTGGAAACGTACCTGAATCTATATTCAAAAGTCGCTCTCTAGAGTCGTACAAATAACCCTCCAGGTTAACACATTTTTTTTAGAGCCCTTTAATTCTCTCTATTGTAACCTTATTTTCTCTCTGATGATGAGATGTCAGTATAAGAATGAAACAAGATATGTAATCTGAGAACCATGACCATATATATAGGTAACAAGCTACCCTTTGGTATTCATGTCTTTTGGCATTCCCACATTTTAGTATTCTTATTTTAGCCAATCATTAAAATAGAAATAACCCTTTAATGTATACCTATTAGATACACCAAAAACTCAATTGCCTTAAAATACTTAATAGATCATTTTTAATAAGACTTCACTTTATTTAACAGTCCACAAACATATAATTATTCTTTTATAAGTCCATTATTGGATTAATGATACAACAGTGGAAGCTCAAAGTTCAGCTAAAACATTGCGTTACGATAATATATATATATATATATATATATATATATATATATATCAAAAAGTGTTCGACAACATTTCTATTTCATAATATGTATAGAAAATTTAACATCGGAGGGTGTAATTCTATTAACCAAATACCCTACTGCTGACCCGAGGGTAATAATTTCATTACATGCCCTTGCCATGATCGCCCTTCTATCTTGGTAAAGCCGTTAACTGAGGCAAACCGAATTGGCTCTTGGCATTAACATCAACGTCACCTTGAGCAAAATCAGCAATCAATTTGGCAACACATTTGGGATTATCCACGTGAGGAAGATGTCCAGAACCAGGTACTTCTCGAATAATTGCATTGGATAGTTCAGACTGCAATTTCTAAATTGCATTCATAAAATTACAAAGAGTTTAACAAGGAGATAGCATTACAGGTCAATTACAGTAGTAAAACAGCTTCAAGGTTCGTGAGTGCTAAGGAATCATCTCACTTAAAAACTTAAATTATTAGGTAAGGTTCCAGAATATAATTTATATTATTCTCTAACAACAAATTGGTTCTATTGATAGACAAATTGTTGAAGTAGATCTTAGTTTATTAGCTCACTCCAGAATATGATTTATATTATTCTTTAACATACTCTCTCAAGTGAAAACCTTTTGGGCTTGAAACTTGTACAGACTCACACTACTGATTTTTATTAAATAGAATGGGGATGGTGATATTCGAACTCGTGATCGCTGGGTCAACAAAACTCTGATATCATGTCAAGGAACCATCTCACCTAAAAATTTATACTATTAGATGATACTTTAGAATATAATTTATATTATTCTGAGGACGACAGATTTAAAGCCTAGGAAAGTACTATGATGAACTAATAATTAAGAGCACGATGTTTCGAAGCAGATACACACAGTGAAGACCATTTCTTGTAGAAAAATAGATATGACTAAAAACTTACCACTACAAGCTGGTAGCTCACAATCTGATCGTGCTGGCCACATATGATAAGGGTCCTGTGCTTTACCTGTTTAGTAACAACAATACATGCAGCAATTGGTGTATTAGCATTATGCATAATCCAATAATTTTATGTCTTAAGATTTTGATCACCACTGAATTTACTTCTCGATATCGCTTAAAACATGATCAACGGAGTTTACAATATGAATTATTTACCTTCAATCAGTTCTCAAAGGTATAAGATAAGCAATTCTATTTGGAAATTCATTGCTAAATCGAAAATGAAAATGGAACCTAAAGTCGCACTAACATGCGAACATGTTTTTTCGCGAAAGTTATTTCGTCACCAACTAATGGATTGATTCACTTCACCATGATCAACTCGAAGGAGCTTCACTAAAGTATCGACAACAAATTGATAAGTATAGATGCAGTACTTTCTCATCGTTATCATTTCAGCGCTAAATCAATATGTACCTGTTTTATCTGGGAAATAACATTATAGCCCCCACTCAGCATAAAATTGACAGTTGCATCTTTCCACCATGGTAGCAAACAATGTAACCGGCCCACCTAAATCATTACAGGAGAGAAATATTTTATCTTAAACAACCTGGGGCAAGATCTACAGCTTCGGATAACATAAAACGTCTAAGAATGAAATAATTAAGAAAGAGATGAGGTTTTTGTCTGAGACAAAAACAAGTGAAGTTACGCTAGTCCAGTCCAGGATTGTAAAGAATGGAATGCCATTGAAGGCTAGCATATTTGCATAAAAGCGTAATGGGAGACTCTTTAAGAAAGAAACCTGATCCAGAGAACAAAAAAAAAGAAAGAAAAAGGCCAGAAGGTAAGAAACAAATAAACCACAAATATTAGATCTAATCTTTTCCTATCTGTAACCTTGATCGTGTTAGATGAATGGCAGCAGTATATTACACAAGGGTAGATCGTTAGTCATACCCCAGCATAGGCTACCAATTTTGGTAACTTCGCAAGTTCTCCCGTGCCTTCAGCATACACACTTGGGTTTATCAAAACCAGCTTTTCAACCTGTAAAATATGTAGAGATCACTGAATTATAAACCAAAAGATAGTCCCAGAAGTAATTACTATCCATACACTAGAATATGAGCAAAAGCAAGATGCTTTTGCTTCCATGCAGTATCCATTCTTACACTCTACAACTTAGGAAAATGATAAAAAAGAAGAATAAAGGATTTCTTTTAGATTTAATGTTCTGAATCAATCATATTGGCCTAAACCTGAAATGATAGGAACACTTGTTAAGTCCTCTTGTATCAACATAAACAAGTCTAGTGACTTCTTCCACGTCAAAATTTTCTAGGACTATCCCCCAAATCGTATTTTTCCAGTCTCTTCAACTGATATCAGCTTTTGATTTGAGTTGTGAGCATGATCATTTAACAAGAATGAAGAATATAACTTTAGATACATTTCCATAAATGATAAGAATGCATATTGCAATGTATTGGAGTTGAGGGGAAATATGTAAATGGGAAGATTACTTACAGCTTCTGGATAATGCGCTGCAAAATCAATTGCAGCAGATGCGCCAAGACTTGGTCCAACTAATATCATTGGCCTTTTCATGTAAGACTTCCATAGCTAGAATGTAAAGAAGAAAAACGTTGCTTAGTTTCTGACTCAAGGTCTTAAATTCAATTATATATATATGAAAAGGCAATATAACCATTATATACATTAGATGAATTAATATCCAAACATCACGCAAATAGGCTCAAATTGTTCAAGCCATGGAAAGACTGCAATGTTAAGCTCATAATTACAAGAAAAGTAGAATTAGTGGAAATCAAAAGATGTAATCAAGTGATTGATACAGCACTTCCAAGTTTTGAGAGCCAAAGAATTCAAGAACAAACCTGATAAAGGTGATGACGCTTGGATGCTACGTCACATGGTGGACGAGTTTCTATTACATATAGCAACAGGGATCACATTCAAGAACATGCTGAGAGAAATTAAGAAGCAAAAAAGAGCCGAACTTAATACTTTTTACATGAGGGTTGGGTTGGTTAGACCTAACCTAAATCAGAAAATCCCCAGCCAAGAACATCAACGGCCCAAGCTTCCAAACCAGCCTCCTCAAGTAAGGGATATGTGCTTCTCCATTCTAAACAAGAACTGTGTAATGCAAAACAGCAAATTGACCAACTTCAATGTTAAAAAAATATAAATATAACTACAGCTTCCCTCACATGCACACGGACGAGAACATACAGATTAACAGCAGAGAAGAAAAAAAACAGTAATTATTGTGATCATTAACGTAGGATAGCTTTGCATGAATACCAAACCTGTCAAAGCAATGAAGAAGAACCACTGGACTGGTTTTGTTACTTTGTCTCAGTGGTTTAATACAACTGCTCATGATACAACTTTCTGACAATCCCATCTGCAATTATGACACACAATAAGCCTCACAAGTAAGAATGAGAGGCCACTTTAAATTTTTTTGTAAGAAAACTTTAAAGATGCTTGAAAAAAATGACCTAACCTTCGCAAAAATAATTCCATATTGATATGCAATTAAATGAATTCAAATTATTGTGGAGTAATTTATTGTCTTGATAACTATATATATGTATATGTATATGTATATGTATATGTATATGTATATGTATATATAGTTCTATTAGGTTTGTCTTGCCCAGGGCTTCTGACTCTTACAATCACACACATGAAAAGAAAAACTTCTTTGCATTACTCTAAGAAAACAGTGCTATTGATAATAACACGTGTTCTTTTTATAGATTTCCATGATGAAGTTTACGTCGAGGCAAGAAACTGGTTGAATCCATGGTGCCTCAGATCGAAATAAGGTGGCTGTAACATTGCCACAAGTTGATGAAATGTCTACTAGTATAATTTTCAACACCAAAAAGTCCTAATAAACACTCTATTTAAGGATTAAAAAAGCTTAAGTGATCAAATTAGAATATTATTTATAGACCAATTAAAAAAAAGAAAACACTATTCAAACTCATTATGTTACTTCTCACGATGTATAATGTTTTCAAAAGGACTATTAGTTATAACTATTTGAGTGATCTATACTTCTTCATGGGTCAAATAAAAACCTTTTTTTTGACTAAAAAGTAATATCCGATTGTCACTAAGTGTGTTTTAAAGAACAGAAAAATTCAATGTCATATGATAAAACTAATAAAACAAAGAGACCAAACTAATGATGTCAATCTATGTTACTCTACTAAACATTTGGCTTGAGTCATTTGATTAGAAGCATTAAATCTAGAAAAAACCTTAAAACCTAATTTTCAACTAATTAAATATTGAAGAATATATAAAAATGAAAAAAAAAATCATAAAAAAGATTGGAAAAATAACAATTATAAGCCAAAAGAAGGATGAAGTCTACTCAGGTCAACCCACAACCGAACCCAGATATTATGTTATGAAATCAAAATAACCGGAAAAAATCATGCGACTCATTTTTTTTCAAATAAAAACCATAAGAAAGATTAAAAAATAACCCAAGCCATTTGATCAAAAACATAAATTTGAGAAGAACACTAAGCTTATTTTTTTTAAAATCAAATGTCAAAGGGTGAAATTGAATTATAAAAAAAAATTCAAAAGTAAAAATGAAAATTAAAAAAATGAGAATCAAATTTAAAAAACAAAATTCATACAAGAATTAAAAAAACCTTCCAAAACAATAAGGGCTAAATTAAAAAAATAAAAAATTAAGTGTTTTATCAAAGGATGAAATTGAAAACTATCAAAAGTTTACAAAATAGACAATAAAAGAATTAAGAAATAAAAAATAAAAAATAATAATTTTATATTGCATGATGAAACTGGAAAAAATTAAAAAACTTATAAAAGTAATAAGAACAAAAATTAGAAATGAAAAGAAATAGAGCCGACATTAAAATATATGCAACTGAGGAGACTAACATGAATTTTTAAATGACGAATATGAATTTTAAGAGGAGAGAAAAAAACAACGTAGCAAACCAACCAACATGTGTCACCTTAAAAGAAAAAAAGAAAAAAACACAGCAGAAGGAAGCTTTTCATCGCTGGAGTCGGCCATACACATTGCCTATATTGCTCTTACAACCTAATAATTATTAGGGGATGTTTAAATTCTGAATTATTAGGGGATGTTTAAATTATTTCGTTGAAAGTTATTTTTAAAAATATTTTTTATTTATAAATATATTAAAATATATATTTTTAACAACATATATGTTTTACATCACAAATCTTTTTTTCAAAATTATTTTCCAAACAAACTTCCAGGCACCCTCTTATTACAACGAAACCTTTTTTAAATTACAAAAAAAAAAACACAGAATCGAATTTTAATTCCAAGAAATATTGGGTTATTACACTGTTTTTTTTTTAGAATTGTATTTAAAATTATTTTTAAAAGTATTTTTTATTTGTAAATGGATTAAAATAATATTTTTTTAATTTTTTATATTGAAAATAATATAATAACACTAAAAAAATTTAATTAAAAATAAATAATTATTTTATTCAAAATTATTTTTAAAATACAATTTCAAATAGTCATAAAAATCCAAAAGCATCCTTGGAACATGTTTAAGGTTTTTTTATATAAAAAAAGTTTTTCACATAATTTACTGTGCCGAAAAATTATTTTACACAGAGGCTATTCCATCTAATTCTTTTTGTCAAGTAAAAAGATATAGCCTGTTTAGGAGGGCGGTTACGGTTATTTTTGAAAGTGTTTTTTATTTAAAAATATATCAAAATGATATTTTTTTATTTTTAACATAGTATATTAAAATAATTTAAAAATATTAAAAAAAATTATTTAAAATAAAATAAAAAATTCTTTTAGAAAACGAGGGTGCAACCCCCTCAACAGCTTCATAAATGCATTGTCTAATCCATGTTGAATCACGTCACGTCTTTACTATAGCACTTTTGTCACACCAATTAAAATCTTCTTAATTATAATTATAACGATGTTAATAAATATTACGAAGAAATGCTAATAAAGTAATAAAAATGTTAAATAAAATATTGCTAAATATCGCCAGCAGCCACACAGCTATCTATTGCTGCAAATTGAACATGAAAACAAAAGGAAGGAGTAGACTGTAGAGTAGAATGAACAAACAAATAAATAAATAAATAAATAAATCTCGATGAAGATGACTAACCTGCACAGGTAACCTCTGCATTCTCTTAGACAAAGATCTAGCGAATGGATCTTTGATTTTCTCTACCTCTTTCGGAAGAAATGAAGGAAACGACGCAGTATCGCCAGCAGCTCCATCAACAGCAAAAACTTTAAGTTTACTAGCCTTCAAGCTTCCATGTTTTCTGGCCATTTTGATTCCCGTTACTGGTGGAGACCCCAGCTTAAGAGTCGTGCTCATAATTTAAATTCTTGAAAGCTAAAAAAAAGGCCGGAAATTAAATCCCGGAAGTTTCTTCTGCAAACTTCCGATGGAAGGAGGTAGGCAGAGAAGGGGGAGGAGGGAGAGGACAAAACAAGATCCCCACGCTTATTTTATGGCATACTGGCACTCAGTACTAGGGGGCGTGTTTAAACGTGTACCGAGAAAGGAAAAACAAAAGCTGACGTGGTCTGTTTCCTTGCCGACGTTTGTAGTTCAAGGAAAAAACAATTATTGTTTTTTCCGTGAAGAAAACATTAAAATAATACTTTTAGGTTTTTTTTTTAAATTGATTTGAAAATTAACACGATCAGATTGGTTAAACTTGGTCAATCCTGATTGGTTAAACAAGATAACGACAAAGAAGAGGTATACAAGAAAATACTTTTCTTTTAAACCTTTTTGTGACGTAATAGATATGACGAGCTGACTTGCCCGCGTGTTGCGCTGGGTTTTTTTCTATGTAGAGAATTAATTGATTTTTTACGTGTTGTAATTAGTATTTTTTTAATATTTTAGAAATTATTTTTGACATTAGCATATCAAAATTATGTAAAAACATTTTTTTTTAATTGAAAATTTAAAAAATTTAAAATTTATTCAAAAGCAATTTCCAGACGCATTACCAAACACTCTTGTAATCTCTCACCAGAATCACAATTCAATCAACTTTTTTAAATAGTAATGAACAATGAAAACCACAGTTAAAATCACTTTTTATTACTGTTTGAATTTGCAATCTCCTTTAGCTATGTATAAAATAATAGTCATGGTACACGTAAGCTAGTTTGGACATTCTAGTTATAAAAAAAAAATTATAAGTTGAAAAAAGCAACAGTGTCCAAGGATTATTCGTGGCACGTGTAACCTACCCCGGATATAAAAAATATATATACGTGAGAAAAAAAATATGGTGCGCGTAAACTGACCCGGACATCGCGATTATCAAAAAAACCAAAAAAAAGAAGCCTGAAAAAAAGAAAAGGAGAACACATTTTCAAACATTAATAAACAGTGAAAATTGTAAAAAAACAATTAAGTTTAGAGATTTATTGTGATGCGCATAAGCTAACCTGGACATCCCAATTATAAAAAGAAAATGACTGAAAAAAAAAACATGTCAAAAACTAATGAACAGTAGAAAACACTAAGTAATGAACAGTTGAAAACACTGTTCTTTACTCAAAAATCATTTTCGGTGGCAGGGGGACTCAAACTCCCGCGACCTGCCATGTACATGTCACCATTACCACTCGCCCAAGTGACTTCTTCTGTCAGTTGTAGGATCCAAATAATTATAAAATCTTATATTTTTAACTATTCCAAAAAATCGTTGCGACAAAGATTCGAACTCCCGCGCCCCGCTTTGCTTGGGCGCGCTCCTACCATCCAGCCAAGCAACTTCTTTAGTCAGTTGTAGGATATGAATAATAATAATATAATATTGTAATTTAATTATTACAAAAATTCGTAGCTATAGAGATTCGAACTCCGCGCCCCCCTTTATTTATTGTAACCACCAGGCCAAGCGATTTATTTATTTAGTTGTAGTGTACAAATAAAAAAATTATTATTGAGTAATTTGAGTGCTCTCGTCCACAGTTATCTGTGTCTAGGTGAACAGTGCAAAACACTGTTATTTTAACTTATAAAAGAAATTTATACGTGGAAAAAAATTAAAACAAATGTTAAAAATGGGTCCAAGTATTATTCGTGACGCGTGTAAGCTACCCCGATTATAAAAGAAATGTACACGCGGGAAAAAAATTGTGGTGCGTGTAAACTGACTCAAACACCGTGATTAAAAAAACCGATAAAAGAAGGGAAAAATAAATTTTAAAATAGTAATGAACAATAAAAATTATAAAAATAAAAGTTCAGAAATTTATCTTGATGTACCAGACACTTTGGTTATTAAAACAGGGGGAAAAAAAAGCCCGGAAAAACAAAGAGATTACCCTTTGCAACAGTGATTTCACTGTTCATTATTAGACAAAATTGTGCTGCTGAGATTCGAACTCAGCAGCGCCCCGCGTGAATCGTCGTTGTGACCGCTCGGCCAAGGTCTTGTTTGTGCAGATATTGGATACAAATAATAATAATAATACTAATAAATATAATAAATGTTCCAAAAGATAGTTTTAGTGGGATTTGAACTCGCGCGCCCAGCGTCGCTTGGGCGCGCTGTAACCACTCTCCCGAGCGGCTTTTTTCATCATCTCTAGTATTCAAATGATAATATTATGCTTAAGTAATTTCACTATTCAAGTCCACAGTGCTTCTGAGTGTAGATGAACAGTGGTAATTGCTACAGTAGAACTGCGATTGGTTATTAAAATATAAATATCATCACATTAAACAAATAAAATGAGAAAAAATATGAACAAAACTATAAAAAAATAAGATCTGAGGATTAATTGTGGTGTGTTTAAGTTAACCCAAACACCTCAATTAAAAAAAAACAAATAAAATTATATATAAGTAGGAAAAAAAATATAACCAGAAAAAAAAAATTTCATGAAAAAAAATAATTAGGAAAAAAAAGGAAGGAAAAAAAAGGAAAAAATAATTAGGAAAAAAAAAGAGAAAAAAAAAAAAAAGGAAATCACAGTGCTTCTGAGTGTAGATGAACAGTGGTAATTGCTACAGTAGAATTGCGATTGGTTATTAAAATATAAATATCATCACATTAAACAAATAAAATGAGAAAAAATATGAACAAAACTATAAAAAAAATAAGATCTGAGGATTAATTGTGGTGTGTTTAAGTTAACCCAAACATCTCAATTAAAAAAAATATATATATAAGTAGGAAAAAAAATATAACCAGAAAAAAAAATATTTAATGAAAAAAAAATAGAAAAAAAAGAAGAAAGGAACGAAAAAAAATAAAAAAATAATTAGGAAAAAAAAGAGAAAAGTTAAAAAAAAAAAAGGAAATCACTGTCACATTAAACAAATAAAATCAGAAAAAATAAGAAAGGGACGAAAAAAAAAGAAAAAAATAAACAAATAAAATCAGAAAAAATAAGAAAGGAACGAAAAAAAAGAAAAAAACTAATTAGAAAAAAAAGAAGAAAGGAACGAAAAAAAATAAAAAAATAATTAGGAAAAAAAAGAGAGAAGTATAAAAAAAAAAAAAAAGGAAATCACTGTCACATTAAACAAAAAAAATCAGAAAAAATAAGAAAGGAACGAAAAAAAAAATTAAACAAATAAAATCAGAAAAAATAAGAAAGGAAAGAAAAAAAAATTAGAAAAAAAAAAGAGAAAGTAAAAAAAAAAAAAAAATCACTGTTCAAATCCACAGTGAAAGCAGTCTTGATGAACAGTGGAATCTGCACAGTAAATGTGCGTCCTCCTTTAGCTGTATAGATAGATAATTTAAGTTTGAATTGTTCAAAATAGTTATAATATGTATTATTTCCTTTTAATAAAGTCCATGAAATAAAAATATTTATATTTTTAATCATTAATTTATCTTTGAATAAATTATATTTAATGGTAGATTTATTGCATGCATACATATATAATCATTAATTGTTTAGTTATGAAAAAAAAATCAAAATGGAGAAACTTCTGTTAATAGTTCATCAAATAACAAAACAAACTTTCTATTTTTTACTCTTCAAGTCACAAACTAGAATTTAATTGAAAAAATAAATAAATTTATTCGTCACACTGACTTTATATATAAATATTAATACTCTTTGAGAGAACTAAGTTTAATAAATTTATATTAATTTCAATATTCCGAACCAGTTTTTGTAATATGAAGATAACGAAATCTAACTATGATGAGATTCCTGAATAAAAAGAACTGAAAATAAATGAAAAGGAAAGGGTTGATCTAGTGTTTTTCAATTATACTGGTTAGCTTGTTAAAATTAATGGCTAGTTAAAACTTTCAATGATCTTAACTAACATGAAATTCAAACTGGTAATCTCTTGAAATCAAACCCAAGTTTTGACTGATATTTGTTACTTAACTCATATTAAATATAGTGTCTATTTGAAAATATAATTATGATTGTTTTTTTAAAAAAAAAATATTAAATTTTTTTTAAAAATTTTTAAAAATATTTCGAAACACAATATCAAACACTTGAGTAATCCATTAAAAGTTCGCAAGAGGAGACAAGACAAGACACAAAAAAGAAAAAGTAAAAAAGGTGGTCCGATAAGGTTCCAAATTCCAATTTAGAACCCAGCCACAGGAGATCATCGTTCTTTCTCCGGCTCCCCCCATATGATTTTGGCACACTGTTTCTATTTCAATGCTCATAATTTTCCAGTTTATGTAAATAATTTGTTCGACAACACTGCTGATTTTTATTTATAGAATCGGCTCAATTCTATTTATCAGTTAACCATTACTCAGTTGCTATGTAAATTAGTATCGTATCGGCAAGCCTTTCCACGTTTCATGAAAACTGGACCAACATATCAAATGAATCATGCACATAAATTATATTGTGGGGCTCAAAGAACCATAAAGTTTTTTTTTTTAAAAAAAAATGTTTTAATGTTTGAGCCAAGATTGTATCGTGAGCTACCAGCCATTTGATCGTGTAAAAAAAATCATTCAACCTAGCCTGATTTGATCAAGATTTGGAAGGTTTTCCATTTATTTATTTGTGCGAAAGGAATGTACAATTTATTTGGTATATAGGTTCAATTTCATCTTTTATGGAAATTGAATGTTATATCGCACTTAGTGTTAAAAAAATAATTTAAATTATATTTTAGAGGTTTTAGATTAGATAATTACTTAGCATAGTATCAAAGTTTTATTGACCCAGCGTTCACGAATTTAAATTTTACCACCTTATTTTATTTGATAAATATCAAATACAAGGTAATATAAATCTGTGTAAATTTCAAACCCAAAACTTTCGATGTGTTAGAAAATAATATAAATTATATCTTGAAATTATATTTAATAATTTAATTTTTAGATAAGATGATTCCTTAACACAGAGTTAATAAAATAATTATATATTAATAGTTAATTATTACTATTATTGTCGTACAAATTATTAATAAACTGTTAACTCACGAGCAATTTTGAATAATCCTGATAAATATAGATACATAATAATAGGCTATAGGCTATGCATTCTTATTTTCTCCTAGTTCTATGATTTATCTATTTTCATTAAAAAAAAATAAAAAAATGCTTCCTCAAGGTACGCACAGTAAAAGAAAGCATTCATTTTATATATTAATTCACCGCACTACATTGCCTCCGAATTTCACCATCTGTTCCGGTAATTGCCTGGTTTATGGTGTTTTTGAGATTATTTTTAAATTGCCTTTTATTTAGAAATATATTAAAATAATATTTTTTATTTTTAAAAAATTATTTTTTACATAACACATTAAAATTATCTAAAAATATTATTTTTTTAATTTAAAATAAAAAAACAAAAAAAAATTTTAATTTTTTTTTTCAAATATATTTTCCAAACACCCTCTAAGGGCCTGTTTGGTATTGCGGTTGCTGTTGTGGTTGAGGTTGAAAAAAAGCAGTTTAAAAAAAAGCGCTTTTTCTGCGGTTCAAAATAAGCAGTGAGTGTTTGGTTAAAAACAGTGGTTGAGTCTGCGGTTGAAAAAAAGCAGTTTTGTGTGTTTGGTTACCAACCTTTGCAAGTAATTTTTTACTTGTGAAATTACTGTGAATGACACACACACACACACACACACACACACACACACACATATATATATATATATAATCATATTTTCATAATGTAAGGAATAGGTCAAGTAAAATTGACACTTCTTTTTAGTTATTCATCAAACTATTTGCAATGTTATCACGAACAATATCCATACATGAGGGCCTTTGCAATCCCTGACTATTTTCTCGCGCTATAATATCTGATAAAAAATCATCTGATATATAATTGGGATTATAATCATATTGAACAAAATCAATGTCATGTTGCGATCTCCTTCTAATAAAATTATGTAGTGCCATCAACGCAACAACAATTTGAACTTGCGTTTTGTATTGATAAGGTGGCATTCTTTAAAAAAAATTCCCGGTTCAATTAAATTAATTATTCAATGTCAGTATGAGATTGTCATTTTAATTATATTTATTAAAAAAATTATTCACTTTATTTGTTGTTATTATTTTTTTAAATAATGTTAGTCAATTTACTAGATGCTTTTAGGTTTTTATTATTTCATTAAAAACACATTTTCTTCTATTTTAAAAAAAACTTGGTGCTTATAATATAAGACCGACAACGGATAAAATAATTAATTAGGTGAACATAATATTTATTTTGTAAAATACAATTAAATTGCCTGTGGCCACGTCTGGCAATCCATTACATAAGAACAGAACTGAAAATTCAGTCAACAAATTGGCAATCCATTACATAAGAACAGAACTGAAAATTCAGTCAACAAATTTTTATTAAAATTCAGTACACAAACTTTCAGGCAATCCATTACATAAGAGCACAACTGAAAACATGAGTCATCAATTTAAGAACTATCCTTCAGAGGTTCAGGATTTCCTAAGAAGAGAGGTAATAAATGTGAAAACAGAGCCTCCAATATCCTGTCCATTCTGATTTTCCATCAGCTATCTCTGCATTTCGTAAATTGGTAATTGCTAAAAAGTATCAGTGTATAATACATACCTAAAAAGCCAGGATAAAAAATATCAAACACTAGACAACTCCAAACCGAGATTTTAAACAACACAATTCACCATTCTGGTATAAATGGAGATATACAAGAGATTGAGACAATTCATTAAGCATGATTTTCACAAAGAGGTACGGACAACCCCATACGGGACGAGATCATGTTCAAAATTGCTGATTAATTACTCTAATTCATCATAAACCCATAACATCACAGTGTTCACAAAGAGGTAAGAACACACATCCAAGATCCTAACATGACAAACGCATAAAATGAGAGAAAAAACAAGCGATTGACAAACAGAAGAGTTTACTTTGGTTGGGTGGTGCACCGATCCTCTTGCCTTGAAAGAGTTACCGGAGCAGTCAGGATCTGTTGCAGAGTCGGTGAGGACGACGGTGAGGGAAGGCCGGCGAAGCTGTGAGGGAGAAAGAGGAGCAGAGGGTGAGGCTGAGAAGTGAGGGAGCAACTGTGAAGGAGAAGAGGGGAGCAGCTAGATCGGGTCTTTTGGCTTTGCAATTTTGGGAGCAGATGGGTCTTGGCCAAACGACAGTGAGGAGAAGTGAGGGAGCAGAGGGGAGAAGAGGGGAGCCGAGACTCTGAAGGATTTGGGTTTGCAAGATGGGTTTGCAAGGGAGCAGATGGGTTTGAGAAGTTACAGGAATGAAGAAATATTGAGAATTCTCGTGGCTGGCTTTCAGTGGAATGAAACGCTGGATTGAAAAAAGTTGAAAAAACCTGCTTTTCAAAAACCACGGGTAAAAACGCAAAATGGTGGGGCCTAGTCACTGTTCATGCGGTTTAAATTCTAAATTTTTCATTGCCAAACATTGACACTCCGGCTTTTTTGAAAACGTGGTCACAGCCACACAACCAAACGGGCACTAAAAACATCAAGAACACACATGCACCATCGCCCTGGCAAATTTAGCAGCCTATGCTTTGCATTGTATAACACCATCTTTTTTGTTGAATGGTTGATCATCAGTGTTTGATCTGAGGTCAATAATCCACGATGCTTCCTAAGCTCCAAGTAATATTTATTGTCCAAATGATTCGGTGTTGAGTCAAATCCCACAGTTTTTGAAACACTTATCTTCAAGAAAGCAACATATTTTGTCGGTTAGAAAATATGATTGATATTATTTTTAAAAATATTTTTTATTTAGAAATATATTAAAATAATAATTTTTTTAAAATAAATTATTTTTAACATCAACATATTGAAATGATCTAAAACTAATAATAAAAAATTAATTTAAATAAAAACTAAAATAAAAAATTTATTTTTTTCAAAAACAACATGGGTTTCGTTGAGCTTGTGTAGGCGATCAGAGAATGAAGAGCAATGTGAGACACCAATAGAATGCGCTCCTGTTAGCGGCACCATCTCATCATCTGACATCCCTTTTCATGCAAAATTTCCCATAATTTGTTGTGCATTGAAAATAGGAGGCGGCAGATTTTGTGTCATTTCATCAGCTACAGAGAGACCTCCATCACGACGTCCGGCTGGAACAACGTAATTTATGCCTCCGACATTATATGAACTATCGCGAGCAGTGAAAGCTAGAATGTTCCGCACAGGACACTATGAGGACAGTAAGCTTCAATTCGTGCTTTGGCCTCATCAATGACCTCAAAACCTCGTAAACTAGGATTATTTGCTAGGTGATCTCTCTCTGCTGTGTTTCCCGATGTGGATTTGATTAGCACATAAGCATCACAACCCTGCACGTATATGAAAACAATCATCATGTTAAAATGGGAAAGATTTTGACATTATTGAAATGAACTAATAAGCTTGCAATGAGTACAATCATCAAATAAACTATCCTTTATTTGAGCAAATAAATTCGATTCATATGAGTAAAATCATCAATAAACAACATAAATCATTTGAAGCTAGACACAATAGTTATTGGGAAAGTACCTTATATGTTAGAGTGGATCAAACCAAATAGACTATTCTTTTTATTCAAACCTAATGGAAATGAATCCCTATGACTTTTTGTCATTATGCAAGTTTCATATTGAAAATCAAAATTGTTTAATTAAGAAAATAAATTCGGGAATAATGTTTCATATAAGTAAAGGATGAATGTCCTCGCCGAGAGTGCTAAAGCTAAAATTCCTTTTCTTTGACACAATGAGATTGTTGCGTATGATATGTTTAGCCCAAATTCAAGTTGTCCATATTATAGAGTCCCTTTTGTTAGTATCATTCTCAATGATATTCTTAATTGGAATGTTATGGAGAAAGCATAAAATAGGGTACATTAGCACAATACAGCTAACAGTAGAGGTTACCTGGCTTTTAAAGAGAAGCTTATGAGATAAGAAAGGAATAAGTAAAGTATTATGCAATTGTAATGTAGGAATAAAGCCATAATTTATGCATTAGTGATAGAGTAGTTAACATCGTCAGCATTAGCAATATTTGTATATCTTGGTAGTGAAATCGTGATGAAATCCTTAGCACAAAACATGATATGATTAGTGGCATCGGGATCTAGTAGTCATGCATCATGGTTATAATCATTAGTCAAAGTATAATAAGCATAACCACAGTTACCTAAGTTTAGATCTAGTGTCTTTTTTGGTGGGAATGAGAGTTATGGTTTGGTAGTGGCCACAACTATTTTACTAGCGCTTTCTTATTTATGGCAAGGTCATAACCTTTCTTAGCCTAGACATCATTTCATCAATTAGGATACTTGTGCAATTTAAAGCAAGTATCACGAGTGTGCTTTAAGTTGCCACAATAAGAGCACTACAAGCCCTTTAAAGACATATGAGACTTATGTTTGCCATTAAAACATGGTAGGAGGTTGGGTAGAGGAACCAAGATTGAGTTTTTTGTGGTAAGAACAACATTAGATATAACATCGCGTCCTTAACATGGTTGAATTCTCAGTTGGAAGAATCAGAGCATGTGTTCAAACTTATTCTGGAGACAGCCCCAAGCTTGATAAAAGCAAATGATCCGACGTCTCATGAAAGATAAAGATATCAACGCATGCCGGGAGACAAAGACCATGGGAAAAGTGGGCATTTGTAATAAGCATAACATATGGATAAAGGGCTTAATTTGCTCAACGATAAGGAATGAGTGAAGTTGCAACATGTCGCCTTAAATCTTATCAAGTTAATCATCCAGGCCATTCAGGAAAACACACACTCTGTCTTCTTAAAGGATATGATTACAATGGTGAATGTCAACTAAACACTACATAATATTAGGTCATCTAAAGTCAATCTCATGTCATAACCCTTGAAGGTCATTGTAGTGTTTCTCAAGAGAGCCTATAGCCTATGACATCAAAGATTATAAACTTGAGACGTGTCATTGCCATCAAAATAAATGGTAGCAATGAAACCCCACACCAACTTGGTCATAAAAAATCGAATAAAATTCCCCATCAATGGGGGATCCATGAAGTTTATCAATGGGGGACTAGAAAGCATAATTGGTTTCATCCAACTTGATGTTGATCGGAGTAACATAGGGTGCTGTGGTCAGGGTTAGTGGTTGGACTTTGGTAAGAGCTTTGGTCATCTTATCCGTTAACTCAGAGAAAAAGGAATCAAAACGAGACACATCAACCTAAGGTTATGCATCAAATGTCAAAGACATGGTAGGCAAGGGTGAGGGGTATAATGTTTAGGGTGCGTGGATACTAGGGTTAGACTCTCATATCATGCTAAAAAGTTCTCAATTTTTTTATTTGTTACAATTGTTTTATATGACCATATATTACAAATATTTTTCTATTATAATCGATATCAATTTTGCTACTATAATTAAGCCAACATGTCAAGGAAATAGTTTCTTTTCATCCCACTTCTTATAATTGCTCCAATCTCCTTTTAATATACAACTCACACCAACAAAACATAGAGTTTGTTTTCTTAAAAAAAGAAAGAAAAGGGAAAACAAATAAATTATCATTCATGAATGGATAGAATAAAACTAACACATCACAATTGAAATTCGATTGAGAAATCTAGAATTAAAAAGAAATTCAAGATAAGATTCCTTTTAAATTATTTCATTTTTAAAAATAATATAAGATATATATCAACTATTCTAAGCAAAACATAATGAGTTTTACATCCTTGATCTATATAAAATGTTAAAGTCGTCGAACTATATGGGTCCAGTTGACCAAAATCATGGATGAAATTGGAAGAAAAATGAAAGGTTAAAGTCAATTAGAGGTCAAGTTAAGTAAATCCAAGGCTAAGGACCAAAATAAAAAGGCACCAAAATTCAAGGGTGATGTCAAAGTTCAATAGGGGTAAAAATGAACAAAATTCAAAGTTTGAAGTCAATAAAAGTGTAATTAAAGCATTAAAAGACTAAGGATTAAATTGAACTTTGACAAAATACCTAATCTAAAATCTATCCCAATGTAAAACAAAGATAGGAGCGAGGCGTGTTAGGTTGCTATCGATCCAACCCAACCCAACTAGTTCTGACCCATTTGGTTTTGTTAAGCCCAACCCATATAATATATTAATATAATACTAAAATAGTATTGAAAAAATATTTAAAAAAACAAAAAAACTCTAAAACAATTTCAAATGGGCATCTAAAACACAATTGTTTATGTCTTAAATATTTTTCCAAACAATTTTGCATAAGATATGGATTCAATATTAAAAATACTTGATTTTCTCCAAAACTTCAAAATAATTCTCAAGGTTATTCCAAAATATTTGTGATTTTATCTTATGTTTTCCTATTAATTTTGTTCAATATGAGGTTGTATATTTATGCTCAAGATACAAACCCAATGCAAAATACATAATTTTCTCCAAAATTTCAGACAATAAAAACAAATAAAAAAACTCTCTATTTCAAAAACATTATAAATATTTTGTTTTCATACATACAATCAAACCCTAAAATCTTTCTAAGCATTTGCTTATAAAAAGTATTTTTTTTCATGTTTTAAAATGCAAAATGGATATCATAATCAATTGACGATTATTTGTTAGAGTTTGGTCAAAATATTAAAAGTCCTTCACCAATTATTTTTGTCTAATTAATATTAAAAGTATTAGAATTTAGCTGTAAATTTTAATATTTGATATTGTAAAATTACATTATAAAGTACACCTTCATGTATTAAAGATAGAAAAAATAAATATGATGCTAAGATTTGGATTTTAGGACAATTAAGTTTCGACTAATAACATAGAAACTCCCTTACGAAGATAGATATACCTTTAAATTTAGAAATGTCCAATGCATAAAAATTTAATCTAGAAGAAACAATAAAATAACAATGCAATTTACTTTAAGTAGAATGCACTAAGAAAAATATATCTTCCCCTTACATAATTAGTCAAATTATGAATCATGATTAGGTGTAGAGATAATGTTCATCACATGTTTGATAAAAAATCTTTTATTAAGTTTTTTAATGTGATTGGAAAGTTGTAATATTCAATATAATAAGGCTTTTTAGTCATTAAGATTTTTTTTTTTTACCAAAACTTGAAATGTTTAGTGTTATAAAGTTATTAAGTTGATGATATAAAATGTAGTTTCTCAAATAACAAAAGCAAAGTGAAAAACATTGAAACTAGGAGATTTAATATAATTTTTCCTATAAAATATAATCTAAAAATATGTGACCACTCAAATTATTTAATGTTTGTAGTGATTTTATTGTATAAAAGACTTTCTTATAAAAATATAATGGTTTTAGTTAAGCTTGTTTATTGGTGTTTTTGTTTATGAGGTGTGAATAAACTTTTTAATTTTCTTTTTTTTTAAATTATATTTTTTAGTGTTTTTTATCGTCTTCATGTACTAATGTTAAAAATAAATCTTTTCAAAACAAAAAAAAAATTATTTTAATGTATTTAAAAAAAAAACATTTAAAAAAACAATAATTACCACAATACCCAAACACTGCCTCTTATTTCAAACTGAAACAATGTGAGTTTAGTTAATATTGATTTAAAAAAATAATATAATATATAGTATTAGAGAATGATATTTAGTAGTAAAGTCTCTTCTCTTTAAAGACATGGTTATAGGGGGTATTTGATATAATTTATGTTTTATTTTAGATTATTTAAAAGTATTATTGACTTGAAAAATTATTATTATTTTTTAATAATTTTAATGTACTGATAAAAAATATAAAAAAAAATATTTTGATATATTTTTAAATAAAAAAATATTTTTTTTTAACTCTTTAACGTTTCTAGAAATGAGGACCATTTTGTCATTGAATACAACATAAACAAGCCTAATTGGAAACTCACTCCGTAAAGTGGATGTCACACCATGAATCCTCACGTGCCTTTTAGATGACGCGGCACAAATCAATTGGTTTTCCATTGCCCTCCTCCCTTAGTTTCCCAATCACCACCACACGACACCGCCCAAAGTATTAAAACTTGGCACCACCACCACTTTCAAATTATTGAATATAGAAAAGAAAGCAGAAACGAAATTTTAATCTTAGAAGACAATGGTAGAGGAAAGCGGTTGTAGGGTTCCTACAGATGATTCGACGGCAAACTCGGATATATCAACATCACAATCCAGGCAAAGGTAACCCATAACTGTTGCTACTAAAACCTTAAATTTTAAAAAAACCAAGTAATTAACAAAAAAATCCCTAAATTCTCAACAATTCGTTCTGCCTGGTTATTGATTATGATGGGTTTAGGGTCATTATCAGAGGTGCTCTAAATTTTATTTTATTTTTGGTTCTGTTTAGTGTTTATATATATATATATATACAAGCTGGATTGCAATTGGAGTCATGATTGGTAGAATTTATGGATTTTCAGTGGTTGTTCCAGTTATGATTTTCTTGGGAAAAAAACCAAATGGGGTCGATTGAAGAAAAAGAATAAGCTGCACATGGTTGAAAAAAGAAAACTTTTTATTTTCTTCGCTTGTTTTTTATAGGAATGAAGGGAAATGATGGAGTATTGTAGATTAAATCGTGGACAAACTGTTTGTATTTACAAGTATACACTTAACAGAGCCATTAATGGGGTCGTTAGAAAGTTGAGTTGAGAAAGCTGTACTTGTGACTGTATTATTTCCTTAGTTGATAAGTTGGCGCTGATTTTTGTTTATTGATATATGAAAAGAACACATGGTTAGTGGCTGTGATGAACTCATCTTGTAGCATATGTTGCAGGAGAAAGAGAAAGTGGGATCAGCCTGCGGAGTCACTGGTTTCAGCTGGAGTGCCAGTATCTGATGCTGTACAATTAGGCAATGTGGGGTCTCTTCTTGGGATCTCGTTACCAGGGGCTGCTTCAGTTTCTGGTGCGCTTTTAACAAATCCACAAGTTGCTACTGTTCCGCCTATGTTTCTGGTGCCTTCGATGCCACAGAATACTGCTGTTGTGGTCCCTAAACTAAATCAAGTGAGATACTTTGTTGTTATCTTGGTTACGACACACTGCTTATGAGGGCTATAACCAATAAGTAATGTCATCGTTGAATTTGTTAGTAAATGTTGTTTCGTTAACTTTTTTTATATTATCTTATAAAAAATTAAAATAATTTTGTTGCGCTTCTTTTTATTCAAGTATATGGTCATACATTTTCAATTTATGTATGTGCATTGTGTGCGTGTTTTCTTTTTAAAATATTTTTCTTGTGTTCAGCCTAAGGCTCAGGATGAGTTAATAATAGCACGAGAGATTGTTATAAATGATGCAGAGTCCTCTGTTCGCTACAAGCTTACAAAGCGGCAGACGCAGGAAGAAGTAAGTCTTTCAAAATTTGTTTGCTTGGGTGAACGATTTTGATTTCATTTTTTTTCATTAATGGCCAAGAACATAATTTCTCTGTGCCATCAAGAATTGATAAGAGTTTTCCCTTACCTTTCAGATTCAGAAATTCACTGGTGCTGTGGTGATCACTAGGTTAGTAGGTCCTTGAAGTTGCTTGAGGGATTTGTTTAAGGCCTTTCTTTTTGTCTAATTTTATGAGCATGCTTAACTTCCTTTACAGGGGCAAGTATCGTCCACCAAATGCACCACCAGATGGTGAAAAGCCATTATATCTTCACATATCTGCTGCTGCTCAAGTAAGTATAATATAGTATTCATAGGCATACACAGTCAGTAATTTGTTAGTCATCAGCTGGATCTTTAGTTATGCGGGATGATTACTTTTTTCTTGACCTTAGACTACGTGAATTGTCATATAAGATCTTTGCTAAATTTACTACTGATAACAAATGAGATTAAAATTTCATCTTGTTTATGGAAGATATGTTACAGCTATTCTGGTTCAGTTTTATACTTGATCTCTTATTCTGCTAGTCC
Source organism: Salix caprea (assembly GCA_964035475.1). Taxonomy (NCBI): domain Eukaryota; kingdom Viridiplantae; phylum Streptophyta; class Magnoliopsida; order Malpighiales; family Salicaceae; genus Salix; species Salix caprea. The sequence goes on along the minus strand of OZ037748.1, from coordinate 6,976,867 downwards.
TATGAGCTTAAACATTTATCGGTTCTGACTATGTTTTTCTTTACAAGAATGTAAAGGTGGATCATTATTTATTTTTCAGAAATCCAAGGTTGGTTTTACATATCTTACCCTATGGCAACTGGATAACTTAAATTTTATAGGTTAAAGTTTTGAAATGATTGTATTAGGATCTCTGAAGGACAGGACACCTATGAATGCTCTTTGTATTTCAATTCCCATAATATATAATTTCTTAGTCTATGAAAACATTTCTTAAACTGGATTTTGATTTCATCGAATAAAAGATGGATTATCTGTGCAGTTAAAAGATACTGCAGAACGGATTCTGGCAGTTGATCGGGCAGCAGCCATGGTTGATGAAATGCTGAAACAGGGTCATAGCTCACAGCCTGCTTCTTCCATTTTACATATGCCAGCAGTTAGTGGAGTAAAGGTATAGATAACTTGTACTGCTAGTTTATTAAGCTATGAGCTTCGCATAATTGTCACAGCATAGAAATGTCTTAACCAAAAAAGCTGTCTGATCAGGCGCTAAGTACGTGTGTGTTTTTGGGCTTTGACACAGACCCAACATTGAATATTGCTGCTCGAATTCGTGGACCAAATGTGAGTTTTTCTATTATTTGCTTGCCTTATCATATGATGACTTGGATTTGCAGGGTTACCTGCATGCTCTTTTCATATTCTGACTTTGATGTCTGTAGTATCAACTGCACTGTATCATTTTATGGGTTAATTCTTTGTACATGTTTCATCTAGATTATAATTTAGTAATAAATCGAGGTAAACTGGGTATACATGGTGCTAAAATCTGTCTTGCCTTTCTCTCTTCTGGTTTAAGCTATGCCTTATTGTTTGTCTCATTATTTTCATTTATATTGTCAACAATGAACACGAGGGATTCTAATGTTTGAAGCTTCTCTCACATCTCCATACAATTGGGAGAGCTTGTTTTGTGTTGGTGGTGTTTTGGTTTTGTACATTCAGGACCAGTACATAAGTCATATCATGAATGAAACAGGGGTGACAGTCGTACTAAGAGGGCGTGGTTCTGGAAATTGTGAAAGCCAAAGTACTGGAGGTACTTTTTGAGTGCATATATGATATAATATAACCTTTGTGCAAGTAATTGTATTATCAATTTGCATGATGCGGCCTTCTCTTTCATTTTGTTGCAGAATCGCAGCAACCACTTCATTTATTTTTGTCTGCTAGTAATCCAAAAGGTCTTGAAGATGCAAAACGTTTATCTGAAAACCTTCTGGATACAATCAGTTTAGAGTGCGGTGCTTCCAGGTAATCAAGCTTGCATATCTATTGCGTGTCTACACTGCATACCTTGGGCTTGTATGTATTCTGCTTCTTCAAAATGAGACGTGTGAAATTTTAATTCTGCTGCTTAATTTTGGAAGAATTATACACTCTTCTATTCTGTAAAATTATAATCTTCAACTAGTTTGGGATTAAGGCTTTGTTATTGTTGTTGATACATCACTCTGTTTAGCAAATTTGTTTAGCTTTCATTGGATTGGAATTACATGTCTGTAGATTGTAGATTGAAAAATTGCTCTCTCACCTCTATGTATCTTGTTCATTTTCTGCCATAGATCTCATCAGTCTTTGCTTATGTAATGATATTCATTTCTTATTAACAAATGTGTTCATAAATTTTTCAATCGACCATTTATAGGGTCTTCTTATTCCATGTGAGGGCTAGCTTTTTTCATCTCTCCAACTGTTGCAGGGCTTCGTCATGTAAAGTTTATAATGCTGTCCCACCACCACAGACATTAGCTGGAGCTCATACCGCTGCGATTGAGCACAAACTAAATACAAGTCCAGTCACTGGATTGATGCTACCAACAATGAGTTCTACTCCCTCTATTCCAGCTTCTTTGGTTTCAGTTTCTGGGGTTGCTACTGTCTGTTCCCAAGGGACTATATCACAGTATGGGACAATGTTGACCTGTGGGCAGCCCCAGCCAAGTGTGGCCGGCTATTCCCAGCCCTTTGTAATGGGAGGAACGAGCTATAGTGGATATGGTGGTATCTATCCTCAAGCCACAGCTTTGCAACAAGTTGCCCAAGTCCTTAGGCAGCCACCTCCCCCCATCCCTTCTACAGTTTCTCCTACAACGTCTATAGCAAATGCAGCACCAAATTCAGGAATGAACATTATTGCTGAAAAGGAGAAACGACCTCCACAGAAGCGGAAGTTTCAGGAAATACCAGTTGGTTCAAAGGGTCCTGCAAAATCTCATCAGGTATCTGTGCACTTTTTTCCAGAATCATGCGTCTTAATAATAATAATAATAACAATTTAATAAACTTAAAAAGGATCATAATATGCCATGAAGGTAATATATATATTAATTATTGATGGGCAATTATAAGTTTTTTTCTGGAATATGGCTGAGCTTTTTAGACTACTACCTTGGAATGGAAATCTTGGAACAAATATTGTTTGCTCTGTGGTAAATTGTTTGCTCTGTGTTATATATGCTATTGTATGACACATGATAGTGAAGGGGGTTTACCTGCACTATTTGTCTTATGTCTTCCTGATGTTAAAATCCTTCCGAGTGGGATTACCATGTACTTTCATAGAAAATTTAAGCAGAGACAGTTATTACTTCCTCCAGGAGGCAGCAAGGGGGGATTGCTGCCAATTCTGGTGTCAGTTGTATTGCATGGTGCCAGTGGTTTTATTTTTGGAAAGTCTTTAAGCATTTTGTCTCGTAGAAAACAAGTGGCAATTTGGTAACAAGATTTGAGTATTCAATTGTTTCAAAAACTAGTTTATAATTATCTTAGCCCAACAGGTTCTTGGTATCTTGACTATAAGAGTACTATTTGTTTTTATTGGATGGTATTTCTCTATGATCATTTAAGAGGAAAATCTTTTGGCTGGAGTTCAGTGAACTTCATGTTTAATTTAAATTCATGAATTGTCATATCTGCATATCTTAGTTTTACTGGTCAGTCATTGGTCACATGGTAGAGCAAATTGTCCTTATATGAGGTCAGAAACTTTGAAGACGATAGAATATTTCTGTTTTTATTGACCTAGTATTTTGAAACCTGAATGTGAAAATGTATCAACTATCAAGTTTTTGTATGCCAGTTTCATGTTTTCTATATTGCTGTATTAGAAAGTGTAATTTGTGATAATCCTGGATAATCTTTATTTGCAAGAACTTGCACTGCACATAGTACCATTGAAGTGCCCTGGACTTAAAGCAGCAAGAATTAAATTAAAATGGAGAAAAAATAGAATTTGTGATTTTAGTGATGATTAGATACTGTCTGTTTCATAAAACTGAGTACAATTTTGTGCATAGAGAGAGATAGGAAGTTGCAGTTTGTAGTTTCATGTGCACATGCTGCCTAGTCTGTCCAAAATGATGTTGGACTTTCAACATTTGTGAAGGAGCATTTGGGGCATTCACTAGTTGCTTAGTTCTGATGTAACTGAGCAGCCCCTCATTTGGTACTAAGTTTGGCTTTATGGATGTTGGGGCAAGGTTAAGGAAGTCCCTCTATTGTTTTGTTTGGGCGTGTTTGAGTTATTATATTCATAATCAACGCTCAGTTTTCTTGGTTTGTAGTCTGATGAATTATCATTATCATTATTTTATGTAAAGCCAAAAATTGATGATTGATTGGTTGTCAGTGGACTGATGTATGTGTCTTGTCTGGAAACTGTTTTTCTATAAAAGCATGAATTTCAGTATGGCGCAACACTTTATTGATTTTTTAATTTTTTTATGTTTCAATTTTGTACATTATTTTTGTATTTGAAGCTGACTTTACTGCTTGATATTCCAGGTATTTTCTCTGACCTTCTAAGAAGCTAACAGGCTGATACCAGACCTCTCTGTTAGGGCCATTGGTTTGTATGTTTCACAGGGATTTTCAGTTTTGGAGGCACTCAGAAATGGACCAATTCAGAGCCATTATCAGACTGATAAATTTTGTGTTTAGTTACATGCTATACTTAGTCCTCTATATTATGTCTCTTTTAGAACACTTGTTATATCTGATGCCTGGTATCATCACAGGATGTGCCTCATGCATGTCTGCTGATTCTCTTGGAGAAGACATTCTAAAATCCATCCTTATAACTTTGTCACCAGGATTCTGTGGTGGCAGAAAACTGTTCTTTTGAAGATAATTTACCAATTCAAGTTCTAAGGCTTGCCTTATCATCAATTAGAAATTGCATTAAATGCAGAAATGAATAAATAAATAAATGAGAAAGTAGGGGGAAATTGCAGCCAATACCGAATTCTTGTGTCATTCTCAAAACTGACCAGGAGAAACATTGGCTTTGGTGTTGGCTGGAATTACTCAAACAATTTTTATCAGCCTCACTGAACACCTAAATGTGTGTTCAATGCAATAGGAAATCATAGCCTGTGTAACTCCATGCCTTAGATATTTGCCCCAATCACATCTTACCTTTGTGGTGCTTAGGATTGACTTTTGCATCGTATGGAATTGTGTTTTGAGATTCTACATGTTTTATCTCTCTGCAATTGATATTAAGAAATTTGGCTTGCATTGTTTCTTTTCTAACTCGTTACAGGGATCAGAATTGTCTAAGTCTGGTAAATCGCTGCTGGCAGATTTGGGTGTTAGAAATATCTCAACTATGCCAGCTCCTAAAAAGTTGGTCCACCCATCATCCAATGGAATGCCACCCCCTCCTCCACGAGCCATGCCTCCACCCCCACCACCACCAAAGTTCACTTCATCAACTCCGGCTGCGAGACTGCAAGACAAGAACAATTCTTGGAATAAAACCATGTCTGATGCTGTTCCTGGTATGTTTAGAATCTGTCAGCTGTCTTTTTTTTTTCATCCAGCATGTACAATGCTACACGATGAAGGGACAAAAATAAACTTTAGATTCAGCCTATAAATAACCATTCATGCTTTCTTCATCAACCTGCATCAAAACATTAGTGTGAAAAAACTAGAGGAGAGTTGAACTGATCGCTGCCCACTTTGGAGTTGGGATCATTTCTTACCTGGTTTCATTCACAGATCTGCTTACTTCTTATCTTAACCTGTTTAGTTGTTTCAGACACTTTAGTCAAATTGATGGAATATGGCGAAGAAGATGACGATCCTGAGGAAACCGATGAAGAATCCCCAAATGGGAAGTCCAGTGCCATGGCAGTTCGAAAACCATTTTGGGCTCTATGACCAGTACTTGAGCTGTGGATTATTGCCAATGAGCCTTTCCAACATGTGCCAACTATATGCGTTAGGAGATTCTGAAGTTCAAAACGTTGTATTGATTTAGTTAGTTGACATATGTAACGGTAGGGATACAAAATGTTCTGGGGTGAGGGAATTGATTGTTGGCACAGTATTAGGAAGTTCTGAATCACTTTGGCTTGGTTCTTTGCGGCCGGTGTAGATGTACAGTAATAGTTTCTTGTATGCTAGTTCATTTTGTTATTTCAGGCCGGCTCATCCCTTTGCAGAAACAGGTGGTGGAAATTAACATTGCCCAACAAAAGCATGGATAAGTTGGAATTCATCTTACAGCAAAATTTCAATAAAAAAGATTAAGGAAAAAAAAGGGGCAAGAAGAATGCTTTTAAATAAATTGGCTGCTACTCCGTTTGAGACTCGGAGGGTGTTTGTTATTATGTTTTAAAGTGTTTTTGAATTTTTTTATTTTTATTTTTAAAAAAAAAAATTGGTGTTTTTAGATCATTTTGATGTGTTAATATCAAATATAATTATTAAAAAATAAAAAAAATATTATTTTAATTTATTTCTAAGTAAAAATTATTTTTAAAAACAATCTCCAAAACATGCACTTAATTGTCACCACTGTTTGTAAACGGTAATATAATAGTTGTCGAATTGATTTAACCTTTGTAGGTATCTTAATGATCAACTCATGGGTTAATTTTTTTTTTATTCGAGGAAACTTCATTCTCCCGGAAAGCTTTCTTTTAAGGCTCAGGTGAATGAGTAAAATCCTGACTATCCTAAGTTTTTACATGAATGAGTAAAATCTTGACTATCTTAAGTTTTTACATGAGATGCACGTCCTGATTCCAACTCAAGGCTTTTTGTGTAGATCTTAAGCTTTTTTTCATCACGCTACGCCCCTTGAGGACCTCATGGGTTAAAATTACTATCAAGTTTTTATTGAAGCCTTAACATTTTCTTTTGATGGTGTGCCTAATATAGAATTTAGATTTCAGAAACCTTTCACAATGTGTTCCATAGTAGGTTGTCTCTAAATTCCTAGTCCTAGCTCGTTGACCTTCACAAAAGTAATAGACAGGTACTATTAGCATGCACAGTTCATAAATCTTTAGATCACAGATTGTGGGACTGCATGAAAGTTAGCTGGCCTTCTATATCTCCTTTTGCGATGATCTAGGTGATATTTCGGAGAGAGTTTTTTTTTGGATTCGAGGAAATCTTATCTCTTGAAAAGCATATTTTATGGGCTGAGGTGATCAAATAAAACCTTGGTTGTCCTAGACTTATATAAATAAACAACTTTCAATGAAATTTTTAGAGCAGAATCACTTGAGGTTACTGCCATCCCTTGGATTTATTTATAGAAGAAATTGAATACAAGAATAGGAATTCTAGTCTATTACAACTTCTTCAACTAATTAGGAAAAATAAAAAGTTCTTAAATAGGAAATAGCTAACACACTTTGATCAACACATTTGATCTTTTATTGAAATATAAACTAAAAGCTAAACACTCCTAATGATCTTCAAATCTTCAGTTGCAGTCTTGGAATCAAACTCTTCTTCAATCTTCAACACATCTCATGCTGTTGGAATTTCAAGCAAAGCTTTCGAGTCCACTGATCTCCAAATATAAGCCCGGGTCTTGGGTTCTTAACCTTGTGAACCATGTAATGGATATTGCTCAGCAAGAATACATACTGCACAGAAGTTTCTTTATATACCTCGGCCATGTCATTGAGATGTTGCATTCTGGAATTGAAGCAACCAATTCAAACTGGTGAGCCAATGGGGAAAAGTCACGTGTACCACCATTTACGCTCTGTTCTCCGGTAGCTGGATGCATTTTTTTTTTTTTGGTATAAACCACGAGGTGTACTGGATGCTGGCCTAGACTAATCCATGCTCGCACCGGGTCGGCCCATATAGGGGTAAAGTGCTCCCCAAGAGAGTGTCTCCATACACAATCAGTTGGGGAGGAAAATTCTTACGCTCTGTTCTCCGGTAGCTGGATGCATTGGGGAGCCATTGTAGAGCCGTTCTAGAATTGAAGCAGCTAATGGAAAGTGGAGAGCCATTGCGGAAAAGCCAGGACTCCCTCTACTTTTTTTCTCTTCTTCCAGAGCTGCACTCATCGGGGAGCCATTCTCAAAATGAAGCAGCTGCTCCAAAAGTGGACTGCTATGGGTGACAAGTCGCAAATAGCTCCACTTAGTTTCTCTTCTTCCGCAGTTGAACTCAAGTCAGGGGCCATGAACGTGGGATCCTCACCATCGCAGTCCTTGAGGAGAAGATTAAAGGGTTTCACAGTAACCGGCAAGATTATTTAAGTAATCCATGAGATGCTTGGTGAGATGATGAATCTTGCCGCCAGGAGAAGGATATGATCTGCTTGTTGTGATGCCATTCATAAATGCAGCAAATGCTGCCCTTGCAGAGTCGGCCAACGTTCCGAGAAACTCACGGCAGTCCATTTTAACTCGAGAACTATCCTCAGTATATAGAATCTATATCTGGAATAAGATCTACCAGGACCATGTACATGTCAAGAATAGGGGACAAATTTTCTGGTTCATTGGGAACAGATATGGCCTTGCCAAAATTCAATAGCTGCAACATTGAAGCCTCAGAGAATATCATTCTGATACCTATCAGCTAGTATGTTTTAAAATATTAAAGACTACTAAAGACTAATACTTGAATATGCACAGAAAGCTTAGTTTTATTAATCATTATCATGCAATTTATACAACGTCATGGATTCACATTTGCGCACAAAATCTGCTAGCAAATCAGTTTGTTAAGCAAAGAAATAGTGATAAACATTAAAGAGAAAGAATAACTGGAGAATGTGAGAAGGCTTCTCTGTTTTTATTATGTTCAACGTGAGTAGAGAGTTTACAATTACATGTATATATATTGAAGGAATTTTGAAACAGGGGAGGTGACAGACAAGGCAAATATATTTGCCATGATTGTAGTTTCTATCTTAGTGTCTTTAGTTACCGTTACAATGCTATTTTACAGCAGCAGATTTGATTTGCTTTCCAATTTTGCAGATACAGCAGAACTCAATTTTTTCTTCATGATTCTTCTATTTCTGGAATGTCAGCCGTATCTTGATCTTCTTCAACGTTTTTATTTCTCCATGTTGCAGACTCAAGGTGGTCTCTGCTGGTGTTATATTTAATAAACATAACAGTTATATACATATCAACATATTTATTTCCGAAAGACTAGCAAGAAACAATTGTTAACATAAAAGGTTGTTAACATACATGAGTCTCATGCTAGTCAACAGGGTTGTGCAATGATCTTAATTTGGGATCCCTTGAAGAGTTGCAACAAGCAATTCTGTAAATGATCAGAAATGTACTTAATGCGCTTGTCGCTTACGTGATCAGTATGTCGTTCAACAAATTTCTGATATGCATGGTTTACTTTGAGGGAAATCGAATTTCGTAAGTCTTCACGAAGCTGGTCATCAGGGATAGAACATGCTGTCTGAACCCTGCAGACCTTTTCAAAACCATGATAAAATCTTCGGAACTTTTCCTCCACATGGGTTTTCGAGACAGCATTTGAATTGGGATTCCCCTCATCATCCTTCAATAAAGAGAGGACTGGGCTCCAAGTAACACTCTTATAGTTCATCACATGCTGTTGGAATTCCCAGTTGTGCCCTCGAATCCATTCCTCTCCTAGTATGAACTGAAGTTCAGAATTCTCGACCTTTTGAACCATATAATGTATATTGTTCATCAAGAATACGTGCTTCAAAGAAGCATCTTTAAATAACTTGGCCTTGTTGTAGAGCTGGAATTCTAGAATACAACAAAATGCTCGAAATTGGAGAGCCATTGGGGAAAGCTTGCATGTTCCTCCACTTATGCTCTCTTCTTTAGTAGATGGACTCGTCGAGGAGCCATTGCTGAGCCATTTTAGAATTGAGTTATTCGACAAAAAATGTCGAGCAATTGGCGAAAAATCGCATGTGCCTCCACTTATGTTCCCTTCTTCCACACCTGAACTCGTGCAAGAGGATGCTGGCATCGGATGTTCTCCACAATGGTCGTTGAGGAGAGAATCGAGTATCTCGTGGTAGCCTGTGAGAGCACTGATGTAATCCATGACATATTTTGCGATTGGGTGAATTCCTTCAGCTGCAAAAGTCTCACTCATTCTGTATGTCATGATGGAATCCTCAAATTCATCAAGTGTTTTCTTTGCAGAATCAGCCAATCCCCTTAGAACCATATCACCGTCCACTATTACTTGAGAAATAGCTTTGTTAGAGTACAGAGAATCTAAATATGGGAGAAGACCTGCCAGGACCTCATACATGTCAAGTAAATGGAACAACTTTCCTGGATTTTTGGGACCAGTAGATATGGCTTTGTCAAAATACTTCAATAGCTGAACCACTAGAGGCTCAGTAAATGAAGCCAAATTAACAGTTCCAAGCTCTCCGAAAATCTGTTCAGAAAGCCATTTATCACTAGCAAGATAGACACGCAAAAACATCTTCATAGTCTGAATCCTTCTCTTGATCTTCGATTTTAAGCTCACCTGCTCCAGTTTCAGCACATCTTCAGTTCTCAGTTTCTCCTTTTCAAGAATGCGGAGATTTTCAACCAAAACACTACTTTGAATGCTAATGTATGCCACAGAACATTCATCAGCATAACCAGAAATGTACATCACATTCGCAATACGTCTGAGCTCAGGGATAACATCGTGTCGAACTAGATTAATAGTGAATTCCTCTGCATTTCTGTAAATGATTTTTCTTTGCCTTGAATCCTCAACCACTTTATTGTCAAGGGATATTTCTGATACTGCACTGTCAGCAATTGAAAAAACAGGCACATGTTTAGGCTCAAAAGGTTGTCTATTTTTAGTAAGCATGTGCTTGAACTCCTCCCCAAGCCTTTTCATTGAAATTTGAAGAAGATTTTTAGCCCTCCGAAGCATCTCCTTCTTTCTATCTTCAATCAGACACAAATTTTCCAGTTTTTTAGTCATCTGCCGGGCTTCGTCAGCAGCATTTAGATACACAGTAGCTTCATCAAGACCCGAGTCCCAGATCATAGGCCAATACCTTTCCCAACACATTACCTTCCCCTGAATAACATTTAACCTTTCTTCAATCTTGTGTATTTCATCAACCTCTTTTTCGCTGACTGTTATTGCAGTGGTTAATTGGGCATGAAGGTCTCCCAGAATCTCCTTCTCGTCATCTGTAAGATTCTTTCTTGACCTTAATACCATCATAATTTGTTTCGCCGCATCAATTATCACCATGTCACTGCCTCTGATATACACCACTGAGATTACCTTCCCACCTAGCTGAATTAGCTACTAAACCCAGACCCACAGGCTTTAGCTCCGAAAACTGAGAACACTAATAACCCAAACCAAAATATAAATGTTTTGCTTGAGATATCAGGAGAACACACGATGAAAGAAAACGAACGTGATTGTATCTATCATAAGCTTAAACTTTCAATGTTCTAGTTAGAATCACTACAGTTAATAGTAATATTAACCAGCTCCAAACTCATCAAACAACATTAAAATCCAGTTCACTTGTATATAAACACATATAGATCTTCTTCATGTTTTACTCTTCTATATATCCAATCTTTAAGTAGCAGTCATTGATTTAATACAAGAGAGAAAACTGAAAAGAAACACGAAGAACAAGTTCATAATAGTAGCTCAGTAAACATGTGTAGCATATAAGAAATGGGGTCCCAAGGATTTTCTAAGAACAAAGCTTAAAACAAGCTAGAAAGACAATCAAAATTAAGCAAAAATATGGAAGGCCAAAAATAAACAGTTAACAGATTTTAGATTTTGCAAGTCAAGAAACAAACAAACATATACATCCAAGTAGTGTCCTAAGATACAAAGATAAAAAATGAACTGACCTTTGTTTCGGTTCTTTTAAGGTCTTTGCTGCAATCAGTTTTATCAAGTTATGCAGGTTTTAGAGCTACCATGTCTCTCCTGCTCTTGTTGACTCTAGCCAAGTTGGTCTCTACGACCAATCAAAAATATCCTTCTGACAGGGAAGTAGGAAATTTCCTCCTGCAACGTGGCACTCTTTACATGGAAACTGAAGTGTTCGTCTTCTTTTCCTTTTCTTTTTATTTTATTTTTCTGATTGAATGACTGAGACCTCTTCTCTTCCACCGGATCAATCGATGTTGGAGACTTGTTTTTAGTCTATCACAGGGAAGTTTGAACAGCATCAACAAGGCCCAAGGCCAGAGATCCGAAAGGAGTATCCATCTGAATACTAAGAAAGGACAGGAAAAGGGAAGAACAACACAGAATCACAAGTGTAACTCAAGCCCATCTACATCCTTGGAGAATAATTTAACATGAACAATTATGTTACGTATGAAATTGTTTGGACTCACGAAAAATCTCTATCCCAACAAATCCATAGATTTTGTTGTTTACACTTTAGTACCCATTGAATTATCTGAATTATACACACACTAGCTATTTAACCCGTGTTTTACCGTGGATTATATATTTTTAAATAAAACAATTTCTGGGTATCTACCCATTTCAATGTATTTTTCTTATAAAAGAATTTTAGAATATAAATAAAAAAGTCTATACAAACACCTAATTTAATAGATTAATAATCATATATGTAAATAAATAAAAATAGCTAACAATAATAATATAAAAAATATTTAATTAGGTCTTAATCATGTCAATGATTGCATTAATTTGATTGACTAATTTAACTATATTAACATAATTTTATATGGTCAAGTTATCTATTTTAATTATAATTCTAACTAGATTGTCTTCCAAGTTAAGTAGTTGGACTAATTTAATTTGACAACATTTTTATTTTTATTTTTATTTTTATTATTTTTATTTTTATTATTTGAAAATAAAGAATATTCTTGATCCATGTATAACTAAAACTAATTATTTAATTATGATTAGAGCATCTTCATAAGTTGCGAATACCAAGAGAAACTTTCGATGCTTGTTAATACAGAACACATCTTAGAAAAGTTGGAGAGAAAAAAATCATCAATGACTGACCATGGCACCATGCACGAGCCACCTCATCCTCGGTTGACTTTCCCTGGCTTTCTTGTATTTTGGATTTGAAAGAGTCAGGTGCATTACAGCCCAACCATTCTACTTTCTATTAAGAAAATTAATATGTTTTTTTTTAAATATTAGTGAAATAATATAGCTAAAAAAATAAATTAAATAACAAGTTATATATGTATTTTTATTAGGAAAATGGGCATTCAAGTTAAAATCTTCTTATTTAAAAAAACATATATAAAATGTGATGCAGATAAAAAAAATAGAGAAAAAAATAAATATTTAATATATATTGAAATTTCATGTACAACATTACTGGTATCATTATAAATATTTCAACAAAATAAATTCAAGAAAATGACTCAAGGATGTCATATTTATTATCTAAAAATAGAGTAACAAACTTTTTTTTTATGCGGGGAAACTTTGTTCTCGGAAAGTATACTTTGTAAGCTTAGGTGAGCGAGTAAAACTCTAGCTGTCTCATGCTTTTACAAGGGATGCAAGTCCTGACCCGAACTCAAGACATACTGTGTAGTTCGCAAATTTTTTGTCATCACACCACGCTCCTTGGAGACCGATACTTGTTGCTAATATGTAAAACTAATACATTGTTTTTTCAGTCATGTTTTTTAATTTTAATTTTTTTAATATTTTTTTAAAATTATTTTAATTTTGTTTTTTAATAGTATCAATGTCCAAATTTTAAAAGTAAATTTTAAAAAGTAACAAAAATATATGAAACTGACTTTTCTTAAACTTGATTACACAAGTTATCCTTGAACCATCACATGATCCGATCCAAGTTGAAAACCTAGCTCCACGTTCATTTTCTTGGAATGTATCAGATGACTTCGCATCATACTTCCAGATTTTTCAATTTGATCATGTTCAAGTCTCTTTCACTCGGGAAGTTTCATGGGAATTGATGACTGTTCATCACAGTGTTTTGAAAATGTCTTTTAAAAAATATTTTTAAAAACAACTCACAGAATTTATTTCAAAAATCCAGACAGTGATGGACTGAAATTGGACAGTTCCAAACTTGGTCCTGATTCCACCCTTCCGTGTAGAGGAGGTGTACGACATGATAAATGCTAGCAAACAAAACCATTTATCAAGGACACCGATCTTAACCTCTCAGCTCGGTCGTAATTTTAAGCAGCCAATCTTGATATATCAAAGACACCATGTTCGAACAAGTTACCTTTCTACTGCGTCGTGTGTCTGAAAAAGTTCAGAGGTCGGGGATTCAACCAACCTCTTGACCCCAGTTCTTCCATATCGTGACTCCTTCCAAATCCCATTATGATTACCTGGCATCTGCAGCAGCAACTTGCAAGAAACGTGGGCCAAATGGCTTTAAAATCAAACAATTGTTGTGGTCCTGTGTAGTTCCAGAGATGTCTTCGGGAAATCTTATGAAAAAGTGAGTGCAGGACATTAGAGATAAAAGCTGTCCATGAGGGCGATTAATGGAAAGAAATGCAACCAAAACTGCTGAGATGCATATAATCACAATCTAATCCATTTATGATATTCAAAGAGAGCAATAATACAGGATAACCCTTTTTTTTTATTCCACTCATTCATTACATATTGTAAAACTGAGATAAAAACTGAGATTTTTCAGAAATTTTGGCAAGCGATGGCACGAGTCAGGCCACCTGTTTATCGATCAAGTACAAATGAGAAGAGCGGGGTGAAAAGAAAATATTACAATAGCAGGGGGGGGGGGGTAAAACTAAAAGTCCAGGTTTAAAGAATTACAAGGTATCGATTGCTCTATCATCTCCTGTAGGGATTGTGTAATGATCTTTGAGAACCCTCAAAGAGATCCAACAAGTAATTTTGTAAATCATCTGCACTGTACTTGATGTGCTTGTCACTAATATGATTTGCATATCTTCCGACATATGTTCGGTAAGCTTGAATCACCTTGAGGGATGTTGAGATTCGCAAATCTTCTCGTAGATAAGCATCTGGGATTAACCATGCTGTCTGTGTCCTGTAAACCTCCTCAAAAGCGATATAAAAATTCCGAAACCTTTCCTTGAGAAGGGTTCTTGAAGAACTGGAATCCCCCTCCTCCTTCAGTATAGCGAGGATAGAACTCCAGGTAGTTCTTTCATAGTTTATCTCATGCTGCTGGAATTTCCAGTTGTGCTTTCGAATCCACCCATCTCCAAATATAGACTGAAGATTCGATTTCACAACTTTTTGAGCCATGTAATGAATGTTGTTCATCAAGAATATGTGCTGCAAAGAAGCATCTCTATATAGCCTGGCCTTGTCATCAAGATTGCATTCTAGAATTGAAGCAACTGATCTGAAGTGGAGAGCCAGTGGTGAACCGTCGCAAGAACCTTCTCTAGTGTTCTCTTCTTCTGTAGATGGATTAATGTCCGGGGACAATGGCATGGCATCCTTTCCATCATGGTCCTTGAGGAGAAAATTGAGAGTTTCCCGGTAGCCGGTGAGAGCATTGAGGTAATTCATAACATACTTGGTGAGGGGATGAATTCCGCCTCCTGCAATAGGGTTTGTTGAGGTGCTTGTTGAAATAGCATTTTCAAATTCGAGAAACGCTGCCCTTACAGAGTCCCCAAATCTCCTTAAAACTTCTCGACAGTCGATTCTAACACGAGCACCAGCCTCATCTGCATATAAGGAATCTATGTCTGGAAGAAGATCTGCTAGGACCTCATACATATCAAGTATAGGAAACAGCTTTTCTGGTTTATGGGGACCAATAGACACAGCTTCACCAAAATTTAAAAGCCGCAGCATTGAAGCCTTTGAAACCTCAGTAAAAGAAACCAAATTAGCTGTTCCGAGATCCCCAAAAATCTGTTCAAATAGACATTTCTCACTAGCAAGATAGACCCGCACAAAGATCTTCATAGTCCGAACCCATCTCCTGATCTTGGAATTTAAGCTGCCCCACTCCAATTTCAGCACATCTTCAATGCTCAGTTTCTCCATTTCAAGAATAAGGAGAAACTCATCCAAGGCATCCCGTCGAACACTAACATATGCTTGAGAACATTCATGACCATAACCAGAAATGAACATCAAATTTGCAATGCATCTGAGCTGAGGAATCGTAACAGGATGGACTAAGTCAACAATATATTCCTCTGAGTTTCTGCTAGAACTATCTCTAGGCTGAGATTCCTCGAAAGATTCATCCCCAAGAGAAATCATCGAGCCAGCATCGTCTTCACTGGAGCGAAAAGACATATGCTCTGGCTCAAACGGTTGCCTGTTTTGAATGAGCACATGTTTAAACTCTTCCTCAAGCCTTGCCATTGCAGTTTGAAGAACATCATGTGCCCTGCGTAGCAGCTCCTTTTCTCCATCATCTTTCAAACACATAGCCTCCAGCTTTTCTATCAATTTTCGTACTTCATCAGCAGAGTTTATATACTCATTAACTTCATCGGGACCAAAGTCCCAATGCATAGACTGATCTGTCTCCCAACTCATAATCTTCTCCTGAATAACATTTAGCCTGCCTTCATCATCAACCTCATTTTCACTGATGCTGGTCATGGTAGTCAATTGGGTGCCAAGCTCTGCCAAGATTTTCTTCGCATCATCTGTAAGGTTCTTTTTCGACCCTAGTGCCCTCACAATTTGTTTTGCAGCTGCAATTAAGTTTTCTTCTCCTTCTAATTCAGGAACCTCTGCGTCATACTCCCCCATAGCTAGAAAAAAACACAAAGAATAGCAATCATAAACTCCCAACCAATCCCTTTGTTTGACCAACAACCAGAATCGAACCCCAATCCTGCAACCACGCCTCGTAATAATTGTCTTCCAAACTCCGACTTGTAGACTTCAGCACCCTAAAGGCTGAGCAATACATGCCACTCTCTGATCTTACCTGGAAAACCACACATTAGTTTTGCAAACGAAAATCCAAATACTTATGTAACCGATTCCAAATAGTAAGAGGAGATAACAAGTACAACTTTAAAATGAAACTTCGTATTGTCGGTTAGAAAACTGCAAAATCATTAACTGCTTAAGGAAATAAAAAAAAGTAACTTCACATCTAACAAACAGCGAGAACAAAGAAAAGCAATAAAAACCCAGTTGATTCAGCACTAAACATCGATCATTCATACAAGAAATGACCAAAAAGGAGACGGAATCTCAAGCACACGAGTAACGTAGAGAAATATGCATAAAACACAAATGAGGTTCTAAGGATGTGTCATAGTCGTAGACAAAAGCAAGCCCTGTATAAAGAACAAAACTTGATTTACGCCTCAAGAAAAGATCAGCTAGATCTAAAAGGGTAGTAATTATAAAAGAAAAGGAAGATAGAAAAGGAAATATCAAGCAGTAGAAAGATCAAAGCTGAACTGACTGACCTTTCTTATTTTGAAGATTTTAAGGAAAAGGGTTATGGCTTTGGAGATATTTTATCAGTTTGCTTTGCAAGTTGCTTGCTGGCTGCAATCTCCAAAACTCATCTCTCTCTCTCTCTCTCTCTCTCTCTCTCTCTCTCTTCCCTGTTTTAAGGAGATGAATGGAAAGAGAGAAGAAGTATACAAGTCCTTTCTTTGGTGGTTTCTTTATGGCACCAAGCGATCCTTTTCTGTGTCTGACCACACTGATCTACGCGGAAAAATAAAGGACTTTTTTTTTAAAATCTTAAATCTTAGAAATTTATATTTTTATCACAGGTTTAAAGGTAGAGATTAGCGAATGCTTCTATAAATATTTTTTATTTAAAAATAAATTAAAAAATATTTTTTTAAGAAAATAAAAATTTATTTCTAGCACCAATGTATTTTAATAATCTAAATATATATTAAAAAGATTTAAAAAAAAAAATTAGAAGATAATCAATTTGTTAATATCACTGTAGATATGGTCACAGAAACTAAAACTTTGCATATTTAATTGGTTTTTTAATTCTTCTATTTCTTACAAAACTATATTTTAGATTGGTTGTTATATTGATTAAAAGGGTATTAAAAATATTTTGAAAAAGAATTCAATTTTTTTTATTTTAAATTAAAAAAATTTAGTGTTTTTAGATAATTGTCATGTGTTGTGTTGATGTCAGAAATAATTTTTAAAAAATAAAAAAAAAACATTTGTTGCATTTGTAAATGAAAAACATTTTTAAAACAGTCTCAACCACACTCTCAAATAAACACTTTATTTGGTGTCCGGACCCAACCAAACCTAAGCATCTAGTCTCTTTCTATAACAATATTTATTATTATAATCATAAATATTAATTATAAATCATTAGTAGAATAATGAAAATTATATTTATGATGTTTATTAAATATTATTCAATTTTGATTTTTCCAAGAAAGATTATAACATTGTTTTTATAATATTAGCAATCATTTTCTTAATAGTCTTTCTTGATTTCTTTTTCTTTTTTTTCTTAAATTTTATTTGTTGTGTTTTTTGTGAATTTTTATTTCTATTAATATATAATTCAATAAAAAATAGATTTTAAAAATCTCATTGCAGCAACAGCAACACGTGTTCAATATGTTATTCTTATATTTTTTTAACACATTCACATCAAAATTATCAAAATATAATATATTTTTTTTAGTAAGACTTGCTTTTATAATTCTCGTAATAAAATTTTAAAATAAAGGAACTAAATTAATAACATAAATTAGGTTCTAATTAAAGAAATATTTCTTTTATCTTATTTCAAATCATGTATTTTTCTATATTTACTATAATTGCATTCAGTATTTATAAATAAAGAACATGTCTCCAAAAAAAACAAAATTTAAATTGTTTTTGTTTAAGTTTAATGGGATTTTAATTATTACTTTTCTTATGAAAGAAAATATAAAAAATAATAATTTTATTGCTAGGTAATTAAAATAACAAACAATTTAAATAGTTGCCTATGATATGATATATATTTACTAATAATTTATAAGTTATTTAATTAAATTTATCCCTAATATTTCCAGTTAATAATAAAAACTTTGCAGGATGCTATAAAAATACTTGCTTTTGTTTTTGTGACATTAAAATGAACTTAGAGCAACTCCAACTATCAGAAGAGGCAAAGATAAAAAAACTATATTTTTAACATTTTTGTTTAATCTTCTTCTCTCCAACGAGAAAGCTATTTTAATAATCAAAATAGTTTTTCTCTACATGAGTTGCTATTTATAGCAACTCAAATAGAAAATTTATATTTAAATAAAATTAAAAATTTAATAATTATAATATTAGAAGGATTTTTAAGAGCAATTATTTAATTATATAAATTACCCATATTAATTGTATAGTTATATTATATGCA
This sequence comes from Salix caprea, assembly GCA_964035475.1. NCBI lineage: Eukaryota > Viridiplantae > Streptophyta > Magnoliopsida > Malpighiales > Salicaceae > Salix > Salix caprea. The sequence goes on along the minus strand of OZ037748.1, from coordinate 6,958,236 downwards.
AAATAATTACACTATATTTAAATGATATATATAAAATGATTTTTTAAATAGTTTTTACCATTAAAATACATATAAATAAAAAAACTATATTCACATTATTAAAAAATCATTTTATTAATTTAGCTGTTTAAAATATTTTTTTTTAATTGGAGTTGCTATTATGATCTTGCTTGTAAGAACTCATTGCTTAATATTGGTATATTGTCAAGTATCTATGTGGTCCCTAGTTCAGCTGATTTTGTGCTGATGATTTAATTCATTTTCTTTTTTATTGGTGAGATGCTAGAAGCTATAGTTAATAAACCTAGGCTTTGTTGACTTTTAATATGCTAGATACTAGGTTATATAAGCTGACCAGGCTTTTAATATATATATATAGTTATTTCATATCAGAAAAAAAAAAACAATTATGGTCTCACTCAAATTTTATCTATTTAAAACTTGAGTTTTAGGTCAATCAGTTGGGTTGATCCAAGTTTCATATCAATATTGAAGCTACTTTTATTATATTTATAATATTTATAATATGTTTTGAGAGATAAATATAAATTTGATCAAGATTTAATTGTAAATATTTGAATTTTATCCTAAACTATGATTACACTTTTTAGATAAGTGTCTGTTTAAGAGTGTGGTAAAGATTTGCTTTTAAAAGTATTTTTCATTTAAAAATATATTTAAATAATGTTTTTTTTTAATTTTAAAAAAATATTTTTGACATCAACATACAAAAATGATCTTGTTCATGTATCTTTAAAAATATAACGTGATAATAGATAACTTGCTATAAATATAATAAATTTTAAATTCAAATCAAAATATACATGTCTTATCATTGTTATTGCCATTACTTGTGATGTCTATCCATCTTTTCTTGAAATCAATTTTTACACAGAGAAGCAACGTACCAAGAAACATCAATCTCTTTTTTTGCAATTTTGTTTTTTCTCGTAAAGTAGAGGTAATGGTCACCACTTTTACGAATTGCCTTGTTTATAATAATAATAATAATAAAAAAAATAAAATGTGATGTCATGAGGGTACATGGAGTGGGAAATGATGGCAATCTTCTTCCATGAGGAATCTATACAAAAGGTTGATATGATATTTGAGAAAGAAAAAAAAAATCAATCAATCAGGAAAAAACTGACCAAGCAATGTTTGAATTTATTTTTAAATAGCACTTTCCAAAAAAAAAAAAAAGTTTTAGTTAGAAAAAGAGTTAACACCTCTAGCGTATCCTATACGAGATAAATTGTTGTGTGGTTAAAATGATTTTGTGGTTTTCTAGTCGATAATCTATTTGAAGTTTAGAATTTATTTGTGTGAATAAATGTGATTTATTTGGAAAAAAAATCTTGATAGGTGTCCTGACAAGGACAAGGTTGATTTATGATGGATGAGATTCTTGTGTATTGTTATAAAATATTCCCAATTAAAATTGATTAATATTAAGGATAAATTTAAGATTTTTTAGGTGAATTACTGATAGTTTAAATATCTACTTATTTATAAGAACAATATTTATATCAGACTATTTACCATTGATTCTCATAAATTAAAAGATGAAGGGATTTTTACAAATATTGGTCAAATTCCCTTGCTCGTTATTAAAATCTTGAAACACATGCAAAACTATTTAAATAAAAATAAACATAATTATTTTAGAGGGAATGTTTTTTAGTTGATCAATGGTGGTTTCAATCTCAGAGAAAATGTGTACGAATTGCAAAACAACACTTTTTTTTTACTAATCTCTAAAAATTAAGGTTTCTTTATTGTAAACTCTTAATTATATACAACTAGATCTTTAACTAAGACTTCTAAAATTGCAATTAAATCTTTAAAAATACAATTAACTTTTTTTTTTTTAACAAGTAGCATCACTTATCTATATAAACTCATTTTAAAATATAGATAAATATTAAGGATAAAAAACTTCTAAAACAAATAGTTTATCTAGTAGAGGAAACACTTTTTATTAGAAAGGTAGGGATTAGATTTGGATTCATGCTTATATGATTGAAAATTGAAGAAAAGGATAAATATTGAAAATTGAAGAAAAGATAAAACAATTTTTTTTATCTGGTAGAGAAAATAATTTTGTTTAGGAAAGGTAAGGATTAAAAAATAGATAAATATTGAGAATAACAAAAAAATAAAATATATTTTTTTATTTGCTACATCATTAGTTAATGTATAGTGAAATAAATTTATTAAGAAAAGATTGGGATATGATTGGATTCATATTTTCTCTACAAATCATTAATTTTAATAATTTCCTTTCCAATTATTCCCATATGATTGGATTCATATTTCTCTACAAATCATTAATTTTAATAATTTCCTTTCCAATTATTCCCACCAAATAATTTTGATTGAAAACAAGATTCAAACTAAGGCACTATTACAAACAAAACCCTCTTCATCCCATCTGCCTTTCCCTGCTTCTACACCATCAAACTCTTCCCCCATCCTAGAATTTATCAATGGTTAACTAAATTACAGCAATAACAATACAGAAGAAACTATTTTTTTTTTTTACTAAATTGGAGATATTTTTTTATTATAATTTTTATTTCAAGACTTGGGAAGGGGGTCCCCCTTCAAAAATGATTTGAATAGCTGAAGAGCTGCTCTGGGCTTGAAAAGTGGCACTTCATGACCAGCCCCTCTCACTGTTGCAAATGTCAGCCCTTCATACACCTCTGTCCACCCTCCCACCTTCACAAAACCACATCCAAAAATTAAAATTATTTTTATTCACAAATGTATTAAAATAATAATAAAAAATTTAAGAAATTAATTTTAACATTAGCATGCCAAGATATTATAAAAATACTATTTTTTTTTAATTCAAAATAAAAATTTACATTTTTTTTCAAAATACATTCCCAAAATATAGCTTCATTTTCATATTTAGGGCATGTTTGGGAGAGCTATTGTGGTAGCTTTTTAAAGTGCTTTTCGTGCCGAAATACATCAAAATGATGTTTTTTTATTTTTCAAAATTTATTTTTGATATCAGCACATCAAAATGATCTAAAAACACCAAACTATATTCATTTAAAATAAAAAAAAACTAAATCTTTTAAAAACAACGTTTGAAACGTCATCCCAAACATGCACTTAATTATTTTGAAAATTTTGGTCTCCGAATCTTATCCAAAACATTGATATTTGGACCTTGCTACTAGCATGAGCCAAACTAGGTATTAATAATTTAAAGCCGAGCAGGTGAAAGACACTGTTCGTGCCCGAAGAGATTAACAATCTAACGTTAGCTAATTCATAGCTACGCAAACCTGTCGGAATCAAGAATCAAGAACAAAGAAAACAATAACCATATGGTGTTAAATTCTAATAAATGGCCAGGTTTGGTAGCCTCGATCTGGTTGGATCGGGACCCAATCCTCAATCTGTTGAAATATATTTAATAATCACCATTTTTGTGGTAGGTTTGCCTGCTCCCTAGCTGAATTATAAGCATATGATCACAACATTCTATCGAACCCAGTCTGATATAAACAAAGAACAAGGGATGGAATCCTTACCTGCTTCTTAACATACCATGGATACCATGGAATTTTTGTTGCTAATTTAAGTTCTGCGAGGGAGTATCTAGTAGCTGTAACTGGGACCACTGAGTCGACATCGCCACTGCAATAGATCGAAAGGGAAGAAAAATGTGATTAAAGTGTTTCGCGATTATTTAAAATCTTATAATATGATTCATATTATTCTTTTATATATTTTTTCAAGTGAAAGTCATTAAAGCTTGAAACTTGTAAGGATTCACACTACCTTGTGTTTAATTTTTATCAAATAAAATAAAAATGATGAAATTCAAACTTGTAACTGTTAAATCAACAAAATTCTGATACCATATTAAAGTAACCTAAAAGCTTGAGCAGTTAAGTGAATATTCTCTAGCATGACATTAAACATTATATATGAAAAGTAATGTTGTAGAGTCGTTAAGAATAAGCAAGACAAATATCTCACCTGAATACCCAAATCCTCAATCCACTAGCAAGCATTTCTCTGTAAATTGGGAGAACTGAAACATCCGTGTCGTTCCAGTTTCGATTTAGGACTTCACTGTAAGAACAAACATAAAAATCAGTTTAGTTCTTGAAGTAAATTTATGGATTCCCTTGATTTTTTTGTCAGTGTAGTTGCCTAGTGCTCTGGTAATTCACCTGCAAGCAGTCCACTTGTATGGAATTTTCGTCACATTGGCATGAAGTTCTTTCTGCACATCTGGCCTGTTGTAATAAATCTCAGCATGTTTTTCAGTGCAAGGATCATAGCCGGATAATTTTCGGAAAACCTGATAGTTATAGAAAAAATAAGAGATACCAATCATTTTGTGTGTGTTTTCCCGACAGAATCTACTCAGAAACATTAGTCTTATCAGTACTGCTTGCTAAAGCTTGATATATATATATATATATATATATATATATATATGTATGTATGTATGTATGTATGTATGTATATGTACCTTGTGGGGATGGTGAGGCAATCGAATAGAGTGACGAGTGGAGGTGCTACCATCGGAGTTGTTACAAGGGGGTGAATAAATGTTGTACTGATCGATGTTGCCAAATTCTTGATCCATGGCATAACTATACAATGATTCACATTCGTCTGATTCCTTCTGCCTTCGAAAATCACAAGTGTTGACGAGCTGCTGGAATGTTTTATCAGAGATCATTGCATGGCTCCACCAGTATGTCACTGTTCCAAGGTTGTCATAATAGTTGTCCGTAACTGCATTCCCAACCTGGAATCCATTTCATAATAATTTACAGATTAAACAAATGCAACATGCTGGGCGAGAAAGCTACAACCAGTTAATCAGTTTTTAATTTATAGAATTGAAATCCCTTTAACGTTTTACAGAACCAGGTGCAGCATTTCTAATTGTCTGATGAATGAAGTGGTAATCTTAATCAGCATGGAAAACCATTTTCCAGGAGCCCATGATTTCGTCTGGCTGTGATTGTTCATAACACACAACTGAAAACAAAGCAATGTGCAAATGGATCTATCAGATAGTATGGGGATAAAAAAGTTTACCATAAACCCTTTGAGATTTATTGGATGCTTGGACCTTTTATTGTACATTATAATTGCTCTAGCCAGCTGAGGAACATAGTGGCCGGCATAACTCTCGCCGGTGAGGTATACTTCTCGGTTCTTGTATCTCGGGAAGCGATTCATCCACCCAACCAGGAATTCCAGTGAGTCCGTGGCTGATCATTATCACAAATTAGACTGAAATTACAATAAATACAACTGCAAAGACTCAAGCATGCTTATCATATAATTGTAAAATTTCCTATTTCAGATATTCATGAAGTGCACCAGGACGTCGAATGGCTAACAAAAAGGGCTCACATCAGATTTCAATTATGTACAACCAGATCAATTTGGTTAGATATTGTAAACACTGAATTAGAGTTCAATCACAGACAATACACAAACTATAGCACTCCTGCAAGAATTACAATCCTATAACAAAAAATTCCCCTGCAAGAATTATACATGGGGCGTATTCACAGTGATAAGACCTGTCCCAAGACCCAGTAATCGAATGGATTGACCCGGGTCAACCCTAGTTTTTTTATTTTCTTCGTAAATTTTTTCACTAACCCTGTGTAGGCCAGATCGACGATCACCAAGTTGACCCGTTGAGCTGTCGGATTCATATAATTATGGGCGTATCATGTTAGGTATGATCACTTGTACAAATCATAATCATAAAGCAGTGATTAACTTGCTAAATCCAAGCCGGTCAAAGAAATTACTTTAGTACCGATGATAAGCACTAGGATCATATAATATTTTAGGTTATGTCTAGTTTTTCAGATCATCATGCACACTTTCTTTTGCAAGCAAACATAGCAATAACTTATCTAACGCCGGCAAAAGATGACCCCTACCAGTGCGAATATCGCCGGTATCAAACAGATCAGAGGACCGGTTGCTGTAAGAGAAGCCAACACCGGCAGGAGTTTCCAGGAACAAGAGGTTGGCCACAGAGTTCCATGAAAACTTGTTGAGGTATAATCCTGAGGCAGTCTTGTTGATTCTAAACGGGCCAATCTCCTCAGAAGCGCCATATGCCACAGAAGAGCAACCGGGACCTGCTTATAATTTACAAGATCAAGGAAAAGAAATCAAAACCATGACGTAGAAGAGATGGGTCCCAAAAACACGCCAGATCATGCGGACTCGATCCAATATTCAGAGTGATTTAAATTGCTGGTTTGGTTAATGCATTGATGGTGCACCTGCACAAGCTGACAAAGATGACTGAATGAAGTCGTAATTGCTGTAACCTAATAATGAGGCCTCTTTTTGGTTGCTTTCAAGCAATTATCTTTCCGATCACTCCATGCAGACAAAGAGACTCAAAGGGTTCGGCGATGTTAATTAATTGGTTTATATATATATATATATTCAGGTTAAACTGGAATCCTGTACATGTATTTAGACGCGTACGTACGTAGGTATTTATTACTCTATTTCTTGGAGTCTTGTGTGCATTTTTGTAGCCTTTTCAAGATTTTTATATGTTCTCAGTGGTAGTTAACAAGGGTGAGAGTGCGCCTAGTCATTCTACTATCATTTATTAGTAGTTGGGGTCATCATTTTTTGGCCACCGGTAGGCCATTCATGTGGGCACTGATGACCACACCGCTTCCTTTTCGTTTTCTTTTATCTTCTCACTAGCTAGTTTCTTACTGCTGCATAAAAATGAAAGGTATCTCATGGAAAATTAACCAGAGAAAACTAAATGGGTGCGTTTTATGCTCCAAACAAAACAACGAAAAAGAAAAGAAGGGTTTGAAAATTGTCAGCGCAGTATGCAGAAGCTTATAGTTCAAAAAGATGAAACAGAAGACTCTGAAAATCCTGTACCAAATACAAGAAAATGCATGCTGGCACAAAGTATATCCCACTGATGTTTTCTACAACACGATTTTAATGGCCAATATAACAGTGACAGAAGATCGAACCAGTGATGCAAGGAGACCTGCAGTAGAGAAAGAGGAGAAGGGGCGAGGGGGCTAACCTCCATTGAGCCAGACAACCAAGGGTTTAGACAAGGGGTCATGGACAGCCTCAGTGAGCCAGTAAAAGAGAGCTCTACCAACAACTTTGTTAACGGTAACATAGCCGGAGAATTGTTGAAAAGAGACGTTGGGCTGGCCAGGAAGTGAAGATATCCTGTCTGCTTCTTCATCTTCTTCATTTCCTGCATGGTGATCATGGCTAGCACTAGAAAAGACAACTAAAAGCAAAACAAAGACAGTGGAAACAAAGATCTGTTTTTCAGCCATGGCCATGGCCTCAGTCGGTGGAAGAAGAAGCAGAAGTGAAGCCAACGAATGGGCTTGTCACTTTCTAGTGTGTGAAGCTGTGTAGGAGATGTCACTCAGATTGGATTAAATAGGAGAGAGAGGAAGGGGGGAGGCATGATCTATGAATATCATCACCCAACAGCACAACAATTTGGCCATTTGGGCACCCATTATATTTGATTTTCTACAGGTGAGGCAAATTTTGAAAAGACAACACTATCCCCAACTTTGTTTTATTTTAACAAATATTGACTGATCAATATAATAAAACCCATAAATATAATCTATTTATTTTTGGAAAATGGCTATCTTAATACTCATGAAACACCCCCTTTAATCCTCCATTAATTCCTCTTGTATTCATGTATGAGACTTTGACCAGTATTTTGCTTTTTTGCCTTCGTCGCTTCATCCATTACCATCACCTCCTTTTATGCTTCTCTCCTTCTGTTTTTTATGAGTATTTGCTCTCGATCGGATGAGCTTCAAAAGTAATGGCTTTCGCTGTTCTACATGTCATAAAGAAAATCGTAGTTTGTCATATACGGTAGCTTGTTGTGTAGAGTATATTACTCTAGTGCGAGGCTAATTTGTTGGGATCTAATTTCGAGCAAGTAAATTATTGTCTTCTTGCATGAAGACTCGTGAGGTTTAGCTGCCCTAAAAGCTACCTCCATGGCAGCAGAAAGTCTTGATTTTCAAACGGGAAAAGGGCCAGAAGGCTAATTAATTTTTATCAAATAGGATAACAGCAGCGAGATTTAAACTTATAACTATTAGATTAATAAGATTTTGATAACATGTTAAGGAACCATTTCATCTAAAAACTTAAGCTGTTAGGTGAGATTCTAGAATATAATTTGTATTATTTTCTAACGAATATTATATTTAATTTCAAATGAAAACTCTCATGTGAACCCTAATAATCTCCGCATGAGCAAGAAGGTCGAAGTATGAAATATCCCAAGTAGACCCAACATTTTGTTCATTGCAAATCAAGTTCTCTCTATAATAGCAAGTTGCATTCATGGTATATAGAAGTTTTATTCGAAAATAAATAATCGATAAGTCGAAAACATGTTTTGTAATCAAAAACTAGTTTATTTAATCTAATAAATAGCTCTTTTTTTCTGGCTCTCTTTACGTGCACGCGAGAAGGGTCCTTCTTGAATTCCACAGACAGCATGGTGATGATGGCAGCTTTGGATTTGTATTGCCGGTCAACGTCACCAAGCTCAAAACCCCCCCACTATATTATTCTTTTCTCTGCTCATCAGCAGTGCCGCTGCTGCTGCTGAGAAACAGACGATTATTTTGCTCTCTTCATCGATCTTTCATCTTCCTCCCTCGTCATCTTCGATGTATTTCCATGGAGTTCAGCATTTCATGCTCACGTGATCTGTCCACGGAATTGCCTGATTTGGTAATACTTTGAGCAGGGATGGGCTGTGTTTGGCCTTTCGTGTAAATTTATTTTCATGCGTTTTGGCAACATGCAAGGTTGCTTTAGAAGATTCGTTTCCTCGAGCTTCTAATTTTGTCTCAAACAATCTCAAGCGAGGATCCGAGTTTGGTTTTCTGAACTTGTAAAGGTGGCAGCATTTACAGGGATATTACGGCATGATCCATAGAGGAACGTACATGAAATTCGATAAATAATTAACAGTTACAAATCGAATAAACATATTTATTAATTATTCACCTTGGAATTAAAAATAAATAAATAAAATAATGACTACTTTATGTAGTGTTTGATGCACACCACACAATTAATCATATTGCGTACATGGTTCACGTTTGGGACTGATCAGTGGAATTTTTTTATGTTGTTTGTGAATAGAAAGATCCGATGTGAAAGATTTCTTTTGTCTTTTTTTTATATTAACATAGAGTGTGCAGTTGAATTTATGTGCATCTCGATGGGTCTAAAATTAATGATTATGTAAATTTCTGATGGTCATTATATTAGCAACAACATAGCGTGAATTTGAAATCAGGAGAGTAAACCTCTTAGTTCCAAACTCTTATTACTGTGTCACCTACAAAATAATTAATATTTCTTTATTTATTTACCAAACATATGGTCGGAATATACAAACCAATGTCTAGAAGAAAATAATATGTATTTATCCACAAATTTGAATCCGAGTATGTTTGGCTATATATTAAAACTATTTCGAGCAATACATGTGAAATTAACCTTTTGTTTTTATGCAAAAAAGGATTTCTTTTTTATACAAAATTAATAGTTTTATTCATTTAAATTAAAAATATCACATTTTACAACATAATCATCGATTTAAACAAGATAATTAGCAAAGGTGTGTGGGTGTGTATATATATATATATAAGGTGTGTGAAAATAAAATAAAATCTCTTTATTTTTGAAAGATATAATTTATCAATCATATAATATATAAGATCATATGATAAATTTATCATTTAAGTAATTAATTTAAACTTTTAATAAGGTTAGTAGGTGCTACAATAAAATAACATAACCTCCGGTGGTATATATTATTAACAAAAGTTAATTGGGAAGAGAAAAACATTGTTCATTGCGAGAGGAGTTACTCATTGAAAAAATTATAATAATTATTTTACCTTTTTAAAAAAATCAATGAATTAGCTATTGTGGATAAGACATTCTTTCTGCGATATCTACTAGTCATTATCAGGTTAATCAGGGACAAGTCTTTTTGTATTTTTATTTTATAAAAATGAAATGATTAAATTTCCTTTGAAACCGTATTTTTGTTTAATTTGATTCAAAGGGATTTTTTGTAATTTTTTTATAATCAAGTTGACTAAGAAAAGTTTGGTGTTTTAATAAATATAAAATATAATTAAAAAAATCAAAACTGGATAATGTATGCATTGTATCTAATAGCATGTTCGTCACTTTGCTCAGAAATACATTAAAATATTTAAAAACACTATTTTTTTTTTAATTTAAAGTAAAAAATAAAAATAATTTTTTTTAAAAAAAAAATATTTTTGAAACGCAGTGCAAAACACCCACTCAAGCCATTTATATGGTAGATTGTGAAGGAAATTTTTTTTTTTTTTAATATTTTTGAATTATCTCAATTAACCCTCCCTCCCTCCTCAGGTCTCATGTATTACATGTAGCTTATCAACCTTTGATTTGATGCCAAGGAAAAAAATCATCTTTTTATTTTTTCTCTGTACCTTAATTCCCATGTTTAACCTGCTAATTTTTCAGAGCAACCCTTTATTTTTTTTTTATCTTTTAGATTTGATCCCTATTTTTTTATTTAAAATAATTTATAAATTAATTTTTTTCCAATTTAATCCTTCAATTTTCTTATATTTCATATATTAGTCCCCATTACTTTGATTGTTATTTATTTTATTAGAGATATTTTTTTTATGATTTTATCATCCTTCAATTTTGTTTTTCCTATTAGATTTGATCGTTGTTCTATTGAAATTTGCTTTTTCTTTTCTTTTTTAATTAAACTTGAGTCTAGAATTTCACATATTGCGAGTTTAAAAGTTAACTGAGGTTTATAAGATTTATTGGGTTTGCTTTTATTTATTTTTCTTCATTTTCAAGCTTATTTTTCAGTTTCATTGTTCAATATTTATTTAATTGGAGATTGAGTTCTATTTTTTTTTTATTAAAAAACATTTTAGGAGTTTTATTTGTTAATATTGAAAATTAACTAAGTTATCTAAAGTCTTTTTATTTGTCATTCTTTTTTAAATTCATTTTTTCAAAGAGATTTTGTTTTTAATTTAAATTAAATTGATTGAGTTCTATAGTGGGTTTTTTTTATAAAGTTAATTGAGCATCTTTACAACAGCAAATATATATATTGGTAATGTTTATTAATCGAGAAAAGAAATAACGTATAAATAGAGTGGTAAAGTGGGTGTACAAGATCTAGAAGCAGTAGTGATGGTATTTATGAGCCGTAGAGTAGACAGTAGAAAGCGAAGGTGAGAGTAATGGGGGGCAAGTGCTTACAAGTGAAGGCCTCTGTATGTAGGCCCCCCACACTTCACACTGTCCCTGTCTTTCGTATTGAAGAAACTTATTTTGATATGTTGATGTCAAAAATAATTTTTAAAAAATAAAAAAATATCATTTTAATGTATTTTGGCACGAAAAGCACTTTGAAAAGCTACCGCAACTGCACTCCCAAACAGCCCTATTCAATGGCTTCTATTTATCCCACACGTGATGTTGATGTTATTTTTTAAAGTATTAAAATTAAAAATAAAATAAAATTTAATTTAAAAAAACACACTTTAAAACACTGTGCAAAATGTTCATACGTTTTAGTGGAGGACTTGGGCGATGGGCACTCATTAGCTTCCTGGAAGAAAGCTCAGGATGGGAAATGACACTGAAAAAGCTTGGTCGTATCTCTGTCACTGTTGAGGAGGTCCTGGTAAGCGCCGTCGTCGGAGTGGCGTGAAAGACCCACCAGGGCCACCTCTGTTTTGCAGTGGCAGAGAGTATAACGTGGCAGGCAGTTCATCCATGTTAATAGAACATTATAGCCCGAGCCCATAAAACTTAGCAGTAGCTGGCTCGAGTGAGTTAAATACAAGATCTATACGAGGATGTTTCTTTCGGCATGTTAAATTTGGATCTATTAATGAATTTTTACGATGTATTATTTAATCCCGGCAAGAACTTAGGAGTTAAAAATAAATATCCTCACAAGATGATTCGTTTAAGGACGAATTATTTCATAAGAGCACAGTAATGGGAAGATGATTGAGATGAAAGTGATGGTTGATCTATCAATTTAGAGTCTTGCACGGCTGGAATTCAAATCCGTCTCGTAACTTAGCTTGCTAGCTAGCTAGGATGTTACATGGTGTGATTTAACTTCTCTCTCTCTCAAAAATAAATAAATAAATAAATCCTACGTGAAATATGTCAAAAATGGCATCCTCAGCATTCATCTTGCCGACAAATTCGATTCACGAGCAGGCCATTTCACACGTGCATTCTTGACATTCACACACACATGCATGTGTGTATATATATATATATATATATATATTACCTAACATATAATTGTTGTGGTGTTTTCACTGTTTAAAACACTGTATATTGTGAGTTAAAGTCCTGTGGATTGCGACAGTGTGAGCCCGTTTTTGCTCTTTGTATTGACGGGTCTTTGTGTGGGTGGCGTGAGGGCTTTTTTGTTTTTTCATTTATGTTTTGTTTCTCTTTGCTGTGGTTTGCGGGCAAGTTATTTAAGGTGATTACTGGAGGCAAGTTCCTCGTCGCGGTTAGGGCTAGGAGAGAAAGAGAGAGGGAGAGAAAATCAAAGGAGAAGGCATGAGGTGTTGAGCGGGGACAAGCTCCTCGCCACGGTGAGATCTAAGAGCCGCGGTGAGGGCCAGGAGAGAGAGAGGGAGAGAAAATCGAAGGAGAAGGTGTGAGGTGTTGAGCGGGGACAACCTCCTCGCCTCGGTGAGATCCAAGAGAGAGAGGGGGGGAGAGAATCGAAGGAGAAAACCTGAGGTGTTGAGCGGGGAGAGGCTCCTCGCCGCGTTGAGAGCCAGGGGGGAGAGAGGGAGAGAAAATCGAGGGACCTAAGGTGTTGGGCGAGGACAGGCTCTCGCCAAGGTGAGAGCCAGGTGAGAGAGAGGAAGAGAAAATCGAAGCAGAAAATCATGTTGAGCAGGGACAAGCAAGATCACAGAAAGAATCACGCACGCTTCTGGCAAGGACATGGTAAAATTATAATTGTAAGACAGGAAGAAGAAGCTCTGGTTGTTCCGGGAACCCTTTCAGTGATGGTTTTTTCTTCCCTGAGGTTCAGAGAAGGAAGAGGGAGTTGGAGATCTGTTCTTCGATTTTATTGTGTATGCGTTACGCATGTAAGAACTTAGAAAGCGGGCAGCGTAGGGGTGCTGAGCGTATTTCGAGAAACGTGGGTCATTTTCGAGCCAAAAACCAAACAACAGAAATTTAGTTTAGTTTTTAAGAAAGTATTTTTTTATTAGGTTAGTTTAAAGGGTTTTTTTTATTTATTTCCTATTGTTTTTTTTTTAATTATTAGGTAGATTTAGAGGATAAATATAAAACATTATTTTTAAAAAAATAGTAGCCGACGCATGCATGCAGTGTAGTTGTGCTAGCTTGCGGAAGGTATTTGTGCCCTTGGAAGATGCGTGTGACCGTATCTATCAACGAAACGCCAGTTTTCAGTGTTGCCTTTGAAGTTACTGTTTTGAAAAGAATTAAAAAAATATTTTTTTAAAAAAATTATTTTTATATTATTTTCATGGATGAATGTCAAAATATTTTATATTATTTGTTTTTCTCTGATTATTTTTTAAATTGAGATTTTTTACCTATAGATTTGATCTTTTATTTATTATTTTATTTTAAATAACTTATGAAATTATATATATATATATATATATATATATATATATATATATATATATATATATATATATATATATTGACCCCACCTAACAGTATTATCTTTTAGCTGAGATGATTCCTTAACATCATTATACTAGTTGGAAATTTTCAACCAATTTTCATTTAAAAACATCAAATAAACATATATAAACACATAACAACCATAACCTTGCTATTTTTCAAGAAATTTCTTCTTTATCACACTAATATAAAGAATGAGTTAAATAAAGTTTAAAACAAGAATAAAATTTAATTTTTAATGAGATTAATTGTGTATTTATTTTTGTATTTTTACACGCACATGTACATGGGTGTGCATTTGCTTTAGGGCATGGTTATTAATTTCATCATGTTTCTTCATCCTGGTTTTTGTAAGTACGAGTTTTTCTAAATTATTTGATCTACAACTTGATTAATTTCATGTAATCTTCTTTTTAAAAGCTTTTCTTTATTTCCCAGTGATTATTCTTCATAGGCATTCACATGCCATGTCTGTTTGGGGGTGTGGTTGAATTGCTTTTGAAAGTGTTTTTTGTTCAGAAATGCATCAAAATAATATCTATTATTTAAAAAAAAATATTTTTAACATTAACACATCAAAATGATCTAAAAAAACCAAAACAATTTAAAATAAAAATATTTTTTCTAATTATTTTCAAAAACGCTTTTGAAACGAAGTGGAAAACAACTAGAAGAAGGCAATCATCCTTACATTTAGGGTCTGTTTGACATTGCGGTTGCTGTTGTGGTTGAGGTTTAAAAAAAATAGTTTCATAAAAAACATTTTAGCTACGGTTCATAACTGAAATTTAAGTATTCTGTTAAAACTGTGATTGAGTTTGAGTTTAATAAAAAAATAGTTTGGTTACCATGCTTTTCATATTACTGTCAACTTGTGAAACTACTTTAAAGGACACATATGTGCGCGCGCGCACGCGCACAACATACATACATACATACATTTTTTTTTTAATTTCGTAGATTTAAGAATCATAATAACAAAATGTTTGAAATAATTCAAGTAAATTAGACATTTGTTTTTAATCTCCCATCACACTGCTTGCAATTTCATTACGAACTAAATCCATATGTGAACATGTCTGCGACACCTAACTATTTGATTAAGAAACAACATCTGATAAAATATCTTCAGGAACACAATTAGAATTGCGATCATATTCAGAAAAAAAAATCATTTCATCTTGTGATCTCTTCTAATATAGTTATGTAGTGCCATTGATGCAACCACAATCTTCACTTGTATTTTGTATGGATAAACATGCATGTTTTGTAAAATTCGTCACCTCTGTTTCCATCTAGTAGTCACTTGCAATAATAAATTGAAATAGAGATGATACCAGGGAATGTCCAATGTTTTGATTCCTTGTCCAGCAAATCATTTGGTTCTTAGCATGGAAACACCACCACTTTGAATATCCATTCAATAAAACACTACACACAAAAATCATATAGAGCATCAAGCTAGTATCTTATACAAACGCATCTAATCTCACAAATGGAAGGCTACATTCATACAAAAGTCTAGTTGAGAAGACTAACAAAGCTCCACATCTCACTGAGTTACTAAATAAACAATCCAAAACAAGTGGAATAACACTGATCTAAACATGAAAATCTAACCCTTAACTTGCTCATCTCCATCCATTCATCCATAGATAATGAAATCCAACCGAACACTCACCACCAACAATAGTTAAAAAAGACAGTCATATTCACCCGCCTATGGCTCAGGTGAGGGCATTCTCTTAGACCTTTTCTTTTTCTCTGATAAAGCCTTAGCAAAATCCTCAATAATTCTCTGTTGTAACTCAAGAAAAATCTGTGTTCACTTCATCTCCATTTCTATCCTCATTGTCTCTATCTCTCTAGCCATTTGCATTTTCATTTGCTCCATTCTAACAAACCCATCTACCAATACCTATACTACTGCAGCTAACTCCTTCATCAACTCATTTTCCTTTTTCTTCCTCATTTCTTCACTCCCCCTCATAACCCTACCAGTAGCTCCCACCCTACCTCCATAATTAGGCTTTAGGTATGGGCTCGGGCTCGCATTTACACCCATATTAGGACTCCCACCATCCTTTTATATGGAGAAGGCTCGACTCCATGCAAGTGTGACTGAGAGGGAAGGAACGGTGGATATGGCTGCTTTGATAGGGAGATGACTGAGGGAGATTGTGGTTCCGTAAGGGAGGTGAGGGAGAAGGCAATGTGAAGTGTCTGTGTGTTTGAGGCAGAGTCACATGGGTCGTGACTGCAAAAGCATCTCTTAGATGTTTTTGCAGTTGCGTCTGAACCGCTGGTTTATTGGTGGAACCCACAGTAAAAACTATGGTTCTGTTTGATAATAAATGTGTTTGGCTCTGCGGTGAGGCTCAACCACAGGTTCAACCGCAAAGCCAAACACCATCTTAGTGATGAATGTTAAGTAACAATTTCACCTAAAAGTTTAAGCTATTAGGTGAGACATCAGAATATGATTTATATTACTCTCTAACACCCCTATCAAGTGAAAGCCTTTTGGGATTGAAACTTGCACACAAGCTCACACTACCTTGTGCTTGATTATATCAAATAGAATGAGGGTGGTGAGATTCGAACTCGTGACCGCTGGGTTAACAAGGCTCTGATACCATGTTAAAGAATCATCTCACTTGAAAATTTAATCTGTGAGGTGAGATTTCATAATATGTTTTATATTATTCTCTAACTATGAACACCTTCTTGGTATATTCTACACTCGTAACCACCATTTCTACGTTTCAAGATGATCAATAATTGCGTAAACATTATTGTTTGTTAAATTAAAAGTAAATGACAACAAATATTTGGTTGATTCGGCACTTACTAGACCCGACCAATCCATTCACCAACATATTCGAGACCTGACCCACATCAAATTATTGAAAAAAATCTTATTTCCCCCAAATAATTAATTCATCCATTCAACCTCTATCTCGAGTCTTGAGCTCTCCATATCAAATCTTATAAACATGCCTGCACACATTGTCAAAGCTCCATTGACAGTCGATTTGATCAACAGTAGAACTCGACATGCACCATTATTTTACTTCGAGCCCTTTTTATTTCCATGTAGCTGATGTAGTAGAATTTACGACTTCCGTTAAAAAAGGGAAGAAAACAACGATGAAATGCTAGTATGAAATAACAGATTTCCAGTCGTATTTATAGAGAATTGTGCCATTAAAAGTGAAATCTGTCACTGCGCAGCTGTTTTTTTCTTTTTTAATAATGAAAAAGTCAATTGACATGATGTAGAATCGTAGAAGTTGACAGAGTAATTTAGCCTGTAACGATTAACCATCATTAGAAAGATATTAAATTCGAAAATCAATTGATCAGACCCCCAGAAGATGTTGTCGAGATCGAAAGATAACAGAGATTGAAAAGATTAACGAAAAAGACAAGGCTCAGATGAGTGCGATGGTGCAACACCATTTGGCCAAGCATGTGGAGTTATCTCTACCAGCAATTGTTGATTGCCCGGAACTGATTCCGGTCGTCGTGACTAATTATAAGAGGGTCTTTGCATGCGGTGAGATCTTGATCTGTGCAAGCAAGAACTCAAGTTAAGTTATTGTTCTCAAAGTATTTTTTGAATAAATATTTTCTAGATATTTTTCATGATTTTCCACTATGCTTAGTAACCATCAAAAGAAAACGATACCATCACTTGAAATTGCTTCCCAACCCTACGATTATGATATTTCCCTTACAAATTCGTAATATCCAGTGATATATATATATATATATATATATATATATATATATATATATATATATATATCGATACCATCACTTGAAATTGCTTCCCAACCCTACGATTATGATATTTCCCTTACAAATTCGTAATATCCAGTGATATATATATATATATATATA
Source organism: Salix caprea (assembly GCA_964035475.1). NCBI lineage: Eukaryota > Viridiplantae > Streptophyta > Magnoliopsida > Malpighiales > Salicaceae > Salix > Salix caprea. The sequence continues at coordinate 6,940,509 of OZ037748.1, read as the reverse complement.
TATATATATTAGGCATAACAATCCCTCTCTCCAAAATAAAAATTTAGGAGATTTCTCATGAAAAGCTGTCATAATTCCAATAAAAAATGAAGATTGTTTAAATAATTATATTGGAAGTCTAATGGTTCACGTCTTCAATCATTGAATAAAAATATAGGATCAGTTCAAGTCTTTTTCCTCCGCTGGTCTATTTATATGATCAGTTAAATAAAATATATTTAATTAAATTTCTTAAATAATAATCAATTTTGAGCTCAAATTTTGATTATGAAGCAGGAGATTCTGCCTGCAAAATTAGCTATTAATTAATATTTATTTTTAGATGACAACTAAATCTTAACCGTTAACCACAATATAAAATTCATTTGCTTCATAAAATAATTTATAACATTTATTATTTCAAATGTGATTTTTTTTTCACTTGACAGACTGGTCGGTGTTTGATACTGTATTTTAAAAATATTTTGGAAAAAAAATTATTTTTATTTTAAATTAATTTTTTTTTTTGTGTTTTTAGATCATTTTCATGTGCTGATGTCTGAAATAATTTTTTTAAAATAAAAAATATCATTTTGATGTATTTCTGAACAAAAAGTATTTAAAAAAAAAACAATTTCAACACATTCCCAAACACCGACATAGTCTTTATAGTTAATTTACATGTTTTGTTTTTCATATCCATTTTAATAGAAAATAAATTTATTTCCTTATAGAAAAAGATTTTGAATTATTTATGTCCTTAATAGTTAGTCACTTTGATTTTCGACTACATTTATATTATTTAACCGAAATCAATAAAATGATTATAGATATTTGGTTCACCCTTGAATATCAAAGGAAATCAAAAGATGCAATATATTAATTGCTAAGCTGAATATTAAATCTATTATTTTTAAAATCTAAGTTCAATTATTTGCTAAGTTGCTTACACAAAAAGTAAATAGTTATTACAAGGAAGCTAGTTTTAACATTAATTTTTTATTATTAGTGTAGTAAATTAGAGGAGTTGGTATCTAATTTGCTTTTATATCATTCTTAGAGATCGAATTCTATTTATAATTCAATTCTTGACATTTAAAAAATAAATTTTTTAAACTGAATTAAATTCAAAAAATTATAACAGTCTAGCCGTAAATCCAAAAATTTTAAAGTTTAATTCTTTGCTAGACCACAAAAATCTAATATCGAAACTTTGCCATATATATATAATTGCAAACTTAGATTCTATGATAATCTAAAGTTAAGACTCATTTTTATTATATACAATGAATCTATATTCAATACATATATATACACACACACACACATACACACACACACGCACAAATTTTAGGTGGAGCTCAAATATGCTACCATCCTATGACTGTACTCTATTTTTTTATTTTATTAATATGAGTGTTCAAATTAGCTTGAGTATATCTCTATTAATTCCATGGGTCCTGAAGTTAACGACTATATAAGCTTATAATGGTCATCATACTAGTAACTACAGGGCTCGAACTTGAGATCATAGGATAGCAAACCCCTGAGTCCCAAGCTGCGTGCATCTCGACTAATCTCATGGGTCCTGAAGTTAATAATCATGTAACCCTGAAACAACAATCATATTAGCAGCCACATGACTCGAACTTAATATCACAGGGGAGCAAATTCCTGAGTCTCAAGTTTGTATCATTGGACCATTTAGTGGTTTATTGTTTTGTTAAAAAGAATTTATTTTTTTAATTTTTTTTTTAAATACAACGTTAAACAATAACATAAAGATAATGAGGTTAACAGCTTGGAAATCATGAGCACAGTGGAATTAAATAATTGGCAGAGAAGAAAGTGACGACAGCAGGGTTTCAGATAAACATTAGCCGGGCTAGTTACAGGCTGGGATGATATTGTCATTGCCTTGTTCCAAGACGACATTAGTTAGTAATTTGGATTATTGGATCATTATTACCCGATAGAAGACACCACTTGAACCGATCTAGAAAAAGTTAGCCAAACCCTAATAATGGCTGATCCAAGAAAAGACCGTCACTGCAATCGTGGCCATGAAAACAAGGAGAGCTCTCACGATTGAGATTCCAGTCTCGAGCTGAGACAAGAACTCAATTATCAAGCGATCTAGTGACGATGCCTTCTCATTAAACTCACACACGTGTGCTGCAGAGTTATTCTCTCTCGGGATTATATTTGCAGGGTTTTCGTCTGCTTCAACTGATGGGGTCTCCTTGATTTGGTAGAATCTCTGGACTGTTTCTCTAATGGAGTTTTGACCAGCCATCTTGTCAAAATCTAAGGGAGCCTCTGTTTATGGTCCACTGGCTTCTGAAATCACAATCCATTCAAATGAGCTGTTTGGTATCTCTGATCGTTCATTCCCCCTGTAAACAGCTGTGTTTAGCGAACAGTTTTTCTTTTTGAAATCATATAATACAAGTATAGCACCACAAAATCTCGCCCATCGTGTAAAATCTATGGTTGGAAGTAGTGTTTCGGTTGGTGATTTGTTTTTTCAATGGAAAATGAAATGTTTTGGTTGTGAAGTGTTTCAATACACTGTTTTGGGTTGTACTGTTTATATATATTAATTCAAAAAAATAGTTCAAATCCAAAAATAAAATTATTTAGAATTGTTCAATTTAATCTAAAAAAAGATACTATAAAATAATTTTTCTTAACAAAATTATGAATATGTATAATATTACAAGACTGTCATCATCAATCTCGCAAGGTTATTACATTCTCTGATTGCTTTGAAATTTTAATATAATATATATAAATATGGCAAGAGACTCATCGTAAAATTTTATCTCCATCTAACGGTCGGATTAAGAAATATAATTGATATTGTATTTCTTTTTATTATTTAAAAAAAAATACTATTTGGCCGAAACAAAATGGGCAGAACAAAACTGGAACGTTTTGGCCAGTATTTAGCAAAAAAAATACAGAACGGATCAAAATTTAAACTGAGATAAAAACGACGTCGTTTTGTCTCATTTTTTTAATTGGTACGAACAGCAGAATCAAAACGAAAAATACAACCCTTATAAAAACTATGATTTATAACTTTATTAATTCATGCTCTTTTTCTATTTATCAGGTGGATAACACCCATGACCTCTACATAATCTCTCATTAAAGATCAACTAATCATTAAGGTTTTTCTCTAACTTTGTGCAAGTTGGACACTCATAACAATGTAAACAACCATGAGATTTAAGGGGTGTTTGACACTGCGTTATAAAAGTGTTTTTGAATTTTTTTTTATTTTTAACTTTAAATTTAAAAAAAATATTAGTGTTTTTAGATTATTTTGATATGCTATGTCAAAAATAATTTTTTTTAAAAAAAAAACATCATTTTGATACATTTATAAACGAAAAACATTTCCAAAAACAACAGCAACCATAATCTCAAACAAACACCTAAGGATTTGGAACTTCATCTTCCTCAGCTTTTTTCTTCACTACTAACACAAAATTATGCAACACACTACACTACCTTTTCAAACTAGTTTCTCATGATTTTCCTTATTAATTTATACATCAAAGGATACACAACCTTTCAAGTTGACTTGTTTTATATGAATTCTATCCTAATACATGATAAAGATTTGAACATGTAGATTTTTTGAGCATGTTTTTTTTTACATTAAAAAAATAATAAATGTAAATAGAGAAACTTATGCATGCATCAAATTAAAGAAATTATGAGCCATTTTTTAAATAAATTTTACAAAAAAAAATTAATAAATAAATAAATATGTAATTGAAATTTTTTGAGAAATCAATGTAGGTCAAGATATTTAATATTACAACACAAGTTATTTATTTGGGTGTTCCTAATAACTTGTTTGTTAATAGAAATCATCACATATAAAGTTTATTGAATAAAATAAAAGAAAAAACATACAATGCAAGGTTGCATATATTAAAAGTTGTGTGACAGAATTCATAATGAATCTATATAAAATATATATAAAAACACACATTACGCATGAATTGTACTCAACTTTTTTTAAAAATAAAACACCTAATATAATTAAGCAATAATCACTATTTCAAAAAGGTTGAATAAGACAAACAGATCATAGAAAAGAGGAATTAATTAAAACAAAGATTTAGAAATATTTAAAAAATATATATACATAGAAACATTATAATAAAATAATCTTTTAAAAAAAAGAAAAATGAATAAGACTCTACTAGGCCTAGAAAGCTAGGTTGAGCATCTGGCCATACCATAAAGGGCTCACATGTAGATCTTTATGTTTTTTTTTAATTAATTGGGCTGATGATTTATTGTTTACTCTAATTCTCTATATATAAAAAAACAATTATGATAACACCGTTTATAGGTGTTCTGAATATGACTATTGGTGTGGCTGGAAAAATAAAACTTATATATATATATATATATATATATATATATTCTATTTTAACTTATTTTTACTCAAGATTTTAAAAAATAAATCATAAGAAGCTTATTAAAAAACCAACATCAAACATGCCAATAAAGCGGCTGAATCTGATTTGGTCCGTTGAGGTGCCTAAAAATTAAAATTGGGAACCGCTCAATTCCAATTTGTCTTATATTGGGTAGAATAGAATAGAAAATTTGAACGTTACCACCTCTACCTTTCGAATCTCAACGGCTACTTCTCTCCTGACAGAGCCCTAATTTGTACCGTTGAAAACCCATATATGCATTGTTACTTTCTTCCCCCATTTTCAAATCCTTCTTCAGATTCCTCAACATCCCTGACCCTCTCTATCAACTGGGCTTGTTCCTTCTCAACAAACTCTGTCATAAATTCGGTTTCTTCAGCCTTACTTCTTTTTCATTTTATCAAACAAGAGTGGGTTTTTTTTCTTCAGTGCTGCAGAGCTGACCTATGGAGAAAATACTCAGTGCAGTGGAGAATATGCAAGAAACACCAATTAAGATCCTGATTCAATCAAAACCCAACAATTTGGAATGCATAACACCATCAAAGGAAGATCAAGAGATGGATAAAAAATCTGAAAATTCAGGCAAAGATTTGCGCAAAAGTGGCACCCCAGATCCTCTCAAAGTTCCCAAGGCATTTAAGTACCCTGAAAGGTACAGAAGCCCGACTGATCTTATGATCTCACCCATTACAAAGGGCATTCTTGCGAGAAACAAAAAGGGCGGTGCGCTCTTGCCACCAAGTTGGAATCAGCCTAAGGTATGAATAAAATCCGTTGCTGGTTTTTTTTTTTATTATTATTTCTTGATGAACTAATCATGGGATTATTTAAAGTATATGATACTAGATGCCAGTTCTTAGTGTAGAAATTCCTTTATTTCTGTTATATGAAGTTCTGTCTTCTTCTTGGTTTTTGTCAATGCGGCAGGTTCAAGATGTAGAAATTCAGGAAGTGGTGCCTTTCAAAATTGAGTTATAGACGTTGGCAAATAGAAAGCTAAACCAGATGGTTTGGTTTCTTTTAATCAGATGGATTCTTGAGCTTTATGAATTTGTCTGGATAAATCGTCTTCCATTTCATTGCAATGATTTCAATTTGTTTGTAATAACTCTATTTCATACTTACGTTCATGAGTTGGATCGGTTCCTCTATTTGAAGGTAAGATCATTAAGCAGATGAGATGAGATTCAATATGATTTGCCTCCTTTTGGAATGTAGAAAAGAATTCATGTGAGGACTGATTCCTCACACGAATTCCTCTATAGGAGCTTTCACAACAATAGAAGCCATGTTCATCATAAAAAAACCATGGTAATTTTCTTGAAATGGTGAAGCTTGTAACATCATAAAATGTGTTCACCCAGTAAGGTACTCTTGATTTGGATAATGTTCCACAAAATGCTACACATCAAATTCAAAATGAATTTTTACATGTTTTTGCTAGAAATGTTCAGTCTTCAATTCATCATGAGAATATGATTCAAAATTTTGTTTAATTGTTAATAAAATTTAAAATGAATGTAGAAGAGATTAAATGACCTTTTGTTATTAAGTTTGTTGATAGAAGTGGATTTATATGAGAATTTGTTTTTTGATATAATGCATGTTAAAGGTACAATTGCTTTTGCTCTTAAGGAATATTATTCTCTGTTTTATCTCATGATAATCTTGATATTCAAAATATTTGAGGTTAACAATATGAAAATGGTGATAATAAATATGTGGAAAGTGGGAATGGATTGCAAGTTTATTAATTGATAAATATAATGTGTTTATTGTTTAGCCCATAATTGCAATTGGCTCTTATTGTTATAACTAGTGAAGTGTTTGATGTTCACACTTTCTTTTAGAATTTGATTAATCAAGAAGCTAACAAAGTTGGTGATTTCTAGCAATATGGAGATAGTAGATGGAGTTTGCACTTCAAATCAATTTGCAGTGTGATAAAAATAGCTCTTATAGGGCAACCTGATTTGTTCTTTAGAAAATTGCTTCAAATAGTTTTACATTTTCTCAACATGGTGATGTGATTTCCATTTAAGTTGTTAATGTTATTTAATTTTATTTTCATCTTACATGTATTAAAAAAATATTATAGGGATCGGTATATGTTATCATTTCAAAGTTATAACATATAACTCGTAAGGAAAAAAATTATCTTTAAATAAATAATAGAGGATACTTTTGAAACGCTTTAAATTATGAAATTTTTGTTGTTGTCAATGATGAATCATTTGTCCTCTATGTTTTATTACTTTTCAGTAGTGCAACTAGAATGTTTATGTTATATCTTACAAGATTCCAGCGACACCATGTTAGTTTAGATGCATTTCTAAACAATATATTTGAACCAAAAAAATATAAAAATCAAATATCTCTCAACAAGATGAACATGCGCTCTAGATTTAGATAAAAAATAAAACTTAAAACGAGAAGAAAATACTAAAATATGAGATGAGGAAGAGCATGTTAAAATCTAAATAAATCAAATTAGAAACTCTTCATTCATCTCTTATATTATGGTGAATTTTGAAAGATAAAAGGTTGAAGAACTGATTTTCACTAAGAAAAATCAAATTCTTAATGTAGCTCAAATTCTTCTTCTTATACTTTGAGCACTGAATTTTGTAATAAAAATAATTAATACTAAGTGCAGGTTATAGAGATAACATTTTAAACCTAATATTTATTTCTTATATATGTTATCCTCAACTTTTCATTATATCTACATACCTACCCCGCATAAGTTCTTCTTTTTCTTCACTGTTACAATATTAACTATCAAGTGAAGACAAACTAGTTTTCGTGTTCGGAAACTAAATCTTATATGTCAGAGTTTAAGCATATCTACTCATACTTTCCCTACCACCTCTTTAGAACTTGTACCTTGAAAAGTAAGGTGGGTGAACCTAGTTTGCACATGAATGATACAAAATACTTTGAACATTAGAAGAAATTTTGCATGAATTAACTTCCAAACATAATAATCATAAAACATGGGTTACATCTGATTTCTTAAAATAGAAAAACCTAGTTGAGGGTCTCAACTTACAAGGTTTTAGGCAAATCAATGGGCTTCTTCTGTATCCAGAATGAAATTCTTTTTACTTAAGCTCTAAATCAATATTAATTTTAATCTAAATTGAAATATATTCTTAAAAAAATTATGAAATCTTAGAAGTATATTTTAAGTCTTAAGAAGATGACATCAAATGTTTTTAATTTTTTAACTTCTTAGATTTAAGTCCTTAGTATATAATTTAGAAAAATTTATTAAAATCATAAATGTATACATATTAAAATGATTGAAAAAAGATATTTAGTCTTGATTTTTAAAAACACCTTTAGGGATCAAAAAAAAAGAAAAAGATACAATACAAACATTAATTACACTCAATAATATTATAGGAAAAGACCTCAAAACCTTCCTTAAAAAAACTTAACTTAGGATGGACCCATCTAGATTGATCATTGACCCGAACCAATATAAAAATAATAATTTCTATTATAGTTTTATAATACAATTTTGGAGTCATCTCGAGTAAGACCCAGATTACGGGGCAAGTTTACCGTTAACTAGAGTCAACATAAGGATAGAAGGGGTTGTTATCATTATAGTTTTAAATTCTAAATAGAGGGTTGACCTGAGGTAAGCTATATCATAGGTCGGGGTCGGGTTGACTATTGACTCGAGTCAATGTAAAGATAAAAATATTATCATAGTTTAAACCCTGACTCGAAGGTCAACCCGGGATAAAGCCTAGGTCACGAGTTGGGATGATTAACCCAAGTTGACCCAAAGCAATGCAAGAATAAAAATAATTATTATCATAATTTTAAGATCCCAACTTCAGGGACAACCTGGGGAAAACCCCAAGTCACCGGTTAGGAAGGTCAGACCGAGTTGACCTAATTCAACGTATAGATAAAGATAGTTATTATAATAGTTTAAAACTCAACTTGAGGGTCGATCTGAGATAAGTTTTAGGTCACGGGTCAAAAAGATTGACCCATGTTGACCCAATTCAATATATAGATCAAAATAATTATTAGTATAGTTTTATAACCTAAATTGAGGCTCTAATTAGGAAAACAACCAAGGGCATGGGTCAGGAAGGTTAACTTGGGTTGAACCAAATTTCTTAAAAAAATCAAAGCAACCTAGTTTTGACACAAAATAAAATAAAATAAAAAAGTTGATGAATTTTTTACATGTATTTTATCGCAGGTTAATTAGATCATAAGTCGACACAAGTTTATGATCAAATCTTGTTATATCAATCATTCTTCTATTTTTTTTAAAACTTTAAACCTTTTTAGTTTCTAGATTGGATGGGTCCCATTTGTATCTCTCAAACACAAAGTAAAACAAATTATTCACCGCACTACAAAACATAACAAATATAATATAAGAGAGTTATTTATCCATTCTCATCAACTCCATCATGTTAAATCTATTCAAACACTGCCTAAAGGTAAAATTCAGTTAGTTAAGAACCTCGAAGTACATGTTGTCATAACCAACTTTTGTCTTCCAGCTGATGATATGGTTACTCTCTAAAATGACGACAACAGAATCAGTTAATTACCGAAATCTTCTCCCATCCTTCCTTTCTGCCCTTTTACACACGTAAACCCTGCACTTTCCCATATATCCCTGTCTCAACTCTTTCTTGATCCTTTTCTATCTTAAATCAATTCTTTTCTGAGAGGCATTTCAAGCTTTTGGGTTATCATATCACATTGTGATCGATAGATTCAAGTAAGTTTTTCTTTTTCTTTTTTCTCTTTCAGTTTGATGTATATGTCTGTGTTTGTTCTGTTTTTCATTTTATTTTTTAAAATGTTTCTTAACAGAACCTCGTTGTTCAATATGGAATACTTGTGAGAGCTCGGAATTGACATGGAACAGATTTCTTCTGCTTTGAAAACAAAAATTTTCTAGGAAGCTTTAGGAGAAGAAAGATCATTTTTTTTTTATTTACTGTGCTTGACAAAGCTGAAACTGCAGGTATATTTAGTGATCAAGACGTTTTACATTGTTAATGCAGCAAAGTTCTAATTTTATAGCCCATTGATTGGATAATTATGGCCCATATATTGATTTGTGTTAAAGTTCTTAGGATTATACTGAATATAAAGGGACTAGTTCTGACACAGCATCTGTTTATACGTGCACCCTAATTCTGAAACTGGAAATTACAAGCTCTGAAAGTCTGTTAGAAGTGTTAAATATGCTGTAATTTGGTGAGGATGGTTTCCTTCTTGATTTGCAGCTTGAATTCCTATTCCTGGGCAGCATAGGGAGCTTGATTTCAAGTAGTTTGATCAGACAAGCAATACCATATAGCTGGTGAAGGTGGTGGTGTAAGTAGCAATCATCTAAAATATTTTGATGGAAGGAGCGAGCAAATAATAGATTTTGAGGGAAAAGTAGCAAACATTTGAAAACTTTTGAGGTTATGATTGACGAAAAAGCTCTTCTTAATCTCGAAAGATCACGTTCTTCTGCATCCGATTCTTCATCAAGATCTAGTGAAGAAGATTTTGGGTCAGCACAAGGATGGGACAACCTGGAGCGTACGATCCCAATAGGATCCCATCATCTATTTTCGCCAAGCCTAGTAATCCTGCAGAATGGAGCGTGGCTTCAAATGAATCATTGTTCAGTATTTACATGGGGAATGGTAGCTTCTCAAGAGATCATGTTTTCATGATGTATAAATCGGGAGAACTCCCCAGGTTTGATGAGACAGGCAATTCTTCAACAAGTTTGAGCCCTGTCGATGAAGTAGAGAACAATGGTAGAGAGAATGAAGATATATCAGTGGACATAGATGTGAAGGGAGAAGAATCAACTGATTCTGAAGAAGAGGAACCTGAATTAACAGCTGAGATCAGACCGAGAAAAAAGGAGGTTCCGGATGCAGCAGAGAGAATTAGTTGTCAGGAAAAGATGCATCCTGTTGAGGAGGTTCAAGTTTCCTTCTCCAGCAGTAACAGATCATTTCACTTCCCGTTGTAAGTTTCCTGACAATCTATCCTGCAGAATAAAATGGTTTTTGTTTGAAGAATCTATCAGGAATGGGTACTCAAACGCATGCATATCACCACTATGTGTCCACAAAGGGTGTGGCGTGATGGCAAAGAACTTATGATTTGCACAGCAGGTCTCGAGTTCGAGTCAGAGCGTGCACCTTTTATAAAAACCTGGGACAACCAGAGTTTTATTTACTCGACTGGGCCCACAAAGTGCGCTTTCCGGGGGTGGAGTTTCCATGCATAAAAAAAATAATATCACCACTATGTCCCTAATGTTCCAACTTGAATTTAGATTTGATTGCTTGCTTGTGCTGCTATGAGACCTTGATTATCATTCTTTTTTGCGTGGGAATATACCTCCAATTCTTATAGGCTTGCATAGTGAGATTGTTGTTTAGCTAAATTTCTCTATAACATACCATCTTATGTTGAATTTTGACATAAATTGTGAGTTTCATTCCCCTCTGACAGTGATCCACCATGTAAGACTAATAAGAAAGGTTACATTTTTTTCACATAAATTTGGAATTCTGGATTTCCTCAAGTACAATATGCCCTTTTCCTATCATGCATTATTAGGCCATTTTGATTTCTTAGTTCTTCTGCGTGCTAAGCCAGCCAATGTTTGCGTGTGCTTTATTGGATAGGTAGCTGAAGCTAACAATAAACTTCATTTCAGATTGGACGCTACCTCAGGAAGAACTTCTTCTTTTAACGAGGTGATGAGGAAGCATTCCTCGGAGAAGCACTTAGAACAGCAGTCACAGCCAGCAGAAACCCCTGGAACAACCCAAAAAGCTGCGGGGAATAGTTGGTTTGCATGCTTCTCCTGCTGCTCACTTGGCTGCTGAGAGAGAGTTCTGCAAAAATATTCTCTGCAGTCATTGTTTCTAGCTTTGGTTAGTCTTCTCCCATTGCAGAACCTTAGAGCTTATGTTAAGGTATATATCACCATACAAACTCAGTCTTCATTCAATTCTGTGGGAGAAGTTTGGCTTTAAAATTTGAGAAAAAAGGTCAGAATAAGAATTATCTACAAAGATGTATTGATTTAGAAATTCCAAGGGACAAACTTAGGTTTGATTCTTACATTAGATTAATTGTGACTGATATCTTGACAGCATATCTTTAGTTTGTATGTCTTTTGTCCAAGGTGCCAGTGTCAGTCTCAAATAGAAAAAGAGAGGGTGAAACAAGTGCTTTGTAGCCGTTGATCAATTGATGATCCTTGAGTTTCTCTGTATTGATTATTTGTAGTGCAATTTTTGCTCAATGGATTTATGGAAAGGGAAATCAGGCTGCTTATAAACTCTTTATTCATTTGTGAAATTTTGTAATTTAGTTGCCATGAAATGTTTAGATTTCATTTCATATTTGAAAACAACAATGATATATATCAGAAACTTGAGAATGACTTGTCAACCGTGGTGTACTTGCGGGAAATTTCTTGCCGAGAAATTGTGCACCCCCGGGATTAGTCGAGTTTCGGCCCGGATACTCAGTGCTAAATCCAAAAAAAAAAAAAAAAGACTTGTCAAAATATGATCAATCTGAACAAATTCAAGCCAAGTAATAAATAGCAGCTTTTTTATTCTTCTTCTTCCAGAGAGATCAGCCATGCAATAGTTTTGTCAATAAAGTAAACTGCAAAAATGACAAATGATGATTTTTTTTTCTTTAGAGGAATTTAGAGGTTATGGTCCTGTTTGTTTTTGTATTTGAAAAGCGTTTTTGAAAAAAAAAATATATTTTTTTTAACTTTAAATTAAACAAAATAATGTTTTTAGATCATTTTCATGTGATGATATCAAAAATAATTTTTAAAAAAATAAAAAAAAAATCATTTTAATATATTTCTAAACAAAAAACACTTTTAAAAGCAACTTCAACCACCGAACACTATTTGTAGTTCAACATATCTTGTTTAAATTCTTTTTGCACAAAAATTATTTCATGTTTGAAATCAAAACTTATAAAGAAATATAGACAAGGACACACCTAAATTCTCATCTTAAAGGTTATGAATATAACACCCGTTGGAATTCTTCAAGGTGATGTCACTCCTGCATCACTCTGTCACAATCATTTGATAAAAAATGTGTAATTGAAGATTAAGAGCCCACAAGGGATGGGATTGTAATTAAAATAAACTAATAAAGCAGCCAATGTAATAATCTGCTTTTATAATAAAAGTATGTTTGTTGATAGCCCGATAAAGATACTTGTTCCCTTTGCTTCACACCTTTATAGTTGTAGGCCAGTCCAGCCTACACAAACAGAGGCTAACGGATCACAGGATAACGACGTCAATTTCTCTGCTGTGTTTATCTTTGATATTATTATAATAATAGTTGTTTTTTTTAAAATAAATTTATATTTATACTTGATATCATTATATTGAAATAATACAGAATTATAAAATAAAATTTAAATTAAATTAAAAAAATTTAAGAAATTCAAAAGTGTTTTTTGAATATAAAAAATTAATTTAAAGTGTTTTCTAAAAATATAAAAATAAACACACCAAATCATTTTCAGGACGACTTTGAAATCAAGTTTTCTAAAAACATAAATTTATTTACTTAATATTAACTATTTTATGTTTTTTTTTCTGATATTTATAATATGTTTTAATAAAAGAAATATACATTTCCATATAAATTTTTATATATAAAAATTATGGATTACTATATTTCTAAACACCTCTAAGTGTCTGTTTGAAAATGTGATTGTGGTTATTTTTTAAAGTTTTTTTCGTTTAGAAATATATCAAAATAATATATTATTTATTTTTTAAAAATTATTTTTGATATTAACACATGAAAATAATTTAAAAACATCATAAACATTTAATTTAAAGTCAAAAAAATAAAAATATTTTTTTTTCAATTTTTTCAAAAAATCTTTTAAAATGCAGCTACAAACATGTTCTAAAAGCAAACGACGGCTCGTTGGAAAATAAGACTCGACCATTTTTCGCTTTAAACGACTGATCGCGGTTATTCAGGACCACGTGAACTGTCACTAAACAAAAAGGGGGCAGGTGGCCCTCACCCTCACCTTCTGGAGGACATCCCACGTGGAATTCTTTATCAACAGCCACGTTTTTAACTTTAAGGAATCTTTTTCTTCTTCTTTTTACTCTTTTATAATTTTAATATTTCTTTTTAGGGAACGATAAAGAGAGTGGCCTGGCCAACCACCATAGCCCTTAAATCACTGTTTGAAGGTATGGAGTTGTTTTTTAAAATATTTTTATATTTTGAAAAAATTATTTTTGATATAATAAATCTAAAATTATTTAAAAATTAATTTAAAATAAAAAAAATCAAAAACATTTTTAACAACATTCAAAATGACGGGGCTGCTAGCATTTATTGACCACCTGTGGACCCCAACTACTTCCCTAGCCCCAGCATGTCCCGTGGACCCCGCCTCCACTCCCTCTGCCACAGACCTCCGTCCGTAGACATGCCAAAAAGACGAGCCTCGATTTAGTCCCCTAATTATCATCACATTACATTTTTATATGATTTTTAGCAAGGTTGTCAATACCGTTTTGATTGTCGTTCCGGTTTTTTTATCGAAATAAAATGTTTTGGTTTCGAAGTGTTTCGGCGTGCTGTTTTGAGGTTATACTGTTCATATATAATTATATATATATATATAAAAAAAAATTAAAATATTAATTTAACAAGTATAATTTAGATTCAAGATAAATTAACTTTAAATTATACAATACAAACATAAAGTCAAACAAACATAATCTCAAAATTAAAAACATCTCTAAAATTCCAAAATATTATGATAGTAAAATATTCTAAAATAAAAAAAATATTATGATTTTGAGCCGGAACGGTACCGAGGCGTTCCGGCCGGAATTTAGCCTGAATTTCCAGAACAGGACGGAATTAAAATCGAGACAAAAACGACGCTGTTTCATCTCAATTTTTTTAATAGCACGGAACGTTTCGGCCGGAACGGAAAAGAAATTAACAAGCCTGATTTCTAGAGCTTTTTCTTCATTTAGTTTAATATTAAAAATTACAAATAGAACTCACCTGAGCCCTCAATATCTTATATTTAATATCATCATATTGTATTATTGATAGACTTATGATGTATTATTTTTTTTAATATTAAATATTACAAAAATCAGATTATCTTTTAATTATTGAAGATATTGAGAGAATATTTGAGAAAATATTAATTTTACATATATAAAAAACACATAAAACTCTCAATTAAGTAATTTTATTAGAGTTGTTAATCAGCAAAATCTGTACAAGATAGAATCATTTGGTAGAATGGAAGGAAAGATGGCATGGAATAAAATAATTAATTGAAGAAATAGTAAGTTGAACGTTTCTTGATAATAGGGGGACTCGAACGAGGTTTGGCACAGAGAAAAATAAAAAGGAAAGAAATGTGAGAGAAGAAGGAAATGAAGAAATTAAAGAAAAAGAAAAGAAAAAACGCGTTTTCCTATGAACACAAACACTGTTGAATCTTTACTCTTTCCTTTTTCTTGTTCTCTCTCAGTGAAAGACCCTAAAATTAGGGTTAGGGTTTTCGAAAACAGAGAAAAAAAGAAAAACCTCTCTGTTCATTCACTTCAACAACTGAAGGAGAGGGGTTTTCAGTGTTTTAGAGACCCTTTTGAGGGTTCTAAAATGGGTTCCTCTTATTTTCTTTCTTCAGTTATCAAGTGGCAATCTTTCACAAAACTGAAGCTTTTCTCTGCCTTCTGTGTCTTATCTCTGTCACTGAACGGTGTCGCTTCATTTGATTCTGACAAATCTGTGCTGTTACAGTTCAAGAGCTCAGTCTCTGATCCTTCAGGGCTTATCTCCGGCTGGAATCTGATCGACACCAACCACTGTCACTGGAACGGCGTGTCGTGTGATGCTAATTCGCGTGTTGTTTCGCTTAATATCACTGGAAATGGAAGCTACAGAGGTAAGAAAAGTGGAGGTGCTATTTTGTGCTCTGCTGATTCTATTGAGCTTTCACTGTACGGGTTTGGGATTAGGAGAGATTGTAAAGGTAGTAAGGGAATTTTAATGGGAAAGTTGATGCCTTTGATTGCTAGGTTAAGTGAACTTAGGGTTCTATCATTGCCCTTTAATGGGTTTCTCGGGTCGATACCGAGTGAAATATGGGGCATGGAGAAGTTAGAGGTTCTTGATCTGGAGGGTAATTTGGTATCTGGGTCGTTGCCGGTTTCATTTTCCGGGTTAAGGAACTTGAGGGTTTTGAATTTAGGGTTTAACATGATAGAAGGAGAGATACCAGAGTCCCTTTCTCGTTGTGATGGTTTGGAGATCTTGAATTTAGCTGGTAATCGTATAAATGGGACAATTCCAGGGTTTGCTGGTGGGTTTAAGGGTGTATATTTGTCGTTGAATCAGCTTGGTGGCTCTCTTCCTGAGGAGTTCGGATATAATTGTGAGAAACTTGAGCATTTAGATTTATCTGGAAATTTCTTGGTTGGAGGTATTCCTAGTAATTTAGGGAATTGTGGGAATTTGAGGACATTGTTGCTGTATTCAAATATGTTTGAAGAAATTATTCCACATAATCTCAGTAAGCTTGGGAAGCTAGAAGTTTTGGATGTGTCAAGGAATAGTCTTAGTGGGTCAGTACCCCCTGAGCTTGGAAATTGCTCTGCGTTGTCTGTGCTTGTGCTTTCGAATATGTTTGATCCGTATCAGGATGCTAATGGTATGAAAGGGGATGGTTTGTTGGATCATTTGAGCTCTGTGAATGAAGATTTCAATTTTTTTCAAGGGGATATTCCTACCAATATCATGACTCTTCCGAAACTGAGGATGCTGTGGGCACCAAGTGCAACCCTTGAGGGCATGTTGCTGAGCAACTGGGATTCCTGTGATAGCTTGGAAATGATCAATTTGTCTCACAACTTCTTCAAAGGAGAAATCCCTCATGGGTTCAGTCGCTGCAATAAGCTGTGGTATCTGGATTTGAGCTCCAATAGGCTCCATGGTGAACTACTCGAGGAGTTTCCAGTTCCTTGTATGACCGTTTTTGATGTTAGTGGAAATGCATTGTCAGGTTCCATCCCCAGTTTCTATAGCAGCAGTTGCCCTCCTGTTCCTTCCACAAATGAGTATCCCTTAAATATTTATGACCCAACATCTGCCTATTTATCATTTTTTGCATATAAAGCTAAGGCAAGAAGTCGTACTATGTCACTTGTGGGAAATGGTGAATTCTCAGTTTTTCATAACTTTGGGGACAACAACTTTACTGGTACTCTCCAGTCCATTCCCATTTCCCCAGTAAGATTGGGAAAGCAAACTGCTTACTCTTTTTTGGCCGGAGATAACAAGCTCAGCGGGCCATTTCCAGGGAACTTGTTTGAGAATTGTGACGGATTGAACATGATGATTGTTAATGTTAGCAATAATAGAATGTCTGGTCAGATTCCAGCAAATATAGGTCCAATGTGCAGATCTCTCAAGCTTCTGGATGCATCTAAGAATCAGATTACTGGGACCATCCCACCAAGTGTCGGTGAACTAGTTTCTCTTGTTTCTCTTGACATGAGTTGGAACCTTTTGCAAGGCCAGATACCATCAAGTTTGAGCCAAATAAGTGGTTTGAAATATCTGTCTTTGGCTGGTAATAGAATAAATGGTTCTATTCCTTCTAGCATAGGGAAGCTGCAAACTTTAGAGGTTCTGGATCTCTCTTCTAACTTGCTCTCCGGGGAGATACCAAATGATCTTGTGAAGTTGAGAAATCTGACTGCTGTTATGCTCAATAACAATAAACTATCCGGGCAGATTCCTTCGGGTTTGGCAAATGTCACTTTGCTCTCATTCTTTAATGTCTCCTTCAACAACTTGTCTGGGCCTCTGCCATCAAGTAACAATTTGATGAAATGTAGCAGTGTTCTTGGAAACCCGTATCTACACCCTTGCCGTGTTTTCTCTCTAGCAGTGCCATCTCCAGACTCTCCAGGAAGGGCTTCCGAGGCACAAAGCTATACTTCTCCATCAGATCAAAGTCAGAATAACCGTAGTGGTGGCTTCACATCAATTGAGATAGCATCAATAGCCTCTGCATCAGCCATTTTTTCTGTTCTTCTAGCTCTTATTTTCCTATTCATATACACCAGAAAGTGGAGTGCGAAGTCGAAAATAATGGGATCTGCTAGAAAGGAAGTAACAATCTTCACAGATATTGGGGTTCCCCTGACGTTTGAGAATGTGGTGCGGGCTACTGGGAGTTTCAATGCAAGTAATTGCATCGGCAATGGGGGCTTTGGGGCCACTTACAAGGCAGAGATCTCTCCTGGTGTTCTGGTGGCAATTAAAAGGCTTGCAGTTGGACGATTCCAGGGAATTCAACAGTTCCATGCAGAGATCAAAACCCTTGGAAGACTCCACCATCCAAATCTTGTCACTTTGATTGGTTATCATGCCAGCGAAACGCAAATGTTCCTCATATATAACTATTTGCCAGGTGGTAATTTGGAAAAGTTTATCCAGGAAAGGTCCACAAGGGCTGTGGATTGGAGGATACTTCACAAAATTGCTCTAGACATAGCTCGTGCCCTTGCCTACCTTCATGACCAGTGTGTGCCACGTGTACTCCATCGAGATGTTAAGCCCAGTAATATTCTGTTAGATGATGATTCCAATGCCTATCTATCCGACTTTGGTTTGGCCAGGCTCTTGGGAACCTCTGAAACCCATGCTACAACAGGTGTGGCTGGGACTTTTGGCTATGTTGCCCCAGAGTATGCAATGACTTGCCGTGTTTCGGATAAGGCTGATGTTTATAGTTATGGGGTGGTGCTTCTTGAATTACTTTCAGACAAGAAAGCTTTGGATCCTTCATTTTCATCATACGGGAATGGTTTCAACATTGTTGCTTGGGCATGTATGCTCCTGCGGCAGGGCAGAGCCAAGGAGTTCTTCACAGCAGGGCTATGGGATGCAGGTCCGCACGATGATTTGGTAGAAGTCTTACACATGGCAGTTGTGTGCACGGTTGACTCACTCTCTACCAGGCCAACAATGAAGCAGGTTGTACGACGGTTGAAACAACTGCAGCCGCCTTCATGCTAGTTGCTTGATAATGTTTATGTTTGATTAACATAGGGATTTTTAGGGGGTAAAAGGCCCATTGTATTTATGCTTTCTTGGTCCTCATTTAGGGCTGCCCGTAGTTAGAGCTAAACTGTAGTCATTCCCACCTGTAAATTGTAATATAGGTTTGCCCCCATTTGTCCAAGTTCTTTCCTCACTTGTGGGATCACTGGTGAATCTGCAAAAGAATGCAGATATTCATTCGCCACGTTGTATACATCTTTCTCAGTCTCCATTTGTTTAATAAAGTCATAGAATCTAGATAGTTGCTGGGAATATGTTTGTGCTCACTTTTAGCAGCAAAAGTTGATCCACGCCTTGCATTCTTGATCAAATCACAACCTTTGCCAAGGCCAATTCCTCAACCTAGAAAGATTAGGATTAGGCCCTTAAGAGTTGCAGTTGGCAAAGAGTGGAACATGGTTTTCACTTCTCCTACACACCAATTTTTGAAGCAGTCCAATACACGCATGGTATTTTGTTAGCGATCAATTGGGTATAAACTTCAGATCAAGAATTCATCTGCTGTCAAATAGGAAAGAAAATAAGCAGGCCAGAGGCACACTTTACCAGGCTGACCTGCTTTACATTAGAAAAAATAATCTTGCATCACGCTACACGACCGAAAATGGTTTAGATTTGAGGCAACAGAAGCTAGTTAGTGACTGGGGAAAAATGGAGATTCAAAAGAAAACTTCAACGTAGATGGTTCCTTTTCCTCGATGTCTTTTTAGCAAGAGAATTTTCATTAAAAAAAGGGAGATGGGTGAACCACTATATGCTTAAGTGGTTGTTCTACATCACCATCACCACCACCACCACCTGCATGCTTGACAAACTCCGCTGGTGAGAGAAAGCTTCCATGGCAAACGCATACTATCCTCACCTCCTCACCTTTCCTATACTGGTAGAGAAAACCTTCTGTGTGTTTCCCGTTGGGACCATCTCCTTTTGTGGACACATATGGCATATCCTCCAGCACATCCCTCACCACCTCCTTAGTTCCATTCTCAGCGACTGTAAGTTTGTTAGATCCATTCTTTTCCACTGCAACTCCGGCAGGGCAACTTGGTTTCTCAGCTAGTGCCAGTCCAGGAGCAGTGATTAATCTCTGCTCGCAATCTGACAAGGACTGGACACTGACAGGGCTTCTTGACTCGGTGCATTTGTTCATTCCTGTATTGCAACACACAGAATAGAGGAATAAGAGGTTGGATTAAAGAAACTAAGCTCTTATTCAGATATAAACGGAAATTATGGAAGTTAAGGTGATGTTTATATAATCCAAGAAGATGCCAAATTAAGTGAGATAAACTGGAGCTCAAATTATTTTGCGAGAATGGTGATTATCTCAAAGGTAGATAGATACATTCAAGGCAACAAGAAAAAAAAAGCCATTATTTTCAGGTGTCATATAAGACTGGCACCCACAGCATTCACTAGCATGTGCATGTTCATCAACATTACCTGAAATTCAATGGAAACACTTAATTTGAAAGCCAGAGAGGACGAATTTAGTGGATTTTAAGCTCAAATTTAATTTTCATTAGGGTTTTACGATTTATTTGTAATTTTTTACATTACATTGATGAAAAAAAGTTACATGATTTGGTTTTCCTCCCCTAATATTTCGCAGTTCCTTTCGTTCTCTTATTCAGCTCCTTTTCTTCTCATTCTTAGTTTTATCTCTTTAAATCTTTGTCACGCATCAGAAAGGTGTTCAAAAGGCCAGCTTGTTGCAAGCTGGAAAAGCTAATGAAAATAACCACAGTACACATAATTATTATAATTTCTCCAACAACGTAGATGCCAAAAAGTTTCTAATCGGTCTACTTTCAGAGATTAATCAGGGGGAAATTCTGAATAAGCCGGTTTCAAGCTCGAACAACATTCATACTTATGGCAACTTGATGATAATAAAAGCAATGAAATTTGAAGTAAGCATCAAAGTAACCACAGAAGCAGCAAACGTTTAAAGGAAAAGGGAAAAAAAAAGACATTTTTGTTACCTTGAAGTGGCTGGCTCTCAAATTCTGTAATCCCAGATGATCCAGTCCCTTGTGATTCATGCGTTAATGGCGGTGGTGCTGCTGCTTCTGCTTGTGCTGACAGCCCTTCTACACCAAAGAAAACATTGAAACTCTTACGAAACTCTTTTTGATGGTGATTCCCATTTGTGCCATTTTCTCTCTTATCTTCCTCATCGCTAGTTTCATCCTTCACTGTTTTCGAATTCTTTTGCTTCTCTGTTCTCTTCCTTTTAGCCTCCATTCTCCGAAGTGTCTGCGTCTCTTTCCTCTTCCTCCACTCCTCTGTTGTCTCTGTTGGCGAAGAACAGGTCCTTGAAAGATAATTACTTTCCATATTAGATACCCCAAAAGCGCTTCCATTTTCTGTTGCTGGGTTAATAAAATCTGATGCTATAGAAGATGATCTGGTATTCTTCTTGGCTTTTGGGTCCACGCCAAATCTACCATTCAATGAAAGTCCAAGACTCAGCTCAACATCTTCTTCTCCTTCTTCTCCATTGAGTTTGTGACTATAATGATTCCCAGATATAAATCTTTGCAACAACTCCTTGGGAAAATTGTTGCTCATAGAAATGTTATTTTGCTGTTGGCCGGCTTCAATGCTCTGAAGTTTCTCTGTTTGTGCCATTAATTTGATAATCAAAAAAAAGAAAAGTAATGAAGTCAAAAAGATTTTGAAAGAAAACTACAACCACCCAAATTTTGAAATTTGATTAGGAGCTGAAATCCCATAACTAAGGCAATTTTCAAGGACCAACAACTTCAAATCCCATCATGAACAAACCAGACATTTTGAGCTAACATTTGTCATTTTCTCCATTGCAAAACACAAAACTGCTCTCATTACAAACACCAAAAAACGTTCTTTACTTCAAAACCCAGAATTTGCCAAGAAACCAAAATGAAATCATTGAAACAGACAAATTTAAAAGCTATGGAGAAAGATAATCTGACACGAACGGTAATCAAGCAATAAACAAAAAAGAAAATTTGCAGTAACGTTTCTGCCTCTTGGATGATGATACCAGGTTGTGATGGACCGAATGATAATACCCTTGAGATGGTAAGACTTCTACACGTGGAAGGCATGAAAGCGAGTATACAGCCAGAACCCGCCACGTGGGTGGCGAGAAGAAGTAGCAGATTCCGAGGAGACGCCAATGTAGCGTCGTCACCAGCTCTTTTGCTGTATTTGTCTCTTTTTGCGATATTTCTTTTTTTTTATCTGTAAGGAAATACCGTCATAACAGCACACGTGTCGACATTTAGAACGTGGAGCTTGTTTCCTCCACCACGTGTCCCTCTAAAATCACGGCCTCGTAATGCCGCAAGTTTTCCTCGGGGAAGTCCTGGGAGTCAAATTACGGTCTCTCTCTCTCTCTCTCTCTCTTTTTTCTTTTTTTTTTCTTCTGAACTATTGCATAGGATAATATATATTAAGAGTCACTTGAGAAATATTTATTTTGAAATAATTATTTTATTACAACTATCTAATATACGATAAAATACCAATGTTGTAAAATCCGTTCCGGGTACCGTTCCGGTTTTTTGTTTGGAACGGAACGTTCCGGTTTCGGTACCGTTCCGGGTACCGGTTACTGTTCATATTTATTTAATTATATATATGAAAAAAATAAAATATTAATTTAACAAGTATAATTTAAATTCAAGATAAATGAACTTTAAATTATACAATACAAACACAAAATCAAACAAACATAATCTCAAAATTAGAAACATCTCTAAAATTCCAAGAATAAAATTATTTTTTTTAAAAATAAAAAATAAAAAATGAATTTAATTATAATTAAAAGATCCAGAATATTTGAAATTTAAGCTACTTATTGTATGTTTTTCAAGTAATTCTATGTTTTTTTATGGTTGTTGTATTTGAATTTGAATTTTGAAATTAATTAATGTTACTTATTGTTTTTAATGTTAGAAAAACTTAAAAAAACAAAATAAACACATTAAGAAATAATCAATAAGTTCAAACATAATTAATTAAAATACATTCCATTACAAATAATTCAATCAAATTAATTACAAATTAATACCCCTATTTTTTATGTTAACTATTATTATATAATAATTAACTATTATTATATAATAATTAATAATTAATTATTATATAATAATTAGTATAAAAAGTAAAAACCAATAATTAGTATAAAATATTAAAATCCAGCCCACCCCATATAAATTATAAAACCCTACCCATCCAACCCTACCCATCCTTTCTTCTTCTCTAGCCGCCGCCCAACCCTCATCTTCCTCATCTTCCTCTTCCTCATCTTCCTCTACACAACAAAAACAAATGCTTCCATTCCGAGAGATCGTATACAAAAGCCAAGTCAATGCAAGAGATCTTAATTTTTTTCCGACAAATATTTAGAGAGTAGCAGGTATTTTCAACTGGATTGCCGATTCATGAACTGAAGAGGCCAGCATTCGATTTTCATGCCTGTGTGGTACCCAAGTGGGATAGCTTCCCATGGAGATTCCAAGCACATAGAAATTTGATCCTAGCTGTAATTTGTCTGCAAGTTCTTGAATCGGGGTCGTTTTTGTGTATTTTGTAAGGGGACATGAAACGGCGTCGTTTTGGCTTGACCCGGAACGGAACGCCCGGTACCGGCCGGAATTCGGCCGGATTTACCGGTACTGACCGGAATTTTTACCGGAACAAAAACGTCGCCGTTTTGTTCCGGATTTGCTTCTGGAACGGGGCGTTCCGGCCGGAACGGAACGGAACTTACAACACTGTAAAATACTATTTTGTCTTCTCATGACTTAGTTATTATTTTATTTTATTTTTAATTATGGTAGGCAAGAAAGATCATGAGTGTTCTTGATAAAACAAAGTCCCTTGTTATCTCTCTTCTATTCTCTCTGTAATTTGAACCTTTTTTAGGGTTTTGTTGCGTGCTGCCACATGGTGTTGTCACTGGTGACAAGGCTTCTTCTTATTATTATTGATTTTTATACCTTATTTAGTGTGTTTTCTCTCTCTCTTTTATTTGTCATCTTGCCTTTTAGAGGTATTTGAACCCTTCAATCAAAAACGTGTAAGAAGTGAAAGCTCATGGTATTAAAGCTATTGATGGATTACTAAAAAAAAGAAAAGTGCAAGTTGTTAGTCCACTCGTGGAAAAATATTTACGGATTTTGGATTTTTAGTTCTTTTATATAAAAAAAATTATTATATGATTGTTTTGTAGTATGGTTAATGTTGTTGTTTTTTGTTCGAAAATGTATTGAAATAATAATGTTTTTTGATTTTTAAAAAATTATTTTTTATGTTAACACATGAAAATAATATAAAAACATAAAAAAAAATATTAATTTAAAGTAAAAAAATAAAATATTTTTTTTATTTTTTTTCAAAAATATTTTTGAAATACAATGCAAAACAATCTATATGTTTTATTTGAACATCCTTGTAATGGAATGTTAGTTCATTTTATCTACCATATATAAAATTCAATTGCATTTAAATTGGTTTTAAATTTAGATTTTAAAACATTACTTGATTTCAGTCTAGTAAAATATCTAGTGGAAACAACAAATGATTTCAGTTATCTTAGAAAAAAAAAAAAAAGGAATGTTGATAAGAATTTGCTATGCTTGAGAATTATGAAAACAAAGAAAGTTACTAAAAATGCATTATTTTTTTTGGATGTAAGAAAATTTCATTCCCTAGAAAGTGCTTTTTGTGGACTCAGATGAGCAAGTAAAATCCTGGTTATTTCAGGCTTTTATAAGGGGTGTGCGCCCTGACTCGAACTCGAGACTTGCTATATAGATCGCAAGTCCTCTACCATAATATCACGTCTCTTGCGGACAAAATAACGATAAAATATTGTTGTACTTTTACCTGGTTGAAAGAAAATGATGGTGTTCGATGTTAAAATATTGAAGGAGCAGGATCATAGTATATGAGCTTTCTTTTTTAAAATAACAATGTGAAAAATAGTAATTTTTTTATTGACAAGCAAAAAGATTTTAAAAAATAACATAGATTCATATGTTTTGCGACTGTTTGGCACAGTGTTTCAAAAAGACTTTTGAAAAAAATTAAGAAACAATTATTTTAATTTTAATTTTAAATTAATTTTTTTGTGTTCTTATATCATTTTCATGTGCTAATATCAAAAATAATTTTTAAAAATAAAAAAATAACATTATTTAATGTATTTTTGAATAAAAAATATTTTCAAAATCAATCTCAACTACACTCTGAAATCAATAGTAAATTTTGGACATCACTTGTTAAGAAAAGAAAGTGACTCAGACCCAATAAATCACAACTCACTTACTTTTCTTATTTATTTTTTAATGAAATATTAAAAAGATATTATAATTATTTTTATATCACAATTGATTTATTGAGTCAATCATGTGAATTGAGTCTTGATCAAGTTTAATTAGATCAGTTTTTGTTGGTTTAATTTTTAAATTTGGTGATTAGATCTCGAGTTGCTAAATCTATTTTAAATTTTATTTATTTTTATTAAAATTAAGGAAATTACACAACCTTCACAAGATGAATGTCCTAAATTGGACATTCAAATATTTCTCAAAACCACAAGTTTCATAATTTTTCTTCTTTTTAGGTTATATTGATGGAAATAACAATACTCCAAAATATTCAGCAGGTTAACTATTTCAACAACGCAACCTATAAACTTGTACTATTTTCTCAAATGTGGTGCTAATTTGATAAAATAGTAATAGTTTTACATTGCTATTTTTAAGAGAGAGAAAACTCTAAATAGATATTGTTCATAAATATAAGTTTGATTGTTTGGATTTTGACACGTGTAAAACCCTTGTGATTTTCTTTTCAAGATTTCTATTCAACACCTTTTAAGATAGTGTGTGGTTATTGTCCTAGAACAAAAAGGATAGAAAAAAAAACACAAACATAAATGTGTATGATAGTGGGGTATAGGATAAATTCATTATCTTTGTATCCTATTTAGTTATGATAGATAAGATAAAATAAAATAAAATATGAAAAAGTTTATCTTACATTTAATATGTATTGCTATTAAACTTATATATTTTTAAATATAAGTAGATATTTTTTTATTTTTTTTTAGTTTATAATAGGTGTTGAAATTAAAAATATTATAATAATTATAATTATTAAAAAAAAAAAAAGACTTGCATGGCGAGGTGACCCAAAACTGGATTTACCTAGGTTGTGGATTGTTCAAATTTTACAAAACTAGAGCAAGAATTGACTCGACCTAATCCGATAAAAAACCCGAGTGAACCTAGACTAAAACACAAGAAAAAAATCTATTAACTTCTTGAAAAAATCTTTTGGTCAAAACAAGGTTACTTTGAATATTTTCTTAAACAAATGGTCAACCATGTAAATCCTTTCAACTCGTGGGAATCTTGTCTCGAGTCAACTCTCGAATAGAATTTTAAAACTATAATAATAATCATTTTTAACTTTAGTTGAGGTCGTCTTCCAATCAAGTTCTAAGACTATGTTAATAACTATTTTTTAACCTCATCCTATTTATGACCTCAGGCCTTGCCATATAACAACCTCCAAATTGAGTTTTAAAAATGTGATAATAATTAATTTTTATATTTATTTAGGTCAACCCAACCTGTAACATGGGCCTTAACTAGTAACCCGAGCTTTGTCTTAGGTCAACCTTCATGTTAGGTTTTAAATTTATGAGAATAATCATTTTCATCATTACATATCTTAGTTGGATAATCTTGGAATTGAGAGTTCTTACAAAGATATTTTAGAAATAAAAAATTAAAAATATTATCTCTAGAGATAAATTTCTTTTATACCTCTCTCTGTAAGTACAAGAATTCACTCCAAAATTGTGATTTTGCATGGTACAAGATCACTTTTGAATTTTATTTATTTAATTATATAATAATTAAAATAGATATTTATAAAACATGCAACGATTAAGATTATATATATATACTATATTTTTGGGCAATGCTTCGAGGTGAGCTAGTAAAGCAAAATTTGATGTAAAAATATTATGATTAAAAAATATAGCAATAATAAATAAACTAAAAATATAACAACAAGAAAATGATAAAGAAAAAAAACTCATTTAAAGCTTTTCTATATTATCAAATAGCTCAATATTAAAGCATGAAATTGAAAATGTATAAAAACAATTATAATAGGTTAACTCATAAACTTCTCGACTATAGACATAAGATTAAGATAATGTCATAGAAAAAAACTCAAATATAAAATTTGAAAATCAATTCAGAATAAATTAAATAAAAATATGATAACTCTAAGGAACTAAAAATGAAAAGAAAATAGTTGGAGATGATTTTCTAGCAAATAAAATGTTTAATGACAAAACAAATATGAAAAAATATACTAAAATAGTTCAAAAAACTCGATCTGAGACCACCGAGTCAAGATATAAAATCTCTAACCTAGTTGTGATACCAAGTTGACCATATTCAAAAGCAAATTGAATAAAATCATGAAGCTTGATTACTAAACAATTCAATGTGAGAAAGAAAGAAAAAATTAATTTTAAAAAAGAAAAGGAAAATTATATTAGTCAACCCTAGTTTCCCCCAAAACCCTCTGATTATGGGCTCGATATCGGGGTAACCCCATAAAAAATAAAATAAAAATATGTGAAAACCAATTTTTAATAAGTCAAACAGTGAATGATGAAATTGAAATAAATTAATTTAAAAAAATCAAAAATATTAATTTATTTTAACTATCAAACAACTCGTTTATTAAATGACAAAAACCCTAGAAAAAAAAAATATATAAAAGTGAACTTTAATAATCTCACCAACTCAATCACTATGAGCATAGGGTTAGGAAGATCTTAAAACTTGAAGTTAACTTCTATTCAGAGGTGTTTAGGAAGTATTTTAAAAATTAATTGTTTTGAAAAAAAAATATTTTTTTGTTTTTTTATTTTAATAAAATTATTAATACTTTTAGATTATTTTGATATATAGATAATTTTAAATAAAAAATACTTTTAAACCAACAATACTGTATATCAAGATAGATTGAGAAATAAAAATAATTTAAAGTAAAGCAAGATATAGCATCCATTTAAAAAGGGATAGACAAAACCCTAAAGGAATCTGCATAGAACACGCAAAAAAATCAGGTTGTGGAGCCCACGAGGACCAAGTTGCCAGCTTTTACTTTTCAGAGGGTCTGTGTTTGAGTGATGTGGGTTACTGCCACGTAGCAAAAGTGCATCTAAAAGGCTATAAAAAACGTTGGTGATGTGATTGCGTCCTGTCACTATGCTGAATTTTATGGAAAAAAGATCCTCCTGTTTCATTATGCTGTCTGCACGCGTCCTGCCAGAGGAAGGCTACTTTTACTGACTTTTCTTTCTTTGTTGTAATCGAAAACAATTTGAAAATATATTTTATTTTCTTAGAAATTATAACGAATTTTCTTTTTGATAAAATAGTGTAATTTGATCGAATTACGTTTTAGAAGCTCTACATTTAATATATATTGCTATTAGAGAGTGCAATGCAGTTAAATGTTATGTTTATGAAACACGATAAATTATGTTTTTAATGAATAATACAATTAAAATTTATTTTTATTTTAAAAAAATATATATATTACATTACTATGAATTTGTGTTTGATATGATTGAAATGAAATTATTATTTAGATTGAATTTAGAGTTTATTGTGAATTTATGATTTGTTGAATTAATGTTAGTGTAGCTAAGAATATCATAAATTAGGGTTGATTTGATATAGTTGAACATTGATGTAACTTTGGGTTGGATTTCATATCAAATAAATAATATATGTATCCTATCAATTATTATAATTGTTTAAGGATTTTGGATGTCTATATCTTATCCATAGTAATATATATATATATATATTACAAAACAATGCATATATACAACACACACTTGTATGAATTCAAATAGATATCAACTGAAACATAATAATGTGAATTCTATTCATGTTGTTATGAAAATAATAACACAAATAAAATGGTTTAATTTAAATAAAAAAACATTTTGGATGTAATTGAACTTTACTAAATTGTTGGCACATGAAGAGGGTGTTTGGGATTTCATTTGAGAAGCGTTTTTTTGAAAAAAATTAAAAATTTTTATTTTAAATTAATAATTTTTTTTGGCAATTTCATATCATTTTTGTGTTTTGATATCAAAAATAATTTTTAAAAAATAAAAAATATTATTTTGATATATTTTTTAACAAAAAAATATTTTAAAAAATAATCTCAATCACAGAGATTCTGAAAAAAGAAAAAAAAATTACCGCGTCGCCATTATCCAATCACCAAACCCCTGCTCGAGGAAAGCTCCCAGTTACAGCAAATAAAGAACAGAGCTTGCTTCCTTATCCGACAAGTGATAAAAAAAATTATGTACCACCATTTTTCTTTTTTTCAAAAAATAAGATTAGAGAATCTCTTCTTATAATTGCGTTGTAGGTACTTGAGAGAGATCTTAGTCTTAAGTAATTAATAAAAAAAACTTAAACTTTTATGATGTTTTTAGAATATTTTTCATTTAAAATAATATTTTTTTTTAATTTTTTAAAGTTTACAAGAAAAATATAAAATTTTAATTTTTTTCAAAAATATTGTTGAAATGCAAAAAATCCAACGAATTCTTTCAAAACCTTGGGCGTGACACCAATCATGTCCATGTGAAAAAGATCCAAAAGGTATTCTTCTAACTTGGCCAAACCATTGAAATGTTTTGGTCATTACAAACTACCAAATACTATTACTGTATTGTGCATCTTCCAATAGAGCTAACATCAAAAGTTTCTAAAACATTTGAGATTGATTTTCTCATCCTTAAACTTGCATGCTACCTGGGGGTAATTCTTGTCCCTGCACCTAATAATCATCAACGTGACTCTCTACACTATGACAAATGCTTAATTGTACTCCTACCAGAATCCACCGTTCATTTCCTTACAAGCTAGTAAAATAAAACCAGACTTTGAAATTTCTTTAGCTACCAGGCACTGACCTTGAAACTCGACCACTTCGGGACGCCGAGGCCTGATCGGTGTTGCAAAGCATCGACCATACCGAAAGTATGCCACCACTATCAATAGAAAGCGTATTATGAGGAATTAGCATTATTATTTACTCCACTTGAACGCCCACCCCTCCCTATTCCTTGCTGATAACCTTCACCTTGACCCCTTGAACTCCTTCCCCAACTAGAAAACTCACCCCAACTTCTATCATTTCTACCGAAAGCCCTGCCACCACCATAGTTCCCATGACCCCTGAAGCTGTCGTTTCGAAACCCTGCCCTGCCAGATGAGAAACCTCCTCTTCCGCTGCCAACTGCAAGTTCAATAGCATCCAAACATTTGTAAGATACAAGTTTGAGTCCATGAAAATTGATCCAAACATTTGTAAGATACAAGTTTGAGTCCATGAAAATTGACAAATGAGAACGCAGGGAGGGCAAGAGTTTGATGTTCCAAAATTCCTGGCAGGTAGTAGTTATCGACATACTAATATCATTGGATCAAGGTAGAAAATTGAAAAGTTTAACTAAGCAAATGAAGGAGCAGAATAAAACTTCCAGCTTACCTCGTGTACTGGTTCTCTTCATCTCAACAACTATTTGATGCCCCCCTATAGTCAGAGGTGAAGCCTGAATAATAATTTCCATTATTTTCATTAAGGAAACACAAAATCTAATTATCAGTTTTGAAACAAAACATGGTTGAATATTTACTGCTCACTGAAGTTCCTAACAGTTAACAGGTTACGTATTAACTGAAGTTTTCACAGTACAAACAGGATGATCTAAGTAGTAATAAAAGTTCATCTGAATGTCTTAATAAGTTTAAGAAACATATCAAACTTAAAAGTTCAATGCAACTAAATGACCACCTTGACATTCAAGAATCAAGAACTGGTATTGATTCATACATGTATACTTGAGATTGAAGCTATGCTATAAACTGGAGAAATAAGAACTGATTGATTGATACATATATACTTGAGAGTTAAACTATGCTATAACAGGAGAAATAAAGGTCGCTTTTGCAAATGCCAAGTGGACAATCAGAGAGGTCAGGTGAGTCAAGCATACTATCTAAAGAATGCGGTGCTACAGTCACACACAACCAATCTTTGTTTTTTATGAAATTGACCGAACAATTGCACATAAAAGTTACTGATTATATGAATTAAACTTTACAGCTATGTGGAGGTCCCTACCCTCTGATTTGAAAGAGCATAGAAACATGTAGTAACCTTTGATAGCTTGGTAATTTGAAAGAGATTAAACTTGGGACCTGTCTTTTGGTTATGCCTCGGACACAAGAAATCCACCAGTTACTTACACAGAAAAAACTGTTTTATTTCCTCAACAATAAACATCAACTTGTCACTTATTTCACCCTTGCCCTTGAGTTACATTGTTTGCCCTTCAGTAACTTACCTTGATTAGGAAAAATGTTTTATTCCCTCAGCAATAAGCACCAACTTGTTACCTAATTTCACCCTTGTCCTTCAGCAACATTTTTTTCCCTTCAGTAAACCTTGATTAGGAAACACACTAATTATTCCTCAATCATTTCCAGCATAAAGCTGCAACTTAGAATCCCCAAAACCATTCTGGTTCCAGCTTATTAGTTATTGAAAACCTCTTTTGTATGTTCTTTTTTCACCAAGTAATATAAAAGCCTACCTCAGGAATCATTTTATAAGACTGCTGTTTTTCAATCACCATAACAGCTCAGATCCAGAAACTTTTCTTAATTGTTTTTGAACCTCAACCAGTTCAAAGTCTGAACTGTATTCAAAGGAACACAACCGATATGTTTAATAATACAATCACCAACGTTAGTATCTTTAAGTGTCTCACACCTTAGCTAGCCATGCAATCCCAGCAAGCAGGCTTACTGAATCTTTTCTGCATCAAAAAATAAAATGAATGCTCGTATCCTAGTCAATACCCAGTTTTTCCCTCTAGCAGCTATTCAAGTGCAGACCACAATGAACAACAGCTTAACTTCATCTAAATATTCCTTGCATTGCTTCAAAAAAGTGAAGAGAAAGCACATTGACAAGGCTTAAACATTTCTGGCTCTCTGGCTCAGAGGCATGAAGACTGCATGATGCTCAGAGCCCATTGGTCGAATTACTAATAGTATTTTAAGATAAGGAACAAAACCTCATGCCAAATTGTTCTCTAAACAGTAAGCACCTTCTCTGCAGATGAACTCTACCTTAAAGTTAGCGACTCCATTGCACTAGACCTATAGGTTTTGAACATGTTTACTCCAATTCAAGATTCCCAACCATGCTACAAGTGTATTATAATGTGAAAGATCATACAGCTCCAAACTCTTTATCTATAGGCTTGATGGTAACCAGCTACCGCTATGTCCATTAATAATTCCCATTTCTATACCCCAAAATATTTGTGTGTTTTCTTGTTTTCACTGAACTATGTAACATAGAATATTGTGTTCTGTTAACCATGACCAGAGCTATATCCTTTTCAAGGCCAAAGCAACCTTATATTACTTTTACCTTTTTATCTGAGCTTAAATGCTGTTGCACAAGTCAAGTGAGAAAGGGCTATAGGTAATGCAAGCAAACAAGACACGAAATACAAAACAACACCAGAAAACACTGTACACGAGAGTAATAAAGGGCAAAAGAAACCAGATTTTTGTAATATAAGACCCTTGATAAAGTGTATGAGTTGAAGAAAAATATGTTGGCATGAGATTATTAGGAGAAAAAAAATACCACAAGAATGAAAACGATTCCCATGCAACATCTAATAATAACAGAAATATTCCAAAAACTAAAAATAACTTTGATGTAGAATGGACAAACCTCAATTGCACTATTCATGGAGTTTAGGGATTGAAATTCAACAAAACCAAAACAGTATCCCTGTTGCTGTATAGACAGAACAAATATATGAGCAGAGAGCCAACATGTCATTTTTAGGCAAGTAGAACCAAGCAGAAGACAATGGGTCTGCAATGTGATTAGAACCAACCCTATTATATCTGATTTGGACGCCTCCTTCCTTGATTGGTCCAAACTTCTCAAACTGTGCCTCAAGTTGAGAAACCGTGAAGTTAAAGGGCAAGTTTCGAATATAAATGGAGTACCCTTCAGCTGTAAGTGGAAAGTGGTTACTTGAGAATACCCTTAAAAAACAAATGCTTGGCATACAACAAAGACTTAATCCCAAATTCCATGATACATCATTATCTCAGCTACATACCTTCCTCGTGAGCACTACTACTCTCAGTGGCATCATTGCTGTTTGGCACTGATGTTTCAGGCTCAAGGACAGGTGCCACTGACTTTTCTGACTGGTTCTCAGTTCTCTTAGGAACCATTTTTGTAGTATTAGCAGATAAATTAGCTTTTGTTGGCAGTGCGTTCTCTTTCACCACTTTAACCTACAACAAGAATTATCAAACATACTATTCTCTCTAATTTTCAAAACCTTGAAAATCTGTGGCTATAAACTCACAATTAATGCATAAGATTTCTTTGGAGCATCCTCTTGGATCATTGACGGAGCTGATTCAACTATAGAATTATGCTCATTTGAAATATCTTCCACATTGATCTCTCTGTCATTAACTAATTGTTTCTCATGGTCTGATGATTCATTAGCTTTCTCAGCAATTTTTTTATGCTCTTCCACAACAGAAGGTGATAGGTCAGGTGCGGAAGGATCAGGAACATGAGCGGGCACTGAAAAAAAAAACTTATGATGTGAGAAAGTTCATATTAAAACAGAAAAATAAATCAAAGAACAATAACAGCTAATGCAAAATTGAGCGAACACTAAATCTTACCTTGATCTGGGACTGAGGGGACAATTGGGTTGCTATCAATGCCATGACCAGGATGACTTTCCAATGATTCATTTCCATCCACATACCTGAAAACATCATTTAGGACAAAATAACCATTGTCTTGTGGTGCGAGAAAAAATGACTGAGCAAATTTCCTTTTCACGTTGTCCTTGCCCGTGAAGCATCCAGTTACTAGCACAGTAACCCCATCTTTATAAGACAACTGAGCATCTGCTGTTTTGATTTCTGCCTTACAGCCCTTGAAATCCAAGGAAAGTATCTTCTCATTTATATCCTATTCCAAGGAAAATAATCTCTTTTCAGATAAAGCTGTTACTTTTCAAGAAGTCAAAAATTCAGATATTTTTCATCAATACATTCTTAGAAAAAGAATACAATAGATCAGTTAAAAATAAATTACAAGCAACGATTGTGAGATTAGATGAATCTGACAATATGAAAAAAGGAACAAACTCCAATCCACCACTATTGCACAGCTGACTCCTTATGGGTCTCATCACATTTCAGACAAAAACTTTTACAGGTCATATACGAAGTGACAATAATCTAACCAAATGAAATCTTGAAAGTGCCTGTGTATTACAATTGTGTAATAGCTGAAGATTGCAAACAAAGAAATCTGTTAGAATCCAACCAATGTAAAAGTTCATTTTTTTTCCCATAGCAATTAATACCGGCAACGTCATTGCAAGTTATCAGCAGATCAGATGTAACTTTCAATTTATCAGAACATCAGGTGTAACTTTACATGTGTGATAGAAATAAGAAGCAACCTAAACATATAGCAATTAGACAGATTTGAGGCTGACAGCAGACACAAATAATCAAGAAATACATCAATCTTCTTGTGTCTGCCTAATCATTGCAATTTACATGTATGATACTGGCAACGTCATTGCAATTTATCAGCAGATCAGATGTAACTTTACATGTATGATAGAAATAAGAAGCAACGTAAGCATATAGCAATTAGACAGATTTGAGGCTGACAGTAGATACAGATAATCAAGAGATGCATCAATCTTCTTGTGTCTGTCAAAGCACTTTTTGTAAAATCATTTTAAACCATTTGTTAGCCCTCAAATAGCCGCCGAGATGAAGATCATGTACATTGTGGATCATTAGCAGCAGAAAAGTATCAGCAGCAAATCTATGAGGATATGCATCTGCAAATGGAAACATTACAACAAGAAACTTACTTGCATTGTTGTCACTGACGTCACTACACCATTAGCATCTGGCCGGCTTAGCACACTTGAATCCTGATAGAATCTATGGACCAATTCCGGTGTGGTTAGGAGAATATAGTAATACTGCTCAACAAAGGCATTTCCAACCACTTGGGCACTGGGACTAATTGGGTTGCTTGCTGTTTGTGATGCCATTCTGATGGATAGCAAAAGAGAATGCAACAATGTCAATGAAACAGCATTTCTATACCTAAACGACCATGATTAAAAGGTTTAAATATCCAAGTTTTATAAGTACTGGAGCAAAGGAAATGAATAATTTCCTGATATTCTCTGAAAGTAAGAAAACAATTCAAACAAAGCGTGTAGTCCACAGCATGGAATTGACAGTTTCCATTGCACAACTATTGGGAAAATTCTCTCATGACCAAAGAGAAAAGAACATAAAAACAAAACAAATATGCGCTTGGTATGTAATGCACACACATTTTCACGAAAATAACCACAACAGCATTGCCAGAGAGACTCTGTTAATTAATGGGTAGTCATCAAGAACTGAAATGAATTCTAAAAAATTTCAAAAACGAATTGTAAAAATTGAATATTTAAAGCAAATGCACTACATTCATCAGATCCAAATATCATAACCCAAAAGTAATAAACCCCAAACCCACCCATTAAAACACATAACTGAAATTCCCCACTGCAGAAATTCAACAAAATATTACTTAATCAACCAACATTGACATCAATAATAATAACAATAGTATCCCATATTTTTTTCTTAAGAAAAGAAGAACAAACCAAAATCATCACATTTTACCAATGATTCAACATTATTAAAAAGTAGCAACCACCCATTATAATGCCTGATAAAAAGCACAGCAATAAAATACTCAAAACCTTAAAAATAAAATAACACCACAAAGCAAACATTAAAAAAGAAGACGATTTCTTAGCTAAACAAAATGTACTGCACAGAAGGGAAAAAAAACAAAAGAAGGTATAATCCAAAAACAAAGAAGGGGCCAAAGACAACCTGAACTGTAACGTTAAAACTCGAAAGCGAGAGAGAGGTTTGATAAGGTGAACCGGTACAGTGTACGGGTTCAAAGCGTTGAGGGGGAGTAAAAGAGAAGAGAACGGGGAGCAGAAAAACACGAAGAGACAGAAAGTTTCGTGCGAACTGTGAAGCCTTGTATCCCTATGTAATGCTGGGCTACAACTTTTGTTGGTCCGATTCCCTTTTGTTACAGTTTGTGTGTTCATCCATGGGTTGGAATGGAGTCGTTCTGGGTGAGTCTTATTCGGGTTAACCTCAAAAATCAATTGAACCGAACCCAAAATAGTTTGGTTTTGAATTAAGTGTTTGTTTGAAAGTGTGATTATAGTTATTTTTTAAAGTGTTTTAAATGTATTAGAATAATTTTTTTATTTTTTAAAAATTATTTTTAACATAGCACATAAAAATAATCTAAAAACATTAAAAAATTAATTTAAAGTAAAAAATAAAAATATTAAATTTTTTTAATAAGTGCTTTTAAAACATAACGTGAAACAAATCTAAATTTTGATGTAAGAACCTGATCTAATTTTTTTTTTTTTTATTAATATAAATATCTGAGCGTATTTAACACGCTTATTATTATTCAATCC
The DNA here is from genome assembly GCA_964035475.1 of Salix caprea. Taxonomy (NCBI): domain Eukaryota; kingdom Viridiplantae; phylum Streptophyta; class Magnoliopsida; order Malpighiales; family Salicaceae; genus Salix; species Salix caprea. The sequence continues at coordinate 6,904,138 of OZ037748.1, read as the reverse complement.
CAAAGGGTTTAGGTTTGCTTTCTTCAAGGAACAAGCTTACTTTCTATTAGCATTGGCTCTTTGCCTTTGCTTTAGGTTTGCTTTAAGGCACACACTAACCCTAGGTTCTCTCTTTCTTCAAGGAAGTGTTATCTATTATGTAAATTTTTTGTGATAATTATATTAATAATTATAAAATTTGAAAAATCATCAATGAAATTAATTTTTTATATTTTTTTGTACCACTAGATGAATTTTATCCAAACAGAATTTAAGTGTATATATACATAAATAAATAAATAATAAATAAACCTTACTTTCCCCCTTCGTTACCCGACCCTACAACACAAAAAACAAACAACAGATCAGCCCGCCAATGACCTTACCCCCAGCTGCCGCAACATTGAAATCATTGGCTTGGATTAAAAAAATTATAGGTGGGCTCTAGTTCCTTCTGTTATGATAATTTACTTTTCTTATTTTAGTTTCAAGGAGGGGTGTTTGTGAACCACCGTAAAAATATTTTTTCAAAAAAATGTTTTAAATAGAATTTTTTAATATTTTAATTTTTTAAAAATATTTTAATATATTTTTAAATAAAAAACATTTCAAAAAACAACTACAATCATACTCTCAAACACCTTATTAACCTTGAATGGCCCTTGATACTTGAATACTAACTTCATATCCTTGTAATTCTAATTCCTTCATTTTTCTTATATGCTTGTGATTTTCATAGATCTTCTATAATATTTCAGTCTTGCTTCTTAGATGTGTTTTATTTTATTTTATTTTTTGTGTGATACTTGAATATTTTTTTTTCTTTTAAAGAATTGTTTTTAATACCAGCATATTAAAATAATTAAATATATATGTATATATATAATATAAAAATATAGAATTTAATTTTTTTTAATAGTAATTTGGAAACTCCTGAAACGTGCACATTTATCGAAAGCAGACACGGATATCAAAACACAGGTACAAAATAGTGACAGCACTAGGAAAATAAATTCAGTAGCGGATGGTAAATAATTTAGCACCGCTGATTTTTAGTGGTGGCGCCGACGGAAAGAGTGGTGGTTGCAACCCTGCCCAGAGCGCTCCAGTAGTGTCTTCAATTAATGATTCTTGAGGCCATCAACAAATAAAGAAGTGAATTTCTCCATTTCATTCTTCTCCAAAACTAAACCAACCTCAACTCCACCCTTTCCATCTCTGCTCTCCGCCATAGAAATTGCTCCTGTTCGGTCTATGGAAGTTGTCTCCACCTTCTCTGGTTTCCCCCACCCAAAATCAGTTCCATAAACCTGGAATCGAGCTGACCCTGCAACCCCAATCATAAATCCACATGCAGCCGCAATAGTCATGTACCTTGCCATCTTCGTTTTCGATTCATCAAGGACTCCTTTCTCTAATCCTCTGATGAACTCGCCAAGCCTTTCCACTGCGCGCAAATACCCGTTCTCCTCTGAAAGTGATCCTGCTTCTGTATGCCAACCACATGGTGTGACACAGTTACCAAAATAGTTTTCATGTATCGGAGGGTCTAAACGGGCTCTGCAATCTGCTGCAAATGCCATAAGAACCATTCTGTCACTTTCCAGACCTTTTGACCTAACTATACATACAGATGCGTGCGCAAATACAAGCACGAAAGTAGATAAATGGGCTGGCTTTGCTTGTGAATCTTGCTTTACTAACTGGGCAGACACCCTCGCTCTGAGTTTCTTTATATCTTCACCAGATAGCTCGAACGTTGCCCGAACTGGGCTAGATAGAACTGCTAAAGCTGGCAAAAGTTTCAAGCTTCTAGGGTTAGGATCCGAGCCTGGCCATTTGTGCTCTAACCAGTTGTTCAAATACGCCATCTCCAACCCTTCAGGGTCTTGTATATCTGTTCGATCAAAAAAAGGTGTTAGTTCCGGCAACAGATCTGGATGTTGTTGTTTCTCTCTATGATCACTAAGTTTGCACATGTGAGCCCACGCTTTGATAAACATGGTTGAGCTTTTTCCATCCATGATTGCATGGTGGGAAGAGATGCCGATGCAAAAGCCTTGCTTAGGAAATAAGGTTATTTTCAAAGCTATAACGGATGCCTTTGAGTCAGTCACAGGCAACTCGGGTATGCATAGACGAGACGCTAAAGCTTCACGGACACCATTGCCTGAGAGATGATGGAAGTCGGCATTGGACTCGGCAACTGTGAGGTTAACACCATCGTTTGGAGTGTACAGGAGGATGGGTTTGGTGGCTTGCGGAGGCCAAGTAAGGTTGCCAGCAAGAGGGAGGAAGTGAAGGAGAGCGTGGGAAAGAGAGTGCTTGCAGATTGGGAATGACCACTGAGTTGAAGAAAGATGGAGACAACTCCGTGAGTTTGTAGAAGAATATGCGCTCAACAGGAGGAAATTTCAACCAGATGATGTCAAAGAAGGTGAGTGGAAGAGATAATTCGGTGGCTGACTCGGAGGCAGGAGTAACCTGGCATACATCCATGATCTTCATTTGGTTTTCGGATTCCATGAGAGACGATAGGACAGGAAGATATATCTTTTGGGAGTTTTTATTGTTTTGAAACGGCCTCAGCCATAAAACATAAAAGGAGATATTCAATATATATATATATATATATTATTCATATGGCTTTAAGAAGTTATTATAACTTTTTTATAAAACAACATATTTTTAACTTTTTAGCTTCACCCATCATGCTGGTACACAGCAGCTCACTTTGAGAAAAAAAGAAAAAGGAAGTGAAATGTATGCATCATGTTTTTTCTTTTTATGAAATAAAATAAAATGATATGTCACGTTTTTATAGTGTTTATATTATTTTATGTATATTTTAAAATATTAATTCAAGAACACAATTTCAATTTAAATTAAAAAATAAATTAATTTAAAAATTATAAAATTCATGTTTTAAATATAAATTAAAAAATATGAGTTGAACTGATATAACTTAATTGACTCGATGAGTCTAAAGACAACTTTGATAACTGATAAAATATAATCTGAATTAAAAAAATTAATATGATATCTAAAAAAAAATTATGTAGACATCAAATATTGGCTCAACCTCGATAAATCTTCTAAAACTGTGACCCAGATCATGATACTATAATAACTCCAAATAAGACAAAATAAAATATGAACCTTAATTATCAATAAATCTATTATTAAAAAATAAAATCAGAATAAAAGTTCAATATAAAAAAATAGAAATAAAAAATAACATTTCTAAATAAAATTATGAATTTGATTGAAATTACAAAAAACACCATTGATGATATTGCAAGACCTTTTTAAAAATCATATTACTCTAAAATCTTAACCTAAGATATAACAATGTGTCAGGAGACTCTTTTTAATACTTTAGTCTGGTCCAACGGTCAGATTAAAAGATAATTAATATCATAAAACTAGATAATATTTAAAATATATTTATACTATTTGGCCATAAAAAACGAGAGGAATGGACTAAAATGTTATGGTTTGAATTTAGATGAAATTCATGGAACGAGTTGATATTATGAGCGAGATGAATTTTATTCTAGTTTGTTATATTTTTTAAAACTAGAACGAGACATGCCACTTATTTTTAATGAAACAAAATGGAATTGACAAATATTTGCATGTCAAAAATATCAAAAAACCTTTGTCATGTCTATATTAGTTTTTTCATCTATTATTCGACATTGACTGATATAACTCTGATTCATTCGCATCACATTCATAATCATATTCCTGTAAAGATTAATATTGTCATTTATAATTTATGCACTTTGCTATAACTAGAAGATGACTTAACTATCATTTCTACCATGGTATTGTGAGAAACATATGATTCTACATGTGCAAACTGATACATGTATCTCTTTGTAAACTATTTTTATAGAAGATGCATCATTATAACATTTAGATTAAGAAACTTTTACTGTTACACCTCTTACATGATCATCTAATATTGCCTCCACTAAAATTTCTTGGATTAAATAATGCATAATTAATAAAACCCTGAACCTCATTATTATAATCCATCATATGCAACTCTTTTGGTGAATCTTTATACATTCATGAATGATCATCTATTACTTATGTCAAGCCTATATAGAATATTGATGACAACTCTTTATAATAATCCATCATATGCAACCCGTTAGGTGAATCTCTATACATTCATGAATGATCATCTATTACTTATGTAAAACCTATATATAATATTGATGACAGCATATATTAATTAATTACATGACCAAAATAAATTATAAAATATTGGTTTAAACTCAAACTTATTCAAACTATTAAAATAGTACTACTAATTCACTATCAATTATCTATATAAATTCAAATTTCTATACAATTACAAAAAATCTTCACACAACAATAATATTGATAAAATATAAAATAGACCTGTTAAATAAGCCATTATTTATTTGATCACAAAACACCTAAGTTAGAAATTCAACTTAAATCTCATCAATTTACAAACAAATATAATTTTATAGAATCTCAAACAAACCCTCATATGTACAAATCATACATTTATTCAATAAATTTCTAGGGAAAAGGTATAAAGCAAGTAAACACCCAAATAAAATACATATACTTTAAAACACATACAATAGAAATTGACATTTTTTAATTGAGGTCAAATAAAATTTGGAAATCCTCAATAAAATTTGAATAGGAATAGGAATGCCGACAAACTAAGTATTAGGGTGGCTAAATTTATAGTGAGAGGTTGATTTAAGAAAAAAATTAAGGGGGGGGGGGGGGGGGTGTGGTGTTTGTTGTCAAGAAAAATGGAGAGAAAAAAAAAAAGAAATGAGGGGGAGAGAGAATGCTCACTCTTTAGGTCATAAATTAAATATTACATATAGATTTATCGATGAATTTACATTCATCGGTTATTCATTTGTAAAAATGACACATCATCATATTTTTGGTTTCATTTTTTTATTTCTTCTTTTTTTCCACTGTAATTCCCTTGGTATATATTGAAGGAATATTCTTATAGGTGTTTACAGATGGATAATGCGAGGGCATATTCAGTAGCAACAATCACCATAATTTATCAATGAAAATACTATGTCGGTGTGTCCGTTTGTATTTGCTAATTTTCTAATAATAAATGGTATTGCTAGCTTGATAAATACTGTGTGGTGTAAAAACAAATCAACTTAGACAATCCTCATTATGAATTTTCGGTTAGCGTTTGAAAATATTTAGGAAGAGACCAAATGTTACATGGAATATATTATTCATTGTTATTGTAAATGTTTTTTTCCCTCAAATTATTTTAATATAAAATATTGTAGTTCTCATATTATATTATGATATCAATGTTGATATATTTATTGATTTACATATTAAATGAAATTCTTATTTTATCAAAAGGATTACTTTTACATGACATTATCTTCAACCTATTAAAATTGGATTTTTTATTCAAGGTTTGGACTTATACAAAGCTCTAATGAATATGTCATTTAATTTACGATTATCAATTCAACTTTGTTTTTAAAATAAAAAGCTAAAATAATTTTATGATTTTTTTCTTGAACAAGAAGTTAATTTGACCAAATTAGATTAGTTATGTTGAGTCAACCAATTTATAAGATTCTAATCAAATCAATATTTGATAGATTCAATTTCTTATTTGGATTAATTATAAATATGTTGTAATTAAATTTCATATCATCAAATTTTTAAGTACACATGCATTTTAGGTTGTGTTGGAAGTCTATGACGAAGACAATATCATATAATAGGTAGACTTTGTATAGGTTTGATATTGAATACCCATGAGTGAGGTTTTAAACTATTCATATCTGGATTCAAATCTAAATAATTATCCAAACCCAATATGAACATGATGAGTGTCGCGACAATGTTTTCTCGCGCGACCATCCCTGAAGATGGAGGGTGTGTGAATTTTTTTATAATTATAAAAATTATAATATAATTTTCAGAGTCATCACATGGTATTAAGGTCACTAGAAAACTTAATGATTTATAAGAATCTAGGTAAGTAGATTTAATAGTAATTTGGAAACTCATGAAACGTGCACATTTATGGAAAGCAGACACGGATATCAAAACACAGGTACAAAATAGTGACAGCACTAGGAAAATAAATTCAGTAGCGGATGGTAAATAATTTAGCACCGCTGATTTTTAGTGGTGGCGCCGACAGTATGAGTGGTGGTTGCAACCCTGCCCAGAGCGCTCCAGTAGTGTCTTCAATTAATGATTCTTGAGGCCATCAACAAATAAAGAAGTGAATTTCTCCATTTCATTCTTCTCCAAAACTAAACCAATCTCAACTCCACCCTCTCCATCTCTGCTCTCCGCCATAGAAATTGCTCCTGTTCGGCCTATGGAAGTTGTCTCCACCTTCTCTGGTTTTCCCCACCCAAAATCAGTTCCATAAACCTGAAATCGAGTTGACCCTGCAACCCCAATCGCAAGTTCACATGCTGCCGCAATAGTCATGTACCTTTCCATCTTCGTTTTCGATTCATCAAGGACTCCTTTCTCTAATCCTCTGATGAACTCGCTAAGCCTTTCCACTGCGCGCAAATACCCGTTCTCCTCTGAAAGTGATCCTGCTTCTGTATGCCAACCACATGGTGTGACACAGTTACCAAAATAGTTTTCATGTATTGGAGGGTCTAAACGGGCTCTGCAATCTGCTGCAAATGCCATAAGAACCATTCTGTCACTTTCCAGACCTTTAGACTTAACTATACATACAGATGCGTGTGCGAAAACAAGCACGAAAGTAGATAAATGGGCTGGCTTTGCTTGTGAATCTTGCTTTACTAACTGGGCAGACACCCTCGCTCTGAGTTTCTTTATATCTTCACCAGATAGCTCGAACGTTGCCCGAACTGGGCTAGATAGAACTGCTAAAGCTGGCACAAGTTTCAAGCTTCTAGGGTTAGGATCCGAGCCTGGCCATTTGAGCTCTAACCAGTGGTTCAAATACACCATCTCCAACCCTTCAGGGTCTTGTATATCTGTTCGATCAAAAAAAGGTGTTAGTTCCGGCAACAGATCTGGATGTTGTTGTTTCTCTCTATCACTAAGTTTGCACATGTGAGCCCACGCTTTGATAAACATGGTTGAGCTTTTTCCATCCATGATTGCATGGTGGGAAGAGATGCCGATGCAAAAGCCTTGCTTAGGAAATAAGGTTATTTTCAAAGCTATAACGGATGCCTTTGAGTCAGTCACAGGCAACTCGGGTATGCATAGACGAGACGCTAAAGCTTCACGGACACCGTTGCCTGAGAGATGATGGAAGTCGGCAGTGGACTCAGCAACTGTGAGTTCAACACCATCGTTTGGAGTGTACAGGAGGATGGGTTTGGTGGCTTGCGGAGGCCAAGTAAGGTTGCCAGCAAGAGGGAGGAAGTGAAGGAGAGCGTGGGAAAGAGAGTGCTTGAGATTGGGAAGGACCACTGAGTTGAAGAAAGATGGAGACAACTCCGTGAGTTTGTAGAAGAATATGCGCTCGACAGGAGGAAATTTCAACCACATGATGTCAAAGAAGGTGAGTGGAAGAGATAATTCGGTGGCTGACTCGGAGGCAGGAGTAACCTGGCATACATCCATGTCTTCATTCGGTTTTCGGATTCCATGAGAGACGATAGGACAGGAAGATATATCTTTTGTGAGTTTTTATTGTTTTGAAACGGCCTCAGCCATAAAACATAAAATGAGATATTCAATATATATATATATATATATATATACACATATATGGCTTTAAGAAGTGATGACTGAAATTATTGTGAGTGTTGCAATGAATAATCTGAATGGTTGATAGAGTTATTGACGTCGTAGAATAGGGGTTGAAGTTGTTACTGAAATTGGAGGGAAAAAATCATGGTTTTAAATGATCTTTTCCCAAATTTTTCTTTAAATTTCTTGATGTTCTAAGCACGGGATGTACCCTTATTTATAGGTGATAGAAGAGGGAAATATGGTCTTTACTAGGTAAATATTTCAGCCCTTAATTTAATCCAAAAACATATGAACTGTTGGCCTAAAATAGATACCTTGAGTTGTCAGATTTGGTAACTCAAGGCTGATTGAATTGTCAATTTAGGGTGGGTTTCGAGATGGTTGTAGTATTAATCAGCCAAAATTGACAATACCATAGTGTAAGAAAATGTTAGGTCATCATTTCAATATATGACGTGTCAAATTTGATGAAGTATAAAGATATCAAATGCACCTACAATAAATGCCCCTAAGCTATCTTTTAACGTGGACAAGGAAGAAAATAATGAATATTAACTAGACAACCTGTCATCTAATCCTTTTTTTTTTCTTTCTCTCAAAAACGATGTTTGGTCCTTCAATGTTTAATTGTATCCTCTCTAAACTTAAGACTTTCAATTATTTTCAATTTTGTCCCTAACAAACTCCAATGGCAACCCCAAATATACACACCCATGTCATTTTGGTATTTGGTCTCAAATTTATGCAATTTAACCCTCAATTGATTCTTAAACTTCGATTTTCTTTTAATTTCACCCCTGATTTGGGTCAATTGGATCCCTATAGTTCAACGCCTTTTACAAAAAAGGTCCTTGACTATGCATTTCTTCAATTTGGTCCCTAATCGCCCCCAAAACATTGATGTTATTGATTTTTTACCCTAATTTCAACCTATTAACTTCTTAAGAGTTAAATTTGGTCTCCAAAATTCTAATATTTTCAATTTAGCCTAAACCCTGCTCCCAAACTTAATTTTAAACCAATTAAGCTCATAATAAAATTATTTTGATCAATTTAAAATATAATTAAGTCTTAGCATTTAATTAAGTACTTCAAGCGAACCCTAAATTAATTTCTAAACATAATTAAATTATAATTTGCCACATAATTAAATCAAATTGCCCTATTAAAAATCTAATTATGCATTTGGACTTAATTTTTATGCAACTTTATCCAATTATCATTTATTTTAGTGTTTAATCTGCATTTTCTTTTATGTTTGAGCACAATAGAGGTATGATTGGACTTTAGAATCCATGCAAAATTCTCAACTTGCATTTTCCACTATGTTAGCCTCTTTTTTATTTTCTTTTGTTTTAGAAATAACCCAAAATAAGTTATGTCAATGAGAACTAGCTTGTTCATATTTTCATGAAATCAATTGATCCCAAAACTCGAACTTGAATGTTGTAAACGGGCTATACAAGCAGGTTATATTAATAAAACTATTTAGTATATAATTATTTTAATATACATTTTTTTTTTCAAATTTGAAAGTTATTTATTTAGTCCAATTCAAGTTGTGATTTAGGTTTAAGTAAAATAGAAAAGACCAGTATCCATGCACAATCTAAAACCTAATTTTTACATTGAAGTTCTGTATAAACCTTACCCAAAACCAATCAATTCTTAAAATTTTCTAATAATTCGAGTCATATAAATCATGTTCTAGTGAAATTGTCAATCCATAATTAACAAAAACACTAAAACACATCGGTGTTTTCCTGTTCATTCACTGTACACCGTGACTCATGGCCACTGTTAATTGGTCATTTGTCTCGGTGCTTCGCGGGTGCACTTCTGTCTTTTTTTTTTTGCTTTTTGAACAGTGTATTAACGAACCCCCCCCCCCCCCCCCCCCCGAAAATGACAAAAACGCCGCCGGTTTCAGGGGCTTCGCGGTAATTGACCATTTCTGGTCCGGTTCGTCCGGTCGGTTTTTTAATTTTTTATTCTTTTATTGAACAGTGCATTAACGATTTCGTCCCTCAAAAACGACAAAAAACCCCTGTTGGGAGAGGGGCTTCACGGTAATTAGCCAATATTTATTATTTTTTTCGGCAGGTTACTGTTGGAGTGTCGCGTAACGCGCCGTTCGTCTCCGGGCTCACGCGTGTTTCGGATGGCGCGTGCGTCCTACTCCGACGTCCAAAAATGCCCAACCGGCGTCTAGAATGATTTTCAGGCATGTTCTCTTCCACATGGTGCGGCGCGTGTGGCACTATGGTGTCCGGAGACGCGTGAATGGTCGTTTGAATCCCCCCCCCCCCAATTTCTCTCTCCTGCGTGCGCCAGATGACGTCAGCTAAGCTGTTTTTTGTTAAAATTCATTTCAGTCCCTGAACGTCATAATTTGTTTTTCTTGCCCTTAATGCTATTATATAGGTTTTGATTTGTTTCAATTTCGTCCTTCAATTCAAATTGATTATAGATTGAAGTTTCAATTCAGTCCTCAGGCTTTTAATTTTTCGGATTGGGCTGGAATTCTAAATATTTTTGGTATCAAAGTTTTGATTGATTTCAATTTCATCCTTCCATGCAAATTTATTATAAATCCTTAATATTTTCGGTATCAAAGTTTGATTTCTTTCAATTTTATCCTTCTATGCAAGTTAATTATGGATTTCAGTTTCATTTCGATTTCAAATCTTTTAATTCCAGGTTTTGTTTTAAATTATTTAATTTCAATTTTCGGATTTACTTTAATTTTATCCTTTAAAGTAAATATATTATTTAAAATATGTCAAATTGATTATATATTTGTATATTTATGTCAAATTAAAATATGTGAAACCAATTATATGTTTTAATATTTATTGAATATTATCACCTAAGAATATATATAGAGAGAAAAAAATGACCTAAGATTGTCCTTTAAATTAAATATATTATTGAAAGTTTGTCAAATTAATTGTATATTTTTATATTTATGTCAAATTAAAGTATGTGAAACTAATTATATGTTTCAATATTTATTGAATATTATCGCCTAAAAATATATAGAGAGAGAAAAAATGACCTAGGATTTTTTGAAGTACAAAAATTCATATCAGTATTCTTAAATACATTTAATATCATAATATGATGAATAAATCTTATAAAGAAAAAATATTGGCTTCAAAATTTAATTCTGTGCTCTTTTGTTTAACTTTATTTCTTTACAAAAAATTTCAGTTGTTTAATTTTTAAGATTGTAGATCTAATATTGCTGGAAAAAAAATACATCTCAAAAAAACAAAAGGTAGACAAATTTATCTACATTATCTACAATTAAAAAATATACGAGTCACTTCCCGTTTCAATTAGACTATTCTTTTTAGACGGCAAATAAATAATTATAGCACGCAAATAAATTAAGTTTATTTTTAAAAATAAATTATAATATTTTTATTTTTAATGTGTCAGATCGAATATTACTTAAGAACAAAAGCAACTCATAAAAATAAATATTAACAAATTTACCGAGGTTATTACAATTAAAAAATATACGAACCACTTTCCATTTTGATTACTCTATAAAGTATGTGAGACTAATTATATGTTTTAATATTTATTGAATATTATCGCGTAAAAATATATATAGAGAGAGAAAAATGACCTAGAATTTTTTTTTTAAAAAAATAATATCAATATTCTTAAATACATTTAATATAATAATGTGATTAATAAATCTTATATAAAAAAAATTTGGCTTTGAATTTAAATTTGATACTCTTTTGTTTAATTTTATTTCTTAAAAAAATATTTACAATATTTTCATTTTTAATATTTGAAATCTAATATTACTGGGAAAAAGAAACAACTCAAAAATAAAATTTCAAATTTACTTAGGTTATCTACAATTAAAAAATATACGAGTCACTTCCCGTTTCGATTACACTGTTCCTTTTATATGGCAACTAAGTCATTATAGCATGTAAAAAAATTAAGTTTATTTCTTCAGAAATTTACAATATTTATATTTTTAATGTGTCAGATGTAATATTACTGGGGGAAAAAAACAACTAAAAAAAAGTTGATAAAATTACCTAGGTTATCTACAATTAAAAAATAGACGAGTCACTTCCCGTTTCGATTTCACTATTCCTTTTATACGGCAAATAAGTCATTATAGAACGCAAAAAAATTAAGTTTATTTCTTCATAAATTTGCAATATTTTTATTTTTAATGTGTCAGATGTAATATTACTGGGGGAAAAAAACAACTAATTTTTTTTTTTAAACTTACCTAGGTTATCTACAATTAAAAAATATACAAGTCACTTCCCGTTTCGATTTCACTGTTTCTTTTATACGGCAAATAAGTCATTATAGCACGCAAAAAAATTAAGTTTATTTTTTCAGAAATTTTCAATATTTTTATTTTTAATGTGTCAGATGTAATATTACTGAGGGGAAAAAACAACTAAAAAAAATAGACAATTTACCTAGGTTATCTACAATTAAAAAATATACGAGTCACTTCTCGTTTTGATTACACTGTTCTTTTTATACGGCAACTAAGTCATTATAGCGCGAAAAAAAAAATTAAGTTTATTTCTTCAAAAATTTGCTATATATATATATACTTAATCGATCATCACATTTTGACATTACATATTCAACTTCAATTCTGTTAAGTCTGGGTGACGGGGGGGAAGAAGATGATTTTTTTTTTTTTTTTTGTGTTTTGGTCTCTTTTTTAGCACATTTTCGTCTCTTTCACTCTTTTTTTTTTCTCTTAAACTTTTTCGGGTATGCTTTAATTAGTAATAGGGTTTCTTTAACAATAAGAGAAAAAAACATTTAAAAAATTATGAAATGGGCGATTAAATGTATTCGAAACACATTTTTCTAAATTTATTAAAGTTCTTATCTAAATATCCAATGAATCGTGATGCACGGGACATCTTTTTCAATGAATATATTATTACGAGTTTATTGATTATTTATAGGAATCTCGATCGACTGCGCTGAGGATGTTTTTCCTCCGATGGACGAGGTTCTGGAAGCAATTGCTAAAATCTTGGCTTCAAATATATGTCGTATACGCGTTAAATTTGTCTTCAGTAATTGCGTGGACTTGCATCTTGACTTGGTTGGCGAGTCATCCGTTATTATTTTTCACAGATTTTGTGGGGATTTTAATGAGGAATATGCAAGAACATTTTTATCCTCGAAAAAACAACCTCGCTGCAAGATGCAAGGGATACTATTGTCTGTATGGTGATAGAGTACATAATGTTTTTTTAAACGTTCTTCCAATAAAAAATAAATTAAAATAATCCCTTCTGATTATTCCTATAAGAATTTAATTAATAGCTGGGAAACATGTTCAAAAATACTATACATAAAGAAACGTATTCAACCATACAAACAGAGAGAGGGATAAAGTCATTTTTCACATAATAACTGTGAAAAATGTCAATTTAAGATATTTTTTAGAATATTCTTTGGGAGACAAAACAAGCATGTGCAACTGATTGCTATGAAAAATATAATGACTGTAGAATAGCTTTCATGCATCTAGCTGGCTATATTATCCACGAGATTATCTGCTCTTGCTCTCCTTGTACAATTTAAAGAACCAACAACTTGGATTCTTGAATTATATAAAAATAAAAAGTCAAGGAGATTTTTTTAATTAAAAAGGTGCACTTAAAAACACCATAATTACATCATACAGGTAACTATATTTTTCTAAATGATAGTATGTGTCTAACTGGTTTGTAAATAAATTTACTAGAAACTCGGTGTCGTCTGGGGAATATAAGGTGGTCACCTCTTATAAAGAACCCATTTTGAATGAGTAAGTCATTGATATACAGGTTTTTAACACTTTCATATGTGTTAGATAGAATTTGCTGCTGCTTAAAAGAGAACAGAATGTAAGGGTTAAAAGTTAAAACCATGAACGCTTCATGGGTGATTCTTATAGGAAGTAATTACCTCTTGGAAGTTGCATGGTGATGCAAAAAGTTGCAAAGTGAAAACTCATCATGGGTAGTAACTCTAGAAAGAGGAAGTTCACTTCCAAAAGCGAGGTTAAACTTTATTGGCCCGGTGTCATTCTAGCTCGACGACATGACGTGGGGTAATGATATCAGATGTTGACATATAATTAACCTATGAGCTCGATTCCAAGTTTATGGCCTCACGTACTATATTCTTGTTTGTTATTATAATTATCATTGATTTTTAAAATATTTTTTATTTAAAATTATATTAAAATAATATAAAATTTTTAAAAAAAAAAATATCTTTTTCAAAAATATTTTTGAAATTCATTACCAAAGACTCATGTATCCTGTAACTTGATAAAACCAGCTCTCAATCACGACAACATAAAATATTTACCTCGTAAATCCCAGTGTAAAAGTTATATATATACAGGGAGCCATGACTCCGAGCCCGACCAAACTAGCGGTGGGTATGCATCATTAGGGAAGACAATGCCATCATTTGCACGTGTTTGTGGACCCCACCAAACTCCATGATAAAAAAGTATCACGCTACTGCAAAGCTACACTGTAACTTTGGACAGCTAAGAGCAAGTCTAATGGTAAGAGTTATTTTTAAGAGTCAAATCTGTAAAAAAACTTTTAAATAGTGTTTATATGATTTTTATGTTGATGTGTGTTTTAATGGTAAGAGCCATTTTAGAGAGCTATTTTTTTAATATTATAGGTAATTATTATTTATTCTTTTGCTGCACAAAGCCACGTGATGCACGGGGAGAAGCATCTTGTTTGGCCGATCACTTTTATAAATAATTAAATAGTGGAAATGGTTGATATATCATATCAAGTTATAGAATAAGTTGCCTGCGACTCTCTCTCAATACTTCATGGCATCACCCAACTCAGTGAAAATATTAGAGATATGTAAGGTCACTCGGGCTTTCGACTCAGTGGACGCATCAACAGAATTCTCACTTCCTCTCACCTATTTTGACATAACATGGCTGAAATTCCCTCCAGCCGAGTGTCTATATTTCTTTAAACTCAACGAGTCATCGAGTAGACCCAGCCTATTTCACTCAGAAATCTTGCCTGCACTTAAACTCTCACTCTCACTCACCCTCGGCCACTTCGTTCCTCTCGCTGGTCACCTCACTTGGCCAGCTAACTCTTCCAAACCCGTAATTGTTTATGCCCTAAATGATGCTCTATCACTTACTGTTGCTGAGTGTAATGCTAATTTTGATCGCTTCATCAGAAATGAAATCCGTGAAGCTGCTGAGTCACACCTTTACATACCCGAGTTGCATGTAACAAACACGATTGCTTCATTACTCGCCCTGCAAATAACTTTCTTCCCCTGCAAGGGTTTCTCCATTGGCATGGCCATACACCATGCCGTGCTAGATGGAAGAAGCGCATCTATGTTCCTCAATGCATGGGCTTATTTATGTAAGCACAACCAGAACGAAAAGAGTCTCCTTTTACTGCCTGAATTAAGGCCATCTTTTGACAGGACTGGTGTCCAAGACCCGTTCGGGCTCGAGTCAGTGTACTTGAACCAGTGGGAAGCCACGATCATTCCAGGTTCGGAACTGAACTCACGAAGCTTGAAATTGATGCCAAATCTTCAGGTGTCAAGCAACTTGCTTCGTGCAACCTTTCGTTTGTCTCGTGAAGCTATTAATGAGCTTAAAGAAAGTGTATTGCGCTACCACCAAGCAGGATCAAGCCCTAAAAAGAAGCTTCATCTCTCAACGTACGTGCTTACATGTGCTTATGCATCAGTTTGTCTGGTGAGAGCAAGAGGAGGAGATAGTCGCATGAAGGTTTATCAAGTGTTTTCAGTGGATTGTAGAGGCCGTGTGGAACCTCCACTTCCACCAAATTATTTTGGTAATTGTGTTGCCGTCCATCACATGGTTGCAGAAGCAGAGGCTTTCATGGAGGAAAACGGGGTTGCGATTATAGCAGAGAAGCTTAGTGAGTTGATAAATGGCTTGGAGAATGGACTTTTTCAAGGCGCAAAGGAGAGGCTTGTCATGCTGAGAGGATTGGGACAAGAAGTGCAGAGGTTCGGGGTTGCTGGATCAACGCGGATTGGATTTTACGGGTTGGATTTTGGGTGGGGAAATGTTGAGAAGGTGGAGATCACATCCATAGATAGAACCACAGGTTTCTCAGTGATGGAGTTTGGAGATGTATCAGGTGGAGGGATTGAAATTGGAGTTGTTTTGGTGAGGCAGGAAATGGAACGTTTTGCCGATCTGTTTGCCAATGGCCTCAAAGCTCTTCAATCCAGACTGTAATTACTAAGTTCAACAAAGATATGAAAGCTTGAATTGATCTGTAAGATTGGTTTTTTTTTTTTTTTTTTTTTTTGCAATTTTACCTCGAGTTCTTGGATCTTTAGATGTCACATCACAACCTTTTGATTACGACTAAATGGCAGACCATTTTATGTGATAAAGAAATAATAAGATGAGATATGATGAAATGAATCAGAATCATAAATAATGAGTTTGCTTTGTATCATTGATAATTGTCAGTAACATTTATGACATAAATATTTATTATGAGTTTTATAATTTTGTATATTTTACAGGTATTTTTCTGTAGAAGATCACAAATCCTCAGGAAGCATTATCCAGTTACTTTATATATATATATATATATATATAAAACAATGTATGTATCCCTAAATCTCAAGTACAAAACAATTAGACAGATACAAATTGTACATAAAATCCAGGGTGTTACAGTGAGAGCATATGCATGTAATTCAGTAAACTATATGAATACGAGAGGCATGACTAGTGGATATTATATATATCTTATGATAATATAAACTAGAAGTGGAACAATTATACTTGTTGTCGCCTAAAGATGTAACTAAGGAAAATAGTGTGATACTTAATTATCATCAAAGATAGTAACAATACTTGGTTGTCATGTCTTCCATAACTAAGAAAATGAGATGTTAAATAGGTGGTTGTGGGATCAATAATTAAGAAAATAAATTATTAATTTGTTGATCATAAGGTACAATATATGTCTTATTGTCTAGAAGTTTAGTCTTAATCAATACAGAGAGATATCTCTCTCCACCATTATCATTTAGGATGCCAAATTTTAGGTCATCTGATAAAGCCAAGAATTTCGGTAGATCCCGATCTTAAGCATCATCAAGAGCACTCATGTCATCTGTGGTTCCTGCTTATTTGGAGCATATTGTAAGAGTGGTGGTGTCTGATATTAAAAAAGTGGTGGAGGCAACACACAGGGACAATATTTATACCCTGGTAATAGTATGAGATAGTTGAGTTTTACACTTTTGTTGGGAGAGATTACATTGGCTTTATTAGGAAATCTTAGGTTAAAGATTACTCCCAACCAAGGTTGACACTGATAGAGTATGAGAGATGGTTTTAGTACCTCTCAACCTTTGCTTCTACCCTGATTCCGACTAAGAAATATCAAATTAATTAGCACCCCACCAACACGCACTCGGTCTTATCTGTCTACTAATGAATGGCACAACTAAACCAACCAGGAAGGGAGATCAATGGTGAAGAAGTACGGCTTAGACAATTTGGTCTCTTTGCTTTTCACCACTAACGACGATGGCGTAAACAACGGGGCCTCCAATGGTGGGGCAAAAGAGAAGCGACAAATGGCTTTATTGTCAACAAGAAGAACAGAAAAGGAAATGTTGTTTATGCATAGGTGTGGCACAGTCGATGTAAAACAATTATTAACAGCAAATCTTCAATCTGTGTAGATGAAGTTAGAGAAGAAAAGAGCAAGATCCTTAGAGAAGATGCAAGATGGTTTATATTATGATCGGATGAAAACTAGTTGAAACAGTCTCAATGCATGTGATCACAACCTATTCTTATGTGAAAATTATGAAAACACATAAGGGAATCACCATGATTTGTGCCAAGTTTATATAAAAAACAAAGAAAAAGTGGGGGGAATTGTCATAATTGGAACTAATTAATTATGAAAAGTTTCAATTTTATTTTCATTTTATTTTAGAATTTGAGGACTTAGGATGATGAGAGTTAATTACTAGTAGCAAGAAAGGATAAAGGATCGACCCATTAATCAACTCATTTTTTCCTGTCAATTGTTGATTCAAAAAAGCCCTTATCTGTTCTTCTTTTAGGAGTTGTTCTTCGAGGAATCTTTGATGACTTTTTTGTTACTGAGCTCAATCCTTAATTTATCCAATTTGTCTTGCAAGTCTCCTTTGCCAACTCCTTTTCTTTTAGCCCCAGTGATAACGGGTGACTTATCTTGCATCTAGTTTTACTTTACTATATACTAAATAATTAAGACTGATTGAGGACTTTATTTGGTGGGTTTCCTTAC
Organism: Salix caprea; assembly: GCA_964035475.1. Taxonomy (NCBI): domain Eukaryota; kingdom Viridiplantae; phylum Streptophyta; class Magnoliopsida; order Malpighiales; family Salicaceae; genus Salix; species Salix caprea. Next base: position 6,886,046 of record OZ037748.1, on the reverse strand, counting down.
CAGTTAGAACATGTTGTTCTGAGTCGCTCCTAATAACTTCAAGTTTAACCAATGAATTAACTTCTTTGAATGAACCGGTGTATTTGACCAACCCTCCAAACTCCTTGGTTACTAATGAGGGTGAATAGCTGATATACCCGATTAAGTCAATTAGCGGGACCCATGCTTTATTACCACAACTTATAAGGTAAGTTAAAACACTTACCCAAGGGGCCTTCCATTTAAAATTACTCTTAGGGAGTGTCTGGTATTTCTTCACCCATGCCTTTTCATCTAGGTCCCTCCATTCTTCATTTAGGACCATCCCAAGAGGCCTCATGTTAAACCACCAGAAATTATTGAAAATTTCTTTTAGAGTTTCCAAATGACTGACAATCCACATAAATAATAAGGGAATGCAACACTGCATTGCTCCTTTCCCATGTAATCTGCAATGGCTCATAGACAAGAAGGTCTCAACTAATATAGCTCAAATGAGATTATTCTTTACTTGCTCATATTCGACGACTGCACTAAAAACTTCCATACTAATAATCTTGGTGGCTTCTGAAGGGAATAATACTAAATCAAAAATGACAAAGGCCATTATCGGTATATTTCTTCTCCAAGACTCCCTTTATCTTTATCTATCTTCAACTTGCTCTAAATTATCTTCCACTTGAAACCTCCAATAGATGTCTTGTATTGGTCTATTTGATCTAAGCATAACATCTTGGTGACCTCTTGGGCTGTATGCTTTCTGGATAAAATAAACTTGAATTGTCTTCACTATTTTAAAAGGCACGGTAAATCTCGATGCTAACTTTCCTTCATACTACCATAATATATATTTCAAACTAGCAACCTTCAAATACATCGTATCTCTAGCATCAAACTCAAAAGGTCTTCTTTTGATATCTATATAACTTGTTTACCTGTCCTAGGTAGCTTTCATTTTATCTCTTATGACTTTTATATTTTTTGAACTATTTTGCACCAATTTTATCCCATCAACTTCGTATCACCAACTTCCTCCTAAAAACTAGAGTTCTACACTTCCCGCCATTCAAAGCTTCATAAAAAGTCATTCCTATTATAGATTGATAATTGTTGTTCTATATGAATTCTACAAGAGGTAAGTGCTATTTCTAATCTCCCCTAAATTCTAATATGTAGGCTTGTGATAATCCTCAAGAGTTTTGATCGTTTTCTTTAATTGCCTATTTGACTTAGGATGAGATTTTTTACTCAAATGTACTTCTGTCTCTAGATTATATTGAATACTTGGTCATAACTGTGAAGTGAATCTAAGGTCTCGTTCAGAAACAATTGATATTAGTATCACATATAGTATTGCCATTGAATTCATATATAATTTGGCCAATTTATAAATGGAGTCTATCATTTTTAAAGGTAAGAAAAGTGTTGATGTAATTAAATGGTCCATAATAACCCAAATTACATCACTAACATTTTCTTCTCTAGAAAACCTGATATAAAGTCTATAGTAACATCTTTCCATTTCCACTCAAGTATCAATAATGGTTGAAAAGGCCCAACTAGCTTTTAATGTTCTATCTTTACTTGCTAATAAACTCAATTCTTGGCTATAAACTCAGTGATTTTTTTTTTTTGTGTTGGCCACTAGTAAAATTCTTTCAAGTATTTGTATGTTTTAATACTCTCTAAATGTATTGTGAATCTCAACTCATAAGCCTTTTTTAGTATTTCCTCATTTAATGCTTTATCAGTATAAAGATATATTCGTCTACCCATCACTACCATTTTATCCTTCAAAATTCAAAGGGTGTCCTAACTCCTAATTTCTCCTTGTTACTCAATTTATCCACTTCAATGTCTTTTTGTTGAACTTCCAATACTTTATTTCAAAGTAAATATCGTACTTTTTGTTGCTACCCAATTTTTAACCCACTTATTTTTAGGTTTCGGAAGGAAAAAAAAGAAAAAATTCCAAAAGATCTTGGTATAGGGGCAAAATTAAACAATTTGAGAGTTTAACGGTCAATTAAGGGTCAAATCGCACGAATCAAAAACCAAGGACTAAATAGAAAAGGCGCACAAGCTTAAGACTGCTTTTGAAATTTTGCCTATGATAAACTCTATAAATAGAGTTGCTCATCAACAAGATAGGGGACAAAAAAAAAAAAAACAAACACACCCAAAACCCTAAAATACTAAAGAAGAAACCCTAGATTTTTTTCTAAGGGATACAGCCGCCGGCCCTCACCTTGGGTAGCTGCAGCCCTCCCATTCTCTCCTTCGTTCCCCTCACTCTCCTCTACTCCAAGCCGAACCAAGCAGCCACACACTCTCTCCTTTTCTCTTTTGACAACCAGCACAGACTAGCTTCCCTCTTCTCCGGCTAGACCTCGCTTTCCTCTCCATTTCCCTTTTTGCCATTACTTTCATTTGCTCCTCCATATAGCCTCTCTTTTTTCTTCCTCCGGCCAGCCACCACAAGCTCCTGCTCCAACCATCTCTTTTCTTTTCCTTGCCTTCTCCAGCTGTAACCCCCCATTCCCCCTGCTCCTCATTTTTCTCCACTCTCGGCCACACACGCATTTCCTTTCTCTCCTAGTGGCCCTCCCTTGCAGACCCATCTCCAAGTCACACCATCAGCTTCGACCGGTGACAGCCTCCTCCACAGCACTCGTCAGCCATCTCTCTTTTCCTCTCCTTCTCTCGGCCAACCATCCAAAGCAGAGGTCATCCCGAGACACCCTCGCCGGCGAAGAAAAGAAGAGGTAAACAGAAGAAGAAGAAGAAAAATGGACCGAGAGAAGAAGGACAACCCAACTGCCATTTGAAGGAGAAACTCCTAAAACAAAAACCCAGATCCGAAGGAGCCGAGAAGAGCAGATTTGGAAAAAAATTAAATTTGATTCTTGGCTTTTGTTGTGTTGTGTATTTGTTGATCTTGTAGGTCACCGTTGAAGGCCCTCGCCGGCAAGAAGAAGCCGAGAAGAATAAATCTGAAGAAAAATGAAACCGATCCTTGTTATGGGATTTGATTTTGAAATGTTTTGTTTGTTGTTTGTGTTTTGTGTTTGTTTGTCTCTGTTTTTGCAGGTCACCGGAAGGCCATCTCCGGCGAGAGAGAAAGGAAAGAAGAAGATCTGCGCACCCCCTGTCCTGCACCTTTGCCAGCGATGGCGCGTGGTTGCACGTGCCGCCAGTGATGGTGGCGCGTGGGATGACGCGCTGCCAGTCTTCCAACTGCTGCCACCACTGTCCAGAACTGTTCCTGAGTTCCTTTTTGTAATTTTCTTTATGTTTACGTGTTTATTTGAATTTATTGTATTTTTAATTATTATTTGTAAAATGTAAGGAAAAAAGATAATGTGTGTGTGAGTTGTATTTTACTTATAAAAGGTGATGAAAAAGAGAATGTGTGTGTGTGTTTTGTTGTGTCGTGCTGTGCTTTATTTATTCAATTTTATTTTGTTTTGTTAAGAAAAAAGAATGTGTTTTATTTGCAATGGCCAAAACGTTTTCCAAAAATTTATCTTAGAGTTAATAACAAGTTTATTAAATCTTAAGAAAACAAATTGCGAAATTAATTCATGAGAATTAATGGTTAATTTCAGGTAGTAAATGCCGGATTTACACGTAAGCTAACATTTATATATTCACAATTAACCACCAAAATTGTCAGGATTATTCTGAGTGGAGATTGATTTTTTTATGAATGGACCAATCGCGAAATTAATTCATGAGGATTAATGGTTAATTTCAGGTGGTAAATGAAGAAACTACAAGTAGGGTAGCATTTATATATCTAGAAATAACCAATAAAATTCACAGGATTATTCTAAGCGGTGACCGATTCCTTTTCTAATCGAAATATTTTTTACCAGGCATAAAATCACAGAAAACTCATCCACGATAGGTGATCCTCTTAAGGTATCTACATGGATCTATTTCTTGATATTTTATTTGGGGTTCACGAACTCATAATAAAATTTTAAAAGCTAGATTTATTTACATGAATAAATATGACCTGTTGAAGCGTTTAAAATCACATCGAGATAGACAATGCAGCTTACTTTAGGTAAGGCGTACTAGGAGTGCTAATACCTTTCTTTTATGCAATCAGTCCCCTACTTTTTGTATCTCTGACTAGACCAGTGCAACCAGGTTTTTCTTGCGACCCTCAACAACCAGGTGGCGACTCCTTCTCAACTCCATTGCGAGAGTAAAGACCCCTCCTGGGATGCCGCACGGCGACGTGCAACACTTTTAATTGAGCCAAGAAAAAGCCTTTAAGCCTTTCCGCTATATTGGCATTAATCATTTTTAAGTCTGTCATGATGATATTTTTGTCGCGCTTCATGCTCTCCCATCCCTAAAGGGAGAGATGCCGCGTGATAAAAAAAAGGGTTTATATTTGTAAAATCATGAGTCTAATTCTTAGGAGTCCCCACCTAGTATTAAGATCACTACAAAACCTAATGGTCTACGAGACTCTGGGTAAGGGGACTTGTTATGCAAGGAGAAAACACATCACCCCCAGTGCACCTTATCTAAGGTAAGTTGCATTGTTGTTTAATTATTTTTTCCAAGTCAGTTTTTTATTCGTTGATCGTTTCTAATGCTCAAAATAGATCTCTCTTCATGAGAGAGTTTATACCTCGTTGGAAGTTGAAAACCTAACCGTTCTGAAGTTTGAAATTTTTTCACACTACATTTCAAAGCTTTTTTACTATTTGCGGGTGTACTTTACAATATAATTTTACACCTCGATAGATAACATAAAATAATTGTTATTTTTTTTTTATATTTTAGCCAAATTCCAACATATAATCTTTAATTGGTTATGTCGTAACCCAATTTTTGGGTTACTCCCCAAAATAAAATAAAAATGACAAAAATAAAATAAAAAGGGTTTGGCGTTGTTAGAAAAATCGCGGTGAAAATGTTGAATATTTTCTAAGCTGAATCATATCTCTTTTGTGCCCAAAAAATGGGAGAAAATACAAATTCAAGAAAAAATTGAGTCAAAAATCATAATCATATTTTGAATAGGCCAATTTGATTTAATCATGGGCCAATTTAAAGTATAATTATATTTTAGAATTAATTTAGGATCCAATTGAAGGATTTAATTAAGTGCAAGGACTTAGTTATACTTTAAATTGGTCAAATCAATTTTATTTAAGGCTTAATTGATAAAAATCAAATTCTTGAATTTAATTCGGGCTCAATTGAGAAGATTGGAATTTTTGGAGACCCAATTGAATTTTTCCAAGCTAATTGTGCAAAATTAGGGGTCAAATTGAAGACAATTGAAAGTTTAATGGTCAATTAAGAGTCAAATCGCATAAATCAGAAGCCAAGAACCAGAATAAAAAAGGCGCGTACATTTAAGGCTAACATTGAAGTTCTGACGCGGGTACAATTGCATAAAATTAAAAGTTTAAAACCAATTGAGGATGCAATTAGAACAATTACAAATTAAAGGACCAAATTGCAATTTTCCAAAGCCAAGATTGCATGTGCTGCACTGTTTTGACACCGGAAAATATGCGTGAGAGGTGCCTCTGCCCCTATAAATACAGCCATGGATGCTGCAGAAAGGGAGGATGAAAAAAAGAAAAAACAAGAAATGAACAGGAAAACAGAGAAGGAATTCTGAAATTTTTCAAAGAAACAAACGAAAGAAGAAGAGCAAATCACATGAAATAATACCCTCACCATCATCTCCCTCGACGACCAGTTCTTCTTCTTCTCTCTCTCTCTCTCGGTCTGCACATCCTTCCTCTCTCTAAAAACCAGCTCCGTCGAGCTCTCTCTCTCTCTCCACCGTTACTGACTCCCGACCACCCAATACCCCTCTCATCATCACCGTGAGCTTCCCCACCATACCAGCGTCCCATCCATACTCTCAGGCGAGGCCACAGAGACAGTTGCAACGATGGTAACACAGTCCCCGACAACTTTGGAAGCCCCCTCCGACCACCACAGGCCACCGTTGACGACGGCACCACGACAGGAATCATCACCTCGACCCCCTCTACCCAACGGTACTAACAGGTACGCCTTTCGTCACAGTCGAAAAATCGACTGTTCATCGTCTTCCTCGTTTGCATGCGAACAACGGGACTCAATTTGCGTCCCACTGTTCACACGGGCCAGGCCGGGCTTCATGCCAGACCCGCATGTTTAAAAATATTTGGGCTTCTAGCCCGTAAGGCCTGGAAGCCCAGCACAAAAATAGTTGGGCTTCTAGCCCAAAACCATTTGGGCTTCCAGCCCGTGATGAGTGGAAGCCCAGCCCAAAGACATTTGGGCTTCCAGTCCTGACCGATCAAGGCAGGCTGCCAGCCCAGCCCCCCAAAAATAAAAAAATAAAAAAAATAAAAAAAAATGAAAAATACAAATTGACAAAAAAAATACATATTTTTATTATTACAAAATAAAAAAAACAAATAAAATGTGTTTTGTTTTCATGCATACGGCCTGATTCCAAGATCTTTTCCATCATATTTTCATAAACAAAATATTTTGCATCTTCCTCATGTTTTAAAACAAAAATCGGATATCGTAACCGGTTTATGATTATCCGTTGGAATTTGGCCAAAATGTCAAAAATAATTATAAATATTTTTGTTTTATCTATTAGGGTGTAAATTTACATTGTAAAGTACACCCACAAATAAAAAAAAGGATTTTACTACGGTGTAAAATTACATTGTATACTATGTCCGTAGATAAAAAAAGATTTTTACTACAGTGTAAAATTACATTGTAACATACACCCGCTGACAAAAAAAAAATGGTTTTGAAAATGCAATACAAAAAATTTTAACTTAGAAAAATAATCAAACAACAATGCAGCTTACCTTAGGTAGGGTGCACTGGGGGTGATGCGTCTTCCCCTTGCACAACTAGTCCCCTTACCTAGACTCTCGCAGACCAATAGGTTCCTAGTGACCTTAATACTAGGTGGCGACTCCTGATAATTATAGTCATAATTTTCATGACTATAAAGCACCCCATTTTCACCGCACGTCGTTGTCTCTCCAGAGGGGAATGGCGGGGCGCGAAGCGTGAAAAATCGCCGTCGTGACAGTTACGATATCCAATTTTCATTTCAAAGCATGTGAAAGATGCAAAAAATATATATTTTTTAATGAAAATATGCTTGGAAAAACTATGGAATTCGATTGTATGAATGAAAATAACATATTTTTTTGTTTTAGAAAATGTGATTTTTTTATATTATTTTCTTTAAAAACATTAGTCTAGGCCTGACCCAACTAAATAGGTCGGCCAACCAATTTAGGCCAGAAGGATCCAACTTTAATGGGCTTAGGCCAGACATGGCCTAGCCAACAGGGTTGGGACAAGAACAGTCTGACCTGAGACCAACAAAAACACATGTGTGCAGAGTGAATTAATTCACTCTTGCATTGTTTATGTATTACGTGAATAATAGAAGGGGGTCAGCTGATGGTGACGAGAAGCTCACATGCCACTACTGTCGGGTAGAGGAGGTCAAGGTGGTTCTTTCTGTGGTGGTGACATTGAAAATGGTGGTCTGTGGTAGCCGGGAGGAGCGCTGAAAGCTTGCTGGAGATGGTGTGTTGCAGTGTAGGAAATGGTAGGGTGCAAGGCATGGCTACCGGCATGGCACAAGCATGGCTGCCAACATGACATAAGCATGGCACACGGTAATACCTCGACAGCTGGCCAAGTTTTCTTTTTTCAAATTAAAAAATTGAAATAACATTAAAAATACAAAAATATTGAAAAGACATAAAATAGATAGACAAAAAAATGGGTTGTGAAAAAAAAGGAGTTTTTTAGACGAGAAAACCAGGAAAAAAAGCTTTTCTCTTTTCTTCAATTTCACCCCTGATTTCACTCAATTAACTTAGTAAAAACGAATTTGGTCTTCAAGAGTTCAAATTTTCCCAATTAAACCCAAATTAAACTCAAGAACTTGATTTTTTTATCAATTAAGTTCTTAATAAAATTAATTTGACCAATTTAAAAGTATAATTAAGTCATTGCACTTAATTAAATCCTTCAAGCAAACCCTAAATTAATTCCTAAATATATTTACATTTTAAATTGGCCAACGATTAAATCAAATCGACCCATGTCTTTTGACTTAATTTTTACACAGATTTATCCAATAATAAATTATTTTAGCCTTGAATACATGTTTTCCTTCATTTTTGGGCACAAAAGAGGTAGATCAGGCTCTAAAAAAAAATACAAAATTTTCACCTTTATTTTTCTTTCAACGCCAGCCTTTTCTATTTGTTTTTGTTTTTTGATTTTTTTGGGTAAATTTTGAGGAGTAACCTAGAATTGGGCTATGACAAAGTCTATCAACTTTTTATCATTCCCCTCATGTATTGACTTTATTACTACCTAGTTGTTATGACCAGAGACATCAATAACAACATTTTCCCTTGTCGTGATTTATTACACAATCAAAATCATTAATCAATTCTACCCATTTTATTTATCGTATGTTTATTTTTTTTTATCATCAAATACCTTAAACTCTTATGATCGTGAAGATTTGAACCTGGGATCCATATAAGTAGTGCCTCCTAAAGTTTTATGGAGAAGTTAATGGAGTATATATGATAAGATGGTTTATGGCTATTTTTATTTTCTAATGTTTTTGGTTTTTTGGCCATAGAAATAACTAATAAATATGTGAAAGTAAAGGAAATGAAATTGGTATTTACTTAAGATCGAGCTCCCCACATACAGTATCACTAATAAGGTTCAAGGAAAACATCAAAATATTTAACACTTTCCATATATGGTAATGGGATTATGTGTTGAAAATGAACTGCTAGACTTATAATAAGAGGAAATCATGAACATATACAAAACATGTCTATTAATGGGCTTAAAGGATCTTTTGATGTTAAAGTTAGTAAAATTGTATGAGTAATGAAGATTTAAAAGCTATATAGATTTAAAAAAAAAACATATGGTGAAAAAGATAATAAGAAAATGTTGGAAAGTATTTGAGTTGGAATTCACTTTACTCATAGTTCATGACATTTATATAGACATGAGCCGTGCTAAATTGCCAGAGATAAGGATAAAACTAGGGAAAAAACTGTGATACCTGATTTTAAGAGCAATTATTTGGGGTTATAACTTCTAATAGTTAGTGTTGAACGATTGGAAAGAAAATAAAAATCATTTATTTGGGTATCCACTAAGCATGGACATCCCTGATGTTATTTTGTGGGCTTCAAATGTGTTGCCTTGCTGGGCTTGAAGTAGACTCTAAGTCAATTATTTTTGGGTATGCAAGTGTCAAAGACTAGATCTTTGCCCAGATCATCTACTAAGATTTTTGTGCATCACATACCAGTTAGAGATAGTTATCTGTGATGTAAACCCTAAAGATTTTATCGTACTTCCCTTTCATTCTATAACACGAGCAGTCGAGGGCTACTCTCTAAGTCTCCCTGGATTGAATAATCTAGGGGAGGTCGTCGAGTTAAGAAGCATGTGTGTGTGTGTGTGTGTGTGTGTGTAAGAGCTGAAACAAAAGAACAGATGTGTAATCATTTTTTTTATGATATCTTTCTTTTATCCAACAATATTATAATGTGATTTAATTAGTCCCGTAAAATTTATACGAGGTTTATTGATGTTTACAATTCAAGTCCGTTTACCAAAATTGTTTTCATGTATTGAAGGGTCTAAACAGGCTCTGCAATCTGCTGCAAATGCCATAAAAACCATTCTGGTACTTTCCAGCCCTTTTGACTTAACTATACATGCAGATGCATGCGCAAATACAAGCATGAAATTAGATAAATGGGCTGGCTTTGCTTGTTGTGAATCTTGCTTTACTAACTGGGCAGACACCCTCGTTCTGAGTTTCTTTATATCTTCACCAGATAGCTCGAACGTTGCCCGAAATGGGCTAGATAGGACTGCTAAAGCTGGCAAAAGTTTCAAGCTTCTAGGGTTAGGATCCGAACCTGGCCATTTGTGCTCTAACCAGTTGTTCAAATACACCATCTCCAACCCTTCAGGGTCTTGTATGTTCGATCAAAAACAGGTGTTAGTTCCGGCAACAGATCTGGATGTTGTTGTTTCTCTCTATCACTAAGTTTGCACATGTGAGCCCACGCTTTGATAAACATGGTTGAGCTTTTTCCATCCATGATTCCATGGTGGGAAGAGATGCCGATGCAAAAGCCTTGATTAGGAAATAAAGTTATTTTCAAAGCTATAACAGATGCCTTTGAGTCAGTCACAGGCAACCATTTATTGTAGGTTAGGTCAGTGGGTGGTGGTTGTTTGATTTCTCCAGTAATTAACCCAAGTTTGTCTCGGCCGAAGATGAACATCTCCATGTTCTGTGACCACAGTTCATAATTCTGGCCATTAAGTTTGATTCCAGGTATGACAATTGGTAGGTATGGTTTTGGGTTGAGTTGGTTTGGGTGTTGGTTCTGGAATTTGTAGTTTCAATTTGAGTATGGTTTTGTGGGTTCGGTTCTGTCATGGGTTGAATGTGTTTTAAGAAGTGTTTAGGTTTGGATCGGTGGCTCTGATACCAAGTCAATTTTAGGGATAATTTTTATGTCAAATTTGTTCTTCTTATCTTTATTGCACAGAACTTGTATTTATACATGTACAATTATCCTATTCTACAATAGAGAAATATAAATCTTTCCTAACTTGTTCATGATTCCTAGTTTTTCCTAATCAAACAATTACTCCTGGCCACAAGTAACACATAAATATTTATTACGAGTCTTATGATTTTGCATATTTTACAGGTATTTTTCTTTAGATGATTTTGTATAATTGTTAGGCCGGACAAAATTTAACAGCTATGATTTTAGCATAGTTTGCGAAGAGATGAACCAAAGAAGATAAGAGGATCTATACTGTGAGATGTTGACACCCCATAAATTTCTTGTGAATAATTCAGTAGTCACCAAACAAGTGAAGATGAGCCACAGATTGTCTCATGAGTCCACGGCACATGGACATGGTGTAGCTCCGGAGGAGAGCCTCGATCTTCGCAAACTATGTTAAAATCATAGTTGTTGAGTTTTGTCCGGCCTAGCAAGTGGCGGCTCGTAAGAATTAAGCCGGGCAATTCTTGGCTAGTAGCCATGTGAGAGCCATCAACTGGCAATCCTTGTTGTGCATTTATGAGGTCCTGTCCTCTGATTTGCTTGAATTGAAAGTCTTCTTGCTGTTAAGCTGCACCAAATAATTATCGATTAGAAAAGGCAGATAAGAAACTACCACTGATTTGGTGCAGCTTGTAATCAAAATCTACTAACAATGAAAATCTTGTTACTAATTTCCCCTGCAAAACCTTGTAAAATTAGCTTATAAATTGAACATTATGGCTAGACATGATGCTCCTAAGTACCCTATAGAGTAGAAGTATCTTCCTAAAGAATAAGATTGCTATGTTAGTTGGTTTTATAACAAATATAAAATGTGTCTCAAAACCCTTGTTCACAATTACAAAAATATAATTACTATTCCTCTTTAACATCAACAAATCTAATGAAAAATCCATAGATTTAGTTTCTTATTTGGATTAATTATACATATGTTGTGATTAAGTTTCATATCATCAAATTTTTAAGTACACATGTCATGTTAGGTTGTGTTGGAAGTCTATGACGAAGAAAATATCATATAATAGGTAGACTTTGTATAGGGATGATAAGGAATACCCATGAGTGAGGTTTTAAACTATTCATACTTGGATTCAAATCTAAATAATTATCCAAACCTAATCTGTAAATGATGGGTGTCACGACGATGTTTTCTATCGCGACTATCCCCAAAGATGGGGGGTGCGTGAAAAAGTTTTTTTTTTTTTTTTCATAATAAAATTATAAGGAGTCACCACCTAGTATTAAGATTACTAGAAAACTTAATGATTTGCGAGAGTCCGGGTAAGGAGACTTATTGTGCAAGGAAAAGACACATCACCCCTACTACATCCTCTAAAAACCTAAGACTTTCAATGATTTTCAATTAGGCCCTTGACGAACTCCAATGGCAACCCCAAATTTACGCACCCTTGTCATTTTAGTTATTGGTCTCAGATTTATGCAATTTGACCCTCAACTAATTCTTAAACTTTGATTTTTTTTTAATTTCACCCCTGATTTGACCCAATTGAATCCCTATAGTTCAACGCCTTTTACAAAAATGGTCCTTGACTATGCATTTCTTCAATTTGGTCCCTAATCGACCCCAATACATTGATGTTATAGAAAATTTACCCTAATTTCAATCTATTAACTTGTTAAAAGTTAAATTTGGTCTCCAAAATTCTAATCTTCTCAATTTAGCCTAAATCAGGCTCCTAAACTTAATTTTAAACCAATTAAGCCCAAATAAAATTAGTTTGACCAATTTAAAGTATAATTAAGTCATAGCACTTAATTAAGTACTTCAAGTGGATCCTAAATTAATTTTTAATCATAATTAAACTTTAATTTTCTATATAATTAAATCAAATTGGCCTATTAAAAATCTAATTATGCCTTTAAACTTAATTTTATATAGATTTGTCCAATAATCATTTATTTTAGTCTTGAATCTGCATTTTCTTTTATATTTGAGCACAATAGAGATATGATTGGACTCTCGAATCCATCCAAAATTCTCAATTTGCATTTTTCACCATGTCAACCTATTTTTTTGTTTGTTTTAGGAATAACTCAAAAATGAGTTATGTCAATGAGATTGAGATTTCGATACCCAATCAGATTTTAAATTTTGATACATCAAACTAGCTTGTTCATATTTTGAAGATCTATAACTTGAACTTCAATTAATCCCAAAACTCGAACTTGAATGTTGTAAACGGGCTATACAGGCAGGTTATATTAATACAACTATTTAGTATATAATTATTTTAATATACATTTTTTTTTTCAAATTTGAAAGTTATTTACTTAGTCCAATTCAAGTTGGGTTTTAGGTTTAAGTAGAATAGAATAGACCAGTATCCATGCACAATCTAAAACTTGATTTTTTACATTGAAGTTCTGTATAAACGTTACCCAAATCCAATCAATTCTTAAAATTTTCTAATAATTCGAGTCATATAAATCATGTTCTAGTGAAATTGTCAATCCATAATTTTTATCTATGAAGCAAGGTATAGTTTGCTGGCCTCTATTATGAGACTAGTAATCGGTGGGCCTCAATTACGAGGCTGATAATTATATACTAACATGCCTTGCCTGATACCAATGCAAAAGTGCATTTCGGTCCTAAGAGCTTAAATGTATGTGATGAAGTTTTTAATAATACTAAATTCTTAACTCTTTCTTTTCTTTAAGACTTTAAAAAATGATGCAAGTCATAATTGTAGCTAGGTCAAACATATTATTTATATATATATATATATATATATATATATATATATATACATATATATATATATATGTTGAATCCAACTCGTTACCATAAAGTATATATATTTTTAATCAATCATCACATTTTTTACATTATATATTCAACTTTAATTCTGTTAGGTCTTGGTGAAGGTGTTGGTGACTAGGGTTCTGTTTTTTTGGGAGGGGGGAAGAAGATGAAGGGTTTTTTCTTTTCTTTTCTTTTTCTCTCATTTTTAGAACATATCGTCTCTTTCACTCTTTTTTTTTTTCTCTTAAACTTTTTCGGCTATGCTTTAATTATTAATAGGGTTTCTATAAACACCCTCCCCATCTTCTCTTAAAATCTCTCATCTTTAATTATGGTCATTTTTGTTTCATTTTATCCCAATTACCTAGAGAGCAAATAACCAAATTTCATGCTCGTGTCTTTTTCTTGTTTTTTGTTGCACCTACTGTTCTTTTTTTAAAATTAATTTTTTATTTTTGAATTTTTTTTGAAAAGATATCAATAAGATAAAAAAAAAATTTCAATAAGAGAAAAAAAATTAAAAACAAATAATGAAATGGGCGCTTAAATGCATTAGAAACACATTTTTCTAAATTTATTTTGTTTTTGTTACATTTCTTTAAAATATTTTGAAAATGAGAGTCAAAATTCAGGTTATGTCATCTCTTAATAACGAAATTGCACAGAAATAAACTTATATAGAAAAAGGTGAAAAAAATTCTTATCTAAATATCCAATAAATCGTGATGCACGGGACATCTTTTCCAATGAATATTATTATTATTATTACTATTTATTTCTTTTGCTGCACAAAGCCACGTGATGCACGGGGACAGGCATCTTGATTGGCCGATCACTTTTATAAATAGTGGAAATGGTTGATGTATCAAGTTATATCAGCCATTGAAGCAATCCAAAGAAGCTAGCTCAAGTAAGAATACGCTGCCTGCGACTCTCTCTCAATACTTCATGGCATCACCCAACTCAGTGAAAATATTAGAGATATGTAAGGTCACTCGGGCCTTCGACTCAGTGGACGCATCAACAGAATTCTCACTTCCTCTCACCTTTTTTGACATAACATGGCTGAAATTCCCTCCATCCGAGAGTCTACATTTCTTTAAACTCAATGAGTCATTAAGTAGACCCAGCCTATTTCACTCAGAAATCTTGCCTGCACTTAAACACTCACTCTCACAAACCCTCGGCCACTTCGCTCCACTGGCTGGCCACCTCACTTGGCCAGATAACTCTTCCAAACCCGTAATTGTTTGTGCTCTAAATGATGCTCTATCACTTACTGTTGCTGAGTGTAATGCTAATTTTGATCGCTTCATCAGAAATGAAATCCGTGAAGCTGCTGAGTCACACCCTTACATACCCGAGTTGCATGTAACAAACACGATTGCTTCATTACTCGCCCTGCAAATAACTTTCTTCCCCTGCAAGGGTTTCTCCATTGGCATGGCCATACACCATGCCGTGCTAGATGGAAGAAGCGTATCTATGTTCCTCAATGCATGGGCTTATTTATGTAAGCACAACCAGAACGAAAAGAGTCTCCTTTTACTGCCTGAATTAAGGCCATCTTTGGACAGGACTGGTGTCCAAGACCCGTTCGGGCTCGAGTCAGTGTACTTGAACCACTGGGAAGCCACGATCATTCCAGGTTCGGAACTGAACTCACGAAGCTTGAAATTGATGCCAAATCTTCAAGTGTCAAGCAACTTGCTTCGTGCAACCTTTCGTTTGTCTCGTGAAGCTATTAATGAGCTTAAAGAAAGTGTATTGCGCTACCACCAAGCAGGATCAAGCCCTAAAAAGAAGCTTCATCTCTCAACGTACGTGCTTACATGTGCTTATGTATCAGTTTGTCTGGTGAAAGCAAGAGGAGGAGAAAGTGCCAGGAAGGTTTATCATGTGTGTTCAGTGGATTGTAGAGGCCGTGTGGAGCCTCCACTTCCACCAAATTATTTTGGTAATTGTGTTGCCGTCCATCACATGGTTGCAGAAGCGAAGGCTTTCATGGAGGAAAATGGGGTTGCGATTATAGCAGAGAAGCTTAGTGATTTGATAAATGGCTTGGAGAACGGACTTTTTCAAGGCGCTAAGGAGAGGCTTTCCATGCTGAGAGGATTGGGACAGGAAGTGCAGAAGTTCGGGGTTGCTGGATCAACGCGGCTTGGGATTTACGGGTTGGATTTTGGGTGGGGAAATGTTGAGAAGGTTGAGATCACATCCATAGATAGAACTAGAGGTTTCTCAGTGATGGAATTTGGAGATGTATCAAGTGGAGGGATTGAAATTGGAGTTGTTTTAGTGAGGCAAGAAATGGAACGTTTTGCCTCTCTGTTTGTCAATGGCCTCAAAGTTCTTCCTTCCTGACTGTAATAACTAAGTTCAACGAAGATATGAAAAGCTTGAATAAATTTCAAAGATTGTTTTTTTTTTACTTTTTTTTTTAATTTTAGCTCGAGTTCTTGGTGCAAAGATATTTTGTATGCCCAACTTGTTGAGAGAGAGATGAAATATTTTACTTGACATTGTTTTAGTAAGTATATCTGCTAATTGATCTTCAGATTTAACAAACGGAAAGATCACAGCCTTCTCATCGAGTTTCTGCTTGATGAAATGTCTATCTACTTCCACGTGCTTAGTTCGATCATGTTGAGCTGGATTATTAGCAATGGCAATTGTGAATTTGTTGTCGCAATACACCTTAATCTTAGTCTTCATCGGATAACCTAGCTCTTTAAGTATCCCCTTTATCCATAGTATTTCACATAGCCATTTAGTCATTCCTTTGAATTCTGCTTCAGCACTCGATAGGACAACAACATTTTATTTCTTACTTTTCCAAGTCACCAAATTTCCTCCAACGAAGGTAAAGTACCCTGAAGTAGATTTTCTGTCAGTCAGACTTCCTGCCCAATCTGCATCAGTATAACCAGTGATGTCGAGGTGATTATTTTTTGAAAAACGAATTCCTCTTCCCGGATAGGATTTTAAGTATCTTAGTATTCACAATGCTGCCTCCATATGTACTTCACTTGGGTTGTGCATGAATTAGCTGACTAGACTAACAACATATGCGATATCCGGACGTGTATGTGAAAGGTAGATGAGTCTTCCCACCAATTTCTGATATCGTTCTTTATTTGTAGGAATCTGATCTGGATAATCCGCTAAACAATGATTTTGTATAACTGGTGTATCCGCAGGTTTGCACTCTAACATACCTGTCTCATCCAATAGGTCTAATACATATTTCCTCTATAAGAGAAATATGCCTTGTTTTGATCTGTATAGTTCTATGCCCAAGAAATACTTTAACCCACTAAGGTCCTTCATTTCGAATTCACTTGCTAGATACTTCAGTAATTCTGCAATTCCTTTTTCATCATTTCCTGTGACTATCATAACATCAACATAAATAATCAAGGCTACAGTTTTCCCCCCATTCCTTTTCAGAAATAGTGTATGATCTGAGTTGCTTTGACTGAATCTATTTTTTCGCATTGCTAGACTGAATTTTCCAAATCATGCTCTAGGAGACTGTTTTAGTCCATAAAGTGATTTTGTAAGCCTGCACACCATATTTCCCTTAATCCCAGTAAAACCAGGAGGAATATCCATATATACTTCCTCCTCTAGATCTCCATGAACAAATACATTTTTTATATCAAATTGATGTAACGGTCAGTCTAGGTTTTTGCTGCAAGTGACAAGAGTATCCGAATAGTGTTCAGTTTGGCTACTGGCGAGAACATTTCCTGATAGTCTATGCCGTATGTCTGAGAGTATCCTTTAGCTACTAGTCTCGTTTTGTATCTTTCTATTGTCCCATCTGCTTTATATTTCACAGTAAACACCCATTTTCATCCAACTGTTTTTTTTTTTCTGTCTGGCAATATAGTTAATTCCCACGTATTGTTATTCTAGAGAGCCTTCATTTCATCATAGACAACTATCTTCCAATACTCGTTTGATATTGCTTCTTCAATATTTTGTGGGACCTGTTCTGTAGATACTTTGCCCATGAATACTTTTGCTTTATCTAACATGTTATTGGCTGAGGTAAAGCTTGCAATGGAGTATTTTGACTTCCTTCCTTCTATTTCTGGAGAGTACCGATTTAGGGCTACTCCTCGATTATGCCTGTGAGGTAAATTATATGCCATATAATCAGGTAATGTAGGAGAGTTGGGAGATCTTACCTCAGTTGTAGTGTCGGGATTGTCCTCACGATTCTGATTTTGGTCTTGTGGTATACTGGAGAGGGGGTTATTTGATGTGACCTGAGTATGTAAGTCGGTGTGGTCGATGATTTGCTTAGATGTTGTATTGTCAGGATGAACCCAGTCCCATATCTGTTGTTCATGTCTATTCGCCCCCTGAAGAGCAGATGAGGATTGTTCATTGAAAAAATATTCAGTCTGAAGAAAGGTTACATCCATAGTAACATAGAGTTTTCGAGAGAGAGGATTGTAACACCGATATCCTTTTGTATGAGAACCATAACCAAGAAGCACACAACGAATAACACATGGATCCAACTTAGATCATTGATGTTTTGGAACATGTCTTTGGAGGTATATGGAGTGCTGAAGGTAGTTTAACATACCGTTCCAAAGTCTGAATTGGTGTCTGAAACTCAAGAAATCAGGATGGCATGCGATTAAGAAGATACATAGATGTTCCCACTACATCAGGCCAATATTGTTGAGGCATATATGCAGCTATCATAATGGTTCGTACTGTCTCTAGTATGTGTCTATTTTTCCATTCGGAAACTCTATTCTGCTGAAGAGTATATGGACAAGTAGTTTCGTGTATGATCCCCTTGCTATCATAGAATTGTTTAAATTCATGGGTAATATATTCTCCCCTATTATCATATCAAAGAGTTTTAATGCTCATGGAAAACAGATTTTGTATAAGGGTGACAAATTTCTGAAAAATTGATAGAACATCTTTCTTGTGTTTCACTACATACACCCAAGAAACTCTTGTACAGTCATCAATAAAGGTGACAAACCATTTAAAGCCAGCAGTAGTCAAAACAGGTACAGGGCCCCATAAGTAAGAGTGAATAATCTCAAATGGTGCATTGCATTTATTATAACTAATTGGGTAATTTGTTCGATGATGACTTTTACCCAAGATACAATCCTTGCATTTGAAATTTGAGTGGAATACATTTTTAAATAAAGTAGGGAATAAATGTTGTAGATAGCTGAATGATGGGTGTCCTAACCGGTAATGCCATAACCAAATGTCTTGTCCTTGCCGTTGTGATGATTTAGCATAGTGAACCTTTCCAAGGTCCGAATCGTCCACATACTATAACCCTCCTCTCTTAATACCACGACCAAAAATCTTTTTCATGAGAACATCTTGAAACAAACAAAATGAGGAGTACATCAGTACGCAACAGTTTAAATCTTCTGTTATTTGCCCTACTGATAGTAATTTAGTGGACAGTGAAGGAACAAAAAGAGTATTAGGGAGAGTGAATGTGGTTGATAATTCCACTGTTCCTCCCCCTTTTACCGGATATATATCACCATTAGCATTTCATATGGCCTTTCGTTGAGGAATTGACTTTGTTTTAAAGTCTTTATACTCATAGGTCATGTGATTTGTTGCTCCTGAGTCAATAATCCAATCATTTTTATGTTCACCATTGGATACTAGGTTTGTGGAACCAAAAATATCTAGGTCTTGAGTAAAAGAATGAGGTTGACTGTCGAGTGGCACAAGTGTATTTGGATCGGTGTTAGAAACAAATGTTGCATGACCATCATGTACATCTTTTTCCCCCTTCAATTCATACCACCACTCAGGATACCCGTGTAGTCTTTGGTGTGTTTATTTCCACCACAATGAGTACACTCGCTCTCCTGGGCTTTCGGTCTAGAAAAAGTGTGTCTGCTGGGATTCAACCCATGTGGTCCAGGCCTGGCCCGTTAGGCCTGTTTAGAGGATGATGGGCTGAAGGATGGTCTATATGGGCCGCCACTTGGTCCAGCCTATCTGCTTGGGCCCGTAAGGGTGAGCCCTTAAAATCCTCCCCTCCTTCAGCCGACAGGTCGTTCTCCCCACCTGCCAAAGTTCTTTCATCTTTCTGCCCTAATCGTCCTCTTCTCATCTCCCCCCATTGCCTATCTCTGCCTCTCGTTAGCAGACTCAGGCTGTCGCCATTGTCCATCATCACCATGTGTCTGTTATTCTCTCTTCTTACCTGAGCGAAGGCTTACTCAATTGATGGCAGAAGGGTCTGTTGAAGAATATCTCGGCGGGTCTGATCAAATTGATCATCCAAACCATCCAAGAAGGGATATATTCGATCTTCTTGAATTAGTTAGTTGTATTTCTGTATGTCCTCTTCACATGCCATGGGATTTGGGCGTCTGTAGTCAATCTCTTGCCAGAGGGATTGTAAGCCAGTGTAGTAGTCTTTCAAGGAACCTCTTCCTTGTGTGGTTCGGCTAACCTTTCATTTTAGGTCATATACCTGAACATTATCTCTTCCATCGAAGTAGGTTATGGCAATAGCATCCCACACCCCTTTTGCAGTAAGGAACCTGATAAAATTTCCAATTAAATCTAGGTTTAGGGAATTGATAATCCAACCTTTGACGATTTCATTTTTTGTTCTCCATTTATTGTAGGTTGGGTCAGTGGGTGGTGGTTGTTTGATTTCTCCAGTAATTAACCCAAGTTTGTCTCGGCCGGAGATGAACATCTCCATGTTCTGTGACCACAGTTCATAATTCTGGCCATTAAGTTTGATTCCAGGTATGACAATTGGTAGGTATGGTTTTGGGTTGAGTTGGTTTGGGTGTTGGTTCTGGAATTTGTAGTTTCAATCTGAGTATGGTTTTGTGGGTTCGGTTCTGTCATGGGTTGAATGTGTTTTAAGAAGTGTTTAGGTTTGGATCGGTGGCTCTGATACCAAGTCAATTTTAGGGATAATTTTTATGTCAAATTTGTTCTTCTTATCTTTATTGCACAGAACTTGTATTTATACATGTACAATTATCCTATTCTACAATAGAGAAATATAAATCTTTCCTAACTTGTTCATGATTCCTAGTTTTTCCTAATCAAACAATTACTCCTGGCCACAAGTAACACATAAATATTTATTACGAGTCTTATGATTTTGCATATTTTACAGGTATTTTTCTTTAGATGATTTTGTATAATTGTTAGGCCGGACAAAATTTAACAGCTATGATTTTAGCATAGTTTGCGAAGAGATGAACCAAAGAAGATAAGAGGATCTATACTGTGAGATGTTGACACCCCATAAATTTCTTGTGAATAATTCAGTAGTCACCAAACAAGTGAAGATGAGCCACAGATTGTCTCATGAGTCCACGGCACATGGACATGGTGTAGCTCCGGAGGAGAGCCTCGATCTTCGCAAACTATGTTAAAATCATAGTTGTTGAGTTTTGTCCGGCCTAGCAAGTGGCGGCTCGTAAGAATTAAGCCGGGCAATTCTTGGCTAGTAGCCATGTGAGAGCCATCAACTGGCAATCCTTGTTGTGCATTTATGAGGTCCTGTCCTCTGATTTGCTTGAATTGAAAGTCTTCTTGCTGTTAAGCTGCACCAAATAATTATCGATTAGAAAAGGCAGATAAGAAACTACCACTGATTTGGTGCAGCTTGTAATCAAAATCTACTAACAATGAAAATCTTGTTACTAATTTCCCCTGCAAAACCTTGTAAAATTAGCTTATAAATTGAACATTATGGCTAGACATGATGCTCCTAAGTACCCTATAGAGTAGAAGTATCTTCCTAAAGAATAAGATTGCTATGTTAGTTGGTTTTATAACAAATATAAAATGTGTCTCAAAACCCTTGTTCACAATTACAAAAATATAATTACTATTCCTCTTTAACATCAACAAATCTAATGAAAAATCCATAGATTTAGTTTCTTATTTGGATTAATTATACATATGTTGTGATTAAGTTTCATATCATCAAATTTTTAAGTACACATGTCATGTTAGGTTGTGTTGGAAGTCTATGACGAAGAAAATATCATATAATAGGTAGACTTTGTATAGGGATGATAAGGAATACCCATGAGTGAGGTTTTAAACTATTCATACTTGGATTCAAATCTAAATAATTATCCAAACCTAATCTGTAAATGATGGGTGTCACGACGATGTTTTCTATCGCGACTATCCCCAAAGATGGGGGGTGCGTGAAAAAGTTTTTTTTTTTTTTCATAATAAAATTATAAGGAGTCACCACCTAGTATTAAGATTACTAGAAAACTTAATGATTTGCGAGAGTCCGGGTAAGGAGACTTATTGTGCAAGGAAAAGACACATCACCCCTACTACATCCTCTAAAAACCTAAGACTTTCAATGATTTTCAATTAGGCCCTTGACGAACTCCAATGGCAACCCCAAATTTACGCACCCTTGTCATTTTAGTTATTGGTCTCAGATTTATGCAATTTGACCCTCAACTAATTCTTAAACTTTGATTTTTTTTTAATTTCACCCCTGATTTGACCCAATTGAATCCCTATAGTTCAACGCCTTTTACAAAAATGGTCCTTGACTATGCATTTTTTCAATTTGGTCCCTAATCGACCCCAATACATTGATGTTATAGAAAATTTACCCTAATTTCAACCTATTAACTTGTTAAAAGTTAAATTTGGTCTCCAAAATTCTAATCTTCTCAATTTAGCCTAAATCAGGCTCCTAAACTTAATTTTAAACCAATTAAGCTCAAATAAAATTAGTTTGACCAATTTAAAGTATAATTAAGTCCTAACACTTAATTAAGTACTTCAAGTGGATCCTAAATTAATTTCTAAACATAATTGAACTTTAATTTTCCATATAATTAAATCAATTTGGCCTATTAAAAATCTAATTATGCCTTTAGACTTAATTTTATACAGATTTGTCCAATAATCATTTATTTTAGTCTTGAATCTGCATTTTCTTTTATATTTGAGCACAATAGAGATATGATTGGACTCTCGAATCCATCCAAAATTCTCAATTTGCATTTTTCACCATGTCAACCTATTTTTTTTTTTCCTTAGGAATAACTCAAAAATGAGTTATGTCAATGAGATTGAGATTTCGATACCCAATCAGATTTTAAATTTTGATACATCGAACTAGCTTGTTCATATTTTTTTGGGAGGGGGGGAAGAAGATGAAGGGTTTTTGTGTTTTGTTTTTCTCTCATTTTTAGAACATATCGTCTCTTTCACTCTTTTTTTTTTTTTCTCTTAAACTTTTTCGGGTATGCTTTAATTATTTTGGTAATTGTGTTGCCGTCCATCACATGGTTGCAGAAGCAGAGGCTTTCATGGAGGAAAATGGGGTTGCGATTATAGCAGAGAAGCTTTGTGAGTGGATAAATGGCTTGGAGAATGGACTTTTCAAGGCGCAAAGGAGAGGCTTGTCATGCTGAGAGGATTGGGACAAGAAGTGCAGAAGTTCGGGGTTGCTGGATCAACGCGGCTTGGGTTTTACGGGCTGGATTTTGGGTGGGGAAATGTTGAGAAGGTGGAGATCACATCCATAGATAGAACCACAGGTTTCTCAATGATGGAGTTTGGAGATGTATCAAGTGGAGGGATTGAAATTGGAGTTGTTTTGGTGAGGCAAGAAATGGAACGTTTTGCCGATCTGTTTGCCAATGGCCTCAAAGCTCTTCAATCCAGACTGTAATAACCAAGTTCAACAAAGATATGAAAACTTGAATGGATCTGTAAGATTACTTTCTTTGTTTTGCAATTTTACCTCGAGTTCTTGGATCTTTAGATGTCACATCACAACCTTTTGATTACGACTAAATGGCAGAAAATTTGATGTGACAAGGAAGTGATAAGATGAAATGAATCAGAATCATATATAATGAGTTTGCTTGTATCATCGATAATTGTTAGTAACATTGATGACATAATTATTTATTATGAGTCTTATGATTTTGTATATTTTACAAGCATTTTTCTTTAGAAGATCACAAATACTCATGAAGCATTATCCAGTTATTTTATATATATATATATATATATATATATATATATATATTGAATAGATTTTAGTATTGTTTGACAAATGTTTGTAAGTAAAATTCATGTAAAAAAAATTGAAAGTGATACTCATAAAAAAAAGTGTAAAAAGAGATTGTGCACCACCATAGTTTTTAATGAAATCATTGGATGTTGAGTTTAAAGTAATTCTTATGGTTTTATATAAAACAATGTATTATAACATATATTAAAAGAGGTTAGAGTCAATTATTGTAGCATGTGTGTGTTTTTACTGTGGATTACAATAGTGTTGCTCGGTCGGTTCAGTTGCTGGTTCTATCTAGTGGCTGGTTTACTGATTTTTTTATTTCTTTGCACAATAAAATAATCATTGTGTCTCTCGAAAAAGACAAAAAAAATGTGTTGCCGGGAGGAGTGCCACGATAATTGCACATTTTCAGTTCGGTTCGGTCGGGTCACCGGTTTATTGATGTTTTTATATTTTTTTGCACAGTAAAATAATCATTCTATCCCTCCAAAAAGAAAAAAAAAGAAAAAAAAAAGTAGCTGCCTGGAGGGGTTCCACCATAAGTGCACATTTTTTAAAAATGACTAAATACTAATCTACCCCCCAATAAGACAAAATTGAAGAGTTGGTTGTAGGGGTATTACGGTAATTTATCATATTTTTAAATTATTTTCCTTCGAATACTGTGGGCGTGTGTGACACACGCGACTGACAGTATTCAGTCTCAAGCCCTCTTCGGGCGGCACATGCGGCGTCGTTCAGTGGCGAAAAATGTCCATCCGGCGTCTCCGTGATGCGCCGCCATGTCCTCTTCCTCATGGTGTGGCACGTCGTGGCCCATGGTGGCCGGATTCGTGATGGTGGTCAGTTGAACGTTTTTTTTCTTTTCTCTCTCCTGCATGCTAAAGTACAAGGCAAGCCCCTGGTTTTATAGTATTTTCATTTCAGTCCCTTATCTTTTAATTGTTTTACATGGTCCTTATTTCTGTTATATAAGTTTTGATTTGTTTCAATTGGGTTCTTCGATTGAAATTGATTATATATTTAGGTTTCAATTCTGTCATCATTCTTTTAATTTTCAGATTGGTTTAAATCCCTTAATATATTCGGTACAGAGGTTTTGATTTTTTTTAATTTTGTCATATGATTGAAATTGACAATATATTTGGTTTTTGTTTCGGCCCTTATACTTTTAATTTTTTATTTTAATTCCTTTAAATTTTTTATATTTCTTAAATAGTTCCTATTTTTGTCCATGTTTATATATATGTGCTCATAGTTTTGGTTTTTAATTTTTATTATTTTCTCTTTTGTTGAGATAACATTTAAAAAAAAAATTGCTCTTAAATTTTTGTTTGTGTTTATGATCATTTGAAAATTGATATTTTTTTTTCTTTGTTCTTTCTTTTGGTTTTTTTTATTAGTTTTTTTTATTTATTTTCACGTCAAATGATTGTTTTTAGCTAACAATTTTTTTATCATTTTTTTATTTTTTGTTTGCTCTTTTGTTAAAGTTTTTGAGTTTTTTTTATTCTTTTCTTGAATTTATTTTCCCATTATTCACGTAATAATGGGAATAATAATAATAATAATTTAGTTTTTTTTCTTGCTTTTTCTTTTGTTAATGTTTTCGAGTTTTTTTTTCTAGGGATAATTTAATAATTTTTATTGTTTTAGCAAAAATAGTAATGATATTTTTAGATGTTAAGCCTTTTCATATTGTTGTTGTTATAATAGGGTGTGTTGATGTGTTTCATTATATCAAACCTTGCATGTATAGATATTATATTTTATTTTTGAACTAACAAAATCTATTAATTGTTTCAATCCCAACAGTTATAAAAATTGTTTACTGAGCTCGCAACGTAGTGCAGACAATTTAACTAGTATATCTCTAAATCTCAAGTACAAAACAATTAGACAGATAAAAATTGTACAAAAAATCCAGGTTGTTACAGTGAGAGCATATGTATGTAATTCAGTAAACTATATGAATATGAAAGGCATGACTAATGGATATTATATATATCTTATGATAATATAAACTAGAAGTGGAACAATTATACTTGTTGCTGCCTAAAGATGTAACTAAGGAAAATAATGTGATACTTAATTATCATCAAGATAGTAACTAAAGAAAACAATACTTGGTTGTCATGTATTCAATAACTAAGAAAAAGAGATGTTAAATAGGTGGTTGTGGGATCAATAATTAAGAAAATAGATTATTAATTTATTGATCATAAGGTACAATATATGTCTTATTGACTAGAAATTTAGTCTTAATCAATACAGAGAGAGATATCTCTCCACCATTATCATTTAGGATGCCAAATTTTAGGTCATCTGATAAAGCTAAGAATTTCGGTGGATCCTGATCTATAGTACCATCAAGAGCACGCATGTCATCTTTGGTTCCTACTTATTTGGAGCATATTGTAAGGGGGTGGTGTCTGATATTAAAAAAGTGGTGGAGGCAACACACAGGGACAATATTTATACCCTGGTAATAGTATGAGATAGTTGAGTTTTACGCTTTTGTTGGGAGAGATGACATTGGCTTAATTAGGAAATCTTAGGTTAAAGATTACTCCCAACCAAGGTTGACACTAATAGAGTATGAGAGATGGTTTTAGTACCTCTCAACCTTTGCTTCTACCCTGATTCTGACTAAGAAATATCAAATTAATTAGCACCCCACCAACACGCTCTCGGTCTTATCTGTCTACTAATGAATGGCACAACCAAACCAACTAGGGAGGGAGATCAATGGTGAAGAAGTTCGGCTTAGCCAATTTGGTTTCTTTGCTTTTCACCACTAACGACGATGGTGTAAACAACGTGGCCTCCAATGGTGGGGCAAAGGATAAGAGACAAATGGCTTTACTGTCAACAAGAAGATCAGAAAAGGAAATGTTGTTTATGCATAGGTGTGGCACAGTCGATTATGTAAAACAATTATTAACAACAAATCTTCAATTTGTGTAGATGAAGTTAGAGGAGAAAAGAGCAAGATCCTTAGAGAAGATGCAAGATGGTTTATATTATGATCGGATGAAAACCAGTTGAAACAGTCTCAATGCATGTGATCACAACCTATTCTTATGTGAAAATTATGAAAACACATAAAGGAATCACCATGATTTGTGCCAAGTTTATATAAAAAACACAAAGAAAAAGTGGGGGGAATTGTCATAATTGGAACTAATTAATTATGAAAAGTTTCAATTTTATTTTCATTTTATTTTAGAATTTGAGGAATTAGGATGATGAGAGTTAATTACTAGTAGCAAGAAAGGATAAAGGATCGACCCATTAATCTTTTCCTGTCAATTGCTGATTCAAAAAAGCCCTCATCTGTTCTTCTCTCAGGAGTTGTTCTCCGAGGAATCTTTGATGACTTTTGTTGTTACTGAGCTCAATCCTTAATTTATCCAATTCGTCTTGCAAGTCTCCTTCGCCAACTCTTTTTCTTTTAGCCCCAGTGATAACGGGTGACTTATCTTGCATCCGATTTACTTTACTGTATTCTGGAATGTTTCGCAACTCCTCCATACCAAATAATTAGGACTATCTAAGGACTTTATTTGGTGGATTTCCTTGCCAATTAGAACAAGTTGTTCTGAGTTGCTCCTAATAAAGCGCACTCAGAAAGGAATGGTAAGATAGGGCTTGAAAGCGCACTACCTAAGAATTGGAGCCTAAGGAGGACACTCAAAAAGGATGGAGGATGGTGATGTTTGTGAATGTCACAGGAAAATGGTCTCATTGTAATAGGTGACCTACCCAGGTGAAAAATGGTGAAGATGGTCTCATTGTAATGGGTGACCTACCCGGGTCAGAAAGGTGAAGATGGTCTCCATGTATGGGTGACCTACCCGGGTGAAAAATGGTGAAGATGGTCTCGTTGTAATGGGTGACCTACCCAAGTGAAAAATGGTAGAGATGGTCTCATTGTAACGGGTGACCTACCCGAGTGACAATAGTGAAGATGGTCTCGTTATAATGGGTGACCTACCCAGATGAAAGATGGTGAAGACGGTCTCATTGTAATGGGTGACCTACCCGGATGACAATAGTGAAGATGGTCTCGTTGTAATGGATGACCTACCCGGATGACAATAGTGAAGATGGTCTCGTTGTAATGGATGACCTACCCAGATGAAAGATGATGAAGATGATGAAGATGGTCTCATTATAATGGGTGACCTACCCAGGAAATATGATGGAGATGGTAAAAACAAAAAGACGATCTTGTTGTAACTGGCGACCTGCTCAATTGAAAATGGTGAAGATGATCTCATTGTAATGGGTGACCTACCCAGGAAATGTAATGAAGACGGTCTTGTTGTAACGGGTGACCTGTCCGGGAAATGGTGAAGATTTCATGGGATGGAAGTTTGGGCTAGAAAGCACACTATTTTAATTGATGGTCGAGGGTTAGAAAACGCACTCGAAGATGAGGGAAAATAGGGTTGAAAAGCGCACTATTTAGATTGATAGTCGAGGGTTGAAAAACGCACTCGATGAGTGGGAAAAATATGGCTAGAAAACGCGCTATTTGAATTGATGGTTGAGGGTTGAATAATGCACTCGATGAGTGGGAAAATAGGGCTGGAAAGCGCACTATCTTAATTGATGGTCAAGGGTTGGAAAACGCACTCGAAGATGAGGGGAAAATAGTTCTGGAAAGCGCACTATTTTAATTGATGGTCGAGGGTTGGAAAACGCACTCGAAGATGAAGGAAAATAGGGTTGGAAAGCGCACTATTTTAATTGATGGTCGAGGGTTGGAAAACGCACTCGAAGATGAACAGAAAATAGGGCTGGAAAGCGCACTATTTTAATGGATGGTTCGAGGGTTGGAAAACGCACTCGAAGATGAAGGGAAAATAGGGCTGGAAAGCGCATTACTTTAGTTGATGGTGGCTAGAAAGCTCACCAAGTTCTGGAAAGAGATAGGACTTAAAAGTGCACTATCTAAGTTGGTTGATGGCTACAAAATGCACTCAAATAAAGGAAGAGATAGGGTTGAAAAACGCTCTATCTACTAATGAAAGGCTCGTAAGCGCACTCAGGGAAGTGAAAATGATGAGGGCTCAAAGGCGCACACAAAAATGATGAAGGTTTGTAAATTACAATCCCTTTTAAACATTTTATAGATTATCAGTGGGGAGAAATGCATGGTGAAACCCAAAATCAGGAAAGAGATAGATTTGAAAAGCATGCTCAAGTAAATAGAAAAGGTGGGAGCTTGAAAGCGTGCATAAAATGATAAATAAAGGTTCGTAAATTATGGTCCCTCCAAAACATTGCCTAGATTCTTGATGGGGATGTAATGCATGATGATGCATGTATACTTACCTGAAAGATATAGGTCCCCCTTTCTTCTTCCTGGCCTTCCTTTCCTGGGGTTTGGATCTCCGACTTTGACGGCTTCTCGCTTCTGCTTACTCGAGCCGCAATTTAAAATTTTTATCACCTGAGATGATATATTTTCCATATCAACATGCCCCCCGAGTTTGATCCAGATTCTTTGAAAATGAATTATGGAGTCAGCTTCATGATTTTGACCACTGGAGATGATAGATTTTCATATCAACATGCCCCCCTGAGTTTGATCCAGATTCTTTGAAAAGAAATGATGGAGCCAGCTTCAATTGCATTTGTAGATTGCCCTCAGTCAGGTCATGCCCACAAGTGTTTTGGGTTTCAAGTGTAATGTTTGCATGAAACGGGTTGGTTATTTGCAAAGATGATGTTTTTATGTGGGATTTTTGGAATTTCAAAGTCATTCCAAGCACAAAAATAATTTTGATGCTTGTTTAAACAAACTTGTTCTCGAAAGAATTCAAGTGATCTCATAGTCAGGTTTTATGTTGACTTTGACATGAATGTGAGATGATATTTGCAAGTCTCGTATGTCAGGAAGGCTTCGATCAGGTCGTGTGAAGTATTTGTAAGGATTGTTTCAAATGGAAAAGCATTGTCTACCGATCCAGATTGCCCGTATTTGATCAAAAAGGGCTTTATCAGGCTTGTAATGTAGGCTTAGGTTACTGCTACGAAAAAAGATATTTGTAGGATCAAAAGGTGTTTGAGGGTTTTCTAGACTAAGGATCACGAGTGCTTACTCTTAAAACTCTTTTTAGTCCTCGTAATTGAATTGTATAATG
The DNA here is from genome assembly GCA_964035475.1 of Salix caprea. NCBI lineage: Eukaryota > Viridiplantae > Streptophyta > Magnoliopsida > Malpighiales > Salicaceae > Salix > Salix caprea. Next base: position 6,856,418 of record OZ037748.1, on the reverse strand, counting down.
ACCTGACATGCCCCCAGCATTTTGTTTGGGCTTCCTATCATAAGTTTTTCAACAGTGCCGTCATGTTAACTTAACATGCCCCCAATATTTTGTTTGGGCTTTTTGTCATGGTCAATTTTTATTTTATTTTTTTGCACTAACATCATGTTGACTTGACATGCCCCCAATTATTTTGTTTGGGCTTTTATCGTGACATGCCCCTAATTATTTTGTTTGGGCTTTTATCGTGACATACCTCCTAGTATTTTGTTTGGGCTTTCTATGTTGGGTTTTTAGTACTACCAAAATGTTGAATTGATTTGCTATAGCGTACTAAAACTATTTTTATGTTTATGCCCCCCAGTTTTTGTTCGAATGTCACTTGTTATTGAGGACTATTTTGTAGATTGAATTTTTTTTTCTGCACTTGCGCCCCAGTGTAGGGTGTGATCCTAGTCAGGGTTAATTATCAAGAAATAATTATTAGGCTCAAATAAGGACTGCAATGGGTATTTGAGATTTTGTGAAGGCATATCAAAGATGGCCTTTCCTCATTTCAAAAATATGCATTCTGAATCGATAAGCTTTGCTTTTTCATGCGAAATGATTTTTTGAATTTTTGGATTATTTGTTTAGCTAAGAGTTTAACTTTATTATTTGGGTTTTGGTGGTATGAGATCACCTCTCAATAAAATCCTTTGAATTCCCAGAACACATTTGTTAAACAAAAATCAAATTGGCATTTCTTTTTGTACTAGAATTTGATTTGCCAAAAATCTTGATGAAATCATGAGATCATGTATAATTTGGATGAAAGGGATATAAGGTGTGCTAGTGTTATAAGAACGCATCATAAACACAAGAAAATACATAATCATTGAAGAGAAATGTTTGCTTAGCAAGAAAAGTCTTGTGGCGTTACGGGCAACATTGCCGACAAGTTAAAACATGAGCATAATGTGCGGATTTGACCAAAACAAAAGGAAATCATGGAAGCAGACTTCAGCTTCTAATACCGGCACACCCCGTTTTCCAAAGCTTTGTCAATGTCACTTTAACTGTGCGAACACTTGGTACCCCATTTCCGTGAAGCTTAATTGGGCGCAGGACCTGGATTTTCATCGAATGTTATCCACCCTGCTTTAATCAATTGCATGAGCTTCTTCTTGAAAGCGCCACAAGTGTGAATGCTATGCCCTAGAGATCCAACATGGTATTCGCAGGTGAGATCGGGTTTGTACCAATCAGGGTAAGGTGGTTGCAAAGGTGCCCAAGGTTCAGGAGCTACTTGCTTAATGCTTACCAACTTTTGATACATCTCATTCAAAGGCAATGGTAGTGAAGGTAGCTGTTCTTGAGTTTTCTGATAATTTATTTTCAGGAAATTTTTAGGTGGATCTTTGGCTTGAAGATTGATGTTGGAGATTCGAGATGAAGGGTTATGGTAGTTTTGGAATTGGTTGTTCCTACCCTTATAGTCGTCTTCAAAATGCTCGACATCTTTTCTCTTGCCTTCAAAGCCCTTTTTCTCCACAGGTGCAGAAATTCTACCACTTCTGATTCCTTGCTCTATTCGCTCTGCCACGGCTACAGCATCCGTGAATTGTTGTGCTGAACTGCCCATCACATGTTCGTAATAGGGTGCTCTTAGCATGTTGGCGAATAATGTCACCATCTCTTTATCTAGAAGCGGAGGATGTACCTATGCAGCGAGATCTCTCCATCTTTGAGCATATTCCCTTATGCTTTCTCTGTCCTTCTTCTCCAAGTTGGACAAACTTGTTCTGTCAAGAGCCATGTCCATGTTGTACTTGTATTGCTTGATGAAAGCATCTACCAGATTTTTCCAGCTACGGATCCTGGTGTTGTCTAGTCTCATGTACCAATTCAAGGCTGCCCCACTCAAACTGTCTTGGAAAAAATGCATTAGTAGTTTTTCATCATGCACTACTTCCGCCATTTTGTTACAGTATGATTTTAGGTGAGTGACAAGGCATTGTGTCCCTATGTATTTGATAAATTTAGGGACACGAAACTTCTGTGGTATTACAATGTTTGGGACTAGACACATTTCTGCAGCTTGTACTGGGTCATATAAATTTTCCCCTTCAATGGCCCTTATCCTGGCTTCCAACGTTGCCATCTTATCATGGTCGATACCTTCTGATGCTTCTATAACTATTGGGGTTGTCGTAGGTGTTAGCACTGCTGATTGTATCAAAGCTGGAGTTTGTTGCAGATCCTGAACCCTTTCTCCTGTCACCTCTTCATGGTGGTTCATTCCTTGTGTTTGAGTAGCCGCTGTGGGTCTAGTTGAAGGACCCTCGCCAGAGGCATTTCTTAGTGCTTGCTCGAGTAAGTTGGTACGACTAGCCACACTAGCTTTCAGAGAATCCAATTCTTATTGAAAATGAGCATCACGGTGTGCACGCTCTTTGTCCTCTATTTTTTTTTGTTGGAGTCGAGTGGTAGGAGCTTTTCGGGGACCTATATTTTAATCTGCCAATGATATGTTATGCACAGTGATGGATGCATATGGATGCAAATACATGTATATACACATTAGGTAAATTATCAGAGAGTTTATACAGAAAGACAAGTTCTAAGTCATTACATGACGGGTAAGCTTTTTATTTGGTCTCAAAAGGTCTATGAACTGCCCAGTGACCGCCTCATGTGAAGGTGGTGTAGGGGTTTACAAGAAATGGTTGGGGCACAGTATGACCGCCATTATCAAGTAAACACTCAGTTCATAGTTGGATGTTTCACGAATCTGAACCCCGACTGAAAGTCATGAGGCAGACCGCTAATCCCCACCTAACTTAGAATTGGATTTATTCAGGAAATTAAAATGCATGATGACATTAATTCAAACCCAATGTTATGCATGAATTGAAAGTAAAATGCATGCGAAAGCAATAAAAATACATGTTTAAAGCAGTAAAAATGCGTGCAAAAACAAACTGAAGAATAAAAAATCAAACAAACAAAGCTCAGTCCAGCAAATCCCCAGTGGAGTCGCCAACTGTCGCGACGGTGATTTTTTTACGCGCTTCGCGCCCCGCGATCTCCGTGATTCGGGGGAGACAACGGCGCGCGGTGAAAAGGGGTGGTTTATAGCCGTAAAATTTACGACTATAATTATTAGGAGTCGCCACCTAGTATTACGGTCACTCGGAAACCTATTGGTCTGCGAGAGTCTTGGGTAAGGGGACTTGTTGTGCAAGGGAAAGACGCATCACCCCCAGTGCACCCTACCTAAGGTAAGCTACATTGTTGTTTGATTGTTTTTCTAAGTTAAAATTGTTTACACTGCATTTTCAAAAAGACTTTTTTTTTGTCTGCGGGTGTACTTTACAATGTAATTTTACACCGCAGTTATAAACTTTTTATCTACGGATGTACTTTACAATGTAAATTTAAACCGTAGTTAAAACCCTTTTTTTTTCATGGATGTATTTTACAATGTAAATTTACACCCTAATAGATAAAATAAATATAGTTATAATTATTTTTTATATTTTGCCCAAATTCCAACGGATAATCGTAAACCGGTTACAATATCTAATTTTCATTTTAAAACATGAGAAAGATGTAATATTTTTTTTTACAAAAAATATACATAGAAAAATCTTGGAATTCGGCCGTATGCACAAAAGCAACTCATTTTTGTATTTTTGAATTTTTTGTAATAATAATAGTAGTAAGAAAACATAAAAATATTTTTTTGTCAATTTGTATTTTTTAATTTTTTTCTATTTTTTTATTTTATTTCTGGGCTGGGTTGTCAGCCACAGTGGGCTGACAGCCTACCCTGAGTGGGCTGGGCTTCCAGTCCTCACGGGCTAGAAGCCCAAGGTGTTTTGGGTTGGGCTTCTAGTCCTCACGGGCTGGAAGCCCAAGTCGCCTAGATCGTGGGCCGGGCACAAAGCCCGACCCATCTCAGCCCAGCCCGCATGAACAGTGGGACGTAAATCACGTCCCACTACATGCGAGGCTGGGGAAGATGATGAAAAGTGCCAAATCTTCGAATGAGATGAAAGGTGCACCTGATGATACCGTTGGGTAGAGGAGATCGAGCTGAGTATCCCAGTGGCTGTGGCGTCGTCAACGGTGGCCTGTGGTGGCCGGAGGGAGCTTCCAAAGCCGTCGGGGCTTACGTTGCAGCTGCTGCAACCGTGGCCTTTGCTTCGCCTGAAAGTGTGGCTTGATTGCTAGTGTGTAGGGGAGGTTCACGGTGGTGATAAGGGCGATGTTAGGTGGTTGAATGGGCTCTGTTGGTGGAGAGAGAGAGCTCGGCCGCGCTGGTGTTAGAGAGAGAAACAGACCTGCAAACCGAGAGAGAGAGGGAGAGAGAGTTGCTGCACAGACGGGGACGATGAAGAAGATTGCTTGTTTTTTTCTTACGTAAATTTTCCTCAATAATCTTTGCTTTTTTGTGTGTTCTTATGGGATTTTTTCCTTTTCTTCTTCCCTCTCCTCTGTTTTTTCTCCTCCGTTCTTTCCCCCCCCCCCCCTCCGGTCTGCAGCGTCCATGGTTGTATTTACAGGGGCAGAGGCACCTCTCACGCATATTGCATGAGGTTACTGCCTCTGCCTCTGAATATGCAGAGGGCTGAGGGTTGCAGCGCCGTGCAAAGAGCAGTTGCAGAGTTGTTCCTGCACTGTTCAGGTGCGGAACAGTGCAGGGACATGCAAAATTGGTGTGAGAAAAATACAATTTGGTCCCTCAATGTTTAATTGGTTCAATCGCACCCCCAATTAGTTTTAAACTTTTAATTTTATGTAATTGTATCCCCGTCAAAATTTCAATAGCAACCTTAAATGTGCGCGCCTTTTTTATTTTGGTCCTTGGCTTCTGATTTATGCGATTTGACCCTTAATTGACCATTAAACTTTCAATTGTCTTTAATTTGACCCCTAATTTTGCACAATTAGCATGGAAAAATTCAATTGGGTCTCCAAAAATTCCAATCTTCTCAGTTGAGCCCAAATTAAATTCAAGAACTTGATTTCTCATTGACTAAGCCCTTAATAAAATTAATTTGACCAATTTAAAGTATAATTAAGTCCTTGCACTTAATTAAATCCTTCAATTGGATCTTAAAATAATTCCCGATCATAATTAAACTTTAAATTGGTCAACGATTAAATCGAATCAACCCATAAAAATATAATTATGTCGTTCAACTTAATTTTTACACATATTTATCCAACGATAAATTATTTTTGCCTTAAATCTGTATTTTCCTCTATTTTTGGACAAAAGAGATACGATTGGACTTGCGAAAACAACTAAAATTTCCACATTGATTTTTCTACCCACGTCGGCTCCTTTTATTTTATTTCTGTCATTTTTATTTTATTTTGGGGAGTAACCCAAAAATTGGGTTACGACACAGGGTATGGTTACCGGTAAGGCAGATGCAAAAATATTAAAAATTAGACAGTCAATAAGGAGTTTTTCGGTGGGAAAACCAAGAATATTGTTTTTTCTTCAATTTTGGCTACTGATTTCTCCCTCCATAGATCATGGATTCGCCTTTATTTATACCTAGAGGAACAAGGTAATCTAGTCTACACTAGATTAAAATTTCAGTCATTGGTTCTGAGCAGAAAACTCACCCACTGCCGAGGGGGTGGCCTGTGCTAGAGGCTTGTTGATGCGTCGTTGAGGAGAAGCCAAACTGGGTTGTTGCAATGTGGGGAAATGCAGTTAAAGAAGATGGAGAGGGTTCCCTGTGCTGGTATTGTAGCGGAGAGAGAGAGAGCTGACGATGGGTTGTCATGTCGGCAAGAGGAAGAGAAAAAGTGGAGGTTGTTGCAATTTTTTTATACTGTGATATTGTCTTCTTCATTGTGTTTGTTTGTCTCTATGTGTTTTTCCTGTTTGCATTTCTCCTTTTTTATAGACTAAATATGCAGGTTACAGGGAATGGGATTGATGTCCAGGAGATGGTGTGTTGCAGTGTAGGGAATGGTGGGGTGCAAGGCATGGCTGCCGGCATGGCACAAGCATGGTTGCCGACATGACATAAGCATGGCACATGGTAATACCTCGACAGCTGGCCTGGTTTTATTTTTAAAAAAAAATTGAAATAACATTAAAAATACAAAAATATTGAAAAGACATAAAAAAGACAGACAAAAAAAATGGGTTGTGAAAAAAAGGAATTTTTTAAACGAGAAAACTAGGAAAAAAAACTTTTTTCTTTTCTTCAATTTCACCCCTGATTTCACTCAATTAACATAGTAAAAAAAATTGGTCTCCAAGAGTTCCAATTTTCCTAATTAAACCTAAATTAAACTCAAGAACTTGATTTTTTTTATCAATTAAGCTCTTAATAAAATTAATTTGACCAATTTAAAAGTATAATTAAGTCCTTGCACTTAATTAAATCCTTCAATCGGACCCTAAATTAATTCCTAAATATAATTACATTTTAAATTGGCTGACGATTAAATCAAATCGACCCATAAAAATATAATTATGTCTTTTGACTTAATTTTTATACAGATTTATCCAATAATAAATTATTTTAGCCTTGAATATGTGTTTTCCTTCATTTTTGGGCACAAAGGAGGTAGATCGGGCTCTCAAAAAAAATACAAAATTTTCACCTTGATTTTTCTATCAACGCCAACCTTTTCTATTGTTTTTTGTTTTTTGATTTTTTTGGGTAAATTTTGGGGAGTAACCTAGAATTGGACTATGACAAAGTCTATCAACTTTTTATCATTCCCCTCGTGTATTGACTTTATTACTACCTAGTTTTTATGACTAGGGGCATCAATAACAAGATTTGCCCTTGTGGTGATATATTACACAATCAAAATCTTTAATCAATTCTACCCATTTTATTTATCATATGTTTATTTACATCAAATACCTCAAACTCTTATTTTCGTGAAGATTTGAACTTAAGATGCCTCCTAAAGTTTTATGGAGAAGTTAATGGAGTATATATGATAAGATGATTTATGGCTATTTTGGTTTTTCGGCCATCGAAATAACTAATAAATATGTGAAAATAAAGGAAATGAAAGTGGTATTTACTTAAAGATCGAGCTCTCCACAAACAGTATCACTAATAAGGTTCAAGGAAAACATCAAAATATTTAACACTTTCAATATATGGTAATGTGATAATGTGTTGAAAATGAACTACTAGACTTATAATAAGAGGAAATCATGAACATATACAAAACATGTGTATTAATGGGCTTAAAGGATCTTTTGATGTTAAAGTTAGTAAAATTGTATGAGTAATGATGATTTAAAAGCTATGTAGATTTTAAAAAAAAAAAAACATATGGTGAAAAAGATAATAAGAAAATGTTGGAAAGTATTTGAGTTGGAATTCACTTTACCTCATACTTCATGACATTTATATAGACATGAGTCATGCTAAATTGCAAGAGATAAGGATAAAACTAGGAAAAAAACTGTGATACCTGATTTTAAGCGCAATTATTTGGGGTTATTATTATCTTAAAAGCTAAATAGCTCGTGGGTCGTTGCTACTGTTCACCAAGAGACAAAGCACTGTGGACTTTAATAGTAGTGCTTAATTTTCGGGTCGGGTCGGTTCGGTTTGATTCGGTCGGATCAGTCGGTTCAGACGGTCTATTTGTTTTTGTCCTTTTTGCACAGTATAATAACAAATTTGTCCCTCGAAAAAGATAAAAAACAGCACCTGGGTTGAGGGGTTCCATGGTAATTGTACATTTTCGATCCGGTCCGGTCCGGTTCATCTGGCTGGTTTATTGTTTTTTTAATATTTCATTGAACAATGCAATATCCATTTTGTCCCTCGAAAAGGACAAAAAAAGACCTAGAAGGGAGGGGCAATCCGGTAATTAACCAATTTTTTATTCTTTTTTTCGCCGGTTTACTGTTGGCGCGTCGCCGGACATGCCGTCCTTTTCCGCGCTCACGCGTGTTTTGAACGGCGCGGCTTACTCCGGTATCCAAAAATGCTCAACCGGCGTCTAGAATGATTTTCAGGCATGTCTCTTCCACCTGGTGCGGCGCGTGTGACTATATGGTGGCCTGAGGTGTGTTAGTGGTCGTTTGAATTTTTCCTCCTTTTCTCTCTCCTGCCTACGCAAGCTGACGTCAGCGCAACTGTTTTTTGTCAAATTTCATTTCAGTCCCTGAACGTTCGAATTTGTTTTACGGGTCCTTATTGTTATTATATAGGTTTTGATTTGTTTCAATTTTATCCTTCAATTGAAATTGATTATATATTTTCAATTAAGTCCTCATTCTTTTAATTTCGGATTGGTCTGGAATCCTTAATATTTTTGGTATCAAAATTTTGATTTATTTCAATTTTATCCTTTCATGCAAATTTATTATAAATCCTTAATATTTTCGGTATCAAAGTTTGATTTCTTTCAATTTTATCCTTCTATGCAAATTAATTATAGATTTCAGTTTCATTTTTGTCCTAATTCTTTTAATTTCCTGTTTTGTTTTAAATTATTTAATTTCATCAGTATCAATGTTTGGATTTATTTCAATTTTTTCCTTTAAATTAAATTTATTACATTTTTTATTTTATTTTATTTTATTTTATTTTATTTTATCCCTTATACTTTTAATCTTGGATTTTATTTTAGTTCCTTTATTTTTTATACATATTTCTTACATAGTTCCTATTTCTGTCCATGTTTATATGTATATTCTCTTAGTTTTTCTTTCCAATTTTTCTTTATTTCCAATATTATTAAGTTTTTCTATTTAATGTCCAAATTTTAATATGTGCTGGTCATCATTTGAAAATTAATAATTATTATAATTTCTCTTCTTTTTTTTCATTCAGGTCAAATAATTTCTTAACATCTAATAATATTTATTTTTATTTTGTCATTTATTTTGTCTTTTGATTGCTTTTTTGTTAATATTGTTAGGTCTTGAATTTTCTAATTATTATAGACAAGACATTCAAAATAATGATAAAGATTATTTGTTAGTTTTGTTTTTTTTAAATATGTCGGACTAATTATATTTTTTGATATTGATTTAATATTAGCGCCTTAAAATATATATATATATATATATATATATATAACCTAGATTTTTTAGGGAAAAAAATTACTATCATTGCTCTTAAATAATTTTAATATAATAATATGAGTAATAAATCTTATAAATAAAAAAAAAATCTAACAATAATTATGGTCTCACCAATTTTTATTATTTCCACTGTTATTAAGATTTTAAAAAAAAAATACATTTTAATTTGTGTTTATGATCATTTTAAAATTAATATGTATTATTTTTTCTCTTTGTTGTTTTTTAAAGTCTTTTTATTTATCTTTCAAGTCAATTTTTTTTAAATCTACCTATATTTATTTATTTTTTTCATTTATTTAGGTTTTGTTTCTTATAAATATGTGAGACTAATTATATATTTTAATATTTATTTAATATTAGCACCTGAAAATATATATATAGACAGAAAAAAATGACCTAGAATTTTTTAAAGAACAAAAAAATAATATCAGTGTTCTTAAATACTTTTAATATAATAATATGAATAATAAATCTCATAAAAAAAATTGCCTTTAAATTCTATTTTTGTCCTCTTTTGTTTAAGCTTATTTCTTAGAAAAAATTAATTCTTGGATTTTAGATTGTTTTGGTAAAAAGAAAAAATTTAATAATATTTCAGATTTCATATTACTGGGGGAAAAATGCAACTTACAGAAAAAATGGGTAGACAAATTTACCCAAGTTATCTGCAATTAAAAAATATACAAACCACTTCCCCTGCGTTTCAATTACACTGATCATTTTAGGCGGATTTTTTATTTATTTCTAACCGATTTAATCTATTACAATTTTATTAATTAAATATTAAAATAAATAATTATAATATATAAAAAATCAATTAATTTTCTACATTAAAAAATCCAGCACAACACGCTGGCAAATCAACTCGTAACTTCTAATAGTTAGTGTTGAACGATTGGAAAGAAAATAAAAATCATAATTATCTGGGCATCCACTAAGCATGGACATCCCTGATGTTATTTTGTGGGCTTCAAATGTGTTGCCTTGCTGGGCTTGAAGTAGACTCTAAATCAATTAGTTTTGGGTATGCAAGTGTCAAAGACTAGATCTTTTCCAAGATCTTTGCCCAGATCATCTACTAAGATTTTTCTGAATCACATACCAGTTAGAGATAGTGAGAGATGAAAACCCTAAAGATTTTATCGTACGTCCCTTTCATTCTATAACACAAGCAGTCGAGGGCTACTCTCTAAGTCTCCCTGGATTGAATAATCTAGGGGAGGTCGTCGAGTTAAGAAGCATGTGTGTGTGTGTGTAAGAGCTGAAACAAAAGAACCTATGTGTAATCATTTTTTTTTATGATTTCTTTCTTTTATCCAACAATATTATAATGTGATTTAATTAGTCCCGTAAAATTTATACGAGGTTTATTGATGTTTACAATTCAAGTCCATTTTTTTTGTTTTTTTTTCTTTTGTTGAGAAGCAAGAAAAGATTTTTAGAGTATTTTTTTGATCGGATTTTTGGAGTCAAGCCATGTGATACAGGATAGAAAATGGGAATTTCGTTTTTTGATATTCCTCAACTTTCAGCTGGTAGTCCTTTTCGAGGGTTGATAAAATTGACTTTATTTATTCAATTTTAGAGGCGTTAAGGGTTATGAGCCCTAGATTTTCTGCTTTTGTGGAAAGAGGTCTAAATCAAGAGACAGATCGATGAACGTTTGCAATAAAATTGATTTTTTCCCGATATTTCGAGGAAAATAACATCAAGCTTTTCTGAAATGAGGAGAAATACCATTATAGATACATGTTATTCGCACATTTACCTCCTATGTAGTGATATATCTAACCACAGGGGCAATTTTATGTACTATGTGCCTGTTTGAGAGTGTAATTAAGATTGTTTTTGAAAATATTTTTTATTCAGAAATATATTAATTTTTTTTTATATCAGCATATCAAAATGGTCAAAAAACACCAAAAAAATTAAATTTAAAATTTAAAATAAAATAAAATCATTTTTTTTTTCAAAATTGTTTTTAAACACATTCCCAAACACTTTATAGTGTTGTGCAAGGAATGTTTTTACCATTGTTCGATCAAAAGGTTTTTACTAATATTAAATGTTAAAATCTATTATAAAATGTCTTTAATAATCATAAATGCCATGAAATTGTACGATGTTTAAGGTTACAAGACGTTACAATAGCATTTGTTAAGTAGAATGTGTGTGCTCTTTAATAAGCCTTTCATATAAATGCATAATTATCTTGTATTTTCACTTCTTCGATTGTTATTTACACTCTATAATTCGTTTGAGTGAGCAAACTATCAAGTTTTGTTTTTCAAATCCAAATTTTTATGTCAAGAAATAATCTCATTTAAAAATTTAAGCTATTAGGTGAAGTCCCAGAATATGATTTATATTATTCTCCAATATACCCCCTCAAGTGAAATTTTTTTGGGCTTGAAATTTACACAGACCCACATTACCATGTGCTTGATTTGTATCAAATAGAATGGGGATGGTGAAATTCGAACTCGTGACCGCTGGGTCACAAGTTTATGATACCATGTTAAGGAATCATCTCACTTAAAAACTTAAGCTTTTAGGTGAGATCCCAAAATATAATTTATATTATTTTTTAATATTTCGTGGTTTAAAAAAAACAAATTAAAGTTAATATTAAATTCAAATAATTAATTAGTGAAACACAAAAGCTGGCATTTTAGGGTTTCCCGCCATTCTTCAATGCTTCCACAAGATATAAAATACTGAAATTGATAGGAATCTTTCTTAATCCATTCTTCATTTTTTCTTCAAAATTGTTTTCAAACACATTCTCAAACACTCTATAGTATTGTGCAAGGAATGTTTTTACCAATGTTCGATCAAAAGGTTTTTACTAATATTAGATGTTAAAATCTATTATAAAATGTCTTTAATAATCATAATGCCATGAAATTGTACGATGTTTAAGGTTACAATACGTTACAATAGCATTTGTTAAGTAGAATGTGTGTGCTCTTTAACAAGCCCTTCATATAAATGCATAATTATCTTGTATTTTCACTTCTTCGATTGTTATTTACACTCTATAATTCGTTTGAGTGCGCAAACTATCAAGTTTTGCTTTTCAAATTCAAATATTCGAAGTTTAAAAAAAACAAATTAAAGTTAATATTAAATTCAAATAATTAATTAGTGAAACACAAAAGCTGGCATTTTAGGGTTTCCCGTCATTCATCAATGCTTCCACAGAATATAAAATACTGAAATCGATAGGAATCTTTCTTAATCCATGCTCTCATAATATATATCAAGACGGTTTGCTCGTATGCGAGACTCCATTATTGTCTGGCCTTAATTTTCTTTATTTTTTAAAACGTTTTTCAGGATTCATGAGAAAGTAGCCCTCTACACAATGAGAAGCATGTGATGCTGTAGATTTCACCTGTCGTCACTGATAAATTGCTAGCCACTCATTCTTGAAACAAAAGTCCACAGTCAACAAATACATTATATGTCCTTTCCGGCTAGGGTTTCGCAACTGGGCTCCAAAATTCAGCAGTATTGAAGACGGTGAAATTAAAAAGAACGCATGCCCTTGTATCCCTTTCAAAGAAAGAAAAAACGAAACTAGAATACGTTTCTATTTCTTGCAAGTCGGTTTCTGTCCATTGAAAGAGAGTTTCTATTGCAGTGTTGTTAGGTTTTAAAGCTTCAACTTGCTCCATGCATATCTCTCTGCACAGAAAAGTTGCGTGGTCCTCGTTTCAGTGGAAGTTTTATTTGCTGGTCCCTCGCCTATATATGATAGCTACAGAGTCTCTCTCTCTCTCTCTCTCTCTCTCTCTATGCATGTCCTCAAGTAGTTTTCATCAATATGACAATTCTGTAAGAGCATCGACCACAACTTTTACTTCCCCCAGCTGTGGGGATTTCATTATTTCTTACTGAAGTCTTTCTACCCTAGCTAATCCTCTGATCTGATGAAAGACTGTCATATTTTGAGGCATCGAACTTCTTTCACTAGGTGATTGATATATAAATACCACTGCATGCATCGTAATTGCATATTATATTTATCTTCCTAAGTTGTGGGCTGTTTTGAAAATAATATAAATTATATTATTGCATCTCACCAAACTGCTTAGCTTAAATTTTTAGATAAGATGGTTCTTTGACATGGTATCAGAGTGATCAGTCTTGTTGACTCAGTGATCATGAGTCCGAATCTCACCACCCTCATTGTATTTGATAAAAATCAAACATAAGATAATGTAGACTTGTGTGTAAGTTTCAAGCTCAAAAAGCTTTCATTTAAGAGGGTATTAGAGAATAATATAAGGACATTGCCAAAGTTCCTAAATGACCAACCAAAGCCACTTCTATATATAGTGTTAAAAATGTCTCATTGCATGCCATGAATTTCTATTTTAGATAAGATGATTCTTTAACATGGTATCAGAACCTTGTTCATTCAGCGATTACGAATTTCTGATATATAGTGTTAAAAAGCGGGCAGTGTATCGGAGGAGTTGGAATATTTAGGTTACCAGATGGAAACTGGCTACATTAGAAGGCTGATTCGAGTGCTGGCTTTACCATCATAAATACTTGGTCCAAGCTGGGGATGAATTCATCGACCCATGTGACAAGAATTTAGGCTCGAAACTTTTTTGTAGTTGTCGATAAAGCATACCTCACCGCCTAGCGAAATTTCCAGCTGCAAAATGGATGGTCCCCATTTCCTTCAATTTATGAAATGTGCACGATGAGAGACACCATTTTGTGTATCTTGCTTGCGATCTTTAGGTTTGATTTCCACAAATTGACACACCAAAATCTCAACTTAGCCGAGGAAATCTGCAAGTCCTAATGAATAATGATCGTTCATTGAGACAATGATTGCTCAACATGCGTGAAAAAATGAAATGATAAGATTTGGACTAGCACATTCATTTGACCGATGGTGAAATGTGACATGTGGCACCATCTGTACCATTGCTTTATCTTTAAGTCTTCCTTGGAGCATGGTCGGTTGAATTCCGGCATCTTCCTAGCTTTCTCAAATGGCTTACCTTCTCCAATATGTTTATTCTCTGTGATCAAAACAAAATTGTTCATCCTCCAAAAATATGATATTCAGTTTTCCTACCATTTGTCCATCAGACACAGACAGACTTGCTGCAGAATTCATTACCTTTCTCTTTAATTCCACTGTAAGTGCAGTTAACCCTAACTTTAATTATATGCATGCCTAGCTACAGATACCTAAAACCCTTCCTTCAAAATCACCTTTTTATTCATTTATTGAAAGCAAATTTATTTGTAAGATATATACTGGTAATTACTTGTTTTGATCAGCTGTGGATTACCTCTTTGATAAGCATAAATATATATTATTAATTGTTTTCTCTTCACAATTGAAACTCTCTCTATATATTCAGCCCGAACTTGGTTAGTCGAGAGTTTTAGCAAACGAATTTGACACATGTGATTCACAAATCCAACGTTAATTCTCATACAATATTACTGATATTGACTATGCTTTTGTTCTATACTTTTCTTCGAATTTGTTTCTACTTGTGCATCTTGAAACCGCGGTTTGGATAGATCATTTTCACTTATAATTAGATGGTGTGAGTTCATCTGATTCCTCACTTTCTTCTTTTCAAGATCTGAATCAGAGTGAGAAGCTATCTGCACAAAGAAAATTTATGCAGCAAGGTTTCTTTGACTTAACAAGGAGTTTCACATCGTTCAACTAGATCTCTCGTTCACTTTCCTGTGCACCGATCGATGATGAGAGGCATAAGATGATTACTAGTTCGAAAGAGGTGGATTGTCCACCGAAAAAGGAGGACGATACAAAAGATGGTAAGATTTCTAAGGCTTCATCCAGCTCGGCTCCATGGTTAAGACTGAAGGATCCAAGAATTGTGCGGGTGTCTCGAGCTTTCGGAGGAAAAGACAGGCATAGCAAGGTTTGCACCATTAGAGGGTTGAGAGATAGGAGAGTTAGGCTTTCTGTAGCCACTGCTATTCAATTGTATGATCTTCAAGATAGGCTTGGACTTAATCAACCTAGTAAGGTTGTTGATTGGCTGCTTAATGCAGCTAAGCAAGATATTGATGAACTCCCTCCACTCCCAGTGATGCCAGGGACCTTTTCCCTGAATCATCAAGCAATGCTAGGCTCTTCTCATGAACTCGGCGCCTCACAGTCTGGAAAAGAAGTGTTTAAGATGAATAGCAGCATCAATTGGGAAGATCCGAATGCATTTCCTAGACCGAATTCATGGAATTCTGATGCATTTTGGAGGGCTAAGTCGAAAGAGGTGGTAATGGATCAACTGAATGAAAAAGAATATTGGAAAAAAAGAAACGAAGAAGACACGCAGGATAGCAATATTGAAGGGAATGGTACTGCACAAGTTTCATCTAGCAATTTCTTTCACAGAGCTAGTCATTCTTCCTTGCCGAGTTTGATGAATAATGGCATGCCATATGGTTCTTTCTTTCATTTAGAACCTCCAAATTTCCCAATATCTCATATGGGAAACCATGGATTCTCAACACATACAGGAGATATACACAACCTGAATGCTGTGCCGTTGTCATCAGCCTTGTCTTTATCATCTGGCTCTCAATTTTTTGTCTGTCAGCCTGGTACAACACAGTCTTATTTTCCTTCACATGTCACAGCTTCCATGGAGAATGATCCGAGACAAATCAACCACTTTCAAGTGTTGACCCCGAGCACTCAAAATCTCTTTCCAAATTCCCTTACCCCGAGTCCATACCACACAAGCCAATCCATGAAACCTTCCCAATATTTCAGTGCCACTCCCAGTCTCCTCCGATCTGATCAGAATAGCGAAAGTCCACCTGATCACAAGGTCGACCCGGGATTTCCTGTTTAATTACATGAAAGAAAAGCCAGGATTCGTAAAGAAGAATAGAAGGATCCTGTTCCTAAAACAAGAGAAGCTTCAATTTGATTTAGTGTTCCAGGTAAGAGGAAAAGGTATTTTTCTCTTAAGAACTTACACCACAACACTTCTACTTGTCCTGTGTGTTAATTAGTTTGCAGACAGTTTTTCCTATTAATGGTACTCACAGCTATAATCTCATGTTTGATTTCACATTTTTGCATTTTTCGTGTCTGTTTATCAATCCTAAGAGAGTGCTTTATGTTTGACAAATGGTTCATACTTGTGAGACAACCATAGAATATTAATGATTTGGTTTTCAGCCGAGTGATCAAATTCATAGCAATTTGTACAGGCCATGTTGGCCCTAAAAAACATGAGTGTTATATTTGATGTTGCCACTTGATATCAGTTAATAAAAAAGCTTGTAAATGTTGAGCAAATCACTCCTGAGAGGATTTCAAAGGGAGTAGAAGATATTATTTGGACCTTAAGCTTATATTATTCAACTTTTTTTGTATGCCATAGCCATGAACATTCTTTGCTTCAGCAAAAAAAGTTTCTACCCGTTCAAGCTTGCACTCTCATTACATTTACTAAACCAAACAAACTCTTTAAACCCTAGAAGATCAGTATATATAGGAGCCAAGCTATATACAGAAGTCTGATATGAGCAGCGCTGCAAGGAATAGAGAGGGTCCAACCTAAAATAGGGTTTGAAGGTTGTATTTCTGATAGAAAAAAAGGTTCGAGAAATTAAGAAATGTGAGTTGGTTGCGTGTATAAGTGAGTGAGACATAATTAATATGCTAGCTTAAGTACTGTCAGCTTTGCACAAGATCCAACAAGATAATGGAAGGAGCAGCAGCTTTAGATGATCAAAGGAGCTCGTGAAAGTTGCATATATCCAATGAATAGAAAAGATCACCAGTGGTCCTAGAAATTTGGGGGAGACAAGGAGAAGAAAAAAGATTTTGGAAGTAGTCCCGTTTATTTGTGTGAGGGAGGGGTCCCAACTCCATTTTTTATTTTTATTTTTATTTTTATATGGGGCGGTCCCAGTGTATTTTCTCTTTCAACACTAAAACTAAGACTCTAATAATTCAAATCACCATTATATTGATTTTTCTTTACTTAGTTTTTAGGCCTAGCTTGCTCTTCTAGGACTAGGGCATGTTCAAGGTTTCTAGCTTGAGAATTGGTTTACACATAGATGAAATTCTCAGTTCCGAATTGGAATTGGGGTGTGGAATGTGCCAAGCATTCATGCATGAAGATACATCACAATCCCACAAAAAATTGAACAGTTGGTATATTAGTGCCAAAAAACCATTTCATCTAAAAATTTAAGCTGTTAGGTTGATATATTGTTATTGCCAAGAAACCATTTCATATAAAAGTTTAAGTTGTTAGGTGAGATCCAAAATATAATTTATACTATTCTCTAACATATCCCCTCAAATAAAAGTTCTTTGAGCTTGAAATTTGCATAAACTCATACTATCTTGTGCTTGATTTTTTATCAAATAGAATGAGGATGGTGAGATTCAAACTCGTGACCGCTAGGTCAACAAAGCTCTGATACCAGTCAAAGAACCATTTCATTTAAAATCTTAAATTATTAGATGAGATTTTGAAATATAATTTATATTATTCTCTAATAGTTAATGTCAGTTCCTTCCTAAGTGACGAGGGAAAAGTATTATTTTTACACAAAAAGCTTTCTATAACCATCAAAACACTGCTTTGGGAAAGTGCTGTGAAATAGTTGTCTGCATTTCCCGAAAACAACGTACTTTTTTTTTTTTTTTGTAATCAAGCAGATAATTAGCTTGTGGTGTCGACCGATGCCAAAAAAAAGAAGCTATTAAAACTGAATGAATGAATACTATACAATACGATATAAAATGAGGAGCAGAAATTGATTATTGCTGTGAAATGAGAAGAATATCAACTGGGAGTCGTTCCCTTGCTTTCTTTCTATTTCAGTAGGAACAAGTTGATTTCTGGATTGCTTTCCTGTTTTGATACCAAAAGCTGCAATGGATGCGCTTGTTATGTGACAATTTTCCTAGCATCACATGGATTAATTAGTTAATTAAGGCTGAATTGCTAGTCGATGATTCGATAATATCATGAAAAAAAATCATCTAATCAAGTTTTCAGGTCAGGTTAGTGTCCAAATCACTATGTAACATTCTATGAATCTAGGTATATATAGCCCTATAGAGCAGCTTCTGTGATTAACGTATGTATTTCGTATTCGTGCATCACAATATAATATAAATTTAAATTATTATTAGTTTTTTTCTTTTCTTTTTCTTTTTCTTTTTTTAACCCACAGAGTAGAAATGAATAATGAGCCAGAAAATGGGGGGAAATCAAGAGAAAAGCTGCGAAAAAGAGCCAGATTACTTTCTAGATTATCAGTATTGTCACAATTAAAATTTATTTGCCAAGATCAATATTATTGTGTAATCGACCACGCTACCATGAGGTTAATGCTGAAGAAAAAAGTCAGTCCACTATGGTATATATAGCTAAGGGTACGTACTAATGACACAATGATAGGAAGTTTGTGCTTCTTGAACATTAAAATTTATAATTCTAAAATATAAAACAAGAAGTTGGAGTTTCTTGGGTTTTAAGATTATAGTATCTAAATTGTAAGGAAAAGTCTAAAACTTTAAAGTTTTGGATTATGTTTTTTTTTTAATAATCAATCTATTTTATGATAAACTAGGTATCTCTATTTATACTAGTTTTACATTTAAATATGCATGTTTTGGAGTGTGGTTGAGGTTGTTTTTTTTTAAGTATTTTTTGTTAAGAAATGCATCAAAGTGATATATTTTATTTTTTTTAAATTATTTTTGATACCATCACATGAAAATGATCTAAAAACACCAAAACAAATTTAATTTAAAGTAACAAATAAAAAATTTCATTTTTTTTCAAAAAAACAATGTCAAACATGACCAAATTCTTATAAAAAGAAATCCAATAAGTTTCTAAATAAAATCCAATACTATGAAAAATACATATCTAATGAAATCTAACTATAATTAAAATTTATAAATTATAGAAGAAAAGGAAACTAAAGAAATAACAAGTTCTAGCTTAATTTGTACATGAAAAAACTTTATCTAGTTACAACCAGCTAAAATTTCAAAGAACAAAATTTTTGAAAAGTGTTAGATAAAATTTTTAACCTTATTTAAACTTTAATACATATTTTATATTAATCTCTTTTACTTGAGAAAATCATCATCAAGTTCACAATAATGGATTAAACTCATCTATTTTTTAAAAAATATATACTTTAAACATAGTATGATATACACGATATCTTCCTCCAAATAACTTAAATTTAATTTTAACAAAGAAATCCTCATCTATAATTTCCAAACCCAAGTAAAACTTCTCATGTCAAAAAAACCAAAGTAATTTAAGCCACCTTTCGGAACGATGGCAACTTTGAATTACACTTCTGGTTATTAGGATATGTTTGATGGAAAGGAAAGATGGACAAGGAGGGAGGATGAATAATTACTCAATTCTAATTTTGTTTGAGTAATAAGGGAAGAAAACGATGGATACCAAACTTCCTTTGCTTGGTTGGGAAAAAAATAACATTTATGGTAACCTTTATTTATTTTACTGTACGCAATTCCGTAGATATAATAACACTCCCCAATTTAGCTTATCATGCATTATTCTAAAAGAAATTGATTTCATTCATTACCAATCCTTTTTCAATTTTTCTTCAGAAATATGACCCCCTCTTATACCACAAGTAAGTAAGATGTTCATTTACTAAACCATATTTAGTATCAACATTAAGATACAAGGTCATAAGAGTTTCGGAAAAAAAAAAAAAGTTATCAAGGTTTAACTTGTAAATCCTGAGGGATGTGACTCAACTGGTCAAGCCCTGGGTTTGCTCCCTAAAGATCACCAGTTCGAGTTTCACATCAATCGAAGTCATTGAAGGTTTTAACCGGTCGTTAATTTTCTAACCCGTGAGATTAGTCGAGGTATGCATAAGTTGACCCGGACACCCACATTAAAAAAAAAGTTTAACTTGTATAAATCATCAAAAGAATACTTGAACCAATAAGATGATTATGTTTAAAAAAATTAAAATATTTATTCCTAGATCTAGAAAATTATCCATCTTGTTCTAGCTTTATCAAGTTGGATAAGGACCCTAAGTTTCAAGGAGACATAAAAAAAATCTCTCACTAAACAATAACGTAATACCTTTAAAAAGAAAAGAAAAGAAAAGAAAAATTACAATCATCTTCATTTCCTCTTTTCTTATCATATGAAAAATTCAATACATGTGACACAAATATTATATTTTTCTCAAATTCATTATTTAACAATAAATTTATTAAGATTTGAGTTTTATCATTTATTTGATTTGTTTTATTTAGAATTATCATGATCTTATAATCTCAATCATATATTTGAAAAGTTAACTGAGGTTGATCTAAGTCGATTCAATATATCATCGTCTCAATATTTTTTTTTAAAAGATGTCATTTTGAATTTTTTTAGTCAAACTATATTTTTATCATTTATCCAAGTTGTTTTTGAACCTATTGAGTATATCAGATCATATCAATTCAACTCTCATTTGTTTATTGTGTGTGGAACTACATAATTTCAAGTTAATTTATTTTTCAATTAAAATTAAAATTATACTTGTTAAATTAATATATATATATATATTGTCTTAGTTAATTAATAAAGCATAACAACAACCAAAATAAATCTCACAACATCGAAGTGATACACTTTAGAATAGGTGGAAAAAGACATTAATTGGTGATTGACGATGGCAAACACAAAATAAAAACAATTGTGCTTTAAAAGTACCAAATAGTCACCAAGCCTCTAAGATTGTTTTTTCATTGTATTGTTTTTCTATTAACGGATACTGGATGATAAATTTATATATATTTTGATTAATTTTACGTGTTTTAATATTAATAATTATATATTTTTTTTATAATTATCATATTAATAATCACATCATTCAAATTTAAAATAAATAAAAAATATTAGTTTGAATTTTAATCTGAATCTCGTATCACTGCAATAAACTAATACCTCTCGGAAGACTAGCATTGTTTATAGTTCAAGTGACGGGTTTGGCTGGACCATTGGATCGTTTGTCTTACATGACAACATCGTGAGCGCGTGGAGTTACAAAGTTCAAACCCCACAAATTACTTCCTTTTGTTTTTAAGTAAAAAAAAAGACTGGGATCAATATTTAACACTAACTCGATTAAATATTAATTTTTGAATTGGACCAGCCTGTCTAATCAAGGCTAATAATTTTTAAGATTATTTTTTAAAATTATAATAAATATTATTTTTTAAAATTATAATAAATATTATTTTATAAAATACTTTTTATAAGAAAATTAATATTTTTTTAATTTTTTTATAATTTATTTTTAATATCTCCACACTAAACTAAAACAATTTAAATTTTTTTAAAACATGTAACAACAAGCATTGCCTTAGTTGTTCTCTTAGTTGCTGGGAATTGTTTTTAATACTATATATATTTTGGTTTGAAGGTCAACAAGAAATAATAATAATAATAATAATTAAAACAACAATAATTAAAATAAATAAAACAAAATAATCTTTTTCGTCTATAAAGTTTTTCTCTCACTACTCTCTCCCTCTCCCTCTCCCTCTTGCTCTCCCCATCTCCCCCTCGATTCAAATCCAAATCCAAATCGAAGAGGTTTAACCAGGGTTTTTAAAACTAAAATAAAATCCTAAACTTTAAAACCCTAAATCCAATCTTAGCATAAAACCTTCCTCCTCGCTGCCAAGGGTTTTCATAGATCGATCGATTTCAGTTTGTCTTCTCATTTCACTCCGTGACCTCTTCGATGCTTCATGTATGTCTGGCTCCAAACCCTAAAATTCAACGGTAAGCATTCACTTCATCATTTATCCCAACTCTGCTTCTTCGCTTTTGCTGCAATTACCTTTACATCTTTCTCTAGGGTTTTTTTTCAGCGTATCGCTCTCTTTTTGGTTGCTAAGAAAATGAGAGAAAATTGAACTTTCCGTCCTTGATTACTTAATTAGTCCCTTATTTTATTTTATTTAAAAAAAAAATTGTGTTTTTTTGAAACGTTGATTTATTTTTCAGCAGATAGAGGGAGGAATGAGAAATGAAATGGATGATAAATGGGTAGGAGGATGGATTGAGCTATTGAGTGTTAATATCTAATGTGAAGTGATATGAGGTATTGAATATGAGCCATGGAGGTGGGGAGAGTGGAAGATTGCATGACAAAGCGGGGCATAGTGGTAAGAGAAAGTCACGTG
This sequence comes from Salix caprea, assembly GCA_964035475.1. Lineage (NCBI taxonomy): Eukaryota > Viridiplantae > Streptophyta > Magnoliopsida > Malpighiales > Salicaceae > Salix > Salix caprea. The sequence goes on along the minus strand of OZ037748.1, from coordinate 6,834,111 downwards.
TTAGTGGAGATGAATTTGCTCGAGCGATTGCGAAGATTGCTGTAGCACAATTGTGTGAGACTGTGGGGTATCAGTCCTTTCAGCAGTCTGCACTTGAGAAATTATCTGATGTTACTACTTGGTATATACGGAATATGGGAAAAACTGCACAGTTCTATGCTAATTTAGCTGGTAGGACAGAGGGTAATGTTTTTGATGTTATTCAAGGAATGGAAGAGTTGGGCTTGTCGCAGGGGTTTGCTGGTGCTTCCGATGTTGATCATTGTCTTGCTAGTTCAGGTATTGTTACGGAGATTGTTCAGTATATTGGCAAAGCAGAGGATATCCCATTTGTTTATTCTATTCCACCTTTCCCAGTTGCTAGAGAAAGGAAGCCCATGCAAACTTTTTTCCATATTTGCGAGGAATCTCCTGCGGAGCATATCCCGGCTTGGTTACCTGCATTTCCTGATCCCCAGACTTGTGTTCAGTTGTCTGCTGGGAATGAAGGAGATGCTGTTTTTAATGCTGACAAGATTGAGCCTGCAAGGCATCACCTGAAGATGGACATGTCTTCCATGAATTTGCCACAACATTTTACTACTTGCATTGGTTCTGAAGGACCTTCCTCTGTTACATTTGGTAACAGTGCTAGAGCAACACAAGGGACTGAGAGTAACCCATTTCTTGCTGCTCCTTTGCAATTTGGAGAGAAGGAAGTGTCCCACCTTGTTCCTCCAGCTAGGCTTTCTGAAGAAGAAGCTGTGAGATATCCAGTTGAGCAAAACCATATAATGGATAACCATATGTCAGTTCTGGAGACATTTGCTCCTGCCATCGAAGCAATGAAGAGTAGGTTCTGTGATTCTGAGGAGGGACAGAAGAAGGTGCTTTTGAATCAAAGACCTGCTGTGCAATTTAAGATTCGGGTTGGAAAGAACTCTATGGCTGGAGCACCAGATTTGAGCCCTCAGAAAATTGGTACTGAGAATATCAGCGAGTGGTTTGGGAAGGATAGTGAGAATGATGATAAGAAAAGGAGAGCAGAGAAAATTCTAAAGCAATCTATCGAAAACCCTAGTGAACTGGCTCAGTTGTAAATTAGGTTTTATTAGAAATTGTACACTCGCTTAGGAAACTGGCAACCAAAGCTGGTTTCAGAGTAGTTAAGGTCATTGAGATATGGTTATCATCATATGGCTCTAAAGATTGGGAATTACAATCTACAATTGAGAACTGTTCTCACTTAAGCAATTTTTAGAGGTATGTGAATGCCAGTTTGTCATCATATGTGGTTGTTAGTAATTGATTCTTTTTAGTTGAAATACTGTTTCTCCCTCTCTTTTTTTCCTTTTCGATACTAAATTGATGCTTGGATTCTGCTACTTCTGGCTGGTGGGTAATTTCTTTCTCAACATAAGAACAAAATGATCATACAAATGAAACATTATATCTATACATATTTGCAACTAACTGGATTTGGAAAGTTTGAAACCCGTTCTAGCATTAAATTCTTTATCATAGTTTCTTGCTCTTTGGGCAACTAGGTTCTCATTCATGGTGTAATGTAAACTGCCATACCATTTCAATAATGACCTTGCTGTCTTCCTTTCTCTGCTCTCATTGAGAGCAATGTTTTCAAGCACTCATTGAGGGCATTATTGTTAATTGCTAAGATTTGTTTGAAATACAAAGGGAACCAATGTTTGCGACATCCCAAAAAATGGATAAAAACTGGGATGGAAGAGGTAGTTACTAGAAACTCTGCCATTTTAGGACATTACCAGACACCACTGCAGGTGTGTTTTGTGGATCCTCAAGTCAATATATTCATGCATAATTTGATTTAAAGGTGTCAAGCTTGATAATCATCCCCTCTTAATCTGAATAACTATCCTAAAGAAATAGAAAACACAATTCATCCTGATATTGTAACCCATACTGAATTAAAACTAAATGGACTTGAATCATCTTAAGAAAAAAATCCAAGTACAAGAACATTTAGCTACTAGATGGTGCGGGGCCAGGTACATTTAGTGAATGATCTTTCTTTGTATATGGTTCTGCTCTTCACACCAAGAGCTTGTTCCCTGTTATAAAATTCTTTTCCTACTATAACGCAGAAAGTTGGTCATGATACTACTTTATATATATCTATATCTATCTATCTATATTAAAACAGTTTTTCAGGAGAGAATCTGTCTCACAAGGATTGTAGAATCAGGACAAAATCATCAAAACAATTGTTTTGTTCCGTGATGACCTGTATGGAATGGGTAACTTCCAGGTTCTCACGTTTGAATTTTTATTCTCTTTGCTTGATGATGACGTCTTCTTGGGCTTCTTGAAATTGTTTTGATAATATTTCCCTTTCAGCAATCTGGAGGTAGGGTCAAGCCTCTCTGGATATAGGGTGCAATATGGGGGATTGTACTGAATTCTATAGGAACTGTCTCTTTGTTAGCGATTTTATTTTCTTGGATTTTTATATCTCTGATAAGTCAAACCCTTGTCTTCTTCTAGGTGATTTTCAGGTCACGTGTTTTCACTGTGCTGCCTTCTCCACTCTGCTCTTCATTTTTTTTCTTGTTGTCTTTGATCTTAAATCATAAACATGTGTTCACCCATCGAATACACACATATATAAACAATACAGTCCCTTTTGGAAATTTGGCAGTTTATAGTCTTCCCATCTACTATGAATGTTCTGAGTTTCTTGGACTATTGTTAGATTGGTGTTTATGTTCCTTGGCTTTTAGATTTGTAATTGAAACATTAACATCATGGTGTTTTGGGCTCATCAGTTCCCCTAAACTATTTTAGCGTGGCTTGTTTTGAGTTCATTGCTGCATTCAATGATAACTTATTGCTTGATGTGTAATCTCTCCCTCTCTCCCTCTCTCCCCGCCTACTTTTTTCTCTCCTCAGTGATATTGAGATATCTCTGTAGTGCTAGGCTAGTATTTGTATTGACTTATGCTAGGACTCTGTCATGCTAGATTGTTATATTATTGCCTTATGCTGTGATTCTCTCTCCCTCCCTCTGAAGCTATACGAGCTTGATGATAGTTCTTTGTTTTTGTTTCCTTTCCTTATTAAACTGAAGTTGCACAGGTAGTCAATAAGCAAAACTGCAATGAAGTTAACAAGCTAATAGCTAGAAAGAACGTACTATTTTAGTAATTCAAAACTATCATATATTGAAATTATTGACAAATTTCAATTTCTCATTTAAGTTATTGAATATGTTGCAATTGCAAGTGCATTCTTGCTGAATGACGGGTTTTAGATTCAGAAATTGTCTTGTTCTGCTATGAGTCAGTGTTGCAAGTTTGTCAGTCTGAAAATTTAAGATGTAAGAGAGCATTGCTGAAAACCTTGCAATGATGTTGGAAATTATGACATTTTGATGGTTATGTTGTAATTTAATCTGCTGATCCAAGCTCTTCTTTATTCATTGGTTGAACAGTCAAAACCAACTTGAATGTCATCGCTGTGCTGTATATCAACAGCTAATTCTTCTTATATGTCATATTCTACATATGTTTTTTGACTTTGTGCTTATTGCTACTTTTGAATTTCCAAATTTCTCAACTGAGCACTTGTTTCGCAACTTGTTCCTAGAAAAAAAAAATATCACACAGCATTTGTTTGCAACCATTTTAATGTATGCAAACATTAGCTTAAAAGTTGGCTCGTTTAGTACAGTCAAAATGAACTATACTATAAACAATTATTTTGAAGGTGTCTTGTCAAAGAAGACTACCTATCTTAGAAGCTAGAAGCTAGGCAGGTATCAGGATTCATGTGTGCGGCTTAAATTTAGTGATCCAGTGGTCGCTGTATTTGCATTTGCAGAAAGTAATTATTATAGAAACTATTTTGCGTGCATGTGTCTGTATATGTGGGTTTTTACTGAAAATACATGCAACTGGTTAGCTCCAATCATTATATTCATTCATGGAAAATAGCATTGTGTGCTATGTTGAATTAATAGAGAATATCTGGGTGTGACGCTCAAACGAGTATGGATACTTGCATTTACAGTGACGGTAATTTATATATATATGAAGCTTCGTTTAAAGATTTACATGCTACTGTAAAGTTAATTTATACTTGATGAATTATTTTGATTTTACTTAAAAAGTAAGCTAGACCCACAAATTTAAACACCAGTGGGAGGGACTACTAACAAATGATGTTGAAACAGTTCTGCCAAAAATAATATTATTTTGGAAACAGTTGCCTGCGGTGACCAGCTAACCTTCCTTGTCGACCAATCATCTCACTGTTTATAACCTCAGTTATCAAGTCTTTGAAGATCAGACGCTCTACAGCCAGAACTATTCCTTGAATTTCATCATGGCAAGCGGTCCAGTGAATTGATTCATGCATCAAATCTTCCCATTGGACGCTTCTTGAATTGTCATCCTCCTCGTCTAAAAGATACTGCAGACATTGCAGCCTATCTATCTCTGAGCACAAATCTCCCAGTAGTTTCTGTCCTTCTTGTCCTTTCCCAGCCAGCATTTTCGACGAGAGACACTGTTTGGAAGAATTTTCAGATAGTAATTTGTGGACTAATATTTCATTCACAACATCGAACAGAAGTTTCCTTTGGATTTTGGCATGCGTTTCTGATAGGGATATCTTTTTACCGTAGTGATCATCATTGAAGTGCCCAGAGCTTGCTTTGGCTTGTTCTAGGCCATGGAATATATCAGGGTTGATAGGGGTGCCTGGTGGATGGAGGTTAATGGTTCCTAAACCAGATTCAAAATCTTTATGGAGACCTGATGCTAAATATATTTGTGAAATGTACTGATGGTCTGGATTTGCGTGGTTGTAGAAAGGTGTGGTTTCATCAGTGATGTATTCCTCGTGAGTAGATAACATCTCCTTAAGATTCTGAATTAAGGGCTTGGGGTTCTTCCCGTTCTTCTGATTGAACATTGAGTTCATGCTGTGAAATGAGTAATTTTCATCTGTAGGAGGAATCCACTCCACCCCATCAGACTTTAGAGCCTCATCATCTGTAGTGAGAAAACTGAATGAGTATTCATAAAGAAACGAAAGTATGCAGTCATTCTCATATATACATACATACATCTGTGTCAAATTGCTCACAAACATGCGTGCAAATGATTTCAAATTCGTAAATATGATCTCTGTATGTGCTTTACTGTGTTTTATCTTCTAGTTTCTGTATTTCATGTTCTGCGCAAATATCGATGATCAATAGTTGTGTCAATCACCAGTGTCATTCTAATCTCCTCCCCACTAATTAAGTGAATCATTTTGTTTTATCTGCTTAATGGTGATCTAAAATTAATAGCAGGCCTATTCTACTTTTAAACAATGAGCCCTGAATCTAAACACATAACTCTCACCTTTAAAGGCAATTGATATTTTCTTAATGGGGGATGGCAATTCATCGCCAAAGAATGCAGCATCAAGAACAGAAACGGGACTTGGTTGTTCCGAAGAAGCTGGTCTTGGTTCTGGAATTGATGTGTTCTTGGTTGACCTTTCAACCAGGTTCTGAATGAGACAATGAAGCTGTCAGAAATGTTGTAAAAGTTATATATGTGAACTAAGAGGAAAAAGGAACGTACCCTTTGTCTCAAGTGTGCTTGCTGGATGGAAGTCTTATTGATCTTGTTAGATCTGTCAATGCTCAAGACTTCATCATCATACTGTGAGGCCAAGCTAATGTTGCTCTCAGAAACAGCATCGCTCTGGTGACTTGAATCTCTTAAATCACTAATATCACTCGATTCATAATCACTTGGCTGCAAGTTGAGGGATTTTGCTCTGGGTTTTTGATGTGGAGAACATGAGTCTGTTGGCTGTTTACCAGGCTGCCTTCTTCTCCTGTTTGATTCCGATGATGCTGTTGCTGCACAAGATTGCTTCTCAAACCCCAGTTTCTTCTGTTGCTGTCTTAGGTTCATGATTTCTGACCTCTTACCTGAGTTGGTGGCCTCTCTAGTTGGGGATCGAATCTCCTTTGAAGGTTGTGCTAATCTGATTATTCTTGCACCAGCATTTTTATCCACGGGATATCGATGAAGAGGTTTATTGGAATGGTCTGTAGGATTTTTGATTCTGGGAGATACATCTTTAGCAGCTTGTTTGTCAACTGATTCCTTTCTGCCATTTTCAGGGGTTGCAACCCGAAGCCTGTGAATACCTGATGAACTATCCGTTGAGTTTATTGCAGAAACAGGATTAATAGCTTTTCCAATGAATTTAGCTGGTTTCATGATCACAATTGAAGATCTAAAGCTCTTTGGTGAAGTGCTCCCCTTTGTGGGAACAGAAATGGGGATGTTGCTCTGTAGGTCCTGCAGATTTGCCAACTTTGAGCTCTGACCAAGACTGCTAATAATGCTTGTCCGATTTTCGAAACGTGAATCTTCTTTTCTGGTCTCGAATATCTCCTTTGTCTTCTGCATCGCTTCAAGTATTTGCTTCAGAGCTCTAAGATCCTTTCCAGACTCTTGGAACTGAAGCTGTGCCAACCTCTTCTCAATTTCACCATAAACAGAAAGAGAGGAGCTGGGGACTTTAGTTAGAGTTGCCTGATTCTTCTGAGCTGGTGCTTGAGAACCTCTGCTTCCATCCGGCTGCCTCCATGGAGCTGGCTCCATTGGAAACCTTGAGGTTGCAGTGAGCTTCTTGGCTGTAGCAGCATTTCTCTGGCTGGGTGAGGTGGGTTCCTTGTGCAGATTTCTCGGGGAGCCAGAAACTCGATTTTGTTTGTCCGAATCTGCTGTTCTCGATGAACCCAGGAACTTGTTGTCTTCATCTAGTTGGGTTTTACTCTGCGCTGCCTGGTTCCCACTGGTTGAAACGGGATCCGGCAGAGCTTCCAGCCCCATCAACTTCGCCACCACACTAGAGGGCCGTTTATTGCTTTCCGGTTCCTGCTGGTTGCTTAGTAAACTGTTGGAGTTGACATCATCCCGCCCCAGATTCCTTGAAAGAAAATTTGATTTCATTTCAGGGTTGGAACCCCTTACAGAGCCTGCTCTGCTGTCCAATGACAGCCTTGGTAGCTCCTTGAGCTTGATAGTAGATTTCAAAGTGTCTCTCGATGATTCCCTTCCATCATAAGAAAACCTACGAGCATCCTTCAGTCCACCTGCTAAGAAACTACTCTTCCCTTCACTGGATTTGGAAGGTGATTCTCGAAGCTTATGAAGAACTCTAAATGATTCCCTTGGACCTGGATCTTTGGGGCTTACAGAGTTGAGGTAATGTGATGGTCTCGGGGAATCAATGAATTTCAAGGTCTGGCCCCGGGTTTCTCCTGTGGTTGCAGTTTTGACTGATAAGCCTCGTGCTTCTCTGTAGATTGAGTCCTTGACAACATCCCGGAGATCAAGAGATTGTTGGCCTGACTGCGAAGAAGCATTTGGTTTGTACGTGTGTGAGTTCCGAACATGGTTTTCTGGGGCAGCAGATTGACTGAATGAAGATGGCTCCATCTGAGGTGCTCTGCTGCATTCAAGGGATGAGATACTGGACGAACACGAGGAAGATGAAAATGAGGTTCTTGATGATTCAGTGGAGGTTCTATGTTTCTCTTTCAACGCCCTGGCTTTCTTTTCCTGCAATTGGATTTCACAATTGCTTCAACAATGTTCTTGCCAAATAAAGGATTTGATCAAGGATCGAATGCTTACCGTGGTCTTCTTTTGTGGGGCTCCTTTGGGCTGTACCCCGTTCCCATGGTTGCCATTTTGACCTGGGTAGAAGATCGATATTTAGCTGGTTATTGGTAAATATTTCTACGAACTTGAAAACTATTTCTCATATTTATATTTCTGCCATTAGCAAATGCATGGTCTAATTTAAAGAATCCTGGCAGATGTTGCTTTCTGCAGAAGCACCACAATCATTCCAAGACAGATAAAGGGAATAAAATTCGAGTGGATGGCTCTGTAACGGATGCATTTTCAGGCAACAATAATGAATTCTGAATCACTTGGAACCTATTCTCATGGCTGCTCGGTCAGAGAATAATCTTGTAAATGTGATTTTTTAGCATTTTGCAAAAAGCGTCGAGTTCATCACTGGGTTATTGTAAAATTAAGTTAGAAAGTTTAAACATGACACAGATAAATTGTTCAGAAAACACCAAGAGAATCCACATTGTTAATAACATGGAGGTAATTTGCGTTGTAATTATGGAAAGTACCTGATGGAAGCCTCTTTGGGTTTTGCCTGGCGGTTCGGCGGCTGCCGCCCAGGATATGATGGCGGTCAAACAGCTGAAAGATGCCATTCATGCATCCAATTTGCTTATGCAGATCTGGGTTTTCATCCGACAACCTATACATATACTTTGCAGACATCTTTTCTCAACAGAGCAACTCAAGAAAGACAACTCTCTTAAACACTGTACACTTCCATTTCTTCACCTTCGAAGCTCTCGACGGCTTCAACAGTTCATCTTTCAAAACATGTTAAGAGAGATGAAAGACAAGAAGATAATTCGAGTCACAGAATTCAGTACTGAATAATTTAGACGCTTCATCAAATGTTTACTACCATGGTCTTTAGCTGGTTACAGGTCAGAGAACACCCAAAAAAATTGTACCTACTTGTTCTCTCTGAACCAAGAACTTGGAGGATTAGTTCTTTTAGAATTGTTTTTCGTTTCTTGAAGGGTTGTGACAATTATTGAACAGCAGAAGATAATGAAGGAAAAAGATTTAAAGATAAAAAGAGCCTCTCATTATTTCTTATTCACATGAAGGCCAGGCAAGCAATAATTTCTGCCACAGCCTGAACTGAACCAAAAAGAAAATTGCAAGGGACCCAACACTTCAGACGGCTGCCCACAAGCGCCCCCCTTCTTTGGACAGTGAAGTGAAATGGTGCAGGAAAAACTTGCAGGGGGGAAAATGGCAGCTTGCTAGAAAGCTAGAGCTTGTATGGAGGGAAGGAAGCTTTTTTATAAGCAAAAGGAGGCTCATGTGAAAATCTTCTTGGAGAGAATGAGAAATGCAGCGCCAACTGCCAACCCTTAGACTTTAGTACCTCATTTACGTAAGAGGATGTTGAATGTGTGGGTCAAATCTGGGCTCTGATGAGAGAGAGAGAGAGAGAGAGAGAGAGAGAGTTAACTATTAGGCTAAAAAACAAATATTAATGGTATTATTAGCAATAGATAGATGAATAAACAAAGGTGGAGTGGGATGGTTGTGAAAGTGGGGCAGATCTGATGTGGTCAGTTTCTATCACTTTCATCTCCTGTGGACAAAACAATGTGGTGGTGGTGGACCTTTCTGTTCATGAGCCCTCTAGTCTGGAACCTGTCAGGAAGTGTAACATGCATATAACAAAGTGGATTTCTGTACTGGAAAGCCAGCCAGCTTGCCCTTCTGTCAACAATTTCTCTTCTTATGTGAGAAACCTCACCTAGAAAACGTAATTTCTAAGCTAAGTTTAACGATTAAAATTCCAGTTGTTTCAAATTTTTTATAAGGGATGTATGCATGACTCGAACCCAAAAACTGTTATGCAGATCGCAAGTAGTGTATCTTTTCTGATATCCAATATGATCGAGAAACTCCAGTTATTCAAGATTTTTATAAGGGATGTACGCATTAACTCGAACCTAAAAACTGATATGCAGATCACAAGCAGTTTATCTTTCCTGATATCCAATATGATCGACAAACTCTAGTTATTCAAGGTTTTTAAGGGATGTACTCATTAACTCGAACCTAAAAACTGATATGCAGATCGCAAGCAGTTTATCTTTCCTGATATCCAATATGATCGACAAACTCTAGTTATTCAAGGTTTTTAAGGGATGTACTCATTAACTCGAACCTAAAAACTGATATGCAGATCGCAAGCAGTTTATCTTTCCTGATATCCAATATGATCGACAAACTCCAGTTATTCAAGGTTTTTATAAGGGATGTACGTATTAACTCGAACCTAAAAACTGATATGCAGATCACAAGCAGTTTATCTTTCCTGATATCCAATATGATCGACAAACTCCAGTTATTCAAGGTTTTTATAAGGAATGTACGCATTAACTCGAATCTAAAAACTGATATGCAGATCACAAGCAGTTTATCTTTCCTGATATCCAATATGATCGACGCGAGTCAATAGTAAGGATTACTTGTGATCAATAGTGCCCAATTTGATAGCATTTGGTTAGTCATTGATCCTTGGCCTGATGAAATAAATGTACAGAATATCAGTAAAATGATCTCACGGCACAATCATACATGGCGAAGTTAACACACACACAGAGACGCACAGAATGCCAAGGCCCAGCATAACCTTTTCTGAAAAATGGATGTTATTGATGGCGTTTTACCATTTAGAGATTCTGCAATACCTACTGTATACGCGTTATATCTGCAGTTAACCCCTTCTATGGCCTATAGATTTGGTTTATTTTAATATTCTAATTATTCTCATAGGGTTTATTCTACACGACCCTCTTTAATGAAGTGGTTGGGTTGTGAATACCATGTGCCTTGTTTATCTTCTTTCTGACCGGGCATGTGATCCTATTGATCCAATCTGTACTCGGAATTTATTAATAAATTGTTTAAGTTTTTCATTTTTTTTTCATTTTTTTTTAGGCTAACCCCATTTGAGACCACACAACAAGCTATGTAAAGGACCCCATCATGGTAGAAAAAATACGAGGGGAGCACCTGAACCTACGTTTATCCTATGTTTTTTGTCAAGTACTAGAATGAATCCGTACACCATCTAGCCAGAATCCCCAAGCATTTGCTGGACCCTAAACCTTATTAAACAAGATGGGCTCCTCAGGTTCCTGAATTCTGGTTTTCTATTTTGTTTTTTTAGAATAATTAAAAACTAATTAATGGAGTTTGCTATCCCTTCTGACATGTGGATTTGCTAATTTACTCGATCAAATTCTTGATCATCGTCTGCATTTATATCAGTACTCGGATCATAAACGTTTCTAGATTTCCCTCTAATTTAATATTTTCTGCATAAATCAACCTCATCTCATCATTCTACTGCAGTACTACTGTCTGGGAAGCTGATGCGATGCTTAATGCATGCATTAGTTGTCATTTATTTATTTATTTTATAAGAAAAAAGAGAGAAGAAACAGCCGCCACTGCATGAGTTCATTTCTAAGTTGCTTGAAGTTATTGCTGATGTAAAATTACGAGGCCTTTCATGGTGCTTGACTCGTTAATTAAACAAGTTTGGAGTAGAATTATGAAATTCTGAAGTGATATAACTTGTTACAAGACATCTCATTTCTTGTTTAAGTCTAAGTTTTCTTTTTATTTGCTGTGAAGATTCAGTTTTCTGCTATTTTCATGACTGTAGTGTTGGAGTTTCTGACACCAAAAAAAACATACAGAAATCCCATGACTGGTCATGATTTTTTAAGACTTCAATCTCTGAAAATTGTATTTTGTAGGAAAAAATGAACTAGTAAAATTTTGATTGTCTTAAATACTTATAATAAGTACATATTCTGACTCGAACTCAAAAATTACTATACAGATTACAAGTCTTTTATCATCCTGACATGACTAGCCTTGATGTAAGCTTGTTACAGAGTACTACTATATAAGCTTTTATCATCCCGACCGGTATTTGATTGAAAAAAACTGGAATAGATCGAAATCTAAACCGGATTTGATGTAAGCTTGTTACAGAGTACTATATAAGCATTTATAATCCCGACCGGTATTTGGCTGAAAAATCCGGAATATACCGGAAATTAAACCGAGATAAAAACGACACTATTTTATCTTGTTTTTTAACTGAAACGAAACATTTCGGTCGATTCAGCCAAACCAGAACGAAACCAACAACCCTGTCTAACACCAAAAAAAAAAAAACTAGCCATGATATTTTTTATGCGAGTAAGACTACATTCCCTGAAAAATACATTTTGTGAGATTAGGTGAGTGAGTAAAATCTTGATTGTTTCTGATTTTTACAAGGAATACACATACTGATTTAAATTTAAAATTTATTGTGTAGATCGCAAGTATTTTATCATTATATTATACCAATCGGGGATATGACTATCCATGATGTATGCTTATTACAGAGTACCATATAAGCAAACTCATACATCTATCTTTCATCTCTTTTCTTGAAATCATAGTCCTACAACGCCCATCAAATTCATCATTACAGGCATGCACGTATTTCCATGGACGATGTCACATAACCAGCCACAGCCAACGGATCTTTTCTCTGTATTCATTAAACCCAACTGGTCGTTTAATATAGCCAAAAGTCTCGGTTCAAGTTAACATAGATTAATTATAGCTCGATGGAAGTTAATCGATTTTATTTATTTTAAAGGCAAAAAAAAGGGTCGAAATAACATATATTTTTTGCTGCAATAAATAGATAAATTAAATTAGACTTGAGTTTTGATAGGGTTGACTTTGAGTTGATTTTTTTTTACACCCCATCTATCCAAGCCAAGGTGTAAGTCAGATTGGTTCGGTAATTGTTTGAGAATATGATTGAAATTGTTTTTAAAAATATTTTTATTTAAAAATATATCAATTTAAAAAAAATATATTTTTAATATCAGCAGGTGAAAATGAACTAAAAATATCAAAAAAATAATAATTTAAAATACAAAGCAATTTTTTTTAATTTTTTCAAAAGATTTTTTACTTTCTCTCTTAAGATCCAGCACTGAAACCAACTCAACAACTTGTTGGAGAAAATAGGATTAATCTTGAGAGAATTCATGGCTTCCCTTTTGCTTGAAAAGCCTGTATTTTCAGCAAAATCTTTGGTTTTAAAGATGGTAATAAGATAAGGTTGAACTCGAACTTGATGGAGAAGACTCTCTTTTCGTACTGAAGTGCTTCTGTCATGTAATGTTGGGAAGATGTTAAGAGAAAGAGTGCATGTCACGTGCCACCTGGCTTTCAGTATTAACTACTTTAGATTCATGATTGATGAATCCTAATAAAGCTAAGGGGGAGCATGTCACGTGATCTGTGTACCACTTCGCTGTCCCATGGGAGAGTGGTGGCTTCTTGACTTTTTTAATCAATGCCTGTTTTTCAAACCCCACCACCCAATCCCTTCCGCCAGCTAGTTAAGATCTCGAGGAATCGTTTAATTTATTGTCATTATTATAATTTGTTCCATATTTTCTCTCAAATACCATGCATGCTTTGGCGATCATCTCTCAGAATTTATTATGTACGTGTGTGTGTATCTGTGTGTGTATATACACACACACGTACACAATATATATATATATATATATATATATATATATAGAAAGATGATGATAAATATTCAAGATTGAGTTTCTCAACTGTGATCACAACTTATATTTCTTGTATTCTTTTAATTTGTAGACGCTGTAGATATTTTATTTTTTTAATTTGATTTGTATTTTCAACCCTCTTGCTAAGGTATTTTTGAGAAAAAAACACTAAAAGAATATATTTTAAATGTATTTATATTGTTTTTAGTATTTTTCATTGTGAATCTTAAGAAAAAATGATTTTTAATGTTTTTCGGACACGCTGTTACATTGTAGTAACAATATATATCAGATCAAGAGCTTTTTTATCAATTGGTAAAAATCGCATTGATTGGATGTCCATGTGGGGATAACCATGTTTTCGAGTGTGGTTGAAGTTGTTTTTAAAAATATTTTTTATTTAAAATAATATTTTTTATGTTTTAAAAATTATTTTTGACATCAACACATAAAAATGATATAAAAATATTAAAAAAATAATTTAAAATACAAAATAAAAATACAAAAAAAATGTGATGATGCATACGAAAGCCTAAAGGGTATTTTTCAAAACCTAGGCGAGGCACAAATATTGTATGATAGAAAATATAGCAATAGCATTCGGCTACCAATTGAGCATTGTCTTCTTAAATCAGGAATATACAATTGCACAATTGTTCTTGTACCTTGTCTAGGTATAGTTATTAGCTAGATAGATAGGCTATCCGTGATTTCTAGTTAATTTTCAGTGATCTAAAATAATTGATATTGAAGTGATGCTAATATATTTTAATGAAGAGAAAAAAAAAATTAATCACTTTACATTATAAAATGAAAACATAAAAAAATACAATTGTCTACCCTAAAAACTCTAGACATATAAGAATAAAATAAAATATCTGAAAGAATAAATTAAACACTAAAAAATATAGGTGAGGTCATCAAATCTAGCAATAGGATCATACAAACAACATAATCGTCATGAATAATTAAATAAAAATACATTTTAAAAGCAATTAAGTATTTTTACTATATCATTAAAAGATGAGATTACTATAATGATCCTCATAAATTTAGCAATTATGCCTGAACCATTTTGAAATAATTAGACTACCATGAAAACAAAACAAAACAACTCATTTTTGTTAAGGGTTGCATGTAATTTAGATATGCAAAATACATGGTGAAAAACTAGGCTCTTTTAACTTTAGATATAATAGGGATATAATAGTTTTTTTTTGTCAAAATATATATTAAGTACTTTATCTATGAGTTCTATTATTTTTCATTTAACAGTTGTAATTTGTTTTTGCTCAACAAACCATGAAATGATATTTAAAATCATGAATACAAGGGGTAATTTAAGATGAAAGAAATATTAAAAGAAATAGAAATGCAACATATGAGAAAGACACTTGATATATAGTAAGATGCAGTAGTTACCCATTGTGCTTTTTTTCTTTAATTCTTCATTGTAATGACATTTTCAATTTTCAATTTAATCCTTTCATATTACATTAACTTGAATTTGAGTTTGATTTCTTATTTTAGTTGGTTTTACATGGGATTCTTGTAATGTCAAAAAATAAATTTAATATTGAGTTGACACGTGGTTTATAGACTTTTCAATTTAAATTATTTTTTTTTCTCTCCTATTGAGTTTCCTAAGTTCATCTTGAAAGCAATTCCATCTATTACTCTTTTCCTTTTAATCATCTTCTTTGCATGCCCTTGTTTAGGGTCATTTTTTTTTTTTTTCTCTTTTCCTTTTAATTAAAAGCAAGCAAATATGAAACGGATATATCAGGTCTTAACTTGCTTTGATGAGACGGGTCTACCACGTTTATTCTCAATGAATGAAAATTTCTGCCAATTTCAGCATTCATTTATCCAACACATGGAGATACAATGATGTGATCGTATAAATGGAAGGATTGAAAAGGGGTGCAAAACCACATGCATAAAGTGAAGAAATCACATGAGAAATGGCTAAGTCTCACTGGCAGGGACCAATTAGGTCATCCAAATCCTCCTAGACTAAGTTCCAAGAAACATAACCCCACTACTCCACCATGATTGGCACATGATTCCCTACTTATCCCTCCATTAATTATTTGGTGGAGTTTTCTCTTCTGACACAGCAGGCTCGGATGGATAATTCCTGGAAATCACCGAGCAAGGTGCAGGAAAGAGTGGTGTCGATGTTTTCTCATCAAGAGGTTCCTATATATCCTATGTTCATATCTAAGGGCTCCCATCTAAAAAGGACCCAAGAGATTGTGTGGCCATTAAACATGGAAGAGTTAGCTCAGCAATGCCCGCAATTGCTGAAATTGTTTTTTTAATTGCTGGGAAAGTCAAGATTCTGAAGGTTCGCATTTCTTTTTTATTTCTCATGAGAGAGAGAGAGAGAGAGAGAGGAGAGAGAGAGAGAGAGAGAGATGTTATAGATCTAAAGCTTAGAGTTGTAATGGTTCCATCTTTTGAAGTTACAATACTTATTCTTTCTTAGGTTTGCCTTACTGATTAATTATATAATCACTGCATGCAACAGGCTAACCAATATAGATTATTAAAAACTATATAGTAGGTGATCCAGTTGTATAAGCTTGAAATTAATGATTTTGTTTTTTTTATGGTCTCAAATTTGAGTTTTATGGTTACTAATATGATAATCACTGAAGATTTGCATGGTCATGAACTCTAGACCCGTAAAGTTAATTAAGATATGCGTAAACTGATTCGAACTTCCTGTTAATAAAAAAATATAGGCTATAAGATTGTATATTACTAATTTAAGGAAGAACATGCATGATCACTGATTACAGAGGATGGCTTAAACAATGAAGAAAAAGGTGATTCCAGCTGGTGAGTTGCATACGCAAAGCCTCAGATTGCCTCCCAAATTAGATTTATCTCATGCCATGCGTCCTAAGAAACAATTTTTCTGCTAAAAATATTGTGATCCTATTCTGTAATATCGTATTTCTTGATTGGATGGAGAATCCATGAAAAGTCAATAGCAACCATGCAGAGTATAGAATTACCGATTCATCAGAACTATACCTACTACATGTATGGCATTGCACATGACCAGTGGTGACCATATTTTATATTTTCCATAAACATCGCCCATGGTCCCGAGGCTTAAACAATCGCAGCCCCCAATTAGACGTAGGGAAGAACATGAACCCAACTTTTTGAGATCAAATTTGATGTCTTCAACCACCGGATCAATGGCTTAATTGATCTCTATATGAAGATATTTTTTAATTATAGACAGCAAATTGATTGGGATCGCTGTGTTGGCAAGTGGAAAAGGTATCAAATATAGATTATGACAAATTCGAAATGACAAAATCTTAATTATTTGATTCTCGAGTGGACCTCAACATATTGTTTTGTTTTTTCTTTAAATTTTTGGAACATGGCCTAAACATATATGCAAAGTAACTAGTGGTCCAATAGGTTTTTAAAATTTTAAGGAGTGTTTGGTATGGTTAATATGTTTTACAATGGAAACAAATTTAAACCATATAGATTTTGATTTGCTTTGACTCGGTCGAACGTACAAGTCCGAAAGCAATTTACACCACTGATAAAAACATAGTAATTTGATTAAAAAAATATTCAAAGTCTTCTTCTGCTTGAATATTAAGATGAAAATATATTTGATTGATTAAGATGAATTCGAATTAATTTGCCAAGTCCATAACTTGGGTTGTGAGACCATGATAAAGCCATAAAAAACATATCAAAACAAATTATAAAACAGGAAAAATCCAATTTGAGGAGGAAAATTCAAAATTTGATGTTAAAATACTTAAATAGAGTTTCTCAACATTTAATTGAATTTAGTAAGGAATGGAATGCAAGAAAAAAATAATTTTTTAAGTCAATTAGGCTTTAATTGGAAAAAATTAAAGTCTAGGAGTCAAATTGCAATTTTAATGGTCTCAGGTGACAATGACACCATAACTTCTCTAATAAAGCCTTAAAATTGTGTAACTCATGCAGCCCTATTAGTGAAACTACTATGCTAAAATTAACATGTTTTTCATGTGTTTACACTCAAAGAATTCTCAATGGCTTCTTATCAAGGGTTTACAACCCTTCCCTCAGGATCAAAAGGTCATCAATGAATTTAAGATTTCTCAAAACCTTATAAATACCTCACTTAAGATCAAAGATAAAAGAAGAGAAAAAAGGAAAAATAAGGAAAACTTTCATAAGAAACATAAAAGAAAACATCCAGAAGCATAACATAAAGATTTCCTAAGATTTCGAAGGATATTAAATTGGTTAGAGGCATAAATTTTCAAAGAAAAACAAATGAGATAGTAATTGTTTCAGGTATATTTTGTTTATCCAAAAAGTAAGTCCTTATAGCCTACTTAGGTGTATTTTTATTTGTTTTTCTTACATTTTGTTTACAAAAAGTTTGAAATGTTAAGCAAATGATTTTATATTCATCTTTTTAATGCTATGTTTTATTCTTATTTTACTAAAGTTTTTTTTCTATAAGTTTTGATACAATAATGTTACTGGAAGCTATTTTTATTTATATATAGTGTTGTTTCGCTTTTGTTTAACTTAAGCAATCCATATTTAAGCAAGAATCTCTACCTTGTGTCTGTTAGGTCTATTAATGACCAAAATAAGTTTAGAAAACCAATTTTGAATTCATATTTCATGAACATGTAGTTTGTTTGAAATTGATAGTTTTTGGATTTATTATCTTATTAATGATTTTGATATTTTGATGGTTAGTTTTTTTTTTTATAAACATGTTTGTGAATGGTAGTGTGACTTGTTGAAGTTAATAAAGCATGTTTTAGAGGTCAAAAATATAAAATTTTGGGGTTTGACAATAGTTGATTTTTTTGGTGTCACTGGATTTTCTAGGCAATGTCTTCGAGTTGTTGGGAAGAAAATTATTTTAGCCCAAAGATTCGGAGTCATTTTGATCCATTTTTCTTTGCACAAACACCTTCATTATGCTTGATTAATAGATAATTTAGGATTTATTTGCATTAATAACAAGTTTTTGATGGGGTTTAATTTTAGGATTTTGGTTTTAATTGAAATCCATTTTAACCAAATCATGATGTTTCTTTGATAACCAAAGTGAACGGGTGCTAAATTATTGATGCTTGCATGATTTCCAACGTAGTGTGCCTTTTTTTATTTTACTATATCTATAAAAAGGATGTATGACCTATTAGTACAATAATTTTTTTTAATTATAAATATTGAGTATCACTTGAAAAAATGACCATTCTGAAATACATAAAAGGGATATTATATTAAGGATTACATTGAGCTTCACCAAGATATTATAAGAATGCTAACCATAAAAGAGTTAAGGATTGAAGTTATAAGGGTAGTAACGAGGCAAGTATTATGAAAAGTTAAAAGATATAATTAGAGGTTTGTAAGGTCCAATCAACAATTGATAAGTCATCTAAACTAATTTAGAAAATCATAGTTGTAATTCAACATCAAAACTCATGTTCTTTGTTTCAAATTCATATCAAAGCAGAAATAATCAAAATAATATTATCTTTTTAAAATCCTTTCCAAAAACATTTTTAAACACTCGTCAAGCTGAACACCATCAAGGATATTTCTTCGACGCCTGCAAACCGGAACAGAGCTTTTACAAGAGTGGTCGGAGTGAATTCAAGGAATCTTGCCTCCCTAATAATGTCTTTCTGAAGTCATCATACGCAGCTCTGAAACACCATGCGATTACAGAGAATCAAACGTGACGGAATGTACTTTTTTGTATTGTTTCGTCTTCAGAAATGATTGCTGTTTTGTTTCTCAAGAGGAATGGGCGTCGGTTTCTGTTTCTGTGAAGAAGAGTCAATACCAAATCTCTGCGGACGAGAGAAAGATGACGATGAGCAGAGCAGACTGGCGAGCCACCAAAGTCTCGGAGCAGAGGTTTGAGCTGGGCAATGTTGCATTTATTAGCACTGCTGGGCTTGTCAGCGATTTTGACAACATCCTACTTTGGAAAAGGAGAAACTAGTCGGAACTAGTGTCCATGATTCCCAACTTTTACAGGTTAAAACATGTTTGTTTTTTCAAACGTTTGTTTTTTAATATGTTAATAAAAAAATATTATTTTAAAAATAATAATGACTGTATAATCATTCTATGGAATTAAAGATACGTCATCCGAATTTCAATAAGATTAATAAGATTATGTTTAACATTAAGTGTGTTTTAAAAAAAATGAATTTTTTTATTTTAAATTAAATATTTTTAGTGTTTTAAGATATTTTCATGTGCTGATGTCAAAAATAATTTTTTAAAAATAAAATAAAAAATATTATTTTAATATATTTCTGAATAAAAAATATTTTTAAAAACAATATCAATCATACTCTCAAACATATCTTATGTCATGGACATAATTCTCAACTTTGATTGCTTTTTTTTTTTTGGTTTATTCATCTCGAATGTTTAAAATTATAGCTTAAAATAGTTTTTATATAAAAATACATTGATTTTTTTCATAATTTTTTTTATTTTTTAATATTAACATATCAAGATTAGCAGAAAACATAAAAAAAATATTAATTTAATATTTTTTTTAAATTGAAATTATTTTTAAAAACAATTATAAGTCAAAATTAAATTCACGTTTTAACTTTTACAGAAAACAATATATTAATATTAAAACTGAGAAATTTTTGAAAACTTCAATTCACAACTTAACTTGAAATTTAAATCTTAATAATGATATAAAAAAAGAGAGAGGACAACTCATTAGCTACAAGACCAACCTCTTCCAACTTGACATCATGTGATAATTTTTTTTATCCGTGTGATCACAATACAATAAATTTGAGATAAGTCTTCTCCAAAACAATAAATTAACTTTAGGTTATAATCTTACTTGCATTTTTTATCTTCATGCTTAATTCACGTAGTGGATGGTAATAGGGTTTTTCAAACTCTAAAAGTTATAGTAATAAACAGTTTTAAAAAATTGAATAAGATTACATCGCAAGATTGATGGAGAAATTCAGAACTCTAAGTTCTAACGATATTTCTAAAGTAAATGATATTAATCCTAAATTAAGTAGGAAATTCTAATATAACTAGGAACATGAAATAAAATTCAAACAAATAATCATAGTTGATTGATTGAAGTCATTTCTAGTTGATGTTTAATCATGGTTGGTTGATTCATTATTATGATGATTGATCATGATCTATTATCAAGAGAAAATCTTGAGACAACTAAACTTTTTTTGGATTTTGTCTTGTTTACATAGCCCAATAACTGCACATGAATCTTTACTTGCTCAACTTTTGGATGTAATAGTTCATCATAATAAATATAAAAAGGTATTTTAATCTAAAAAAACACAATAAAATAATTTTTTTGAACTAAATTATGAACATGTATAATATTACGAGAATATCATCATCAATCTCGCAAGGTCATTATATTTTCTGATTGCTTTGAAATTTTAACATAATATATATAAATATGTCAAGAGACTTCTCGTAAAATTTCATCTAAATCTAATAGTTGGATTAAGAGATATGACTGATATTGTAAAAAACATTATTATTTAAAAAAAACACTATTTGGCCGAAATAAAACGGGCGGAACGAAACCGGAATGTTTTGGCTAGTATATAACTGAAAAATCCAGAATGAATCAAAATTTAAATCAAAATAAAAACAATATCATTTTATCTTATTTTTTAACTTATATCAAATATATTTACCATTTCAGCCTAAACGAAACTGACTTCGCAGTTTTAAACCACGTTTGGTAAATGTCTTTGAGGTTGTCCTATCAAATTGGAGTTATGAACATTGCCGATCCAGTTTGTTAACTGCAGCGTCGTCCTTGGTGATCATATCCTAGGGTTTAATCAACAACATTTCAAAATCAATTAGGTGAGGCTGATTCATATGGGCAGCTTCTCTTGTCATGTCAGTTTAGTTAAACACAATTATATGTTTTTTGTATTCTTTTCTTATATTTCATGTTCCCACATTTCGTTGTCGGACATGACTTTTGGGCAATCTCATATATGCATGTGCAATTGTATCTAGACTTTGTGTTTCATAGTTGTGATTTTTTAAAATAATATATATTTTTTATTTTTTAAAATTTATTTATAGTGTTAACATATTAAAACGATTTAAGAAACATTATAAACAATTAATTTGAAATAGAAGTAATAAGTTCAGAACATAAAAATAAAAAAATCTCTTAACAAAACTATCCTAACATTTCATAATTTTAGTCGCTTGCTTGGATTTTCTTACCTATGTTTGGTGCCAAGCAAAATTTAGGGAGTATTTAAAAAAAAAATAGTAATAGTGATTGCTTTTCAAAGTAATTTTTACTAATAAATATATCAAAATAATATTATTTTTGATATATTTTTAACATTAACATATTTAAATGATCTAAGAGTATATATAAAAATTATTTTTAAGCAAAAATGTTTTTCAAATTTTGACAAAAAGCAAGTTCAACAAACACTTCCGTAACCTTCTAGATTCATCATATATTTTTTTTCTTGTATGATCCAATTATTTTTATAAATGACTAGGCCCAAATGCCATTAGTTTTCTGTGTATTTGGTTTTATGACTCGGTGTGATTTTTGGAAATATTTTTTATTTATAAATTAATTAAAATATCTATTAAAAAATCATCAAATTTAATGTTTTTTAATGTGAAATATATTTTTAGAATACATTAAAAAATAAAAGCTACTAAACTATCCAATACTTAATATAAAGAAATGGTCATATATTCTTACAAAACAAATTATATATATATATATATATATATATATATATATATATATATATATATATATTCTCTTACAAGGAAGATCAAGTTTAATTTTAAATTTTAATTAGCATTAATAACTCCTTTTACAATTTATCAATTAATATATTTTTAAATTCATTTTACTTAACACAAATATCATATCTCCAATTTTCCATAAAAAAAGTCTATAATTTTTTATGGTACTGAAAAATACATCTATGATTTCAGAATTATTTTTATATTAAACATTAATTTGAAATCTTAGAGTAAATATACCTCCTAGTTAGAGCTGCAAATTCTTAACCTCAAGACTTGGTTTTGGGTTTTCGTGTAGAGCCCACCGGGCTGGATTTGAGACTCGGCAATCATGCCAGGCCCACAATCAATACGACAAGGCAAAAGAACTTTTATGCACTGATTTTGGCACAAAACTCAGATCCCATTAGCCTCAAGCTTTATAGCTTTTACCTTGGCTTGTAAAATTTCTATCAAAATTATTTTTTAATTCATATCTAAAGAGATGGCAAGCTTTTCTTTAATTCCTCAAGTGTTCATGTGCATTCCACTGCTAGTCCACTTCGTGGGAACCATTACAGATTGTCATGATTTCTTGATGCCTTGCGGTCCAACCTTTAATGGGCCATTGATCTTATGGAACAAACAGTTGTGTTTCTAAGGAACGTTCTCTTTTTTTCCCAGAACCTTTGAAGTTTTCTTTCCCAACTATTTCTTTAAGACATATTTTGGTTAAATATGTTAGAAAATAATATAAATTATATTTTGATATTTCACTTAAAAGTCTTAACTTTTAGGTGAGAGAATTCATTTTATGGTATCAAAATTCTTGATGACTCAGCGGTCACGAGTTGAAATTTTACTATCTTTATTCTATTTGATAAAAAATTAAACACAGGATAGTGTGAATTTGTGTACCACAACTAATCTTTAGACCCATTAAACATTCTGTAAACCCAATAAAACTAGTAAAATACCATAAATGACAGACGTGCATAATAAAACTTGAAACTGATACAGGGCAAGGGAAAAAGACCTTCAACCGCTAGGCCACTTGCTCACAATCTTTTCACTTTCTCTTGTTTTGTGTTCTTTTTCAATCGAAAGAAGAGGCGAATGAAAAGATTTCATCTATTTGTTATATATCTAAAATGAAGTTCATTCGTGAATCATGTGAAACTTGGATAGGATAAGCTGTTCTCTAGCCTATGAGAAAATGGCAAAGCTATGAATATCACATTAATTTTACCTGCAAATAGTTCGACCATCTCCCTTCTTGGCATCTAAACTTTAATTTCTCCATGTAGAATTTTCACAATCTAACTCATGCCATGACACACACACACACACACGGTTTAGATAAACTTTAGCTAAAGCATAATAGGTAACAATACAATTCAAAACAAAGAACAATACAATTCAAAACAAACAACGATACAATTTATTTTAAGTAAAATATATAGGGTGATTGTCATCTTCTTTTTATTATTACATAACTAGTCATTCAGAACCTCGAAGATTATTTAAAGTTCTTAGTTATCATAAATCAAGCTCTTAGTTATCATAAAACTAGGTAGTGAAAAATATTTTTATGTTATTTTTATATTAGTTTACAGGATATCCCGGGAACATTAAAAATTTAGAATGTATACTTCAATAAGAAAAGAGTTGATTAAGAGCAAGGTTGTCAATACCGTTCCGGTCTTTCTATTGGTACGGAATGTTTCGGTTTCAGAACATTTTGGCGTGCCGTTTCGGGGTTGTATTGTTCATATATAATTAATTATATATATATATATATATATATATATATATAAAATTAAAATATTAATTTAACAAGCATAATTAAAATTCAAGATAAATTAACTTTAAATTATACAATATAAACACAAGGTCAAACAAACATAATCTCAAAATTTAAAACACAATCACAAGTTAATCAAAATAAGGAGAATTTTAAGGCTGGAATGGTACCGAGACGTTCCGGCCAGAAATTGGCCGGTATTAAAACTGAAACAAAAATGACGCCGTTTTGTCTCGATTTTTTTAATGGCACGGAACGTTCCGGCCGGAAAGGAACGGTATTGACAACCCTGATTAAGAGTACTTTCAAGAAAAGATACTATTTTAAAGTGTCAAAATATTAATATAATATTTTGAATAGAATAAATATAGTGTTTTTTTTTACCATGTATACTCCAATAAGAAAAACTATTTAAAGAGGCAACTTTATTCAAGATGAAGAAAGAAGTTCTTTATTTTTTCTTCTAAGAGTTTGATTTTTTTTTTTTACAAAACTACATCTAAACAAAATTGCAAATCTTTGTTGGCGAAAGCAAATAGCAAGAAGTAAAAATTCTAAGGTTTCCGTATCAAATATTTTAGACACCTTCCTCTTCCAAGAGTGGACAAAAATTTGTTCCAAATTCTTAAAAGAATACACGATAACATTGCCAAATTAGATATTTTGATTTGCTTTGAGAAGTATGGATTTAATAATGCATTAATAAAGAATGAGGAAATGTGTTTGTGTCTAATTTCCAATGTTAATTATGTGGTAATTGTTTTCAAGGAATATCCTTGAGTGAAATGGCAATTACCAAACTTATAGAATTTAGCATTCATCAATCAACTCATATGTTCATAAAAAAAGAAAATAAAAAGAAAAATCAACTCATTTTAACATTGTTATCGGCTAACAAAAATTCAATTCCCCTGAACAATTTAATGCAAATTCAAATAATAGGAGGAACGAGAGGTGATTTAGTGGTAGGAGGTTGGGACTAAGGGGTTTATTCCAGGGTTGTCAGTTGTGTTTCGTATCGGTAGAAATATTTCGTATCAGTTAAAAAAACAAGACAAAACGACGTCATTTTTATTTCGGTTTAAATTCCGGTCCATTCCTGATTTTT
Source organism: Salix caprea (assembly GCA_964035475.1). NCBI lineage: Eukaryota > Viridiplantae > Streptophyta > Magnoliopsida > Malpighiales > Salicaceae > Salix > Salix caprea. The sequence continues at coordinate 6,809,118 of OZ037748.1, read as the reverse complement.
CGGCCAAATTCTGACCGAAACGTTCATGTTTCGTTCCGCCCGTTCCGTTTAGGCCAAATAGTATTTTTTTTAAAATAATAAATATTTTTAGAATATCAATCATATCTCTTAATCCGACTGTTAGATTGAGCGGAAATTTTACGATGAGTCTCTTGACATATTTATATATTATGTTCAAATTTCAGAGTAATCAGAGAATGTAATGACCTTGCAAGATTGATGATGACATTCACGTAATATTATACATGTTCATATTTTGTTTAGAAAAAATATTTTATTGTGTTTTTTTAAATTAAATTGTACAATTCTAAATAATTTTATTTTTAGATTTGAACTAAATTTTTTTTGACTTAATATATTTAATTATATATACATATGTACGTAAGCATAAAACCCTGAAACGGCTCGCCAAAACACTTCAAAACTAAAATATTTGTTCCAATTACAAAAACAAATCACCAACCGAAACAAAATTGACAATCTTGGTTTGCTCTTCCCGTGATTTCAGGCTCGAGTTCTGTGATTTCTAATATAATAATCATGAAAGCTTATATGATTATTAACTTTAAAATCCATAAAAATTAGTTGAAACGAATATAAGTTAATTTGTACATGCATATTAATAAAAAACGAAATAATAGGAGGGAAGGAAGACAATCATAAAGATGGAAAACACGAACGATTATCTCTCACACAGGAAATTCATGGGGATTTGTGCTTCTGAAGATGGTTACATGTGCATGTAAATTTAGAAAAGCATGCAAAAAAGCCTACAACTTAAAAAGCAAAGATGCCGCTCTTCAGGCTCCATGCAGCCTTTAAACTTTCTTTTTGAAAAGACTAAAATATGGCCCGGTCCACCTGACCAGAAAATCAACGGTCGATTCCTGCAACGATTAAAGGCTTGGACCACAGATTTGTGAGGACGAAATATACTATTCACCATCAGCTTTTTTTTGTTTTTTCAATAACCGATACAGATCATGATCACTGAAAATGCCAAGTCGTCTGTCATTTTCTAGCATTTTTTTTTTTTACTTTAACATGTATATTTTAATTTTTTTAAAATATTTTTAATATTAATATAAAAAAATGATATAAAAATCCTAAAATTTTAATTAAATTTATATAAAAAAAATTAAAAAAATATTTTTGAAACCAAATTTAAGTAACTTTGTAACACAAACATAGAACGAAAGAAGGAAGCCACATGTCTTAATAAATTCAATGGTGGAATCAAATTCTATTAAAAACTACAAGCATCATTATTTTTTATGCATCCAATAAAATATTTAAAATGAAAGCGTTGACTACTATATCACATTAAATTAATTGATGACCATATACATTAATAAATATAAAAATATTTATCTAGCTTGTTCAACCAAACAACCCAAGAGCGAACTAGTTGCTCTATTTAAATGGTAATACTCTTTTTTTATCTTAGAAAAACCATGTTGTTGTCATTTCAATCCTAATCTAACCCAATCTTAAATGTGAAACAACCGACTTTAAGCAATTAAATAAAACAAATCAAAAGTAAAATGAAAAGATAATGACACATTGTATTGGCACATGTTAACCTATAAAATTGACAACTTAGATAATGAATACAACTACAATGAGTGAATTAGGTCAGATATCAAATTATGTTAGTTGTATGAAGATATTGGCAAATATCAATTTATTTTTATTTTTTAAAAAAATATTTTTGATATCAGTATATGAAAATGATATAAAAACACTAAAAAAATAATTTAAAGTAAAAATAAAAATATTTTTTTTTATTTTTTTTTAGAAAATGCTTTTGAAATGCAATTACAAACAATTGCTGAGAACTCTATAATTGACATTTGATCGGTTAAAAGAATTCAATAATAGATATAACTGAGCCAGTAAATTAATTGCTAGGGAAAGGTGCAAACATGGATTATGATGAGTAGAGGGATATGTTCAGGAACTTATCTTGGTATCATGTTTATATAGAGAGTGGTGTATATAAAATGTATTGCAGTAACTTTTTTTGTAGATGCATTCCTAGTTTTGATTAAAACATTTGATGAAAATCTTTTTAAGAGGGAATTTAATCGATGGTTATCAAATATGAAAGCTTAATTTTTTTTTTTAAATATTATCATAATGTATGATTTAAAAAATACAAAATTAATTGCTGGTGTTTATTATGATAGAACTAATATTGGTAAGTTCGACTTTTATCGAGATAAATTATAAGAAAATTATTGATTTTAAAACTTGTATTAGATGAGGAAGAAGATATTTTACATAGAACATATAAACAATTAAATTATTATCATCTATTCATTATTTAACTTTCTCAATTAGAAATGTGGCAAAAATATAGATGAAGGTTATTCTAGATCCACACCTCGCAAAGTTTTAGTTTTATTTGATACTGTATTTCAAAAATATTTTAAAAAAAATTGATTTTTGTTTGTTTGTTTTTATTTTTACTTTAAACTATTTTTTTAATATTTTTAAATCATTTTCATGTGTTAATATCAAAATTGATTTTTAAAAATAAAAAAAATATTATTTTGATGTATTTATGAATAAAAAACACTTTAAAAAATAACCTCAACTATACTCTCAAATAATGACGAAATGAGTGAAATTTTCTTCCAATTATTTAAGGAACATCTAAGTAAGGATATGATATTAAAATTTAAAGATCCAAACACACAGAGAAAAGGAAAAGTGGAGGAGGAAGAACAATCAGTTGTGATTGAAGTGCTCCATGATAGCCTTTTATGCAGCTACCTGCTCATCAAATTCCTCATTGTAGGCTAAGAAAATGATGCCGCAAAAGGGCTCCATCATGCATGCAATTATGGTAACATTCGAGGAGTATAAGCAAGCATGTGATTATTTTTTTTATGTGAACAAATTTTATTTTTGAAAAATATATTTTGTGAGCTAGATAAATGAGAAAAACTCCAGTTGTTTTATATTTTTACAAGAAATCCACGTCCTGACTCGAATTCGAGACCTACTGTGTAGATCACAAGCTCTCTATCATCACGTTACGTTCTTTGAAGACTTAATCGGATTGACCGCAAACATGTGATATCACTATTACCATACCAGATTTTGCATTGAAAGAAGGGACAACAAAATTATTTTTGATATCAGTATATTAAAATAATATGAATACATTAAAAAAATTAAATTAAAATTAAAATATTTTTATTTTGTTTTCCGAACACTCCCAAACAAGCTACCAAGAAGTTTAATAATTGTTCTTTAACATGTTCAAGTTAAAAATTTAACATTAATTTGAGAGAAAGTTTTTTCTCAGGTGGAAAAATATGATACGGTGTAAATATTATGTAAATTCTAACATAATTGTTTTTTTATATTATTTTCTTAATTGTTAATGTTTTCTAAAAACAAATTTAGATTTATTTAATAAGGCAATCGATTTATTAGAAAATTATAGCATTTGCAATTACAAACCACCATCTCTAATCACAAAATACTCGTAAGAACAACAGCAAATCAAGCAAGTGTGTGTATAAAAAACATACCATGTTTTGATCTACACATAGACCTCAATTCTTGCAAAGAATTTTATTTTGATGGGATTTAGAAATTATAAAATAAAATTATATATATCCAAAAAATCTTATTGTTAAAATAAAAATTACAACACTATTCCAAAAATAAATACTGCACACACACACACACACGTAGAAACATAGATACAGACTGTTGCACAGAAAAAACTTACGACCACGTAAAAAAGCTGACATGAATACAAGTATGTCACCAACTTCACGCCCTCTAGAAAACCTTCCCTAAAACTCTCCCCATTTTCCACCGCCGCCCCCCTGCCCGCCGCCATCACGACACTCTCTCTCTGTCTAAGCATTAAAGCCCACGTATAAACTTCTTTTCATTCACATAACTGACAAGTTTCTTTCTTTTCTTTTCTTTTTCCTTTCCATTTCTTTGCCTTCTTTAACTACATGAACGTGTAATGGGCAACCTATGCACTTGCTTCTCTCCCAAAACACCAGTAAAAACCAAGAAACCCACAAAACGTTTACAGGGTAACCCGCAAACCGCACCAAATTCAAGCAACAGATGGACCCGGATCCGATCAACCCGTAAAGAGTTTAAAGACAACCATGATGAATTGATTCGCGAACAGGCTTTAGCTGCCGCAATTATGTTTAGGCAGCACCAGCAACAAAACGGTTCCGCTTCCGGGTCATTTCCTTTTGATCGTTCCGTTTCTTTAAGATACCCGAACGGTTCTGGGTCAAAGAAGACCCAGTTGCCTCGGAGCTCTAGTTCTCGAGCCCGGTCACTTACTGACCCGTTATTGCAGCCCCATCAGCTTGTTAACCAGGTTTGTGTTATTGAATTTTTATTGGTTTTAGTGAATTCTGCAGTTTTTGTTGGATTACGCTGTCAATTATGGGAATGGAGAATCTTGTGTTTTATGGGAGTTCTGGATTGTGGGGAGCTATGGTTTTTTTTTTAATAATTTATACGACTTGTATTTTGCTCAATGATTTTTTTCATGTTTTGGTTTGTTGAGTTTTAAGTTGCTAATCATGTTTTAATTTCATGTTGTAATGTCTAACTACATGTTTGGTACGAAAAGGTCATGTTTTTTAAGGCTAAATTGGCTTATAAGTTGATTAATTGTGTGGTCAGCTGTGCTGTAAGTATTTGGCTTTTGTTATGGGAATGATAATGGTCGTAAATTTACTAATTTTTGTCATTTGGCATTATTTCTTTCTTGCTCTTTAGCTACGTATAACACAATCAAGAAGAAAAAATGTATTGTTAATGGGATTCGGTTCTCTTGGTGACAGATTTGTTTTCATTGATATCATAGAGTTTTTGGGGAAATGAATTGATTAAGTTGAGTAATTATTAAGCAATATATGTTCTAGATGCCAAAGCTCAAGCCATTGCTGTCCTGTCTTTTGGCAGTGCTTGTAAATGCCATGAAATCTTTAAATGTACATCATGCAAGCAATTGAAGGAGATTTATAAGAGAGTAGATTTCTATTTTCACTTTTCATTTATTGCTGACCATCTCACACTGTTCTCATTTCCTTCTGTAATTTGACACGCACACTCTATTTGATAATCCATTATTGTTAACGAATGATGTCAACTGAGTGGTAGCTGGATGAGTTATTCACTCATTGCAAGTTAACTTTTCCATTTCTGTTATTACTTGCGATGGACTCTGAAGTTTTTATCTCATATTACATCCCCATTCAATGATGGTTTTTAAGCTTGTCCTGATTGATATGGATTAATTGATATGAATTAATCTTAAGCTTGCAGATAAACCCTTTCCTTTTCTGTATTTAACGCAAGTTATTAGTTAGATGCATATCTTATCTTTTCTGTTGGAACAGCTAGTTTTACTCTTATATTCACTAAAACATTGGGGAATGAGTATAGGTACTTTATGGTAAAACTATGAGAAAGATCCAAAATTGTCTTAATTTATTATGTTCCCACTAGAAACTAATATAAAACAATGTGATCTAATAAATAGTGGCGAAAGTATATATGGAGTCAGAAGATAGATTATTTTCTCCATCCGCTTTAAATCTCTCATTATTTAATTCTTTTCCTAACATTTTCTCATTTGAACAGGATATTAAGCTTGATGATCTTGAGACCAACCACTTTGTCCTTGTCCATGGAGGTGGCTTTGGTGCCTGGTGTTGGTATAAAACTATAGCACTTCTAGAAGAGGGTGGTTTCAAAGTTACTGCTGTGGACTTAACTGGCTCTGGCATTCATTCTTCTGATACAAATGGCATCACTAGTCTTTCTCAATATGTGAAGCCACTTACTGATTTTCTTGACAAGCTGGCTGATGGGGATAAGGTTCTTTCTGGTTCTTTGTCACTCATCTCTTTAATTTATTGTGTGCTGCTCTTTGTGCTGCAGTTGAGATTGAGAAAAGCACACTTCCAAGTTACTGAAAAATATAAACTTGATCAACAATATCATGTGCTTTAGCTGTTTTCTTCAGACTTGGAAATGATGTTTTATAAGCTAGGGGGACTCTTCACTTGCCTGTGAAATGTGAACTTTTGTTGCTTAACAATTAAGTGTGCTTCTACTACAGAGATCTGTAAGGAGTTTTGCTTTATTCAGGAACCTTAGGTGCCGCATGTTTTAGTTTCAGGTGCCGGGTGTCATATGATTTTCTAGCAGCTTTTACCTGCTATTGAATTAACATTAAAGAAAACATACCATCTATTGGTATTTGTGATTTCATTTGGAATACCAAGCCACATAGGTCTGGCATTTATTATTTACAAAATGGAAAGTGTCCATCAACTCAGGATACACTTTAATTCTTCATAAACGATGGCAAAGATTGCTCCGGACTTGTTGTTGCTTTTTAGCCTGGATAAGTAAATGCTCCTTTTGACCTCACGCCTTCAGGTTTTAGTTTTAAGCTATTTGCTTGTTGTGTTTGAACTACACATACGCTAACAGAACAGTTTTTCATGAGATATAATATTTGAATTGTGCAGACAATATTGGTGGGCCATGACTTTGGTGGTGCTTGTATATCATATGCAATGGAGTTGTTTCCTCATAAGGTTTCAAAGGCTATATTTGTTGCTGCGGCAATGTTGACTAATGGACAAAGTACTCTTGATATGTTCTCCCAGAAGGTAATGAGCCCGTTATTTTATCCCAAGCGATTCCAACTTGGAACAAGTTTTATGTATTGGTTTGACAATTACCTCTGTTCCGGCATCATAAACCTTTTTTTTCCCATTAAGCTTTGGACAGAGTATTGTGCAAGTTTGACATGCTAGTGATATAGCTTAGTTTGTCAGTGAATTCCTGAAGGCATTTACTAGGTGTAACTCTGCCAATCTCGGTTTTCTAGAAATGATTTTATTCATGCTATTGATGGATTTTGGTACATATTCCTTCTTTCTAATTTAGAAAATTATTCCAGGCAGGCTCGAGTGATTTAATGCAACAGGCACAGTTATTTGTGTATGCAAATGGGAATAATCATCCTCCAACTGCCATTAATCTGGACAAGTCATTATTCAGAGATTTGTTGTTCAATCAAAGTCCTGGCAAGGTATGTTTGCACTTGTAACATATTAAATTACTGGCTATACTCCACCACTTACTTCTATATCTATCTATGACATTGAGTATGGAATTCTTGTTAGAATCACTTAGTTTCTTTCTAAACTTGGATTTGAGCTTATTAGCTTGGCCTTGGTTTATTAGACTTTCTACTTTTGACTTTCTACACATATTCTCATCTGGGAATGCAAAGATTGCACATCACAATGAAAGAAATTGCCTTGAAGTTTCTAGTATCAAATACTATTATCCTCTTTAGATGCTTGCCATTACCATCTTGTTGGGTCTTCAATTGGCAGTTCATGGTTATGATATCTCTATGTGAACCTTCTTGGATCTAATGGAGCTCAAACATAAAAAATGATGCTTCCTGCTGAAACTAATAAAGGTGGATTGCAAGCCCTCTACTTCAATTGCAATGCCCATTTTGGCCCATTTGTTATGGCAATCCAGCGTTGTAGGACACCCCATTGATGAAAAAAAAAATGTTTACTAAGATTTTATCTGGGCCATGGCTAGCATTTTTGTGGTGAGCATACTGCTCTTTGGAGATCTTAAAAAGTCTCATTGGAAAGAGTGTGGCTTAATATAAAATTTAACTTTGGAGAAACACTGGCTTAGTTCTCTTCAAACTTTTACACTGAATATGCATATGCAAATGTTGAATCACTTTTCTTTTGCTCACTGCTGCTGTTTCTGTTTTGTGCCTCCTGGTTCAGGATGTAGCTTTGGCATCCGTTTCAATTAGACCAATTCCCTTTGCACCGGTTTTGGAGAAGCTTAGTCTTTCTGAATTGAAGTATGGGACAGTGAGGAGGTTTTATATACAGACTCCTGAAGATAATGCCATACCTATTACATTACAAGAAAGCATGATAAACTCAAGCCCCCCTGAAAAAGTATTTCACTTAAAAGGTGCTGATCACTCGCCTTTTTTCTCAAAGCCACAAGCCCTGCACAAGTTATTAGTAGAGATATCGAAGATCCCATCAACTTGAAAGTTTTTTGGTTAATTATTCAACACCCTCTTTCAACACCCTCTTACATAGAGCTTCATTGAGTAGTACAGGATTGCTACTCACGTCGATCTTCTCTGGCACTACATAGAAGAAAGGATTCTGGGTGCTTATGTACATGCAAATGGCATCAGATATAGTCATCTATGCGTAATTCGCACAAAATCTCCAGCGTCTTCTGCCACTTATCTTTCTTTTTTAGGGGGGCGGTTTACACAAATTATGTACTCTGCTCTCATCTGTCACTAGACTTGCTAAATTGCTTATGTTAACACCTTCAGACTAGTAGCTTGGTTTTGTTCATAATCTCACTAGACAAGTAGCTTGAGTTGAATTTTGTTTGGAAAAGGAGAATACAAGAGAATTTGGTGAAAAATCCAAGATAGAATGGTGAGTGATGGCAGCATCTGTATTGATTTATAATGGGATCAAAATATACCAGGTCTGCTAATGTCAACAATTTGAGGGCTTGTTTTCAAAAGAACAGAGTGCCATAAGATGTGGGGATAATTCTGATTCGCTTGTGTTGTCTATTATGTGGTCTCTCCTTTCTATAGAGACAAAATTTTGTTCTTACATCGCTTTCATATTCGGCTACGAAACAACTGTTTATATGTATAGTCTTTCTCTATCCTTCTACCATTAATATCAATAAAAAGCAAACTTGTGGCCCAGGTCCCTTTTTTTTTCCCAGCCATGGAGATAGATTGTTCAGTCTAGGGTTTGCTGTGACACAGAGTTCAGCGCTGGAGTTTCTCCAGCTTGCTTGTTACTCGAGCAAACCATTTTTTTCACTGTTCCCTGATGTCGATGAACAAGCAATGAAGGCATTTTGTGTGTTTAAACATGTTATTGCTTTTCACAATAGCATTAAAAGTTTTAAACTTGTCGATGAGCTTTCGATGGGGGGAGGGTTGTCTTCCCCAAAGTTCCCAGGTGTTTTGAAGCTACTGCAAGCCTACCCCTCCTATGCTAGCTTCTTTGGTTTCTTTCCACGAACATGGTGTGTCAACACATCTGCTAGACAGTCCATGTCGGTATCATTTACTTGCAAGTTTGTTATTTTTTCTTTTTCTTCGATTATAACGGAATGTTTCGGTTTTGGAGTATTTCAGCACGTTGTTTCGAGGTTGTACTGTTTATGTATATATATAATTAAATATATTAATTCATTTTTTTTAGTTCAAATCCAAAAATAAAATTATTTAGAATTGTGCAATTTAATATAAAAAAGACAATAAAATATTTTTTCTAAATAAAATTATAAATATGTATGATATTAAGAGAATACCATCATCAATCTCGCAAGGTCATTACATTCTCTAATTGCTTTGAAATTCTAGCATAATATATATAAATATGTCAAGAGACTCCTCGTAAAATTTCATCTCAATCTAACGGTCGGATTAGATATGATTGATATTGTAAAATTATTCATTATTTAAAAACACACAATTTAGCTGAAACGGAACAGATGGAACGAAACCGTAACGTTTTGGCCGGTATTTGGACGAATAATCCGGAATGGGACAGAATTTAAATCGAGGTAAAAACGACGCTGTTTTGTCTTATTTTTTTAATTGATACGAAATATTTTGGCCATTTTAGCCGAAACAGAACAAAACTGACAACTCTGCTTGCAAAGCGGATCGATCTTGACACAGAGTTCTCATCTGTTGGATACTGGTAGAAATCTGTACTGGTATAAGAAATTAAGCTCTGAGAGATACACCCATATTGCTTGGCAAATTCACAATGCAGGCATTGATCTTCCTGACTAACATGTCTATACTGGAAATCGCTCGCTCCTTGCTCCAAAAAACTATACCATATCACTTGTGTGCCATCCACTGATGCTTGTATTTAGTATTGGTTTGCCTGGTTTTTCATCGCCTGTCTGATCTACTTGTGCTTGATAATATTAAGAACTTGTATGATCCTTGGTAGTTTGGCAAATACAATAGTTGCAAATAAATTCACCCGCACATGTCTTCAATTGAAGCCAAGAAGATCTCTCGCAATTGTGATAATGGTATTTACCACTTCCGATGTCCACATATAAATCCCTAATCACTTTCTTATGTTTCAAAATCTCATTATTGATGAAAATTTCATCTATTTAGTCCTCTATCAACTTGACCTGATAGTTTGAAGTCAAGTTAGGTGATGAATTAAGATATTCTATGTTCGATGTGGGTGGAGAAAAATCCAACTCCAACCCGATTTAGTGTCATCTATTATTATTAAATTAGAGTGCAACACAAATTCCTTGTTGATTAATAAGATGAGCATATATATATATATATATATATATATATATATATATAGTATTATTTATGGTAATACAAGAAAGTGGATAGATGAGTTCTCCTTCAACATTAAAGTATGTTTTGTAACTAGATAAAATTATATGGATCCAATCTTCATTGCACTCGGAATACAAGATGTTGGGAAATAAAGCTAAAATATGATGTTTTACTTGTTATCATCGATTTAAGGTTATGATTTGATGACCAAGATCTTTTTTTTTTACAAAAAATTGTCATGATGACGTACCTGACCTACCCAAAATGGAGGTGTGAAAAAGGAAATATGTATAATCATCAAATTATAAATATGATTTTTAGAAGTCATCATATAATATTAAACTAGCTAGGAAATCTAATAGTGAAAGTTTAGATAAGAAGACTTGTTATATAAGACGAAGACGCATCACCCCTAATGTATCTTACCTAAGATAATATGTATTGTTATTTGATTGTTTTCTAGATCAGATTTCTATTTATTTTATTACTTTTTAAACATTTTTTAACGTTTTTGTTTCATTTCCTTGCCATAACCTGTGTTTTGTATGTTTTGAACATGCAACATGGTGGATCTAATCATGTTTGTCTCGTAGGCCATCAAATTATGGGAGTTAAAAGGAGAGGATTTAACATTGTGCAAAAATGTGCATCTTGTTTACTTCTCTATTTCCAGTTTTAAGGAAAGGGTTCCCCATAGGTGTCTGCAAACTGTGGGAAGACTAGGATTTTTTCACTTATACGGCATAAACTATATTCTTGTCATTAACTTTTGCAACATATGAAAATAACTAAAATATCAACATAGGAAAATTTTTCACTTAAATTTTTAGATGAAACCCTATAATATAATTTATATTATTCTTCAACATACATGGCATGTCAACACTTTGAGGTCTTCCATTCCACTCATGGGATGGAACCTAGGGCTTTTCGAGTGACTCATCAGACTTATTCTCCTTGTCAGAGGAAACAAATGTCCATTTCCCCGAGATACTTTTCCTCGACAGAACTTTGAGGGTGTTTCTGCTAATATGCCATAGAGTTTTTCTTCAGCAGATTATAGATGAGTTGATTGATTGGCCACGCAATTTTATTTTTGAGTATTCCTTATTGCATCTTGTAATCCTCTCATTGGGTAATGATTTCTAAAATGAATTTGCTATATATGTGCAGGATCGACCATCCACCAAGGTTCATGCTGCCCCAGGTGGTGGATCTTCCTTGGGCTACCTGCTTGGCTCTATCCTCTGTCTATTGCTTAGCACTTATAGTTTTCGTTTAGGATACTTAATATCACTTTCCAAAAACTATGAACTTAATCATTGTGCAACGTAATGTGATGGAATGCAAGTAGTCACTGCCATTATTCATTCTGTAATTTATGTATGAATGGTCTCCGGAGAAACTTGTGCAAGTCCATATTGCCTTACATTAAATTTTTTATTAAATAGAATGAGAGTGATAGAATTTGAATTTATAACTACTGGGTCAATAAAGTTCTGATACAATATCAAAAAACTATTTCACCTAAAAACTTAAGCTGTTAAGTAAGATCCAAAATATGATTTATATTATTTTCTAATATTAAGCTCTTATCCAAATTGAAGAAGCATAAGCTGTGAAAAGATTTAGAGTCCATTAACGAGTGTTGTTAATTTCATTTTGTTTTGGTTGAAACGGCTGAAACGTTTCATAACAGTTAAAAAACGAGAAAAAACAACACAATTTTTACCTCGCTTAAAATTTCAGTCAATTCTGGAAATTCTGCTCAAATTTCAGTCAGAACATTATGGTTTCGTTTCGTTCAGGATACTTAATATCACTTTCCAAAAACTATGGACTTAATCTGAAGAACTGCTTAACAATCCATGATCATGAAGAACTGTTCCCTAGTTCTGGAAATGGATGTAACCTGCGAAAAAGAAAGAACTCCTCCTTTCACCATGACTAGAAATAGAGTGGAGGATGCACTGGCATGGAATGTCTCGAGATCCTGCACAGTCTCGACTCATATGGTTCCAAGTAAACACCACTTCATCAATGGTTTACCAAGAAATTGTTGTAAAAGTTATAAATATTATTTTAAAAATCTACCTCACATTGATAAAACACAACTAACATTTTGAGTGCAAATATTATATATAGTACTTACTATCCCATATTGGAAAAAATAATACTTTCATCAAATGTTTATAAAATAAAACTTGAGTTGAGATATTAACTAACAGAATGTAAAGTGAGTTTGCACATATACAGATAAGTCGAGTATGAGATAAATCTTTGATTTGCCCTCCGCGCGAGGCAAAACCTATACTCTCTAAATTTTTTATTATTTTATTAAAATATTTTTTGATGACCCCTAAAATGAAATCATAATATTTGTAACAATTGAAATTTTATTTTTAACAATTACAAATTTTAAAATATTTTCTATTTATATTTTTTCCAGCTATAACTGTCACCATAATTTAATTTTGTAATATCTATATTTTAAATTATTATAACGGTCATTTTAATTTCATAATAAAATTAAATATAACTATTAAATCATGGTTGTTTATAGATACCATGCATTTTTTTTCTTCAAATAATACAGAACCCAAAATATTTTTCTTTTCTGCTTATTTGCTGGTCTTCTTTCTTTCCAAGTTATTTTTGTATTGTCCTTTTCTTTTAAAGAAGAACTTGTTAAATTCTAGAAGATATCTTATTATTGGCAAAACATACTTTAAACAGAACACAAACACTCTTAGAGTTTTTAATTCCGTTCCTTACATTCATATCATTCACAACAGAAATTACACAACTTCAATGTCCCCATTGTCTTTGCCAGGAAACTTGCCTTAACTTATTGTTTTAATTATACTTAAACTAATGTTTCCAATTAAAAATTAAACCTTACTGTATCTAGTGAAAACTTGTGGGTAAATTAGTATAATTTATTATTTTTTTAAAATAATTTTAATCACACTTCTAAACAAACAGACACTTTGTGTTCTTGCCGGAAATTCAACATATTTAAAGACAATAAAAACGACAACGTTTTAAATAAACAATAACAGTAATAATAAAAAAAATTAAGGGCTAAGCTATATGTTTAAATAAAAAAAAATTATTTTTTTTGTGGTTTAATTATGTTTAATATTATTTAATTGTTTTTTAAATTATATATTTATATTTTTTAATGTTATGATATTAAGAATAATATTTTTAAAATAAAAAATATTTTATAGTAAAAAGCATTTTAAAAACAACTAAATATCCCAATATCAAACACTACTTTTAGTACAATCTTAAAATACAATGCAACAAATTTTAATTTATAAGAGTTTGTTTGACAGATTTTCAAAAATTATTTTTGATTGAAAATATATCAAAATAATTTTAGCCCATAAGAAATAATATAAAAAGTAATTTAAATTAAATAAATATTTTTTTTTCAAAAACAGTTTTAAAATGTAAAAAAAACGAAATAAAAAAATAAAAATAAAAGTACACGTACACCACTGCCCCCATCCAAACAAACATTTTTTTTAAGTTAGGGTTTTTCACTCTCTTTCTGCAACCTAAAAGGACGTTGCAGAAGAACTGAGGATAACTCGAACAACTGCAATGACAACCATCGTCCCCACCTCCGAAGAGGATCCCGCCCTCTCCGTCGTCCGTTTCACCTCCGAACTCTCCTGGTCCGACGCCGGTCCCGAGGTATCAATTTTTCTTTTATTAAACGTCTTCTTAATTTATAAATCTTATTTTTTAAATATAATCTTTAAATGAAATTCTCTCACTTTATAATCCTTTGTGAATTCGCTTCTTTTTTTTTATTCGTAATTGGAAATATTATTTTGGCTGATTTATTTAAAATTGTTGAATATGTATATTTAATTGCGTTTCGCGGCCGGGTTGGTTGGTATGGTAGGTTGTGGAGCAGCAAGTGAGTAGGCTGTGTGTGGAAGCGCAGGAATGTATGGTGATGAGTAGGTGGTTGGATTTGACTTCTTTAATGTTAACTTCTGCTGACATTGTTTTCTCAAACTCCAAGGTCTCTGAGAAAGGTACTCTCTTTTTCACATCGAATATTTAGTTTGTGTTGATAAAAAGGCGTTAGCTAACACTAAAATGTTTAGTGAATGCGTAATGTGTGAATTAGATGCAACGAGGTTGCAGTTTTTTATTACTATCAGCATGCTGTTCATGTCATGTTAGGGGAGCAGAGGAGGTTTTTCATTAGATTTTTTTTTATTATGGCATTAAAATGGGTCGTAGAAAGTTCTTATGCTAACGAAATATGAGTTGGGTGTTTTATTTAGACGGCAATAATGAAATGGGTTGAGATATTGTAGCTTGCATTTTTATTCTTAGAGATATGGATCATAGTTCTAACATAAGCTAGTGTTTTAATTTCTTTCTTCTTCCCTAGATCTTGAGTGTATCTTCACTGTCATTTGCAATCTCGTTACCACGTCTAGAAGTCCAGATGAAGAACTTGAGATGGCAAAACTTATATGCGCAAAAATTATTCAACAACCAAGTGACAAGCCTGCATTGCGCCTAAGGATGTAATATGACATGATTATATTCATTACTGTTTATAATTTTTTTAAAGTCACTATCTTATGCTTGCCTCTATTGCCAGCTTGTTCAATTTGTACAACCTACTAGATAATGCATACTGCCGGTTCTATGTTTTCATGAAGACCTTAAATTTGGCCATCAGTGGAAAAGTCACTGAACATGTCATTCCTTCTTTCAAAAAGATTGACAGCTTCTTGAAAGAATGGAATCTTGAAGTCCAAGATCAGAGAGAGCTTTTTCTCAGTGTTGCTAATGCACTAAAAGATAGTAAGAGGTATGACAGGAAGAAATTTAACAAATGAAAGTGAACTTACCTTCTCATCTATTCAAGATCCATTGTGCATTTTTCTTCTTTGGTTATATTCAGAATATGTGTTGCCTTTCTTTTGTTCTTCCAGCTCTGCAAAGGATTCTTTCAAATTCTTGACCAAGTATTTAGCAACTTTCTCCGACGAGGACACTTATAAAATGGGTGAAGCCAAGGAGGAAGCTGTGCGTACAATTATCGAATTTGTCAAGGCACCTGACATGTTTCAGGTATTACTGAATTTTGAGGATCTGTTTGGGTGCTATCTTGATGTGCTCTATCTGAAGAGAATACATTAATCACAGCCATAAAGGCAAATCATCTTATTCCTGTTTGGGAGCATACATAACAGTTTAATCCTTTTTTAACCGTGTCTGCCTGGACACTGGCTATTTTGGTTACTCAGCTATTGTAATGTCTGTTATGTTCTAAAATGGTTAAACTTTCTAGGTCTGAAATGATACAAATATCTTCGATTATATTAATGCCACTGTAATATATTGGGATTGTGGAATTCTTGATTCAGAATTTGAAATAGAATAAAAATGCTGGTTGTACTTCAGATTTCCATATCTTTTTTTTTGTCTTTACTACACCTGTTGTCAGGTTACTTTATGAATGAATTTATTGCTTCTACACACCATGTAATTCTGTTATATAATGCTATGTTTTTGCATTGATTTATTTTTTCAGTTTGTGTAAGATTCTTTTTTCCTGGCTTATATTTAATGTGGAGCTAAGATATTAATTTGTTAATTAAATATTGCAGTGTGATCTTCTAGATATGCCTGCAGTAGGGCAATTGGAAAAGGATGCTAAATATGCTTTGGTATATCAGCTACTAAAGATATTCCTGACTCAGAGACTGGATGCTTATTTGGAGTTTCAAGCTGCAAATTCTGCTCTACTGAAAAGCTATGGTACTACAATTGGACTTGTATAATCCACGTCACTGGCTGTTAGATGAGCTGATATTTCTTCGAAGTTTCATCTGTCAAACTTTATCTTTAAGAGTATTTTGTTTATTCGTTGTTGTTCTTTGTTATAGGTCTTGTTCATGAAGATTGTATAGCAAAGATGCGGTTGATGTCTTTGGTGGATCTTGCATCACATGAATCTGGTCGAATTCCATATGCCCTCATCAAAGATATTCTTCGGGTAAATTGGCTCACCATTCTGCTCCTCCTAGGCTTGTCATTGTCTTTATTTTAATCAGATTGTTTGGAGCGTCCTTGCAGATTGATGATGATGAGGTGGAATTATGGGTAGTCAAGGCATTAACTGCTAAGTTGATTGACTGTAAAATGGACCAGTTGAATCAAGTTGTGCTTGTGAGGTACACTCTCTCCCTCCACACACACACAAACACACACAGAGAGACATGTCTTCGTGCCCTTTTGATTATATCAGGATTCCAGTGCTTGTAATTTCACAATGGCTTGTAAAAGGGAGTTACTTTAGAATCTAATATTGATGTGATATGCAGTTCTTGTACCGAGCGTGTATTTGGGAAGCAACAATGGCAGGCGCTAAGTACAAAGCTTCGTACATGGAGGGTGAGAATTCCTAGAATCAATATTGTTTAGTTCTTGCATTTACCATCTGAAATATGCGTTCTGTATTGTTTCTGAGGATCAAAATTTTGTATATTGAAATGTTTTCAAAGGAAGAGAAAGAATACTGTTTCCCAGCAAAATAGAAAGTCCAATGTTGGCTGGTCCTGGGAAAGCGAAGGAAATTTTATTAATGTCATACATTTCCCTACTTTATATGCGAGTTTCATTGTGATTGTACTTTAACATTGAAGTTGCATGTTTTCCAGGGTAATATTGAGAGTGTCATCAACACCATCCAAGCTAACAAGATCACTGAAGATGGTTCGCAGGCAGTGCAGGGAATGATGATTCGTTAGGGGTCAATTTAGTTAAAAGGTCAAATCTTTAACTGGAGATGGTTCTGAATCTGTTTTGGGCTGGAATACACTACTTTTGTTTGTCATTTACTTTAGTTGAAAATTGACTGAATTTGGAAATATTTTGAGAGAGGAGCTCATTTAGTTGTTTCAACATTTACCTTGCGAGGTGGTTCATGGATGGATTGGATGTATCATGTACAAATTCATTGTCTTGTTTCTTTTCTGTTTCACTATCATGTTCCTTTTATATTTTTAGCCATGGACTTTTGAGCCCTAGGTTCTAATATCAATAAGTACAATAATGCAGGTCTTCAAGAATGGCTAATGTACGTTACGTAATTGGGTGAAATTTCTCTGTATTTTATAATTAATATTGTGGCTCTCGATTATGAAGACATCGATTTAAAATTTGAAGTGTTTAATTTTAAAATAAAGAAAATAATAAAAATAATAATTCAAGAGCTTTTAAATATAAAAAAACAAACACTTTAAGTTGATGAAGTTGCCGATATTTATTTCCTTTCACAAAAACAGTGAACAATGGGGCATGGAATTGACAAGTTTTCATGAAAACAGCATGGATAGGCCAATGGAGGACTAAACGGCAAAGCTTCCATATGTGCGACACTGGTTCAAAGCACTCTGTTGCCTCTCAAAAACTAGAGTGCGGCGCTGGTTCCTTGTAGCTGCCTCCTGACTAGCGCGGTGTAAATACCATCCTTGTAGAGAAGTTCTTCATGGGTACCACTTTCTGCTATCTGACCGTTAGAGATGACGGCAACAGTATCTGCACTTTTGACAGTTGAAAGCCTGTGTGCAATGACAAGAACAGTCCTGCCCTGCATCAGAGAATCCATGGCATCCTATCCAACATAAAAGGATTTATTGTCGGTTAACAAGGTGAAAAAAGATACAAGATTGTCATTGATTGGGAATCAAATTCAAAACTCCTTCCCATTTATTTATTTGCTTTTATAGTAATCTTTTATAGTAATCTTTTGTTTGGAAATGTCAATCTCACCTGAACAAGGTATTCACTCTCAGCGTCCAGAGCACTAGTGGCTTCATCCAGTAACAGAACTCTTGGATTCATCAATAGTGCTCTGGCAATTGCTACTCTTTGCTTCTGGCCTCCTGACAGCCTCAACCCACGCTCGCCTACAACTGTTTGATACTTTTCAGGAAATGCTTCTATGAAGTCATGGGCATTGGCCATTTTCTGCAGTGTCATCACTTCATAAGAAAATATGTACAAAAACTTCTATAGATGGCTTTTGGATAAAAATGAAGAAGAAAGGATGACTGAATACTTACAGCTACATTTTCTATATCAGAAGAACTAGCTTTTCCATCGTATCCATAGCCAATATTCTCTTCAATAGAACAGTTGAAGAGAACTGGCTCCTGGCTCACTATGCTGACCTTTCATCACAGAAAAAAAAAGAAGCTTGGTCATTCAACTAAATCAAATTTTTGACCAGGAAACCTACAATCAAGTCTGTAAGACTGAACTGTGTGCAAGTGCCTGTGTGAGAGAGAAGCATTTTATTACATTGATTGAGATGCTCGTAGATCAAGTCATGATTAAGTTCATAAGAATGATGCTACAAATGCCAATGGCCACAATGCTGATTAAAATCTTATTTTACCAGAAAAAAAGAGGATCAAAGAGAATGGTGATGATGAAAGAAAAGCTTTTGTTAGAGAGATAGAATCAACTTTCCTGCACCTCATAAAAGATTTGTGCAGGTTCGACTACATAACCATGTCCATTGTGATATCTTTTATGCTTGCGTTACCTGCTATGATAGTCCATGAACAGAAATGACCATGACATATAAAGAGAATACCTTTCTGTGATGATATTCATGTGATATTTCCACTAACGGAACCCCATTTAACAAAATCTGTCCCTTCAGAGGGTCATAGAACCTTTCAATTAAGTTTGCTATTGTGGTCTGCAAAATAAAAACGAAACAAATAAACAAAGATGGAAAAAGAGACTATAGCATGTAATGCAAGTTGGTTTCCATTGACGTTCTTAAGGCAAAATGATGCCAACATCTATATGACTGCCATGAAAGAAAAAAGTGGGAAAAGAAACTTTAAAAAATTGAGGAATGATATTGATGTTACCTTGCCGCCGCCACTTGGACCAACAAGGGCAACTTTTGAGCCTGGACTCAGCTTCAATGTTATACCCTGCAATTTGAGTGATAATAAGAACACGAGGTAATTAAGTTTAAAAAATGAAAAAGATCCTGCATGCTTCCTGGGGAGGGGCAAATATTTGTGGTGCTTTTGGGATACTACAGTCAAAATGGTTACCACTTGTCAGTCAGTCAGCTCATCTACATGTAAATCTATTTAGTTCTTCAGCTTTCTTGGCAACGTAATGAAACAGAGCCAAACTGAAGTCTTATATCCTACATTTCATTTTATATAAGCAGAACCTAAAGTCTTAGTCTGCTTGGCCAGTCCAGCAGGGGGGGGGGTGAAAAATAAAAGAAATTTTGAGCAAGATAAGTTGATTTTAGTTTAACACATTAAATACCTCTCACTGTGTGATTCAGAAAAGCTATTACCTTCAGTACCATGTGACTTGGACGGGAAGGATATGCGAACCAGACATCATTTAATTCGATATCTCCATCTGGATCACTGCTCACAAAACCCATAAAGTTTCAACAGAGGATAGAATCTTGATGGACAAAAGGTTGGAATACTTTCCA
Organism: Salix caprea; assembly: GCA_964035475.1. Taxonomy (NCBI): domain Eukaryota; kingdom Viridiplantae; phylum Streptophyta; class Magnoliopsida; order Malpighiales; family Salicaceae; genus Salix; species Salix caprea. The sequence goes on along the minus strand of OZ037748.1, from coordinate 6,789,145 downwards.
ACAAAAAGTATATAAATCTAATTTGGAACCCCTTGTAAAATAAAAATCTTAAGCCTCTGCGAAATCGGTTCTTAGAGAAAGTCAATTAGTAGAACATATTTTAAGATTGTGTTTTCTTTTTTTACTTTTGTGTGTGTGGAGATGGGGGGATGAATGATGAATTAACTAACCTAGTAGGGCACTTGTCTCCAGATTTTGGCATGCTTGAGACACGATCCAGGAGCTGAAACACTCTCCTACTTGCCCCAGCAGCTTTCATTGCATTTGTATATAGTCCTGACAAAGAAGATACAGAAGAGCCAACTGCGGGCAGAAGGATAGGGAAGAAATGAGTATTTATAGAAAAAAGTGAAGCTTTCAAGTAAGCAAACACCTATCTGAGAAATAATCAAGTGAGATTGAAAAAAATGGCAGCTTGCACATAGAACATTGGTTTAACATAACCATCACAAGCAGAATGATAATGGATAGTTGCATACAATTAGGGATATAGAAAGAATTTATAGCATCATACTGATGTTTTCTACCTAGATTAACATTCAGTTCTCCTCATTCTGTGAAGACGATTGCAAGGCACATTTTGACAACTGTAATGTGACAAGTTTCTCTAGCAAGTGGTTTGTGATATTTGGTCAAACATCACAATTAACTTTCTCAAATATTTTCCTTGAAGGTTTCAAACATGTTTCTAATTGAAACAAAATTTGTGGCTGACCAGTGTTAGTATTCATTGCAGGCAGTTGAACAGTGAAAGGTACCTGTGAGGCTGTAAAGAATGAAGGATGTGAGAGAGCCTGCGGTCATGAGGCCTGTTATAGTCAAGTATGCTCCATAAACTACCACTACAACTACAGATAATGTAGATGCTGCATTTAGTCCTCCAAAAAATAGGCCAACTATCCTCTGTGGTAGAAAAGATAAAAAAAGAAGCTCAGAAGCTCAGAAAAAGTTTCTATCCATGCACAGAGAGAGAGAGAGAGAGACTCACTGCTTGTTTGAGTCCTAGCATCAGCGTCTCATCAACTTTTTCTGAATAATGTGAAATTGTATATTCTTCTTGAGCGAAAGATCTAACTGTTCGAATGGCCCCAAAAGACTCCTAAAAGAAAAACACTGAAGACTTCATTGACTATTTTATCAGTGTCCTGCAACTGTAGTTGCATTTCACTCCATAAATATCAAACTATGGAAAACGAAGACTACAGGGAATTTCTTCATACTTGATTATATCACAGAACAGCCTCATGAACTGGAACTGAATTCACAAGCATTCTTAGAACACTCACTAGCATTTTATTTCATTAATAAATGGGTGGAGGGGAAAAAAGGAAATTCCATTATCAGAAAAAACAGTTGTTTTAACAGAAAATCCTTACACCAACTTCGCAAACTGGTTCTGCCAGGCAGTCTATGCATTCTACCAACAACAAATTTTCTGTTTAGTCATGCATATCGCTGGTGACACATCACTAGATTCTGCAGTTAAGGCATGGGAAAAAAATCATTTTTTTTGCATGGATCAAAATGAAAACAAAAGGGATTTAGAACATTCCTAACCACACGCCAAATGCCCTTGCTGTTATTTTCTTTACAGTATTCATTTTAAATGCTTTAACTAATTCTGATAATGTGGTTTTGCATAAGAGAATAACTAATAGATAGGATAATAACCATTTCTCTTTCCTACAAACCTCAGCTATGGAGGCAGCCACAGCAGCTGCAGCTTGAGTTGAATGTGAAAGTTCACGAAGATAGCGCCCGAATTTCTTTACAGCAACTGAAATAATTGGCACTATGGCCAAAGCCAACACTAACCAGGAAAATAAGATACAATAAGCAGAATACCACAGTGATAAAATAGCAGTATTATAAACCCTTCAACATAAGGAAAAAACCTACATGTTAACTTCCAAGATGAAGAAAACATGAAGAAAACACCAATCAAGGCAGTTGTTAGATTACGGAGTGCCTCAGAAAGATTGGTTGTTGCAGCATTTTTTATGATCTGGCTGTCCTCTGACAGTCTGCTGAGAAGTTCCCCTGTTCGAGTGACATCATAGAAGGCTATTTCCTGTTGAGGTAAAACCATGTAAAAAATTAGGAGTTTCTGAGTGGCTGGATGATAATGAGAAAAATGTAAAAAAGCAAAATCTTGAAAACCAGTCTCAGCAAATTATTTTTATAGCCTTCGTACTGCATATATCTGTGATACTTTAACAAATAATTCATAGCTTTTAAAATATAATAAAAAAAATTCTATAAGCTTAAGATCTTTAAGTGGTTGGAACATCAACTATAAAAGCATTATAAGAACATTTTTCAATGGACTCACACAAGAGAGGTCACACATTACATACATTTCCCTTAAAAGAGGGGACATGTATGGAGTAATACAACATAAAAAATACCTCTCCCTGCAAACTCAAACTTTGAGCAAGTGAGAGTTTAATTAAATGTAGACAGCATGTTGCATGAACTAGTTTAATAAAAAGTGATGCAACAGACATTTGTAGTTCTGTGGATTCAATAAATAAGGGACTCACCTGACTGATAAGGTGCTTGAATAAGTCCTTTCTTAAACGAGCTACAACCCTTTCACTAGCTGAGGAAAATAACCATGCTCGTATTGCAGTGCACAGAGAGCTAAAACAAGTGAAATGGAAAAATATGGTTGGTAAACTCTTTAAGAAATCTAAACCATCTAAAAAAGATATCTGGATAAGGCTTTTTTTATTTTGTGATTAGGTAAAGTACGTGTCTATAATTATATTAAAGCTGTAAAATCAAAGTGCTATTTTGTAGAGAGCAATAGTAAAGAGAAATTTTGAATGCAGCCAAAACAAGAAGAGAAGAGGCTAACTTGAACTGAAAAGGAAAATAAATATTGTCACAGGTAACAAACTAGCATGAATTTCTGATGAGATCTGTACAACTATGATGTTCAATTTAACTTTTTGCTATATTTAGGAAATCTTGGGTAGTGTTAGTTAACATTTCCCTTGAAATTAAATACAAATTAAGCACTAAAAATAATGCAGTGTTCAGAATTACTGAAACCATATGAAACAATTTTGAATGGCACATCAAGGACTTGAATCTTGACCTTAGCAGAAACTTGGTCATTCATCAATGCTTTTCTAAGGATCTTTCATCAATGCTTTTCTAAGGAATAATTTGCAGCATGTCAAACAATTTAGAAAATACTAATTTACTTAACAATACACGATTGTAATTCCTGGGATATACACTAACTTGTGTGCACATGCTCTTATTTTCTCTGGTAACAGTAACATAAGTGCATGTGTTCTTATTTTCTCTTCCAAATGCTGTTGTGATAACTTGGTCATTCAGTTTTTTTTTTTTTTTTTTTCTCAAGGAGCATTTTGTTGGGCACACAGTTCAGCTTCAATGTCCAAGCATATTATAACAACTCACATTATGGGTAATTAATTAGAGCATAGTATCATTGATTCTTCCCACAAAAGAGCACCTCGGAACCAAGGATCAGCTTCAAATTAATGGCCTCATGGCAACATTGTATAGGAAGCAAGCGGGTAGACCAAACTGTTGAGGCTTTGAGTCTGAGACAATTACATCTTTTGGGTAGCTTTTGTAATGACAAATTCGTAGAAAAACCTTAGAAACAAACTATGCATCTTAATGTTTAAGAACAGTTGTTGCAATCACCAAATTCTTTATTTTAAAGAAGGGAAGAAGAAAATATATTTAAATGATACATAACAGAGAAAAATGCATTCTAAAAAAAAAGGAAAATGAAAGGGTAAACGAAAAGAAAATGAACAAGTCATAAAATACTAATTTAAATACCAATCAGTGTTCTAACACAGATCCTACTTCATTGTGGAAGCTACCAAACTACAATGAGAAAACGAATTAAAAGTGGAAACAAATAAGTTTCTAAAAGGGATAACAAAGCATATCAAACATAATAAAATGATGAGGAAGTTAAGCTTTGTCGTACCCAACTACAACAATCAACACAATATATAATATGGTGTTCTTGATTGCATCCAGAGCTTCTGATTGCTGTTCAGGAGTCTTTATATCTCTTGACACAATGTCTATGATCATTCCACCATATTTTGGCTGCAACGTAACTCATAATATGTTAAAAGGCATAATATCTTAACATGACAGGAGCCTAGAGACAATTCAAAGTTCACTTTGAACTAGTGGTTTATTTTAGAATCAAAAGGATAATTCTCTTTTAACTTCTTAGAGCTTGCAATGTATTTCTTGTTCATTCCACTACCATATGCTTAGTCATTAAAGAGAGGAGAATTTTACTAAAATGAGAAGAAAAGAGCAGGTAGTTAATTAAAACTCAAGAGACTGCTACAACTACACAAACATAATTAATGGAAGTTAAGTAGATTACGATAAGAAGACTGGATGTGGACGCTATCAACAGTGCAATGGTGCCAACAACCAACTTCCCTGCATCAGGTTTTGCCTGTAAAATATGAGATTGGTAGTAGATTGACACATATCATCTCAATTCTTCCCAAGAAATAACCAGAAATAACTCCGCTCACCAGAGCAAAAACTCGAGAAAATCCAACATTTGCAGCCTGAATTTTCCAAATTATTAACATTAATAAAACAAAATCACACGAAGATGGAGTACATATATGTTCAAGGACATAACATGGAAAACCACCACCTCTGTTCCGCCTCCAAGCTCAAGGTCAGTTGCAGGACCCTCAGTTGACTCTCCTTCATTTGATATCCTCTTTGCCTACATAAATCAAGGTGAATCAACTGCATCTTTCATTTTAATGTGCCAATATATAATTTCCAAAATCACTTGGCTACAACAGAAGACTTCAACTCCAAATCCCTTTATCCTTTCTCATATTCCACACGAATGATTAATGGAAAAATTAGGAATCCAGACAAAGACCAAATTATATATATAAAAAACCCATGATCTGAATCAGAATCAGAATCAGAATCACCACCACCTCCTTGATGAAACTGAAAGTTTCGAGACCCAGAAAGCAGTCAAGACGAAACAGAACTATAACATTTCAAATTACAAGCATTTCAAAACCTCAGAAGTCAAAAGAACATAGTATCTCTATCCAAAATAAAATCCCCCCACCAACCTCCTAGAAAAAAAGAGAAGCTTGATGAATAATGAAAAATAAAAAATAACTGAAAACCACGCCAAATTAAAAGATTTTAGGAAGGAACCATAATTTCATGTTTTCTTCCTCAAAGAAAAAAGAGAGAACAGAAGAAAACGTCCCCATGCATGTAGCGAGCAATAAAGGTAATCAAAAACGTAAAAGCACATACATATAACAATATTAAAATCCCAAGTGATTCAAGAAATACCCTGTAGTATAGAAGAAATACAAGGAAAATCAAATTACCTCTTTGGAGGTCAAAAGAGAGACTCTTTCACTTCCTGAGGACGTCATGGATCTTGAGGTCCAATCCAGGTACTTCTTCTTGCCCATCAACAACAACAACCTCTTCAGAATGTATCTCGGAGCAGAAAAGATTCTCGTTAGCGTTGTTGTTGACGTTGCTGCTGCTGTTATCACTTATAAGGCCGTCGGTGTAAGAAAGATTCTAATGGTGAAGGCTTGCCTCCCTTCCATTGCAAGTGTCAATATTTACCTATTTTTAATTTTATTTTTATTTTGTTTTAATGAAATTCTACCACAGTGCATTGTGGTCCCTTTAATATTAAAATCCATTGAGACTTAGAATATTTTTACGAATACGAATATTGGAATTTAGTTATTTTTTGTGGTAATTGGGGTATTTGAACTCGTTTGCATATACTTTGATTAAATTTCCAGATTCTTGTATTTATATCTATAAAAACATTTCATACAAGAATATGTTAGGTCACTAGTTTTTTATACTAGAAGATATTTCTCTAGAACAATAAAGTCAATTAAAAATCTAATCATGAGATTTGGATTTAACACTATTAATTTAATAACAATAATTTGGTATGATACATGAAAGTGACATTTGGTTTTGAATTATAGCTTATTAAAAGTTACTTTTCATCAATAACTTATTAAAAGAAATAATAAATAAAAGTTTGTATGACAAAATATGATGATTTTGTTGAAGAAAGGAGGTAGTCTAAGTTGGAGTCCATAAATTAATTTTTTTATTTTACTTTTCATTAAGTCAAAATCCTGATTCAATTTCATAGTTTTTTTTAATCAAGTCAAGATTATTTTCAGTCAAGCTTCTCTCTTAAGTTAAAAACAAATTAAATCAATGGATAAAACTCATACTAAAAATACTATAGGAATGTTTTATGTTGTCACAGATTTCATATAATTGAATTTAGCTCAGGGATAATGTGTAAAGTGTTATAATGTTTAGTAGCCTTTATTCTATGTTAACATCATACTTCCATTTTATCTGCTACCCTGTTTGATATTGTATTTTAAAAGTGTTTTTGAAAAACAATGATTTTTTTTATTTTTAATTTCTATATTAAATTAATTTTTTTTATGTTTTTAGATTATTTTTATATGGTAATATCATTTAAAAAAAATATTATTTTGATGTATTTTTGAATAAAAAACATTTCAAAAAATAATTTTAACTACACTTCTCAACAGATGATAAAAGCAATGAATAATGACACATAACATTGTAGTGGCATGCACATGGATTACAGGATCCTACCTAATACACTCTTGTCAATTATTGGGTTCAATTAGAGAAATGATTATATTTTTTTTCTCAAATTATAATTTTGTATTATATAAGATTCCCACTTACATAAAATTGACAAGAGTGTAGTGAATAGAATTATTCAGCCTCTTAAATGTCATTTGTCTTTATTAAGAAGGTTGATTCCCATAAAAATAATAAAGTTTTTTTTTTATAATAGATTGTGGTTTTTGTTTTTATATTTTTTAAAAACATATAATGACAAAAACAATTTTATTTTTATAATTACAAATTTACTTTTTTAAAATAGAAAAACAAAAATTATCCCAAGAAAATTCTAAACAAACCATTCATTTTCCTACAAAACACATGTACAACAACTGGGATTTAAAATTTTGTCTATATAGAGGGCTTTTAACGCCATGAAAAATTAAATCAGCTTAAAAAAAATTATCTTCAAAATAGACAAATGTGTTCGACACTGTATTTTAAAAGTATTTTTTTAAAATAAAAAAATTATTTTTATTTTTTACTGTAAATTATTATTTTTATATATTTTTAGATCATTTTGATATGCTGATATTAAAAATATATATTTTTTTAAAAATAAAAATATTATTTTAATACATTTCTGAACGAAAAACACTTTAAAAAACAACTATTATCCCAAATACACAAATCACGAGTATGGCTCAAGGCTCTATCTAATGATCAATAAAATATTATAGGTGAATTTAACTTTTCATATTAAAATAATAAACCAGGTTAATATATTAATATTTTGTTTTATACATTTGAAAAAAAATATTGGTTTGAGATCGCAGGTCTATCTAAGGTTCACGTGACTAGATTTGTTTTATAACAGGTCAATGTCTTTTTTTATTGGAATTTTTGTTCTTTTAGTACTTTTATCGTTTAATGCTAGATTTTTTTATGTAGCATTAGAATAATTGTAAATTGATTTTTTTATTATACAATAAAATAAAAATAATAATTCAACCCGATAGAATTAATAAATTGAATCACGAGGATGATAGGTTGAGTGAGATAAAGTTAGTTTTTTTTTAATTATTTTTATTACTTTTATTTAATTTAAATTTGATCTGGTGAGATAAAAATTCAGAATTGCCAGTGGGGGCTTTATTGTTGTGATCTGGTGATTCCAATTATTTTCCTTTTGTTGTCTTGTGTGTTCAAAGCATAACTAGATCTGTAGCCTGTGATTTGCCAGACTGAGGATGAAATTTGAAAAAAAGAGTTAAAAATGATACTATACAAATAAATTGCAATTTAAAGAATTAGGACTAAACTTGAAAGATTAAGAAATAATTAGGGGAGAAATTGAAAATTATTTGTAATATGATATATTATTTATAGATTAAAAAAATAGCAGGGGATGAAATCAAAAAATTTATTGAGGGCTAATATAAAAAAATCAAACCAAAATAAAAACTAAATTAAAACAAAGATGAAAAACAAGAAATCACGAGTTTAGGAAAAAAAGAAACCAAGAAAATCACACAAACATCTCAAACCTAGTCTAATCTTTAAAAGCCTCATCTCGTGAAATCTTTGACCCAGATTCAATCAAGAAATATAATTTTTAACCAATTTAATTTGAATGATAAGATTTGTAAAAAAATATCAATAAAAAACACATGAAAAAACAATAAAAGAATGATGATATCAGTAGGAAAACATCTTTGATCTGAATTAAGAAGCCTAATTTGATATAAATTACTCAAGGATTAATCCATAAAGGTAGAAGATTTCATCAATTAAAAAGAAATTTCTTTTCTTTTAAAAAATATGTATATATTTGGTTTTTTAAATGAGATTATCATAAACAATAGATTATCGTAAACTTGAGTTTTTGAAAGGGTTATGGAATGTCCATTAATAAAGAAGTTTTTAATTTGAACTCAGCCACAATGAATTTTATAAATAAATTATAAACCCTAAAAAATGATGCATAGGATGCGATAAACAAATATGTTTTGAATTAAAATTACATGTGAACAAAAAAAAACCACTGTAAAAATCATTGTAAGAATCATTACCAGAAAATATTGACAAAAGTGGGCTTCATACGAAAATATTGACAAAAGTTTTTCGTTGGTATATGATTGTAAATATTACTAACAAGAAGTTGTCATCGTTGTTTCCATTGGTATTTACCGATGGGTATTTTCGTGGATCTTATGCAAACCTCGTCACCTATAGAATGGTTCCATCAATAATAAACACCAAAAGAATTACACTGAGATTAAAAAAAATCCTATGAAATATGATTCAATGACATTTTTCTGACATAATTACCAAAGAACCATTGATAATTTTGTTTATAAACATCAATGAATTTGTGGGCGAAATTACAGTGGGACTAAAAAATCTATGAAGATCGGTGACATGACTATTATACCCATAGAACTACCAAATTTAAGCAAGCAAATCTAGATTTTTTTGAAATTTAATTTTAATATTTTTTGCATGGTTTTGAAGCATATTGATTTTGTTTGGGTGTTTGCTGATTGTTTTATAGTTTTCTATCATATGAACTTATTATATGGATTTATAATGTGTACATGTTAGAGTTTGTTTTAGATTATGTAAAATTGTATTTGTTTAGCTGATGTTATTTAATTAATACATGATTACAAATCATTCATAAATATATCGTGAATCACCCCAAGGGTTGCATAGCATAGATCATTACTATGAGGTTTAGGGTTTTATTAACTACAAAATATCTAATCTGAGAAACATTAGTGGATGTTGTATTAAATGTATATATAGAAGGTGAAAAAAAGAGTTTATCCAGATGTTGTCACCAAGCATCTCTATAAAAAGGGTTCATAGAGGAATATCTGTGTTGGTAAGCACACAGAGAAGAATTTTTTCCTCACAAAATCATGGTAGAAAGGATGGTTGGTTCAACTTCTAGTCCATCAGCGTCCATGTTGTGGATGCCAACAGTAATCCTTATAGAAATATGGTTATGGATATGATGAGAATAAATTAGAGTGGTGTAGATGAATGTTCAATCGTAGATGAAGAATCTAATGCGAACGCAACTAGGTTTTTTTATCTTCTAAAAATTATGATGAACCATTAAGGATGATTGCACAAGTCACAATAAATTACCAGCCATTAAGTCAGATTATAGGTTGAGTGAAGTCGGTTATGATAAAAATATTGAATAGACAAGAGGCTTTTTTTACCCTCGGGCTAGATACAAGAAAATTGACACGTGTGCAAAACTCTACATGTTGTACTATGCTGAAAATACAGAGTTGACCGAGTTCATAACATGTGGGCATCCTTGTTATATACATAAAATTGGAAAAGGAAAATCTCTTATCACACACAAAAACTCATATACTTTCTGATCACATCTAGACTACAGAGGTTATTCATGTCACAAAAAACTACTGACTACATGACAAACATTGTTCATATAATGCAGTTGAGCACATGACATAACATCGTTCATATAATATAGTTGATTGAGTGATGGTGCACCCTTTCGATGGTCAAACCTGAAAACACTTTAACCATGCATATCCTTAATTTTTAATGGAGGCAAATAACATGTGTCTTGGTTTATGTACAAATGAATTCAATACATTTTGGTCATTTTTTGCTCCTTATTCATATTAGCCAATGATACTTACGGTATACAACATGAGACTAGACAAATGTATGAGGTTGGAGTTCCTGATTTTATCAATGATCATACCCAATTCTTATAGTCCAAGCCATATTATTGATGTTTGTCTTTGACCATTAATTGATGGGTTGAAGTAATTGTGGTCATCTGAGGCTTTGACTTATGATGTTTGTCTACTAAAATCTAAATGTGAAGTGTTTGAGTTTTTCAAAAATTTCCATATGATGGTCACTAATCAATTCTCAACAAAAATTAAAATTTTGCGTTCAGATAATGGCTCAGAATATATGTCCCATAACATGACACACTACCTAAACTCTAATGGCATAGTGCATCAGACTAGTTGTGTCAGCACGCCACAACAAAATGGAAATGGCCGAACGTAAAAATCATGATTTTATGGAGAAAACTTGAGCCATAATGCTTAAAATGAATGTTCCTAAATATGTTTGGTCTTATGGAGTTCTTACTGCCACCCATCTTATAAATCGATTACCCAGCCGAGTGCTGGATTTCAAATGTCCTCTTGAAGTTTTGCAGGACAAAGTACAAGATGTGTCATACCTGAAAGTGTTCGGTTGCACTTGATACGTACACTTACTAGCCACTCAACGTGATAAACTTGACCCCAAAGCTGTGAAATGCATTTTTCTGGGTTTCTCACAAACGAAGAAGGGATACAAGTGCTATGAGCCAAAATCCAAGAAGCTATACATTTCTAGAGATGTTTAATTTGTCAAAACTAGTCTTCACTTCGAAGAAACTAGCCAAGAAGAGATCCTCCAAGAGTTGTTTCCTCTACTCTGTGTTGATCCTCACAGTGAAAATTCCATTGATTTGCTTAAATCAGCTACAGAGATGACGACAACTACACCAGCACCTGTGGCTGTCCCTGATTACAACGTGGAGTCAACAACTATTGTTTCCCCAGCAAGCATCATTAGCTCATTGGAATGCCAATCATCCAATATCCAATATAAAGAAGAACCTCTACGACGCAATCCTCCAAGAGCTCGTCACCCTCTGGCCAAACTGCATGATTATGCTGGTTATATAATCAGATACCCAATTAATAAATGTTTGACATATCAAAGACTATCACCTCTGCACTTAGCCTTTCTCACAGCAATCTCCAGTGTTCGTGAACCCAAAAGTTTTCAAGAAGCAGAATCTCAAAGTATCTGGAAAAAGGCTATGGCATATGAACTGACAGCTCTCGAAGAAAATAAAACCTGGACTATAACCCCTCTTCCTCATGGAAAACATGCAGTTGGGAGTCAGATATTCAAAACAAAATTCAAGTATGATGGCTCGATTGATCGACCCAAAGCTCCTCTTGTTGCTCAAGGATTTACTCAAAAATTCAGCATTGTTTACAAGGAGACATTCGTTCCAGATGCAAAAATGACTACTGTCAGAGTTCTATTATCTATAGCCATCAACAATGGGTGGAAAATGTCACAAATGGATGTTAAAAACGCATTCCTACACAGAGATTTTGAAGAAGAAGTTTTTATGAGACTTCCACCTGGACACCCTCAAAGTGGAGATTCTAGAATGGTTGTAAGCTGCATAAATTAATTTATGGGTTGAAACAAAGTCCTCGCGCTTGGCATGTTAAACTAAGCTCTGCCTTAGAAGCCCTCGGGTTCAAAAGGAGTTTAGTTGATTCTTCTTTGCATGTTCAATGCAAAGCAAATGACAATCTCATGGTTTTAATATACGTGGATGATCTCATCATCACAGGTAACAACTGTGATTCCATTACTCTGTTGAAAAAGAACCTTCAACTCAGATTTCCAATCAAGGATCTTGGGAATTTGAAGTATTTTCTTTGAATTGAAATGGCAATTTCTAACAAAGGCCTATTTCTAAATCAACGAAAATATATCATAGACTTGCTTCAAGATGCTGATTTGCTACATTCTAAGTCTGTGACCACACCACTAGATAGCAAATTAAAGTTAGAAACAGATCGAGAAGCTCTTGAAACTCCAAGTCACTATCAGAAACTTGTTGGGAACCTTATATATCTAACTATCACGCGACCTAACATTGCATTTGCTGTTAGTCTTGTCAGTCAACACATGCATGCTCTAATCATTCAACATCTAGGAATGGTGAAACATATTCTTCGATATTTGAAAGGATCTATTGGCCGAGGCATCATTATGAATAAAAACAGACATACAAACATTTTGGGATATTCTGATTGGGCTGGTAATGCACTTGATCGTAGATCCACTACGGGTTATTATATGTTCGTAGGTGGTAACCTTGTTTCATGGAAAAGTAAAAAACAACATGTGGTGGCTCGTTCTAGCGCTGAGGCTGAATATCGCGCCATGGCATTAGCAGCTTGTGAGCTAGTCTGGCTTAAACAACTTCTCACTGATCTAGGTTGTCCATGCAGTACTCCCATGACTCTTTATTGCGATAATCAAACAGCCATGCACATTGCGTCTAACCCTGTGTTTCATGAACGCACAAAGCACATTGAAGTTGATTGTCACTACATTCGGCAACAAGTTCAAACAAAACTTAGTGCTACTCATTATGTGTGTACAACGGATCAATTGGCAGATGTGTTTACCAAAGTTCTACCAACTACTCACTTTCACCAGCTAGTAAGCAAGCTTGGATCCATTAATCCTCTAGATCCAGCTTGAGGGGGTGTATTGCAAATAAAATCCCACCAGTCACCAAAACAGATAAAGATAAAACATCAGAAGACCTGCTGTGTTCCATCAGGAGACAATGAGGACTTTATATATCCTACTGCAATAGTAGAATTGTAACTGTAAACAAATAGATAATAACTGATTTTCTCTATATATGTGTGTCTATATCCTGCAGTAAATAATAAGAACGATGAAACACTTTCACTCACAAATTCTTCACAACTATTACAACTTTTTATATACAAAAAACTAAAAAACAAACCTATTAATATTTAATAGGAAAAAATATAAAAGTTTCTCACCTTAAAAAAATAAAAATAAGTAAGAGAAAATATTTTTGCATGTTAAAAAAACTCCTGCATCAAATACATTGCAGCTTTAAATTAGTTCGACCACAAACTACACAAAAGAACTCATGCAGCAACTACAGATATCTTGCCGTGTGTTATAGCAGGGGTCTCGACTTCTTGACTTTTCAACTTATGGTTAAATACATTAATAGGAGAGCATATGTTTATGTTGACGAAAGAAAAATCAAGAAAGGAAATAGTGATGTAGTTGAGTGATTAGGACAAGTGATGAGAGTAAAGAAGAGATAAAAAATTACCACACACCCACAACTTTCTAATACGGCCAACGACTTGGAAGTCTTTCATGGTCGATCCCTTTCCCAAGTTGCTTCCATCTATTTGTGCCCCAATGACACGCTTTTAATAATCTATATTTTTAAAACTCCTTTCCGCATGGAGTTAAAATAAAAAATAAAAGAATCAGTCAACTCAAATGACTTTAAAGTAACTCCTCTCTGCATAGAATTAAAGGCAGCTTCTCCTCTTGATTTCATCATCTCTCCTTCTCCAGCCAAAAACAAAATGAGTAGCAGCAGCTACAAATATCTGTACCTCACCTTCTTCCTCCTCCATCTCACCATCCTTGTAACCGGGGATTCACCGCAACCTTACCTTCCTCTCGATAACATAGCGCTCGATTGTGGTTCATCCTCCGAGAGGCCTGTAAACGATAGAAACTGGACTGCAGACATCAACTCAAAAGTGGCCCTTCTAGATCAAGACAGCAGCTCAATACAATCCACTGCAAATGAAGCCTCCACTGACCCTGTACCATATGATACTGCACGAGTCTCTCGCTCCAAATTCACCTACACATTTCCCGTCACAACAACAGGACCTAAGTTTGTTCGCCTTCATTTTTATCCGGCTTCCTACCCTGGATTCAACAGGTCGAAGGCATCTTTTTCAGTCACAACCGGTCGCTATATCTTTCTAAGCAACTTCAGCGGCGTCCATTACACTGAGCCTCATGGTGCCAGAGGTTACGCCAGAGAATTCATACTGAATGTCGAAGATGAGCGGAAAAATCTGAGCATAACGTTCACGCCGAGTCCCCATGTTGTTGATGCATATGCTTTCATCAACGGGATTGAAATCGTATCCATGCCCACCGATCTTTATTACACTGCAGGAGATGACAAAGGACTGTATGATGTTGGGAAGGACGGCCAGTATTCTCCCCTTCAAAAAGAAACTGCTTTAGAGATCATGTACCGAGTAAATGTGGGTGGGAGGGAGATCACACCGCCCGAAGACAGTACTGGCATGTTTCGAAGGTGGTTAGAAGATACAAATTACTTGACTGATGCTCGACCAAGCGTTTTTCAATTTAATGGCACTATTCAACTTCAGTATAATAACCACACTCGCTATGCTGCACCTGAAGAACTCTATCGAACTGCTAGGACCATGGGCCCCGATGGTACTGTAAATGAGAAATACAATATGACTTGGGAATTTCCGGTGCACTCCACATTCACCTATCTTGTTAGGCTTCATTTCTGTTCGTTTATACCGATTTTGTTTCAAAAAGGCGATCCAATCTTTCAAATATATATCGCTAATCAAACAGCCGAGCATTATGCAGACATAGTTTATTGGGCTGGTGGAAATGGGGTTCCCATATACAAAGATTACGCTGTGATGATGCACGCCAGAGGAATCGAGGAGTTGCAGAATTTGTCGATTGCATTGCACCCTAGTCCACAGACATTTCAATTCTCTGATGCAATGTTGAATGGAGTTGAAATCTTCAAATTGAGCAAATCAGACAATCTTTCCGGACCAAATCCTGGCGTATATCAGGATAGCCCCACTAGCACTACTCCTCCTAGCGTGACATCATCAAAGCCAAAACACAGTCGAAGAAGAGCAGTCACCATTTTTGGCGCTGCTGTTTCGGGCATTGTCGTCTCTGTCCTATTTGTCTTGATTTTCCATAGAAGAGTCCAAAAATTCGAGTATGGGTTTCTGGTGATGGAGCATCAGGTTAAACCCTGTTAAGGAAGGATCAATAATATCCCAATGTTTACGCAATGGGTTAGAAACAAATATGTAACTATGTGCTGTCAAATATATTCCTATTGTAATTCACATATCTAGTATAGCTAGGCATAATTATAGGAAACTCTTGTATATTGCGGCAGCCACTTATTCAATAGAAAAATAATTCTGGCAAATATTTTCCTTCCCTGTTTCACATGATATCAGAGCTGGTAACCTAGCTCTTTGCCTCTGCCTCCTTTTCTTAGCCTTTTTTCTGTACATTGTTCTGGAGACGTGAGCAGTTTCTTAAGGAAGGAAAGAATAATGCCTTTGATCCTTTTTTTCTCTACCATTCTTATCATCCTGGATTGGTGCTTGTTTCCAAGCCTCTAATGGCGATTAATTACTCTACCTGGTGTAGATCTATGACCATCACCTTAAATGCTAAATCTAAGTTAGGATTTATAGGTGGTACAATACAAATGTCGTCTGCCAAAAGCTAACCAGACGATCATGCTTCATGGAAAAGATGCAATGACATGATTCTATCATGGATCCTCAATTTAATTACACCAGAACTTGTAGATAGTGTTATATACTCAACTACAACCCAAAAAGTTTGGGAGGACCTTCGGGATCGTTTTTCTCAGAGGAATGCCCCTCGTATCTTTCAGATTGAGAGGGACATCACTAGTCTTTCCTAAGCTCAGATGACTATTGCTACCTACTATACAAAGCTGAAAGGGTAATGGGATGAATTGGTTTCTATGGTGGAACTATTTGCTCTTGTGGAGCAAATTATAAGGGACAATAGTTGAATGCAATTTCTCATAACCTAAATGACTCCTACAAAGCAATTCGAGGGTAGATTCTATTGTTGAATCCTCTACCTGATGTTCACTAGGCCTATTCTTCCATCATTCAAGAAGAGAAGCAGTGAAGCTTAAATGATAAACATGAGACAACAAAAACTACAACCATGACATTTCAATGATATGAACTCACAACCTTGGTTGTGTGATCAGGGCAAGGTTCTTCCTCCTGCTCTAACTCTTTTAATCTTAAGCCATTGCATTGCTCATACTATGATAATGACCATCATGTACAAGATATATGTTGGAAATTGCATGGGTATTCATCAGGCCATCCAAAACATAAAAGCAATCGTTTCAACCATAAAGGCAATCGTCTCAATACAACAATTTTGCCCACCCTTCAGCCAATTACATCAAGGAAGGTCTAACAATGCAGGAAATGCAATCAGTGATGAATGGATTCTTTGATCTATAGTTTCAACATATATTATCCATTATGAACAATAAAGGACAAATCAACCATCCAATCCTCAGGAAAATGATGCTGGTACTTCTCCAGGTTTGTTACAAGCATCGTTACGATTCTATTGATTGATTCTCGATAGTAGTGCAACTGATCATTTGACTTCTTCATCGAACTTGCTTGTCAATAGTCGTCAGAACACTATTTTACTGCTAGTTGTTATGCCAAGTGGAGAACAAACTCCAATTATATCTATCGAGACTTTACCTTTAAACTCTATTATTTCTTTACAAAATATGCTTGGTGTGCCATCTTTTAAGGTGGATTTGATGTCTAAAAGTCAAATTACAAAAGGTCTCAATTGTTCACTAACTTATTTTTCCCTATTGGTGTATTTTACAAGACTTGACAATGAAGACCACACTTGATTTATGTAAACAAGGAGGCAAACTTTATTACTTGGTCGTATTAGCATCAACAACACCGACCATAATATTCCAGTTTTACAGTGCCATTGTTACCCGATCATCCTATTCTCATGTCATCTGCTCCACTGACTCGTGGCATTGCCGATTAGGGCATTTATCTTCCTTTAGATTAAACGAGCTGATTTGCCCGCTTCGCTGGGCTTTTTTTATCTATGTAGAAAATTGATTGATTTTATAAATATTGTATTTTATTATTTTAATATTTAATTAGTATAATTGTAATTGATAAAGTCTGTTAAAAATGGTTTTTTTCAACCAAAATGTGATTGAATATTGCTATTGCTAAAAAACTTTTGATAAAATTTGTTAGAAAATTTACTAAGAAAGTTAAATGATTTATTAGAAATTTGTTGTCACGGATACTTTGGTAAAAAAAAAACAAAAAAAAAACCCGGTAAAAAAAGAACAACTGACTTGGACACTAAAAAATAAAAAATATATGTGGAAAAAAGGTCACAGTTTCTGAAAAGGAAAAAAAAAGAGTCTAAAATATAAATTTAACTTCAAAGACAAAGTTTTTTTTATAAGATTTATTCATTATATTATTATATTACATATATTTAAGAATACTTATATTAATTTTTTTTCTTCAAGAAATTGTAGGTCATTTATTTTATCTGTTTATATATTTTTAGGCGAGACTATTAAATAAATATTAAACACATATACTTAGTCTCACATACTATATAGTGTGATCGAAATGGGAAGTGATTTTGATATTTTTTAATTGTAGAAAATCTAAGTAAATTTGTAAAAAAAAAAAGATTAGTTGCCTTTTTCCCCTAATAATATTAGATCTTACACATTATAAATAAAAATATTGAAATTTATTTTCAAAAAATAAATATAAGTTTTTTTGCGTGCTATAATCACTTATTTGCCGTTAAAAAGAACAGTGTAGTTGAAACGGAAAGTGCCTTATATATTTTTTAATTGTAGATAATCTAGGCAAATTTGTTTACCTTTTGTTTTATTGAGTTGTATTTTTTCTTGGGTAATATTAGATGTTAAATATTAAAAATCCAACTTTTTGATTTTTTTAAGAAAAAAACTTTAACAAAAGAGCATAAAATTAAAATTCAAAGCCAAATTTTTTTTATATAAGATTTATTCATCATATTATTATATTAAATTTATTTAAGAATGTTGATATTAATTTTGTTAATCAAAAAAATCTGAGGTCATTTTTTTATCTCTTTATATACTTTTAGGCGATAATATGCAATAAATATTAAAACATATAATAATGACTTGTTTGCCGTTTAAAAGGAACAGTGTAATCGAGATAAAAGTGATTTGTATCGTTTTTTAATTGTAGATAACCTAGGTAAATTTGTTTCTTTATTGTTCTTGAGTTGTCTTTTATCTCCAGTAATATTAGATATAAAATGACTATTGCTATTATTGCAAAAACAATTAAAATTATTAAATTATCCCGAAAAAAAAAACACTCATAAACATTAACAAAAGAGTAAGCAAGAAAAAGAATATCTTATTATTATTATTATTATTATTATTATTATTATTATTATTATTATTATTATTATTATTATTATTATTCTTCTTCTTCTTCTTCTTCTTCTTCTTCTTCTTCTTATTATTATTATTATTATTATTATTATTATTATTATTATTATTATTATTATTATTATTATTATTATTATTATTATTATCATCATTATTATTAGTATTATTATTATTATTATTATTATTATTATTATTATTATTATTATTATTATTATTACTATTACTATTATTATTATTATTCTTATTCTTATTCTTATTCTTATTCTTATTCTTATTCTTATTCTTATTATTATTATTATTATTATTATTATTATTATTATTATTATTATGTTAATAATGGAAAATAAAACACATATTATTATTATTATTATTATTATTATTATTATGATTATTATTATGATTATTATTATTATTATTATTATTATTATTATTATTATTATTATTATTATTATTATGTTAATAATGGAAAATAAAACACAAATATCAATTTATCAAGGGATGAAAATCAAAAATTAAAACTATAAGGGCCAAAATGAAAATTCAATATATTATCAATTTCAATTAAAGGATCCAATTGAAGAAATCGAAACTTATGTACTGTATTTATTGAATAATTGAAACCGAATCCTAAAATTAAAAGAAGGAGGACCGAACTGAAACATTGACATCCAATCAATTGCAATCGGAGGACCCAATCGAACTAAATCAAAACTTATGCAACCAAAATCAGGAGAAAAAACAAAATCAAAAGTCAAGGGACTGAAGTAAAAAAGTGCACAAATTGGGGGACTCTCCTGCACTTTTACGTGCAGGAGAGAGAGAGAAACGTGGCCGGCGGCTTTAACCGGTCCCCGGCGCGTCCACGGGCATTGTTATGGTAAACGCGCCACAGCGGGAGGAAGAAGACTCCCAGGCGAACCGCTCTGTCCGTCGGAATCTCGTCTCCGTTCACCTTATGACGCCGCACGCGCCACCTGAACAGGGCGTGGGGCGTGAAACAGGTAGGCGCGTGATTCACACGCACTGACAATAACCGGGAAAAAAAATAAAAAAAAGTGGTCAATTACCGGACGGCCCTTGGACCGAAATCAAGGTTTTTATCTTATACGGGCCCAGAACCGTAATTAGCCATTTTAAATATACTAAAAAAAAAAAACTGCGGCGGACCGGACCGGACCGGTCCGTACGCGTGCAATTACATGAGTGACCCTTGCCCTCAGCGCTTTTTACACGCAGCCCGAGCGCTATTTTGTCTTATTATCGGGGCTAAAAGCGTCGTTACACTGTTCATGAAAGAAAAAACAAAAAAAAAAAAAGGCAGACGAACAGCCGCGACGCACGGCCGAGAAATGGCCAGTCCACAGTGAATTGTCTCTATGGCTACAGTACCACCGACCCCGAGCTGTTTTAGCTTATTTGTTAATTTTATGGCAAGAAATTTACTATATTTCCCTTTCAAATTCAAAGATGCTTGTGATGTTTTATGGCAAGAAATTTACTATATTTCCCTTTCAAATTCAAAGATGCTTGTGATGTTTGTTCACTTTCCAAACAATGTCGACTTTCTTTTTCAGGTAGTTCAATTTCATATATTCGACCGTTTGAGTTAATTCATTGTGATATTTGGGCCCCTTACTAACTTTCCTCTCTTTCTGGTGCTAAATACTTCTTGAAAATTATGGATGATTATTTTAGATTTTCATGGGTATTCTTTCTGCATCACATACATGAAACACAATATTTACTAACAATTTTTTTCTTTGTCAAAACCCAATTTAGTGCTTCTAATGCCAATTTTCGTGTTGATAATGGCAGGGAATTTTTGTCTCTACAATTTTTTTCACCAAAATGGCACAATTTATCAACACTTGTGCATTTATACACCTTGACAAGATGGGGTTGTAGAGCGTAAACATCATCATATCCTTTATCATATCGTTTTCAAGCTCATCTCCCTTTGCATTTTTACACAGAATATCTTCTTACCGTTGTCCATTTAATTAATCATTTGCCCACCACAGTCTTTTCCCAATAAACTCCTTTGGAGAGACTTTACGGTAAAGTCCCTACTTACTCCCATTTTAAGGTTTTTGGTTGTCTTGCATATGCTACTGAAGTACATGTATCACATAAACTTGTCCACCACAGTCCTAAACATTGTGTTTTTTTTTATTATCGGATTGACCAAAATGCTTACAAGCTCTACGATATTATCACCCATAAAATTTTCACCAGCTGTAATAGTGTTTTTCATGAACATATTTTCCTTTACAAGTCACCTTCATCCATTCATGTCATGCACCACTAACTAAATATACAGCTTCCACACTCGTCCTTCCTCTTTTTATATCTGATCTTTATTTTTAGCCTCTGCAGTCTCTCCTTTTGTGTTTCCCCATCTAGTTCATTCTATTTTTGATCCATCGGCTCCTCCCAACACCATTCAATCACCTTCTCCCATGCTTCTTGTGCAGCCTTTACACTGTTCCCTACGACATCACAGTCCTCCCGAGCTTTAAGTTATAATGTTTTCTACCAATTAATGTCTCCCAAACCATCACTACCTTCATCATCTGGTTCCACCAAAGGTATGAGGTATCCTCTTTGGAGCTTTCTTTTCTACCATCATTACTCACCACAACACTACTCTTTTGTCGCCACAATTAGTCAAGATATTGAGCCTTACTCTTATATAGAAGTTGCTTCCCTTTCATAATGGCAAGATGTCACGCAATCTGAATTGGCAGCTTTGAAAGCTAACCACACTTGGTCTTTCACTTCTCTCCCTCCTCGAAAGATGCCTATTGGATGTCGTTGGGTGTATAAAATCAAATATCATTCAGATGACACCATAGAGCGTCACAAAGATCGCTTAGTGGCTAAGGGCTACACACAGCTGAAAGGTATCGATTTTCATGACACTTTTTCTCCTATTGCTAAAATGGTTACTCTCATTGTTTGTTGGCTCTGGCAGCTGAACAGAGTTGGTCCCTTCACAAACTAGATATGCATAATGCTTTCCTTCAAGGTGATCTTCATGAAGAAATTTATGTGTCCACTTTTGGTCTTCACCGATAGGGGGAGAGCTTGGTAAGTCACCTCAACAAGTCGTTGTATGGTTTAAAACAAGCTTTTCGTCAATGGTTTGCCAAATTCTCTATAGCTATTCAAACTGCCAGATATGTTTAGTTTAAATATTTTTATCGTTTTGTTGATAGATGTAGATAACAAAATATTACTCATTGTTCACATGTTGCAATGGAAAATCCTTTACTGCTTTGTTTATATATGTTGACAATATTCTGATTACAGGTAATGACCTAAAGACTATATCTACTCTTAAAAGATTTTTGTATAGTCATTTTCAAATTAAAGATTTGGGTGATTTGAAATATTTTCTGGGCATTGAGGTCTCTCGATCAAAAAGAGGTATTTCTATCTCACAATAGAAATGCACTTTCGAAATTATGAAGGATGGTGGGATTTATGAATTTTCCCATGAAGCAAAACACAAAGCTCTCATATGTAGGCTACTTACTTAGAGATCCATCTCAATATAGACGATTTGTGGGACACTTACTTCATCTAAAAATTACCTGACAGAAAATCATGTATTCTATACATGTATTAAGTTGATTTATGAATTCACTGAGGAAACCATACATGGACGCTGCCTTGCATGTGTTGTGTTATCTGAAAGGTGCTCCAGAACAAGGTTTGTTTTTCTCTTCTAAAAATTATTTGTCTCTACGAGCTTTTTGTGATTCACATTGGGCTAGTTTTCCAATGGTTCGAAGATCCACTATGGGTTATTGTGTTTTTTTTGGGATCCTCACTTATTTCTTAGGGAACAAAAAGACAAAAATCAATGTCACTCTCCTTAGTAGAAGTCGAATATAGAACCATGATAGGTACATGCTATGAGTTATTTTGGTTACGTTCATTATTGAAAGACTTATAGATATTGCATCCGAAACCAGCATTGCTAGAATGTGATAACAAAGCAACCCTACATATAGTAGTTAATCTAGTTTTCCATGAGAAAACCAAACATATATAGATGAATGGTCACTTTATTCAAGATAAAATACAGGATGATTCAATCATGACCAAGTTCGTTACTTCGGTAAATCAACTTGCTGATGCATTCACTAAACCATTGGGAAAGAAGACTTTCTCCATGACTCACAAGTTGAGAGTTCTCAACATTCACTCTCGAGGGGGATCAATAATATCCCAATGTTTTATGTAACTATGTGCTGTCAAATATCTTCCTCTTGTAATTCACATTCCTAGAATAGCCAAGCATAGTTATAGGAAACTCTTGTATATAGTGGCAGCCACTTATTCAATAGAAAAATAATTCTGGCAAATATTTTCATTCCCTGTTTCACAAACCCTCTTTTTTGCTCGCCAATCAAGACCCGGAAGTCATCTCAACCTTTTGAATTATGCCATCATTTCTCGCTAGCTAAGACCATAGCAGCTACAAACAACTTCGACGATTCATTCATTATTGGTGTTGGTGGCTTTGGTAACGTGTAAAAAGGATTATTTGATGGTGGAGTCAATCGTGTTGCGATCAAGCGATGGAATCCAAGTTCACAGCAGGGTGCAACCGAGTTCAAGACAGAGATTGAGATGCTCTCCCAGCTTAGATTCCGCCATTTGGTTTCTTTAATTGGTTACTGTAATGAGAATAACGAGATGATCCTGGTGTATGATTATATGGCTCGAGGGACGCTTCGTGATCATGTCAACAGAACTGATAATCCTCCACTTTCTTGGACTCAACGCCTAGAGATTTGCATCGGTGCTGCCCGTGGGCTGCATTACCTTCACACATGTGCAAAGCACACTGTCATTCATCGTGATGTGAAGACAACAAATATCTTGCTGGATGAGAAATGGGTGGCCGAAGTTTCAGATTTCGGATTGTTTTGAACAAGTGCTGAGTAATTAATACTTTGTTTAAAACAAACAATTTCACTGAGAAATCAATAGACTGAGAAGATTCTCTCTATACAAGCGAATCTTATTTAGAAAGTAAGAAAGCTGATTTTTTTTTGTCTAAAACTTTTGTTTCTTACTTTTATATATCATAATTTGTTTAATTAAAATGTGAAAAAATAATAATTAATTGTACATAGAAAAACAAGATTTGATTAAGAAATAGGGATGTTATTGACTCGATGTTTTCTAAGGGAAAAAAAAAATCATGAGTAAGAATATTGAGATATTGTAAAAAACCCTTACA
Organism: Salix caprea; assembly: GCA_964035475.1. Taxonomy (NCBI): domain Eukaryota; kingdom Viridiplantae; phylum Streptophyta; class Magnoliopsida; order Malpighiales; family Salicaceae; genus Salix; species Salix caprea. The sequence continues at coordinate 6,765,233 of OZ037748.1, read as the reverse complement.
GGAAATATGAACATTGTGGTCTTAAGGTTGAAGATGATAACAATTTTCAGTTTGGCCCTTTAATTTTAGAACTTATAATTTAATCCTTGAACTTTGAAAACATTATAGCTTGGTACCTTAAGCATAACTCGAGGTTATGGGAAAAAGAGGATGAAGTATAGTTATGAATTTAGAAATTTTCAGTTTGGTCCTTTGAGTTTGTAAACTTACAATTTAACCCTTAAAATACGAGGAAATTCCAGATTGGTCCCTAGTTGAAATTTTAGTTTCTAAGATGGTTTGACAAATAATTAAGAATTATTTGTTGAATTAGGTTTATTAGTTTTTATGTTTTTAGGAAAAGGAATAATTTGGTACATAAACTTATATGTTTAAGCTCTTTTATACATTCTTTTATAGTTGTTTTTTCAGGATATCTTTTAAATTTCGAGAAAATACCTTTCAAAATTGTATGCTCTATCACGTAATAATCAGCAAAAACAAAATAATTGTTTTGTTATTTTATAATATTTATAGAAACTATAGGAATTAATTATAATATAATACTAGATGGTGAAACATTTAAAATAGCTTAGATTTTCAAAATATTTATTTGACATGCATGCTCAGATTCAAATAAAATACAAGAAGGTTGATTTATTTTTTCTTAACTTTAAAAGAATCTATAAAGAATATCTTACCAATGAAAAATAATTAAATCAATTAATAATACTTTTAGATATTATTACTAACGTTATAAGCAAGAACAACAAATAATTTCACTGTGAATATTTCATAATTATTTTCTAAAAATATATGAGAATAAAAATGCAACATATATTCAGAAATTAATTTATGAAAATCAATTATTTATACACAAATAATTGATTGAATTTATAGTTAGAATGTATAAGAAAATACATATAATTTTATATCTGTTGATTAAAATAAATGAAAAAAGTATATATTTATTGAACCAACATATTTGGTGTGAAGAACTTTGTTCCACGTATATGATAGACGTGTCCGTGACATTTCAAATTTTCAGTACTAGTATTCTTAAAATAATTTAACACATTTTTATCCTTGTCAAGATTTCATTTAATATTGAGAAAAGTGTTGAAGATAAATAAAAAACAAATTGTAGTGGAAAGATTTTAAATCAACCCATAATAATTGATGATGAAGAATAAAAAATATGAATACGGTATATTATAACATAATGCTATTTAATACAGAACTAAGAAAGAACACATCTAAAAAAAAAATTCTTCAATTTTTTTTTATATGAAACTCCATGATTATATTTTTCTTCATCTTAGTTATGATTTTCAAAGGAATAAATTGTCTTTAGTAAATTTTTATTGTATATAATTTACATTTTTAGCATATAATAGAATATTATCTTTTATAAAAACATTAAATTTGTAAATAAACTAACTTTAGTAAATTTAGCATATAATAAAAAATTATTGTATTTTCCAAACGAAACTAAAGATTAAGAAAAAAAATCCTTAATTTATTAATTTATATGTTTATAATGAATATTGATAAAATAATGCATGATTTGTTTGTATTTGGAGGATCATTCACTCTTTGATGAATAGTGAAAATCATTGTTCATTACTGTTGAAAACCCTGACCTCTTTTAGCTATTGTACTAGTTAAATTGCCTGAACTACGTTGCGGGCTGAGTAAATAATTTTTATAACTATTGAGATTAAAACAATTAACAAGATTTGTTAGTTCAAAATAAAATATAATAGATATATACATCCAAAGTTTAATATAATGAAACAGATCAACACACCTATTATAACAACAGTAACATCGAAATCTTAACATCTAAAATTATCACTACTATTACTGCAAAAACAATAAAAATTATAAAATACCCTGAGAAAAAAAACTAACAAAAGAGTAAGTAAGAACAAAAACTAAAATTATTATTAATATTATTATTGCGTTAATAATGAAAAAAAAATTAAATCAAAGACTAAAAAAAGCCTAAAAACTTTAACAAAAGAGCTAATAAAGAAATAAAATAAATGATAATACAAAAATAAAAATTATTAGCTGAGAAAAAATCACTTGACTTGAAAATAAAAAAAAGACTAAAAAAAAAAATATATTCAACATTGCATCAAGGGCATTATTAGCCTGAATAGGGTGCACTGCAATCGACAAATTCTGTACCTCCTCGTTTCCTCTGCCATCCATCATTACTGGGTAATCTTTGTATACGGGAACCCCATATCCACCAGCCCAATCAATAATATCTGCGTGACGTTGTGCAGTTTGATTGGCGATGTATATTTTAAAGGCTAGATCGCCTTTTTGCAATAACATCGGTATAATCTGACAGAAATGAAGCCTAACAAGATAGGTGAATGTGGTCCTAGCAGTTCGATAGAGGACGTCAGGTGCAGCATAGCGAGCATCCGTCAAGTAGTTTGTATCACCTTCGAAACATGCCAGTTGTGTCTTTGGGCGGTGTGATCTCCCCCCCACCCACATTAACTCGGTACATCATCTCTAAGGGTGGTCGTTGCCGGGGTCGTGGGGGTAATAAGGAGTATATGGACCACTCATGTATGGTTGAAAACAAACATACCATAAAGTGTTGAGATAAACTATCTATAAACCAACCATCGAGTTTGTCTCGCATCCATGAATCATAGCCTACAAGATAGAAATGTTTTCATTTAAATATATTTATAAAAAACAATAAACTAAAAAATAGATATAATAAAAAAAATCTTACTATCCACTTTGTTTATACTTTGTACATTTTAGTCCTTAGTCTTCAAATTTGTGATTCATCTTGATTTTTTTTATAAAATTTTTGATTTGTTTCAATTTTATCCTTCAATTAATTGGTCATATGTTTTGTTTTTCATTTAAATCATTATTCTTTTATTTTTTTTAATTTTATTTTAATTCCTTTAATTGTTTCAATCCTTCTAAAGCAATCCCTATTTGTTGTTCATATTTATGTGTCAATCTTCTTAGTTTTGGTTTTGATTTTTTATCCTTTTCTCTTTTATTAAGGTTTTATTTGTTTTCAATTTAGACCTTCAATTCTAATTTATAGGTCTTATAAACATCTAAGAGGAAATACTTCATTAGTTTTATTTTTAGATAAATAAATTATGAATTTTAAAATTCACATGTATGCTGAGTAAGAGGGTATTTGAGATTATAATTGTGGTTGCTTATCAAAATATTCACTTAGAAATGTATTAAAATAATATATTTTTATTTTTTAAAAATTATTGTTGACATCATCACATCAAAATGATCTAAAAACACTAACAATAATTTCATTTAAAACAAAATAAAAATTAATTTTTTTTCCACAAGCACTTTTGGAGTGATTTCCAACCACCTGCTAAGTTTTGTTGTGTTTTATATATTGTTAATGTCACTATAGTTTTCACATGCATCAACCATGCTTTGAGTTGACTAATTATTATAATTTTTTTTCTTTTATATTAAGCATAAAGAGGTAGATAAAGAATTATACAGAATTAAACAAAAAATAAAAAAGGTCAATTTTTAAAATGGGATGCCCTCTCCAGCATGAAAACTGGAATATTACCTGATATACAAGTCATTCATGGAAACATCTTCTTCTAATGAGGCAACAAATAGAGTGACCAATCGGAGATGGGACCATGGAGATGACCTTTGAAAGGTATTTTGTGTTGTGTGGTCGTGGCCTTGGTATCAAAGACTTCCAAGTCGTTGGCGTTATTCAATCAATAATTCATCTCTAAGAATTCCAAGTCTAAAAGGCACTTTCCGAGAAAATAAACTTATATATATATATATATATATATATATATATATATATATAATAATAATAATAATAATAATAATAATAATAATAATAATAATTAAGTCATATAATTGTAAGGTTCGGCACATCAACACATAAAATCTAAATTAGTTCGTATAAAACAAAAAAAAATGATTATGATCGCAATGAGATGCAACTAAGTAGCTAGTATATATATATAGAGAGAGAGTTCATTGAACTTCACAAGTTTGACATATTTATTATGAATAAAAGTAAAAAGTTAGGTTAGTTAAAAGACTGCTAGTGCAGGTATATAAATATTACATAAAGTTTAATTTAACACATTTTTATCCTTGTCAAGATTTCATTTAATATTGAGAAAAGTGTTGAAGATAAATAAAAACAAATTGTTGTGGAAAATTTTAAATCAACCCATAATAGTTGATGATGAAGAATAAAAAATATTAATACGGTAAATTATAACATAATGCTACTTAATACAGAACTAAGAAAGAACACATCTAATAAAAAAAATTCTTCAATTTGTTTTTATATGAAATTCCATAATTATATGTTTCTTCATCTTAGTTATGATTTTCAAAGGAATAAATTGTCTTTAGTAAATTTTTATTGTATATAATTTACATTTTTAGCATATAATAGAATATTATCTTTTATAAAAACATTAAATTTGTAAATAAACTAACTTTAGTAAATTTAGCATATAATAAAAAATTATTGTATTTTCCAAACTAAACTAAAGATTAAGAAAAAAATCTTTAATTTATTAATTTATATGTCTATAATGACTATTGATAAAACAATGCATGATTTGTTTGTAGTTGGAGCATCATTCACTCTTTGATGTTGTTACAATTAAACCTTGATTGTTTTTAAATATGATTCCTATCAATAAATATGATTATTCTTTAAAAGGTAGGCTTTCTCATATCGAGTAACTGAATTTGGGAAAAGAAATACTTATGAAAAAGATATTTAATTAATTATTAATCACAAATTATAAAAACAAAACAATTATTTTATTATTGATATCATGAGATTGATATTCAAAGATTTCTTCTTATAATACTATCATGTTATGAGTTATAAAACATTATTAAAGAGTAAAGAATATTGATTGGATTAAAGAAAATGCTATAATAATTAATAATTGTATATGTGTGTAGTAGTAAATATTTTTCACAGAAAATCAGCAACAAACAAAGAATATATAACGTAAGGCTAATAATGTCAAAATATTTCCATATATAATAACTTCTACTCGGTATATATTGTATGTAGATGTTTGGTATGAATGAAATAATAAATTGATTGTAATTAATATAATATAGTGATACGAACATATTGATAAAAACTTTCATGTTATTATTTTCAGAATATAGTAGACAAACTTATGATGTGATATTGTAGAGAAAATATGAAAAAAAGAATTAAAAAATTGTATTGCTTAATAAGATAAAACAACATGAATTCATAATTTTATTTTATTTAAAAAAAATAAAATTAAGGAAACATACAGAAGTCTTATTCTCACGTCTTAAAAAGTTAATTTTCTTGGATAGACTTCTCATAACTTTTAAGGTTGTAGATCAAAGCGAGCAGCTAACTCTGTATAAGGGATGTGGCAGCGATAGACGGCGTTGAAGGTGATAAAAGGAGCCACGTGGCAATGATGGACTGGTTAGCTCATGTTTTCCTTTCATGCTCCCATAAGCCGAGTGGACCAGCACCACTTTTCTTGGATGGCTGTCAACCTGTCACTTCACGTGGATGCTTGGAAAAATCAAATGTATGGCCGACTGTATTTTACATGGGATATCAGTACTGCTGCGTTTTTTTTTTTATAATATTTTTGTATTGATAGAGTATGTTACTAGTTAAATTATTTATATTACGTTGCGGATTGAGTAAATAATTTTTATAATTATTAAAATTGAAATAATTAATAAGTTTTATTAATTTAAAAATAAAATATAATATTTATATATACAAGATTTATATAATAAAACACATCAATATATCTTATTATAATAACAATAATATCAAAACTTTAACATCTAAAAATATTGTTACTATCATTGATAAAATAATAAAAAATTATTAAATTAAAGAAATATACCATAAGTCTTATTCTCACGTCTTAAAAAGTTAATTTTTTTGGAAAGCGCTTTTAGACTTGATATTTTTTTTAATTAATAATGAATAATTGATTGAATAATGCCAACGACTTGGAAGTCTTTGATGTCGACATTGATGTTTTATTATTAATATTCACCAACACTAGGAGCTGGCTATTCAATGGCATCCATCCTTATTATTTAGAATTTGCCATAAAATATGCATTTTTTTCCATCCATGCGTGTTTTCTTTTTTTACATTTCAAATCAACAATACTTTTGGACTTTCAAGTTTATGATAAATATAAAACTATAATTCCTAGATCTAATGTTTTGATACCACATATAAGCAATTTTCTAATAATAAATATAAACAGTAAAATATAGAAAGCGATGTTTATGATATTACAACTTCATAGTCCTTACATTCAAATAAATTATTTAAAAAAAAAAAAAACATAACAAGTCCTCTAAGCGATTGAAATATTGGATATATTTTAATGAAAAAAATTATATTTTTGATTGAATAAAATGTATTCTTATGAGTTAGAGAGAGAAACAGTTTTATGGATAGACTTTTTACATCACACATTTATTTCATATAACTTATTAAATAAAAAAACAATTCCTTAAATTAACCAGAACAAATGTAAGATTAATATTTATTACACTATTTAACAGCTCATTATCTTATTTATTTGCCACATCATACAATTACATGATTCAACAGGTAATAATAATATTATAGTGGTCGTAAGGGAACTAACAAACTCCGTGATAGAATACATATTAGAGAGAGACCCCGATCACGCATGGGCATGGAATAACTGCTAGTAGAGAGACCCCGATCAGATCCTGGCACGGAAGCAGGGGTCATCGCGCTTGAACACACCGCACCGATTGTTTTTTTTTGACGCTAAGCCGTATCGTTGAGCTTCGCCGCGTCCAAACGGAATGTTGCCAGGATTCAAAGGACCGCCGGCGTTGCCACGGCTAGGGTCCACGAGAATCCTGTTAATTTCAGAATCCATCATGAACTCCAAATCTAAGTTGGAATCAGCTATGGAGTACAAGGGGAGGTCACCGTCCATTTCCGGCAGTGAAATACTAGCACGGCAACGTTTTGAGCTGAGCAGCAGCAGCAGCAGCATCAACAGCGACAATGTTAGGGCTGACAAGGAAAGACTCCTCATAGTATCTCTTCTTATGTTGCGCTAGCTAGCTCTTTTAAGGTTGTAGATCAAAGCGAGCACCTACCTCTGTATATAAGGGACAGGGTGGGAGCGATGGACGGCGTCGAAGGTGATAAGATGAGCCACGTGGCAATGATGGACTGGTTAGCTCATGTTTTCCTAGATAAATCAACTGGACCCCTCCCTCTAAATTTAATTTCTCTTGAAAAAAAGAAGGCATGTAATGTGTTCAATTTCCGTGCATGGCCGACTGTATTTTACATGGGATATCAGTACTGTTGCGTTATTTTAAAAATATTTTCGTATTGATATAGCATGCTATAAATAAATTTAAAAAATTATTTATAAAAATATTTCGTTACTGTAAATCAAACAGATTTTAATATATAAAATAAAGATAGACAAAGTTTGTAAGGATTAATTTCAACAATGTTTGCCTTTGCTATTATTTCTTGAAGTTTAGTTTTCTTACCTTAATTTAAAAATTGAAAGATTGCTATGTTAGGACTAGATTTCATAACATATAGAAATATTCATATTGAATTATCAAGAACACATAAATACTAAAGTGGAAGTCGCTCTCTAGAGTCGTATAGATGACCGTTCAATTTATTTCTTTTCATTCTCTTCTCCCTTCTTTCTCCTTTTCCTATTCTCTCTCAAATTCAAATCTTTTTTTGTATTCATACTTATCTAATTTTATCCAATTACCACAATGTTCCTCATTCATTTACACCTTATTCTAAACCTCTAGGGTATTGTTGTGTTTTCCTATATTTTTTTAAACATCACAATCTTCTAACCATATAATTTTTTTGTCCTAAAAACTTAATGGAAATGATTGAATACATACCGAGATTATAGAAAAGATGAGGATACTCCTCGCGTATCTTGTCCTCGACCTCCCATATCGCTTCTTCATGGGAATTATCTTTCTACTTCACCTTCATTGAAGTTCTCCTTTGACCTTGACTTCCTTACTTGTCAATCCATTATAGCTTTTGATTGCACCTAATAGTTTGTATTATCTCTTAATTCAATAGGATGAACTTCTCACACATGAGATAAATCCAACATATATTTGTGTAGCATATAAACACGAAATACAAGATGTATAGATGACAAGTTTGGTAGGAGTGCAAACTTATAAGCAATATTCCACCTATCTCTACAATTTCATATGACCTAACAAATCAAGGCTTAAATTGTCTTTCTAAACAAACCGAATACATTTTTAGTCAGTGAGACCTTTAACAGCACACAATCATCCACTAAAAACTCTAATCCATGCCTCTTTATATATGTGTAACTCTAGTCCACTTTAAGTTGTTTAAAGCTTATTTTTAATCATCTTTATCTTCTGAAAGGTAATCTGAATTAGCTCTACTCCTATTAACCTTTTTTTTACTAATCTCAAACCAAGAAACCAACAATCTACACTTCCAACCGTACATAGCCTCATAAGGTGCTATGTCTATACTAGCTTAATAATTATTGCTGTAAGCAAATTCTATCAAATTGGTCTGAATACCCCTTCATGTTTGGGTTTTCTTTTATTATATAGATCATAATACATTTTGTACAAGGTAAGAATCAAAGTATTTATAGCCATAATAAAGAAAAATCAATTTCCTAATTAATACAAAATCAATTCCATAACTGTTATATAATCAAATCCCGTGACAAATTCCACTAATCATAGGAACTTACTCCAACTAACTTTAAAACCCATAACATAAGCTCTTAACATATCCTCTAAGATCGGAATAGGCCTACTAGATTGACCATTAATTTGATGGTGAAAAGTTGCACTCAGGTGCACTTTAGTACTCACTGCTTCTTAAAATTCACCAAAAACCATGACATGAACTATGGACCTCTATCTGAAATTATTGAGATTAACACTCCATACAATTGTACAATCTCACTAATTAACAATTTTGCCAACTTTGAATACACATAAGTAATCTTAACTGGTATAAAATGGTTTGATTTTGTCAATCTGTCGACAATCACCCATATCGAGTAATAACCCTCTTGACTTCTAGACAATCCTGTCACATAGTCCATTGTGATCTTTTCCCATTTCTACTATAGAATCAACAATGGTTGCAGCAATCCAGGAGGTTTTTGGTTTTCAACTTTTACCCTTTAACAGGTCAAACACCTAAAAACAAAGTTTGTTATATTAGCATTTATTTTATTCCACCAATAACACACTTTAAGATATTTATACATTTTGGTGAAATTTGAATGTACTATGTAAATTGTTTAATGTGTTTATGTCATCAATTCTCTCTTTAGCTCATTTTCATCAGGTATACAAAGCCTACTTTTGTATGTCAACACATCATCATCACCAATCACAAAACTTGCAGCTTTACCCTGCTAACTTCATTTTTTATCCTAAGTAGCGAGTCATCTATTATTATAAGCTGCTTTTATTCTCTTAAACATGTTTGACTTAACATGAAAGTAAGTAATCATTTTTTTAGCTTCACTAAGGTTAAATATGACTCATTCATTTTTCTTCTAAGCTATTTTTATTCTCTTAAACAAGTTTGGTTTGGTTCAATGGCAGCCTAGAAGGGTGTTGGGCCACTAAAAGCCCAACCCAAAAAAACAAAAAAAAGATATATATATATATATATATATATCTGTGTGTGTGTTCACATGCACATGAACAGTGGAAAGTGAATGATTTCACTCTCTATAATGTAGTAGAGCAGTGCAAGGAGAAGGGGAGATGAGGATGAGGAAGAAAGTTACCAACTTTAAAGGGTACCAACATAAAGAGGACACTTTTCTATAGTTGTGGTGGCAGCGATAGTGGTGTCAATAAGTCGGAACTGGTCACACCATAATATAGGCGAATTTCATTTCAGATGAAAATGATTTAGTTGTAATGGATGAACTGCGGAGATGTAAAGTATAAAAATGAAAATTGTAATGACAGTCTCATTATAATAGGTGACTTACCCAAGAGATGTGAAGATGGTGAATAAAACAAAGATGTTCTCATTGTAAATGGTGACCTACCAAGGTAAAAAGGGTGAAGATGGTTTTATTGTTATGGGTGACCTACCAAGGTGGAAACAACAAATGATGATGCAAATTTCATGGAATGAGAGATAGGACTAGAAAACACATTATTTGGGATGTTGATTGAGGGCTAAGAAACACTTTCAAAAGAGGAGAGAGATAGAGCTAGAAAATACACTATCTAAATTGATGATTAAGGTTTGAAAAACAAACTTAAAATAGAAAGAGATAGATATGAATGAAAAAAGCACTATCTAAGTTGATGGTTGAGAGCTAGAAAGCATACTCAAAGAAGATGAAAGATAAATAGGGTTGGAAATGCATTATTTAGGTTGATAGTTGAGAGCTCATAGGTGCACTCAAGGAATGATCCATAGATAGGGCCAAAAAGTACATTATTTGAGATGATGGTTGAGTTATGAAAAGCCACTCATATAAGAAGGAGAGATAAGGCTGAAAAATGCACTATCTAAGTTGATGATTAAGGGTTGAAGAACACATTTAAGGGAGAGAGATAGGGCTGGAAAGCACATTATTGGAGTTGATGGTTGAGGTCTGTAAAACACACCCAAACAAGGAGAAAGATAGGGTTAGAAAACACATTATCTAAGTTGATGGTTGAGGGTTGGAAAATACACTCAAATGAAAAGAGAGATAAGAATGAGAACATATTATTTGAGTTGATGGTTGAGCTTATAGGAAAAGGCAAAACAATAAAAAGATAAGGGCTTGAACATGCACTCAAAGAATGAGAGAGGTGAGGGCTTGATGGCACACTAAAAAAGGATGAGAGAGGGCCTGTAGACAATAAGCCCATTAAAAATTCTTTTCTTAATTTCTCACAAAAGATTTAGGTGCAATGCGTTATAATGCATGTATATTTACTTGATAAATATAGGTCACATTTTTTTGTGGGCTTCCTTATTTGGAGTTAAATTTTTATAACAAGCTTTTATGGCATCTCAATTTTGCTTACCCAAGTCACAACTTGTGATTGAACTCTTGATATGACAACCTTTTATACTGTATCCATATGCCCCATACTTAAAAACCTTTAGTAATGTTCATCATCATCTATCTTCTTAGAAAAAGAACGAGGCTAGTTTAGTCATTACCAAAGTTGAAGTCAACGAAGGTGCTACTATGAAAAAATAGAAACCTCGGGCTTGAGGACGAAGTTATCTGATAAATAGACAGACTTGCCATATAAGTGTTGTTTTTTAGGATATATCATATGAAGAATATAAAGAAGATTTTCTTAAAAAAAATTAATACCAATATTCTTAAATACATTTAATATAATAATTATATTTCCGTATAATTTAATAATTTTTATTGTTTTGACAGTTATGGCAATGATATTTTTTTTTTTTTCTTTTGTTAAAGTTTCTAGGATATTTTTAGTCTTTCATTAATTATATGTTCTAATATTTATTGAATATTATCTCATAGGAATATATATAGGGAGAAGAAAACATGACCTAGGATTTTTTGAATAAAAAAAATTAATATCAGTATTCTTAAATACATTTAATATAATCATATAATTATTGTTTTGACAGTAATGACAATGATATTTATTTATTTTTCTTTTGTTAAAGTTTCTAGGATATTTTTAGTCTTTTATTAATTATATGTTCTAATATTTATTGAATATTATCTCATAGGAATATATATAGGGAGAAGAAAACATGACCTAGGATTTTTTGAATAAAAAAAATTAATATCAGTATTCTTAAATACATTTAATATAATTATATAATGAATAAATCGGATAACATAAAAAAAAAATTCTACGAATTTTAATTTTGTACTTAACACAATAATAATAATAATAATAATAATAATAATAATAATTTAATTGTTTTTCTTGCTTACTATTTTGTTAATGTTTTTTTTTCTCCGTTTAATTTAATAATTTTTATTGTTTTGACAGTAATGGCAATGATATTTTTTTTTTCTTTTGTTAAAGTTTCTAGGATATTTTTAGTCTTTCATTAATTATATGTTCTCATGTTTATTGAATATTATCTCATAGGAATATATATAGGGAGAAGAAAACATGACCTAGGATTTTTTGAATAAAAAAAATTAATATCAGTATTCTTAAATACATTTAATATAATCATATAATGAATAAATCGGATAACATAAAAAAACTTTGTCTTCGAATTTTAACTTTGTACTTAACACAATAATAATAATAATAATAATAATAATAATAATAATAATTTAATTGTTTTTCTTGCTTACTGTTTTGTTAATGTTTTTTTTTTCTCCGTATAATTTAATATTTTTTTATTGTTTTGACCGTAATGGCAATGATATTTTTTTTTTCTTTTGTTAAAGTTTCTAGGATATTTTTAGTCTTTTATTAATTATATGTTCTCATGTTTATTGAATATTATCTCATAGGAATATATATAGGGAGAAGAAAACATGACCTAGAATTTTTTGAATAAAAAAAATTAATATAAGTATTCTTAAATACATTTAATATAATCATATAATGAATAAATCGTATAACATAAAACAAATTTGTCTTCGAATTTTAATTTTGTACTTAATACAATAATAATAATAATAATAATAATAATAATAATTATAATAATAATGATTTAATTGTTTTTCTTGCTTACTCTTCTGTTGGTATTTTTTTCCCTCCGGATAATTTAATAATTTTTATTGTTTTGACAATAATAGCAATGCTAATTTTTATTTTTATTTTATTTTTTTTGTTTTATCTTTTGTTAAACTTTCTTGAATATATTTAGTCTATCATTAATTATATGTTCTAATATTTATTGAATATTATCGCATAGGAATATATATAGGGAGAAGAAAACATGACCTAGGAGTTTTTGAATAAAAAAATTTAATATCAGTATTCTTAAATACATTTTATATAATAATACAATGAATTAATCGAATAACATAAAAAATTTTTTTATTGAATATTGTCGCCTATAAATATATAGAGAGAGGAAAAAACTTGACCTAGGATTTTTTCCTTAAAAAAAAATTATATCAATATTCTTAAATACATTTAATATAATAATATAATTATTGTTTTGACAGTAATGGCAATGATATTTATAAAAAAAAATTTGCCTTTGAATTTAAATTTGGTACTCTTTTGTTTAAGTTTATTTCTTAAAAACAAATTTACAATATTTTCATTTTTAATATTTTAAATATAATATTACCGGGAAAAAAATTAAACTAAAAAAAATATTACAAATTTACTTAGGTTATCTATAATTAAAAAATATACGGGTCACTTTCCGTTTCGATTCATGTTCCTTTTAGACGGCAAATAAGTCATTATAGCACGTAAAAAAATTAAGTTCATTTCTAGAAAAAATTTCAATATTTTTATTTTTAAAGTGTCAGATCTAATATTGCTAGGGAGAAAACTAGAACTCAAAAAATTTTTGCCAAATTTACCTAGATCATTTACAATTAAAAATATACGAACCACTTCCCATTTAGATCAAACTATTCATTTTAGGCGGGGGAAAAATTTATATGTTACATATTTTATCTATTATAGTGTTACTGATGAAATATTTAAACAACTAATGACAACATTTTAAAAATCAAATAGTTTTCTACATAGAAAAAACCCTAACGCAATGCGCGGGCAAGCATACTAATTATACGATGCAAAAAACTTATTTCTAACATATTTGATCTATTGCGATTTCAGTAATTAAACATTAAAATAACTTATTATAGGGCGAAAAAAATATAACTTTTTTCCTTGAAAAAATAATTACAATATTTTTATTTATAATGTGTAAAATCTAATATTACCGAGGAAAAAATACAACTCATAAAAAAAAATTATTTGCGTTATCTGCAATTACAAAATATACGAACCACTTTCCATTTTGATTATATATATTTTATCAATTATAATTATACTAACTAAATATTAAAATAATAAAATATAATACATATAAAAACAATCAATTTTCTACATAGATAAAAAAAACCCGCCGCATCGCGCGGGTATACCGCTCGCTGGATGCGTGTGGTGAGCTACAACTTCATACACTCTACCAACTAATTAAATCATGGCATGTGTACCATAATTTGAGCCACCAATCAACGCACCGAATAAATCTTTTTCCAAAATCGTAAAACCTCACAATAAAATTCTGTCCAAAAAATCTCAATGATGGTTTATCCAGAACTCTTAAATACATCACCTAAAAGGGACTTATTGCTACTGAAAAATATCAAAATTTCTTCAATCACAAATCGATGCCTCGGAGTCCACGGGCTCCATTTAATTTTCTTCAACGACTCCGGACGCTTTGGGGGTTCCCTGAGGTGAGGTTTTATTTGTGAGATCTTGCCGTGCTGGTAATTTCCTGGATCTCGACTTCTTGACTTTTCAACTTATGCTTATGCTGACGAAAGAAAAATCAAGAAAGGCAATAGTGATGTAGTAGAGTGATTAGGACAAGTGATGAGAGCGAAGAAGAAATAAAAAATTACCTCACACGCAGAACTTTCTAATACGGCCAACGACTTGGAAGTCTTTCATGGTCGATCCCTTTCCCAAGTTGCTTCCATCTATTTGTGCCCTAATGACACGCTTTTAATAATCTATATTTTAACACTCCTTTCCGCATGGAGTTAAAATAAAAAATAAAAGAATCAGTCAACTCAAATGGCTTTAAAGTAACTCCTCTCTGCATAGAATTAAAGGCAGCTTCTCCTCTTGATTTCATCATCTCTCCTTCTCCGGCCAAAAACAAAATGAGTAGCAGCAGCTACAAATATCTGTACCTCTCCTTCTTCCTCCTCCATCTCACCATCTTTGTAACCGGGGATTCACCGCAAACTTACCTTCCTCTCGATAACATAGCGCTCGATTGTGGTTCATCCTCCGAGAGTTTTGTAAACGATAGAAACTGGACTGCAGACATCAACTCAAAAGTGGCCCTTCTAGATCAAGACAGCTCAATACAATCAAATGCAAGTCAAGCCTCCACTAACCCTGTACCATATGATACTGCACGAGTCTCTCGCTCCGAATTCACCTACTCATTTCCCGTCACAACAGCAGGACCTAAGTTTGTTCGCCTTCATTTTTATCCGGCTTCCTACCCTGGATTCAACAGGTCGAAGGCATCTTTTTCAGTCACAACCGGTCGCTATATCTTTCTAAGCAACTTCAGCGGCGTCCATTACACTGAGCCTCATGGTGACGCCAGAGGTTACGCCAGAGAATTCATACTGAATGTCGAAGATGAGCGGAAAAATCTGAGCTTAACGTTCACGCCAAGTCCCCATGTTGCTGATGCATATGCTTTCATCAACGGGATTGAAATCGTATCCATGCCCACCAATCTTTATTACACTGCACGAGAGATGAAAGATTTGGACAAGGGGTTCAATTCTGGTCCCCTTCAAAACGAAACTGCTTTAGAGATGATGTACCGAGTAAATATGGGTGGGGCAGACATCGAACCGCGCAGCGATAGTGGCATGTTTCGAAGGTGGTTATCCCATATAGATTACTTGACGGATGCTCGACCAGGCAATTACCAATATAATAACACCATTGAACTTCAGTATCATAACGACACTCGCTATGCTGCACCTGACGTCCTCTATCGAGGTGCTATGACCATGGGGGACGATCCTACTGTAAATGAGAAATACAATATGACTTGGGAATTTCCGGTCCACTCCACGTTCACCTATTTTGTGAGGCTTCATTTCTGTCAGTTTATACCGATTGTATTGAAAAAAGGCGATATAATATTTGAAATATATATCGCTAATCAAACAGCCGAGCTTTACGCAGATATTATTGATTGGGCTGGTGGAAATGGGGTTCCCATATACAAAGATTACGCTGTGATGATGCACGCCGGAGGAATCGAGGAGTTACAGAATTTGTCGATTGCATTGCACCCTAGTCCAAGTACATTTAGTTACTCTGATGCAATGTTGAATGGAGTTGAAATCTTCAAATTGAGCAAATCAGGCAATCTTTCCGGACCAAATCCTGGCGCATATCAGGATAGCCCCGCTAGCACTACTCCTCCTAGCGCGACATCATCAAAACCAAAACACAGTCGAAGAAGAACAGCCATCATTTATGGCGCTGCTGTTTCGGGCATTGTTGTCGTCTCTGTCCTATTTTTCTTGATTTTCCGGAGAAGAGTCCTAAAATTCAAGGAGTGGGTTTCTGGTGGTGGAACTTCGAAGTTAAGCCCTGCTTTTTCCTCGTCAACAAAGTCAATGAACACCCAGAGGTCATCTCTACCTTTTGATCTATGCCACAATTTCTCGCTAGCTGAGATCATAGCAGCTACGAAAAACTTCGACGATTCATTCATTATCGGTGTTGGTGGCTTTGGTAACGTGTACAAAGGATTATTTGATGGTGGAGTCACTCGTGTTGCGATAAAGCGCTTGCATTCAAGTTCACAGCAGGGTGCCACCGAGTTCAAGACAGAGATTGAGATGCTCTCCAAGCTTAGATTCCGCCATCTGGTTTCTCTAATTGGTTACTGCAATGAGAATAACGAGATGATCCTGGTGTATGAATATATGGCTCGTGGGACGCTTCGTGATCATCTCAAAAGAACTGTTAATCCTCCACTTTCATGGACTCAACGCCTAGAGATTTGTATCGGTGCTGCACGTGGGCTGCATTACCTTCACACAGGTGCAAGGCACACTGTCATTCATCGTGATGTGAAGACAACAAATATCTTGCTGGATGAGAAATGGTTGGCCAAAGTTTCAGATTTCGGATTGTCCAAAACAGGCCCCACGATCTCATCGAAGGGACACGTGAGCACCGTTGTGAAAGGCAGCTTAGGGTACTTGGATCCCGAATATTGTCAACGCATGCAACTGACAGAAAAATCGGATGTCTATTCATTTGGGGTCGTGTTGTTCGAGGTACTGTGTGCTAGACCACCATTAAACCGATCAGCGGTGCCAGCAAGTCTAGCAGAGTTGGCTAGACAAAGCCACAGCAATGGAACGATCAATGAAATCATTGATCCGTATCTGGATGGAAAGATCTCACCAGATTGTCTGAAAAAATTCGTTGAAGTTGCAGTGAGTTGCTTGCACGAAGATGGAATCGAACGACCATCGATGACTGATGTGGTGTGGGGCCTTGAGTTTGCATTACAGCTGCAAGAGAGTGCGGTAGAGTATGTGAAAGGATCTCAAACGAAGAAAGAAGTTAACATGGAAAGTCCTCTGAAAGGCTCCTCAATCGACAGCAGCAGTGATTTGTTTAGTACTGGCAGTGAACTTGTTGTCAATTCCCGAATTTTGGAAATGGCAACAACAAGCTCCAGCGACGAACAAAGTTTTCAAAGCAGCGAGTCGGAGAAAATGATGTCGTCTGGTGCTGTGTTCTCTGAGATCATGAACTCAAAGGGACGATGAGAAGCATGCTAAGTTAGTTTATTAGCACAAATTAAGGTTTCTAGCTGAAATACCTATTAATTTATGCAAATATAGATATGGCAAGTGATAATTAGTGTTTCTGATAGAATGATTTTACTGTAGTAGCTGTTCAATAAAGAATGAGAAATTAATGGTTTGTAGTCCTGATCTGCATATTCAGCATTAATTGGAACCATCCAGTTTTTCTTGCTATTCGGCCACTGATCAGCTGCAACATCACCACTCTTTCAGGCTAACAACATGAACAAGTGCTAAGTCATTAATACTCTGTTTAAAACAAACAATTTCACCTAGCAAAGTGTTTTTAGGGTTTCTCCAGCTATCTGGTTTAAAATTCGGCTCAGATGGATGGAAGGAAATCAATGGACAGAGAAGATTCCCTCTATACAAGCAACTCTTTATTTAAAAATTAAAAATGCTGCCCAAAAAATTTGTTTCTTACTCCCTTCACAATATGTTTAATCAAAATGTGAAAAAAAAATTAAAAAATAATTCTACTTATAAAAACAAGATTTTATTAAGAGATAGGGATTTGTAAAAAAAATGTCCAAAATTGTATATTCGTCAAGAACAAAAATGGATTTGTTGTTACTTTAAAATATTTATAGAGGCTATAGAAATTAAAATAATAATAGATGGTGAAACATTTAAAATATTGGGCTTAGATTCAAATAAAATACAAGAAGTTGATTTATTATTTTCTTAACTTGAAGAGAATCTATAAAGAATATTTCACCAATGAAAAAATAATTAAATCAATTAATAATAATTTCAGATAGTATTGCTAACGTTATAAGAACTGCAAACAATTTCTAAATAATTTCATTGCAAATTAAAAATAGTGTTTTTTTTTGGAAATGCCTTTTAGACTTAAGATATTTAGAGATGAATTATTGATTGAATAATGCCAACGACTTGGAAGTCTTTGATGCCAGATCACTATAGATGACCTTTCAAAGGTCTTCTCCATGGTCCCATTCCCAATTGGTCCACTCTATTAGCTGCCTCATAAGGTGAACTAGATATTTAAACTACATTATTTTCAAAGATTTGATTTTTGTTGTTTTGTATGAACAATTTTGATGCAAAGAAAATACTAGATTGCTTGGTGAGGGGTTTTCAATTTTCAATTAGAGGTTTCCAATTTTCAAATAGATCATTTAAAAATAATAAAAAATTTTATCTTATTTTTTATTAATTTAGTAATCTTTGTTGATGAATTAGCTTTTTTGTTGTGTGTTGTGAATGACAATAAACTTTATGTAATATTTATATACCTGCACTAGTAATTTTTTAACTAACCTAACTTTTTACTTTTATTCATAATAAATATGTCAAATTTGTGAAGTTCAATGAACTCTCTCTCTCTTTATATATATACTAGCTACTTAGTCGCGTTTCGTTGCGACCAGAATCATATATTTTTTTTGTTTTATATGAACAAATTTAGATATATATATATAAGTTTATTTTCTTGGAAAGTGCCTTTTAAACTTGGAATTTTTAGAGATGAATTATTGATTGAATAACGCCAACGACTTGGAAGTCTTTGATGCCAAGGCCACGACCACACAAAACAAAATACCTTTCAAAGGTCATCTTCATGGTCCCATTTCCAATTGTTCACTCTATTTCTTGCCTCATTAGAAAAAGATGTTTCGATGAATGACTTGTATATCCCGTTAATATTCCAGTTTTCATGCTGGAGTGGGCATCCCATTTTAAAAATTGACCTTTTTTTTTAATTTTTTGTTTAATTCTGTATAATTCTTTATCTACCTCTTTATGCTTAATATAAAAGAAAAAAAATATAATAATTAGTCAACTCAAAGCATGGTTGATGTATGTGAAAATTATAATGACATTAACAAAATAAAAAAACACAACAAAACTTAGCAGGTGTTTGGAATCACTCCAAAAGTACTATTTGAAAAACAATAAATTTTTATTTTGTTTTAAATGAAATTGTTGTTAGTGTTTTTAGATCATTTTGATGTGATGATGTCAACAATAAGTTTTTAAAAATAAAAATATATTATTTTAATGCATTTCTAAGTGAACATTTTGATAAGCAACCACAATCATAATCTCAAATACCCTTTTAATCAGCATACATGTGATTTTTAATTTGTAATTTATTTATCTAAAATAAAACTAATGAAGTATTTCCTCTTAGATGTTTATAAGACCTATAAATTAGAATTGAAGGTCTAAATTGAAAACAAATAAAACCTTAATAAAAGAGAAAAGGATAAAAAATCAAAACCAAAACTAAGAAGATTGACACAAAAATATGAACAACAAATAGGGATTGCTTTAGAAGGATTGAAACAATTAAAGGAATTAAAGTAACATTAAAAAATTAAAAGAATAATGATTTAAATGAAAAACAAAACATATGACCAATTAATTGAAGTATAAAATTGAAACAAATCAAAATTTTTATAAAAAAAATCAAGACGAATCACAAATTTAAAGACTAAGGACTGAAATGTACAAAGTATAAACAAAGTGGATAGTAAGATTTTTTTTTTATTATATCTATTTTCTAGTTTATTGTTTTTTATAAATATATTTCAATGAAAATATTTCTATCTTGTAGGCTATGATGCATGGATGCGCGATAGACTCGATGGTTGGTTTATAGATAGCTTAGCTCAACACTTTGTGGTATGTTTGTTTTCAACCATACATGAGTGGTCCATATACTCCTTATTACCCCACGACCCCGGCAACGACCAACTTTAGAGATGACGAGCGATATGCCCGCGCGATGCGCCGGGTTGTTTTTATCTATGTAGAAAATTAGTTGCTTTTATATGTATTGTATTTTATTATTTTAATATTTAATTAGTATAATTATAATTGATAAAATCTGTATAATCGAAATGGAAAGTGGTTTGTATATTTTGTAAATGCAGATAACGCAGGTAATTTTTTTTTCCGAGTTGCATTTTTTTCTCAGTAATATTAGATTTGACACATTATAAATAAATAAAAAAAATCCACAAATAAAATTATATTTTTTGCGTGCTATAATTAGTTATTTTAATGTTCAATTACTAAAATTGCAATAGATCAAATATGTTAGAAATGAGTTTTTTGCGTGGTATAATTAGTATGCTTGCCCGCGCATTGCGTTAGGGTTTTTTCTATGTAGAAAACTAATTGATTTTTTACATGCTATAATTAGTTGTTTAAATATTTAATTAGCAATAATATAATAGATAAAATATGTAACAAATTAATTTTTTCCCCGCCTAAAAGGAATAGTATAATCGAAAGGGGAAGTGGTTCGTATATTTTTTAATTGTAGATAACCTAGGTAAATTTGTCAACTTTTTTTTTAGTTTTTTTCCCAGTAATATTACATCTAACACATTAAAAATAAAAATATTGTAAATTTTTGAAGAAATAAACTTAATTTTTTTGCGTGTTATAATGACTTATTTGCCGTATAAAAGGAACAGTGTAATCGAAACGGGAAGTAACTTGCATATTTTTTAATTGTAGATAACCTAAGTAAATTTGTAAAAAAAATTTGAGTTGTTTCTTTTCCCCAGTAATATTAGATTTCAAATATTAAAAATGAAAATATTTTAAATTCGTTTTTAAGAAATAAACTTAAACAAAAGAGTTTCAAATTTAAATTCAAAGCCAAAATTTTTTTATATAAGATTTATTAATCATATTATTATATTAAATGTATTTAAGAATATTTATATTCATTTTTTTTTAAATCCCAGGTCATTTTTTTCTCTCTCTATATATTTTTAGGCGATAATATTAAATAAATATTAAATAAATATTAAAACATATAATTAGTCTCACATACTTTATAGAGTAATGGAAATAGGAAGTGGTTCGTATATTTTTTAATTGTAGATAACCTAGGTAAATTTGTCAATATTTATTTTTATGAGTTGCTTTTGTTCCTTAGTAATATTCGATCTGACACATTAAAAAAAAAATATTGTAATTTGTTTTTAAAAATAAACTTAATTTTTTTTCGTGCTATAATTATTTATTTGCCGTCTAAAAAGAACAGTTTAATCGAAACGGGAAGTGATTCACATATTTTTTAATTGTAGATAATGTAGGTAAATGTGTCAACCTTTTGTTTTTTTGAGATGTATTTTTTTTTCAGTAATATTAGATCTACAATAATAAAAATCAAAACACTGCAATTTTTTTTTGAAGAAATAAACTTAAACAAAAGAGCACAAAATTAAATTTTGAAGTCAATTTCTTTTTTTTATTTTATAATATTTATTAATCATATTATTATATTAAATGTATTTAAGAATACTGATATGAATTTTTGCCCTTCAAAAAATCCAAGGTCATTTTTCCTCTCTCTCAATATATTTTTAGGCGATAATATTCAATAAATATTCAAACATATAATTAGTTTAACATATTTTAATTTGACATAAATATACAAATATATAATTAAAAAATCAAAAAACTGCAAATTTTTTTCAAGAAATAAACTTAAAAAAAAGAGCACAAAATTAAATTTTGAAGCCAATTTGTTTTTTATTTTATAAGATTTATTCATCATATTATTATATTAAATGTATTTTAGAATACTGATATGAATTTTTGTCCTTCAAAAAATCCTAGGTCATTTTTCCTCTCTCTCTCTCTATATTTTTAGGTGATAATATTCAATAAATATTCAAACATATAATTAGTTTAACATACTCTAATTTGACATAAATATACAAATATAGAATTAAATTTGACATACTTTCAATAACAAATTTAATTTAAAGGACAATCCTAGGTCATTTCTCTCTCTCTCTCTCTCTCTCTCTCTCTCTCTATATTCTTAGACGATAACATTCAATAAATATTAAAAAATATAATTGGTTTAACATATTTTAATTTGACATAAATATAAAAATATATAATTAATTTGACATATTTTAAATTTAAAGGATAAAATTGAAGTAAATCAAAAAAATGAAATTAAATAATTTAAAACAAAACCTGGAATTAAAAGATTTGGGACCGAAATGAAATTGAAATCCATAATTAACTTGCATAGAAGGATAAAATTGAAAGAAATCAAACTGTGATACCAAAAATATTAAGGATTTATAATAAATTTACATGGAAGGATGAAATTGAAATCAATCAAAACTTTGATACCAAAAATATTTACAATTCCAGCCCAACCCGCAAAATTAAAAGCATGAGGACCGAATTGAAACTTCAATTTATAATCAATTTCAATTGAAAGAAATTGAAAGAAATCATTTATATAATAGCAATAAGGGTCAGAAAAACAAATTATAACGTTCAGGGATTGATATGCAATTTGACAAAAAACAGCTTAGCTGACGTCATCTGGCGCAGGCAGGAGAGAGAAATTGGGGGGAAATTCAAACGACCATTGACACGTGTATGGACACCGTCGTCACACACGCGCCACACCAGGTGGAAGAGAATATGCCGGAAAATCATTCTCGACGCCGGGTGGTCATTTTTGGACGCCGTATGAAGCCGCACGCGCCGCCTGAATCACGCGTGAGCGTGGAAACGAACGGAGCGTCTGACGACGCACCAACAATAATCCGACGAAAGAAATAATAAAATAGTGGCTAATTAACGTGAAGCCCCTCCCACACAGGCGTGTTTTTTGTCCTTTTCGAGGGACAAAATCGTTAATGCACTGTTCAATGAAATATAAAAAAATTAAAAAACCGGTCAGACGAACCGGGCTGGACCGGACCGGAAATGGGCAATTACCGCGGAGCACCTGAAACCGGCGGTGTTTTTTGTCTTTTTCGAGGGGCTTTTTCGTTAATACACTTTTCAAAAAGCAAAAAAAAAAAAGTAGAGGTGCACCCGCGATATGCAAATATAGATATGGCAAGTGATAATTAGTGTTTCTGATATAATGATTTTATTGCAGTAGCTGTTCAATAAAGAATGAGAAATGGTTTGTAGTCCTGATCTGCATATTCAGCATTAATCGGAACCATCCAGTTTTCTTGCTATTCGGCCGCTGATCAGCTGCAACATCACCACTCTTTCAGGCTAACAACATGAACAAGTGCTAAGTCATTAATACTTTGTTTAAAACAAACAATTGCACCTAGCAAAAGTGTTTTTAGGGTTTCTCAAGCTATATGATTTTAAATTCGGCTCAGATGGATGGAAGGCAATTAATGGACAGAGAAGATTCTCTCTATACAAGCAACTCTTTATTTACAAATTAAAAATATTGTTTTTTTTTGGAAATGCCTTTTAGACTTGAACTTTTTAGAGATGAATTATTGATTGAATAATGCCAACGACTTGGAAGTCTTTGATGCCAAGGTCACTATAGATGACCTTTCAAAGGTCTTCTCCATGGTCCCATTTCCAATTGGTCCACTACGAACTAATTTAGATATTTATGTGCTGATGTGCCGAACCTTGCAATTATATGACTTAATTATTATTATTATTATTATATATATATATATATATATATATATATATATATATATATATATATATAAGTTTATTTTCTCGGAAAGTGCCTTTTAAACTTGGAATTTTTAGAGATGAATTATTGATTGAATAACGCCAACGACTTCGAAGTCTTTGATGCCAAGGCCACCACCACAGAGCACAGAATACCTTTCAAAGGTCATCTCCATGGTCCCATCTCCGATTGGTCACTCTATTTGTTGCCTCATTAGAAGAAGATGTGTCCATGAATGACTTGTATATCTCGTTAATATTCCAGTTTTCATGCTGGACTGGGCATCCCATTTTAAAAATTGACTTTTTTTTATTTTTTGTTATATATATATATATATATATATATATATATATATATATATATATATATATTCCACTTTTCATGCTGGAGTGGGCATCCCATTTTAAAAATTGACGTTTTTTTTTATTTTTTGTTTAATTCTGTATAATTCTTTATCTACCTCTTTATGCTTAATATAAGAGAAAAAAATTATAATAATTAGTCAACTCAAAGCATGGTTGATGCATGTGAAAACTATAATGACATTAACAATATAGAAAACACAACAAAACTTTGCTGGTGTTTGGAAATCACTCTAAAAGTGCTTTTTAAAAAACAATAAATTTTTATTTTGTTTTAAATGAAATTGTTGTTAGTGTTTTTAGATCATTTTAATGTGATGATGTCAAAAATAATTTTTAAAAAATAAAAATATATTATTTAATTCATTTCTAAGTGAAAAACACTTTGAAAAGTAACTGCAACCATATTCTCAAACATCCTTTTAATGAGTATACATGTGAATATTAAAATTCATAATTTATTTATCTAAAAATAAAACTAATGAAGTATTTCCTCTTAGATGTTTATAAGACCTATAAATTAGAATTGAAGGTCTAAATTGAAAACAAATAAAATCTTCATAAAGGAGAAAAGGATAAAAAGTCAAAACCAAAACTAAAAAGATTGACACATAAATATAAACAAAAAATAGGGATTGCCTTAAAAGGAGTGAAGCAATTAAGGAATTAAAATCAAATTAGAAGATTAGAAGATTAGGGTTGAAATGAAAAACAAAACATATGACCAATTAATTGAAAGATGAAATTGAAACAAATCAAAATTTTTATAAAAGAAATCAAGATGAATCACAAATTTAAAGACTAAGGACTGAAATGTACAAAGTATAAACAAAGTGGATAGTATGATTTTTTTTTATTATCTCTATTTTGTAGTTTATTGTTTTTTATAAATATATTTAAATGAAAACATTTCTATCTTGTAAGCTATGATTCATGGATGCGAGTAAAACTCGATGGTTGGTTTATAGATAGTTTAGCTCAACACTTTGTGGTATGTTTGTTTTCAACCATACATGAGTGGTCCATATACTCCTTATTACCCCACGACCCCGGCAACGACCAACCTTAGAGATCATGTACCGAGTAAATGTGGGTGGGAGGGAGATCACACCGCCTGAAGACAGTACTGGCATATTTCGAAGGTGGTCAGAAGATACAAATTACTTGACGGATGCTCGACCAAGAGTTTTTCAATTTAATGCCACTATTCAACTTCAGTATGGGGCAAGATGGTAATTTAAATGCAGAATACAACATGACTTGGGAATTTCCGGTGCTCTCCACATTCACCTATCTGGTTAGGCTTCATTTCTGTCAGATTGATATTACTGGAAAAAGGCGATCTAGTCTTTAAAATATATATCGCTAATCAAACTGCAGAACCTCACGCAGATATTATTGATTGGGCTGGTGGAAATGGGGTTCCCGTATACAAAGATTACCTAGTAATGATGGATGCCAGAGGAAACGAGGAGGTACAAAATTTGTCGATTGCATTGCACCCTATTGAGTCTAATAATGCCTTTGATGCAATGTTGAATGGAGTTGAAATCTTCAAATTGAGCAGATCAGACAATCTTTCCGGAACAAATCCTGGCGCATATCAGGATAGCCCCACTAGCACTCCTCCTCCTAGCGCGACATCATCAAAGCCAAAACTGGTAGTTGATTATATTTTAGGACTGCAATTTCATTTCATTGTAATTCTTTTTTGTTACTGTTTTTCCTAGTCTTCAGCTTGTCCTGGTCTGTAGGGAGTTGTTAGTTTGTTGCAACCTATTCAAGTTCATGGCTTAATTAACAATATGACACCATGATTCTTTTCTGGTCTATATAATGTAAGCCTGCTTTTCAATAAAAGTATCAAATAATACATTCCGCAATTGCTCAAATTGACATTGCTGTTCTTTCTCTTCTACATTACTCTTCACTTAAAAACTACAAAAACACAGTCGAAGAAGAACAGTCACCATTTTTGGCGCTGCTGTTTCGGGCATTGTTGTCGTCTCTATCCTCTTTTTCTTGATTTTCAGAAGAAGAGTCCTAAAATTCAAGGAGTGGGTTTCTGGTGATGGAACTTCAAAGTTAAGCCCTTCTTTTTCCTCTTTAGCGAAGTCGCTTTATAGAGTCATATGGATGATATTTCAAATTAACACATTCTTTTCTGAGAGCCCTTTGATTCTCTCTACCTTAACCTTACTTTCTCTTTGATGATGGGATGTTAAAATGAGAATGAAGTCGGATGTGTAATCTGGAGACCATTACCATATATATAGATAACAAGGTACCTTTTGATATTCATGCGTTTTGGCATTCTCATCCTTTTGATTCTCTCTACCTTAACCTTACTTTCTCTTTGATGATGAGATGTCAAAATGAGAATGAAGTCGGATGTGTAATCTGGGGACCATGACCATATATATAGATAAAAGGTACCTTTTGGTATTCATACGTTTGGCATTCCCATCATTTGGTATCCCTAACTTTTTATATTTCTATTTTAACCCGTCATTGAAATAGAAATAACCTTTTAATCTCTACAAATTAAAGGTCTACATCCTATTAGATACACCAAAAACCCAATTGCCTAAAATACCTAGCATATCATTTTTAATTAGACTTTATTTTATTTAACAATCCACAAATACATAATTATTCTCATATAAGCATAATGTTGGATTAATGATCCAACATGCTAGTAAATAAAGTTCAATTTATGCAAGTAGACTTAAGTAGGAACCAAATTACTTGTGATCAAGCAATCCTCAAGTTATATATGAAACATAAAAGACACAAAAACACACACAAAACATGTATGGTGGGTCTTAATACAAACCCCAATACAAAGAGATAATGATGAAACAAAGAAATAGGGATGCAACATATACACAAAGATAGTGATGGAGCAAAAAGGAAAAGAAAAATATTATGGAACACAAAGTGAGACAAGTAGGAAAAGAAATAGAAATATAGTTATTGAAATCATTTTTAGGTAGAGAAGAGAAGAAAAAACTAACACCATGATCTCAAGAAAGAAGCGCTTGAATGATCACCAGGTAAAGGAGGCATAACCCAACTTTAGGATTGTGTAAATGATGAAAACCAGTTATAACCGACACATTGGCAAAGTTTTTGTCCAATGTTTTATTCATATGTGAACTCAAATTTACAAACAAACTTAACCTTAAATAAATTAATCAGATTTAAATGCAACACTTATAACAAAATTAACTTTATAATATAATTTGATTGTCTTAAAACAAACATTAAACAAAAACTTCCAAAATTTTAGAGCATTAACATATATATATATATATATATATATATATATATATATAAACATTAGCTTACAACTTATTTCTTTTAATTCTCTTTCCTTGTCCTTATTCTCCCTTCTTACCCATCTTCCTATTCTCTCTTAAAATCAAATCTTTTTTTTCTATTTATATTTATCTAGTTTTATCCAATTACCACCATACCCCTCATCATTCATACCTAATTCTAAACCTCTAGGGTATTGTTGCCTTTTCCTATATTTTTTTAAACATCACAATCTTCTAACCATATAATTTTTTGGTCCTAAAAACTTAATGGAAATGATTGAATTCATACTGAGATTACAGAAAAGAAGAGGAATTGCACCTAAGAAGTCATATTATCTAACAATTCAACTAGATGAACTTCTAGCACATGAGATAAATCCAACATATATTTTCATAACATAGAAACACAAAATACAAGATGTATAGATGACAAGTTTGGTGGGAGTGCCAACTTATAAGAAATTATCCCAACTCTCTCTACAATCTCATATGACCTAACAAATCAAGGACTTAACTTGTCTTTGCTTTCAAACCTGAATATATTTTTAGTCAGTGAAACCTTTAAAAACACACAATCACCCACTAAAAACTCCAAGCCATGCCTCTTTATATCTGCGTAACTCTTTAGTCCACTTTAAGATGTCTAAAGCTTATTTTTAATCATCTTTATCTTCTATAAGGTAATCTGAATTAGCTCTACTCCTATTAGCCTTTTCTTACTAACCTCAAACCAACAAACCAATAATCTACACCTCCAATCATACAAAGCCTCATAATTATTGTTGTAAGCAAATTCCACTAATTATAGGAACTTACTCCAACTAACTTCAAAACCCATAACATAAGCTCTTAACATATCCTCTAAGATCTAAATAGTCCAACTAGATTGATCATTAATTTGAGGGTAAAAAGTTGTACTTAATTGCACTTTAATACTCATTGCTTCTTAAAACTTCACCCAAAACCGCAATGTGAACAGTAGACCTCTATTTGAAACTATCGAGATTAACACTCCCTACAATTGTACAACTTCACTAATAAACAATTTTTGCCAACTTCATATACCCATAAGTAATCTTAACTGTTATAAAATGGGTTGATTTTGTCAATCTATCGATAATCACCCATAACCCTTTTGACTCCTAGGCAATCTTGTCATAAAGTCCATTGTGATCTTTTCCCATTTCTATTATAGAATCAACAATGGTTGTAGCAATCCTGGAGTTTTCTGGTTTTCACCTTTTACCCTCTAACAGTTCAAACACCTAAAAACAAAGTTTGTTATATTAGCCTTTATTTTATTCCAACAATAACACACTTTAAGATCTTTATACATCTTTGTGAAATTCGAAAGTATTGTGTAAATTGTTTAATGTGTCTATGTCTTCAATTCTCTCTTTAGCTCATTTTCATTAGGTATTAAAAGCCTATTTCTATATGTCAACACATCATCATCACCAATCACAAAACTTGTAGCTTTACCCTACTAACTTCATTTATGATCCTAAGTAGCGTGTCATCTATATTATAAGTTGCTTCTACTCTCTTAAACAAGTTTGACTTAACATGAAAGTAAGTAAACATTTTTAGCTTCACTAAGGTTAAATATGACCCATTCATATTTCTTCTGAGTTTTTTATTCTGAGGTTAAATATGACCCGTTATACGGCGGATCCGTTAAGGAACCAATTTTAAGAAGAGATAAATATTCAAAATATAAATTGATGTGTCGTTTCCAGGATCAGTTCTGATTTCTATAGGTGGATGTTGATTTGCGACCAAGGTTTGCTTTATTAATAAATTTCAGTTTTATATAATTTTCGCTTAGTTTGCTTTAGCCTAGCCTAGACAACTTTCAACCCCCCCCCCCCCCCCCCCAAATTGCATAACATATAGCACGAAAATCTGAACTAAATCGTTCTCGTGGGATCGACCCCTTGCTTGCCTATACTATATAGTTTGATTTGTTTTAAGCTAGGGTAATTAATTTGTGCGACCACAATATCGCAACATCGAACACCCCCCATTGTTCCTTCTTTTTTTGTTAGCTCCCAAGAGTCAAAGAATAGTTTTACTATGCAATTTAAAACGAAAACTACTAGAAAATCTCAAACAATATGAAAATACCAAACATGTCCCCTGTAAATGTCTAAAATACCCTCGATACCGAGGGTTAAAGTTTTCAGCCCGAGAGGTAAAATAGTAATTTTAATGTCGAAATCCATAGTAATATGTGTCTAGGTATACAGTCTATTTCTCTCATTAATTTTACTAGTTATTTGACCACAATATATCATAGGTAAGAAAATATTATAAAAAAATATTTAACTTGTAATAATGAAATAGAAGGATATGATTCTATGTTTGCATTTTAGTTCTCATCTTTTATAGCTTTACAATTAAAATAAAATAATTATTTACAAATAATTACGTTGAAGAAAAATATCATGGAGAAAAAAATTAATATTAATGTATTCTTTACACTAACGTTTAACGAATTATTGTTTGCTTTACCGAGTATTGATTTTCTTTTCGTTAATAAATTAGGCCAACTTCTTTTACGTAAACAAATTTAGATATTTATGTGTTGATGTGCCGAACCTTACAATTATATTATATTATATATATATATATATATATATATATATATATATATATATATATATATATATATATTCCAGTTAATATTCCAGTTTTCATGCTGGAGTGGGCATCCCATTTTAAAAATTGACCTTTTTTTATTTTTTGTTTAATTCTGTATAATTTTTTATCTACCTCTTTATGCTTAATATAAAAGAAAAAAAATTATAATAATTAGTCAACTCAAAGCATGGTTGATGCATGTGAAAACTATAATGACATTAACAATATAAAAAACACTACAAAACTTAGCATGTGTGTGGAAATCACTCCAAAAGTGCTTTTGGAAAAACAATAAATTTTTATTTTGTTTTAAATGAAATTATTGTTAGTGTTTTTAGATCATTTTGATGTGATGATGTCAACAATAATTTTTCAAAAATAAAAATATTATTTTAATACATTTCTAAGTGAACATTTTGATAAAAAAAATCAGAACCAAAACTAAGAAGATTAACACATAAATATGAACAAAAAAATAGGGATTGCTTTAGAAGGACTGAAACAATTAAAGGAAATAAAATCAAATTAAAAGAATTAAAAGAATAATGGTTTAAATGAAAAACAAAACATATGACCAATTAATTGAAGGATGAAATTGAAATAAATCAAAATTTTTATAAAAGAAATCAAGACGAATCAGAAATTTAAAGACTAAGAATTGAAATGTACAAAGTATAAACAAAGTGGATAATAAGAATTTTTTATTATATCCATTTTTTAGTTTATTGTTTTTTATAAATATATTTAAATGAAAACATTTCTATCTTGTAGGCTATGATGCATGGATGCGAGACAAACTCAATAGATTTCTTTATTGAGATGTACGTGTGCCATGATGACCACTAAAAAAAATGTAGATATGTATGTTTGTTTTCAACCATATATAGGTGGTTTATAGATAATTTAACTCAACACTTTGTTATATGTTTGTTTTCAACCATATTTGGGTGGTCCATATCCTCTTTATTACCCCACGACCCCGGCAACGACCAGCCTCCTCCTACTCTTATAATATGGTTGGGTCTGTGGTTGTGAGTTTCTATGTATGCATGTGAAACTACCATTTAGTATATAAATAAAAAAAATAAGAACCAAATAATGGATTTTTAAATTGAAATGGAAAAGTCAATGAATATTGTTCAACATAGAAACATGATACACGTCCGGTTGAAACAAATTAAAACACTAGCATCCATGTATAGCATCTGAGATTATAAGCAAATTTGTTGTGAGATGTTCCCGTGCTGGTTATGGCGGGGAAAAGAAAATAAGAATCATATAATGGATTTTAAATTGAAAAGGAAAAGTCAATGAATATTCTTCAACAATAATTTTGATGTGTATTCAGATTTAAATGAAATTATTATTAGTGTTTTCAAATCATTTTTATGTGATAATGTCAAAAATATTTTTTTAAAAATAAAAAATATATTATTTTAATATTTTTTAAGTAAATAGAACTTTGAAAAGTAACTGCAACAATATTCTCAAACATCCTCTTAATGAGCATTCATGTGAATATTAAATTTGTAATTTATTTATCTAAAAATAAAACTAATGAAGTATCTGAAATTCTTCTCTTGTATTTTTTTCTAAAAGTTTTTTTTTATTTCATAGATCCCATGAAAAAAAGTGGGAAAAATAAATTTTATTTTACAAATTCGAAAATTAAAAATAAATAAAAATAATTTATGAAAAAAATAAATATAATTCCTGATTTTCCTTATATAATTAGGAAACAAAAAAATTAAAAAAAAAAAAAGAATCAGTCAACTCAAATTACTTTAAAGTAACTTCTCTCTGCATAGAATTAAACGCAGCTTCTCCTCTTGATTTCTTCACCTCTCCTTCTCCGGCCAAAAACAAAATGAGTAGCAGCAGCTACAAATATCTGTACCTCACCTTCTTGTTTCTCCATCTCACCATCCTTGTAACCGGGGATTCACCGCAAACTTACCTTCCTCTCGATAACATAGCGCTCGATTGTGGTTCATCCTCCGAGAGGTCTGTAAACGATAGAAACTGGACTGCAGACATCAGCTCAAAAGTGGCCCTTCAAGATCAAGACAGCGGCTCAAAAGAATCCACTGCAAATCAAGCCTCCACTGACCATGTACCATATGATACTGCACGAGTCTCTCGCTCCGAATTCACCTACACATTTCCCGTCAAAACAGCAGGACCTAAGTTTGTTCGCCTTCATTTTTATCCGGGTTCCTACCCTGGATTCAACAGGTCGAAGGCATCTTTTTCTGTCACAACCGGTCGCTATACCTTTCTTAGCAACTTCAGTGGCGTCCATTACACTGACCCTCTTGGTGCCAGAGGTTACGCCAGAGAGTTCATTCTAAATGTCGAAGATGAGATGAAAAATCTGAGCATAACGTTCACGCCGAGTCCCCATGTTGCCGATGCATATGCTTTCATCAACGGGATTGAAATCGTATCCATGCCCACCAATCTTTATTACACTGCAGGAGGTGACAAAGGGCTGTATGATGTTGGATAGGACGGTCAATATTCTCCCCTTCAAAAAGAAACTGCTTTGGAGATGATGTACCGAGTAAATGTGGGTGGGGGGGAGATCACACCGCCCACAGACACTACTGGCATGTTTCGAAGGTGGTTATCCGATATAGATTACTTGACGGATGCTCGACCAAGCGCTTATCAATTTAATGGCACTATTCAACTTCAGTATAATAACCACACTCGCTATGCTGCACCTGAAGACCTCTATCGAACTGCTAGGAGCATGGGGCCCGATGGTACTGTAAATGAGAAATACAATATGACTTGGGAATTTCCGGTCCACTCCTCGTTCACCTATCTTGTTAGGCTTCATTTCTGTCAGATTATACCGAGTATATTGCGGAAAGGTGACCAAGCCTTTGAAATATATATCGCTAATAAAACTGCAGAACGTTACGCAGATATTATTGATTGGGCTGGTGGAAATGGGGTTCCCATATACAAAGATTACGATGTGATGATGCACGCCAGAGGAATCGAGGAGTTACAGAATTTGTCGATTGCATTGCACCCTAGTCCACAGACATTTCAATTCTCTGATGCAATGTTGAATGGAGTTGAAATCTTCAAATTGAGCAATTCAGACAATCTTTCCGGACCAAATCCTGGCGCATATCAGGATAGCCCCACTACCGCGACATCATCAAAGCCAAAACTGGTAGTTGATTATATTTTAGGGCTGCAATTTCATTTCATTGTAATTCTTTTTTGTTACTGTTTTTCCTAGTCGTCGGCTTGTCCTGGTCTGTAGGGAGTTGTTAGTTTGTTGCAACTTATTCAAGTTCATGGTTTAACAATCTGACACCATGATTCTTTTCTGGTCTATATATTGTAAGCCTGTTTTTCAATAAAAGTATCAAATAATACATTCCGCAATTGCTCATATTGGCATTGCCGTTCTTTCTCTTCTACATTACTCTTCACTTAAAAACTACAAAAACACAGTCGATGTGTTGAGAATAGGAATATTTCAGTGTATAAAATAGGAATTATAGAAACATGCTTTATGTATTTTAGTTATTGTTATTCTCTGCTGCAAGGTCAGTAACTGATTCCTGACATGTAGGAATCAGTTACAACCTCTTGCTTGGCCTTTGTGTATAAATACACTGCCCATCATCAATGAAGAATTAATTCAGCCAAATCAATCTTTTCTACCTAAGGTTTTTCATGGTATCAGAGCAGGTTATCATCACTGCCAATTAGTTTTTTTTTCTCACTGAAATCATCACAACATCTCACGTTTTGTTCCACTGAAATCATCAATCTAGCAGCACCATTTTCTGCTCTTTTCATCATCTCGTTCTCATCACAATATCCTTATCCAGCAGTCATCTTTTCTGCTATTTTCATCAAAAACCAATCCTCTCATACTCATCAAAAATGGCCAATACAGAATCATCATCCAATCTGGAGACTAATCTAGATCATTCAAAGGAAAGTTTCCAAACCCATTTTTCACACACCATTCAGATCACCCAGGTTTGGTTTTAATTTCCAAACCATTAAATGGGGATAACTATTCCACTTGGAAGAGGGCCATGACCCTAGCTTTGAATTCCAAAAACAAGCTAAATTTTGTCAATGGTTCGATACAAATCCCTTCAGCAGAAATTGATCCGGAGGGGTATGCAGCCTGGTCTAGATGCAATGATATGGTCCATTCTTGGATCATCAACACTCTGAATCCAGAGATTTCAGATAGTGTAATCTACTATTCTACAGCTCATGAAGTGTGGGAAGACCTTCATGAACATTTTTCTCAAAGCAACGCACCAAGGATTTTTGAAATCCAGCGTGATATTGCTTGTTTCAAGCAGGAGCAGCTTTCGGTTTCAGTGTATTACACCAAATTAAAGGGACTGTGGGACGAACTAGCTTCCTACAGTGATTCTCTACATGCAGCACAACATGATCAACAAAAGCTTATGCAATTTTTGATGGGTCTACACGAATCTTACACTGTTGTTCGTGGACAAGTGCTGCTGATGAATCCCCTCCCTTCGATTCGGCAAGCTTATTCCCTTGTTACCCAGGAAGAAAAGCAACGCCTTCTAAGCTCAACGCACACCATCAGCAACTCCATTAACAGTGCTGCCATGGCTGTTCAAGGAAGAAATAACAGACCCATTGACAGAGGAGAACGAACCCACCACCCTGTTCGTTCTCAAGGACGATTTGAGCAAGACAGGGATAATTTTGGTGGTGGTCGACGGTTTGACAACAACAATGACCGAAGGAATTTTGGACCAAGACGGGGACGCCCCCAATGTTCTCACTGTGGAGAACAAGATCATCGGGTGCAGACTTGTTACGAGCTCCATGGCTACCTAAATGGACACCCAAAGGCAAGAAATAACCAGGGGAGGCGTTTTAATGGTGGTGGTGGTGGCCAACGATACACTGCCAATCATGTGGCAGCCACTTCCTTTAAACACAATGAGAGGGTGGACGACAGGTCGGTTGGTATGGCAGCCAATTCATCTAAGCACAATGAGAGGATGGACGACAGGTCGGTTGGAATTTCTGAATTCCAATTGAAACAGCTCCTCTCTCTTCTCAATGATAAGCCCGAATCCAGTGGTGCAAAACCACCTGCAGTGACTAAACCAGGTTTGCCCAAAATTGCTTCGCGCAATTGGATTATTGATAGTGGGGCAACTGACCACATATCCTCATCACCATTTAATTTTCAGCGGCAAACTAATTATCCTTTGCCTCCTGTATTACTGCCTAGCGGGGAAACTGCGGATATTGTTACAAAGGGAACACTGCCTTTGAATTCCTGTTATTATTTGCATGACGTACTGTGTGTCCCCATATTCAAAGTTGATTTGATGTCAGTCAGCCAATTGATAAGAAATTTGAATTGCTCAATAACGTTTTTTCCTTATTGGTGTATTTTGCAGGATCTGGCTACGAGGAGGATGATTGGTTTGGGTAAACAGCGTAACGGACTCTACTACTTGGTGAAGATAGCGACAAAGAACTCTATGGTATAACCTACCCCACCATCTCACCAAACAGTCTGCAACCTCACCATCTCATCAACTGATATGTGGCATAAGCGTCTCGGCCACATCTCACCCAAGAACTTAAGTTTCCTTGCTCAGCAATTTTGAAATTTTTCAGTTCAGTCTAGTCATGTTTGTTCTATTTGTCCTTTAGCTAAACAGAGTCGTTTGTCTTTTAATTCTAGTGGGATTTCAACTATTAAACCTTTTGAATTAATACATTGTGACATTTGGGGTCGTTATCGACATCTTTCTATTTCTGGTGCATATTACTTTCTTACCATCATTGATGACTTCACACGTTTCACGTGGATTTTTTTAATGCGTCACAAGTCGGAAGCTCAATCTCTTATAAAAATTTTTTTTTGTTATGTTTTCACACAGTTTGATACTTTCATTAAAATTTTTCGAAGTGACAACGGTGGTGAATTTATTTCACTTCGTTCATTTTTCCAAGATAAAGGTGTTATTTTTCAACATTCCTGTGTTTACACGCCTCAACAAAATGGGGTTGTGGAACGCAAACATCGCCATATTTTGCAAGTTGCTCGGGCTTTAAAATTTCAGGCTCAATTACCAACTCATTTTTGGGGAGAATGTGCTTTAACTACTGTACACATTATCAATAGAATTCCTTCCACAATGCTCAATTTTAAAACTCCGTTTGAACTTTTATATTCAAAAATACCTTCTTTTTCTCACCTTCGGGTATTTGGGTGTTTAGCTTATGCTACCAATGTTCATCCATCACATAAATTCGATTTCCGTTCTATTCCTTCAATTTTTATTGGATATCCTACTGGTCAAAAAACATATAAATTATATGATTTATCAACTAAAAAATTTTTTACAAGTCGGGATGTGCATTTTCATGAAAATATTTTTCCCTTTTTATCTGCTAAAACCGACACATCATCACATTATGGCCCTATTCCTCTCCTGACCCACGGGCCATTCACCTCCAGCCCACCCACTTCCGGCCAACCTCATCACAGCCCACACAATCAAAGCCCACTTCACCCCAGCCCACCTGATACCAGCCCGCACCTTCACAGACCACCTCACCTCAGCCCACCTGATCACAGCCCCACTTACCCCAGCCCACCTGATACCAGCCCGCCCAATCACAGCCCAAATAACCCAAGCCCACCTACTGCCAGCCCACACACTTCATCTCTCCTGCTCAGCCCTCCGTCTCTTCCAACCCTCACCGACAGCACCCAGCCACCATCCCTCCCATCACCGACCACCACTACTACCCAACCTCCTCCCATATTACATACTTACACCAGTCGTCTGAAATCCTCCAACCCCGACCCTCCACCATCATGTTCCCATAACATCCCATCCTTACCCCATGACCTTCCTCGGTCACCAGAACCACCATCACCACCAGTTCAAGTTCGTCGCTCCGGCCGCCACACTGCTCCGCCAACCAAACTTAAAGATTACGTCTGCTCTACTGTTTACTCCCACCAATCATCCTCTTGGCAGCCCGGTTCCACCAAAGGTACTCGTTTTCCCATGAGCAATTTCATTTCTTACCATCGTTATACACCTGCAAACCATTTCTTTGTTGGTCAGATCAGTTCAATTTCAGAGCCCCAAACTTATTCGGAGGCTGCTCTTCATCCTGAGTGGCAGGCAGCCATGCAAACCGAGCTCCAGGCTCTGCAAAATAATGGAACTTGGACAGTTACTCAATTACCGTCGGGCAAGAAACCAATCGGCTGCAGATGGGTTTATAAGGTTAAACTCAATTCGGATGGTTCAATTGAGCGTTGCAAGGCTCGTTTGGTTGCATAGGGCTTCACCCAAATGGAAGGAGTGGATTATCACGAGACTTTTACTCCCACTGCCAAAATCATCTCAGTCCGCTGCCTTCTTGCTTTGACAGCTGCCCATGGCTGGTCCTTGCACCAAATGGATGTGCACAATGCGTTTCTTCATGGAGATTTAACTGAAGAAATTTATATGTCTGTACCACAGGGTCTTCGGCGATAGGGGGAGAACAATCTTGTTTGTCGCCTTCACAAATCCCTATACGGTTTAAAACAGGCATCTCGACAATGGTTCGCCAAATTCTCCGAAGCTATGCTTTCTGCTAGTTTTGTTCAGTCAAAAGCAGATTATTCGCTGTTTACCAGAAAGCAGGGTATGTCTTTCACCATTCTCTTAATATATGTTGATGATATTTTGATCACTGGAAATGACCCCGTGAACATTGCTGCTACTAAACAATTCCTGCATGAACATTTTCATATCAAAGATCTTGGTGATTTAAAATATTTTCTTGGAATTGAGGTGTCTACTTCAAAGAATGGAATTTTTGTTTCACAAAGAAAATATGCGTTGAAAGTTATTGAGGATGCCGGAATGACAGGTGCTGCTCCTATCAATACTCCTATGGAACAGGGTTTAAAGTTATCAGATAAAGGTCCCCTACTCAAAAATGCAAACCAGTATAGAAGATTGGTGGGTCGGTTGATTTATTTGACTGTGTCAAGACCAGATATAACATATGCCGTGCATGTTTTGAGTCGTTTTATGCATCAACCCAGGAAGCTTCACATGGAAGCAGCTCTTAGAGTTATGCGATACCTAAAAGGGGCACCCGGCCGGGGGTTATTTTTCTCTTCCAAGAATGATTTGAGGTTGAGAGCCTATTGTGACTCAGACTGGGCAGGATGTCCACTAACTAGAAGATCTACAACAGGGTACTGTGTTTTTCTTGGATCATCATTGATCTCATGGCGATCAAAGCGACAAAAAATAGTTTCGCTCTCTTCCGCTGAAGCAGAATACAGAGCAATGACGGGAGCATGTTGTGAGTTGACATGGTTGCGATGTCTTCTAAAGGACTTGGGAATTTCACACCATGAGTCTGCTTTATTGTATTGTGACAATAAGGCAGCGTTGCACATTGCAGCTAATCCGATGTTTCATGAAAGGACCAGGCATATTGAAATGGATTGCCATTACATCAGAGACAAAATCCGAGATGGCTCCATTACTACACAGTATGTAGACTCTACTCATCAACTCGCAGATATTCTGACTAAGCCACTAGGAAAAGAGTTTTTTGTTCCTATGGTTAGCAAGTTGGGAGTGCAAGATATCCACTCTCCAACTTGAGGGGGAGTGTTGAGAATAGGAATATTTCAGTGTATAAAATAGGAATTATAGAAACATGCTTTATGTATTTTAGTTATTGTTATTCTCTGCTGCAAGGTCAGTAACTGATTCCTGACATGTAGGAATCAGTTACAACCTCTTGCTTGGCCTTTGTGTATAAATACACTGCCCATCATCAATGAAGAATTAATTCAGCCAAATCAATCTTTTCTACCTAAGGTTTTTCACGATGAAGAACAGTCACCATTTTTGTCGCTGCTGTTTCGGGCATTGTTGTCGTCTCTGTCCTATTTTTCTTGATTTTCAGGAAAAGAGTCCTAAAATTCAAGGAGTGGGTTTCTGGTGATGGAACTTCAAAGTTAAGCCCTCCTTTTTCCTCTTCAATGAAGTCAAAAAAAACCCAGAGGTCATCTCCACAGTAAAATAACCATTTTATCCCTCGAAAAAGACAAAAAGTCGTTGCTGTCGAACCACGTGGATTTCATATTTTTGTAAAATAGGTAAATACTAATATACCCCCTACTAAGACAAAAAACAATTCTGGCCGTGAGAGGCGCAACTATAATTTCTCATTTTTTAAAAATGACTAAATACCAATATGCCCCCAATAAAACAAAATTGAAGATTTGGATGTAGGGGTGTTCCGGTAAATGACCATATTTTTTTTATTATTATCTGCCGAATATTATTCACGCATAGGTCGCACGCGGTTGACGGTATTCGACGTTACACCTGCTTCAGGAGGCGTGTGCAGTCGTTGACGGTTTCGGAAAATGCCCATCCGACATCCCCACGGATGTGCCGCCATGTCGTGATCCAAGGTGGTCGGTTTAGTGATGGTGGTCGATTGAAAGTTATTTTCTCATTTTCTCTCTCCTGCATGATAAAGTACAAGGTAAGCCCCTGGTTTTATGGTGTTTTCATTTCAGTCCCTGAATATTTAATTGTTTTGCATGTTCCTTATTTTGGCTGTATAATTTTTTATTTGTTTCAATTTGATCCTTCGATTGAAATTAATTGTATATTTAGGTTTCAATTCGGTCTTTATTCTTTTAATTTTTTGGATTGGTTTTGAAATCCCTTAATATAATCAGTACAAAGGTTTTGATTTTTTCAATTGTCCTTTAATTGAAATTGATAATATATTTGGTTTTCATTTTGACCCTTATACTTTTAATTTTAATTCCTTTTTTTTATATTTCTGAAAGAGTCCCTCTTTTTGTCCATATTTATATATGTACTCTTAATTTTAATTTTATTTTTATTTTTTTCTATATTCTTATTTATTGAGGTGGTATTTTTTTGAAAGATTTAGTTTGTAGATTTTAGTTTGTGTTTGTGATAATTTGGAAATTGATATTTCAGTTTTTTTTTCTCTTTGTTCTTTCTTTTAGTTTTTTTATTAGTTTTTTTATTTTTATTTTC
Source organism: Salix caprea (assembly GCA_964035475.1). Lineage (NCBI taxonomy): Eukaryota > Viridiplantae > Streptophyta > Magnoliopsida > Malpighiales > Salicaceae > Salix > Salix caprea. The sequence goes on along the minus strand of OZ037748.1, from coordinate 6,724,709 downwards.
AAGTCAAGTGATTTTTTCTCAACTAATAATTTTTATTTTTGTATTATCATTTTTTTTATTTGCTCTTTTGTTAAAGTTTTTAGGCTTTTTTTAGTCTTTGATTTTTTTTTCATTATTAAAGCAATAATAATAATAATAATAATAATAATAATAATAGTTTTAGTTTTTGTTCTTACTTACTCTTTTGTTAGTTTTTTTTTGTCAGGGTAATTTTATATTTTTTATTGTTTTGGCAGTAATAATAGTGATAATTTTAGATGTTAAGATTTCGATGTAACTGTTGTTATAATAGGTGTGTTGATCTATTTTATTATATCAAACTTTGCATGTATATATCTATTATATTTTATTTTGAACTAGCAAATCTTGTTAATTGTTTTAATCTCAATAGTTATAAAAATTATTTACTCAGCCCGCAACGTAGTGCGGACAATTTAACTAGTACAATAGCTAAAAGAGGTCAGGGTTTTCAACATTAATGAACAATGATTTTCACTATTCATCTAGATTCAGAAGCACTATGAATTTTACTGATTTTTCACTAGTCAAATCCGATTTTACTAGTTTTCGAGTTTAGTTCGATTTAGCACATAAATACATGTTAACTCGTAAAATAAAATTTTAAAAATCAACTCATGATTTTGATAACCTTGTTGGTGACATTGATGTTTTATTACTAATATTCAACCAACACTAAGAGCTGGCTATTCAAGGTTGTCCTTATTATTTAGAATCTGCCATAAAATATGCATGTTTTGTCCATTCAAAGTTTTTTAACATTTAAAATCAACAATACTTTTGGACTTTTAAGTTTATAATACATAGGGCTCGGTGTTTGTATCCAAAGTTAACGATAGCATTATTAACATTCATAATCATCAATATATGGCCGATTGTTTTACTTAAAATATATTTTTGATTGAATAAAATATATTCTTATAGTTAGAGAGAGAAACAGTTTTATGGATAGACTTTTTACATCACACATTTATTTCATATAACTTATTAAATAAAAAAACAATTCCTTAAATTAACCAGAACAAATGTAAGATTAATATTTATTAAACTATTTAACAGCTCCTTGTCTTATTTATTTGCCACATCATACAATTACATGATTCAACAGGTAATAATAATATTATAGTGGTCGTAAGGGAACTAATAAACTCCGAACACGCATGGGCGTGGAATAACTGCTAGTAGAGAGACCCCGATCAGGCCCTGTCACGGAAGCAGGGGTCAACGCGATTGTACAGCCTGCACCGAATATTGTTTTTTTGCTCCAAGCCGTATCGTATACTATCGCGGAGTTTAAACAGTATTTTGGAAGGATCCAAACCTTGGTTGCCGGCAGCGGCAGCGGCAGCGGAAGCACTGAGAATCCTGTTAATTTCAGAATCCATCATGAACTCCGAATCTACGTTGGAATGATCAGCTATGGAGTACAAGGGGAGGTCACCGTCCATTTCCGGCAGTGAAATGCTAGCACGGCAACGTTTTGTGTTGAGCAGCAGCAGCAGCATCAGCAACAACGACGACGACAATGTTAGGGCTGACAAGGAAAGACTCCTCATAGTATCTCCTCTTATGTTGCGCTAGCTGGCTCTTTTAAGGTTGTAGATCAAAGCGAGCAGCTACCTCTGTATATAAGGGATAGGGTGGCAGCGATAGACGGCGTTGAGGGTGATAAGATGAGCCACGTGGCAATGATGGACTGGTTAGCTCATGTTTTCCTTGAAAAATCAACTGGACCCCTCCTTATATGTAATGTGTTTCAATGTCCGTGCATGGCCTAATGTATTTTACATGGGATATAAGTACTATTGCGTTTGCCTTTGCTATTATTTCTTGAATTTCTGTTTTTTACCAAAATAAAAAAATTGAAAGATTTCTATGTTAGGACTAGATTTCATAACATATAGAAATATTCATGTTGAATAATCAAGAACGCATAAACAATAAAATAAAAACGTACCTGAATCCATATCTGAAAGTCGCTCTATATAGTCATACGGATGGCCTTCCAAATTAACACATTCTTATCTGAGAGCCCTTTGATTCTCTCTAACTTAACCTTAATTTCTCTTTGATGATGGGATATCAAAATGAGAATGAAGTCGGATGTGTAATCTGGGGACCATGATCATATATATAGATAAAAGGTACCTTTTGATATTCATGCGTTTTGGCATTCCCATCCTTTGATATCCCTATCTTTTTGCATTCCTATTTTAGCCCGTCACTGAAATAGAAATAACCCTTTAATCTCTACACATTAAAGGTCTACATCCTATTAGATACACCAAAAACCCAATTGTCTAAAATACCTAGCAGATCATTTTTAATTAGATTTCATTTTATTTGACCGTCCATAAACACATAATTATTCTCATATAAGCCCAACGTTGAATTAATGATCCAACATGCTAGTAAATAAAGTTCAATATATGCAAGTAGACTCAAGTCGGAACCAAATTACTTGTGATCAAGCAATCCTCAAGTTATATATGAAACATAAGAGACACAAAAACACACACACATGCATGGTGGATCTTAATACAAACCCCAATACAAAGAGATAATGATGAAACAAAGAAATAGGGATGCAACATATACACAAAGATAGTGATGTAGCAAAATGGAAAAGGAAAATATTATGAAACACAAAGAGAGACAAATACAAAAAAAAAATAGAAAGATAGTTATTGAAATCTTTTTTAGGTAGAGAGGAGAAGAAAAAACTAACACCACGATCTCAAGAAAGAAGCGCTTGAATGATCACCAAGTAAAGGAGGCATAACCCAACTTTAGGATTGTGTAAATGATGAAAACCATTAGTGTTGCGCACCACTCTAAGGAAGAAAATCTATCATGCCCGATTCTTCTTGGATTTATAACCGGAACATTGGCAAGATTTTTGTCCAATGTTTTATTCATATGTGAGCTCAAATTTACAAACAAACTTAACCTTAAATAAATTAATTAGATTTCAATGCAACACTTATAACAAAATTAACTTTATAATACAATTTGATTGTCTTAATACAAACATTAAACAAAAACTTCCAAAATTTTAGAGCATTAACATATTTATATATATATATATATATATATATATATATATATATATATATATATATATATATATATATAAACATTATCTTACAACTTATTTCTTTTAATTCTCTTTCCTTGTCCTTCTTCTCCCTTCTTTCCCATCTTCTTATTCTCTCTCAAATTCAAATCTTGTTTTCTATTTATATTTATCTAGTTTTATCCAATTACCACCATACCCCTCATCATTCATACCTAATTCTAAACCTCTAGGGTATTGTTGCCTTTTTCTATATTTTTTTAAACATCACAATCTTCTAACTATATAATTTTTTTTGTCTCAAAAACTTAATGGAAATGATTGAATACATACCAAGATTACAGAAAAGATGATGATACTCCTTGCATATCTTGTCCTCGAGCTCCCATATCACTTCTTCATACGAATGATCTTTTTATTTCACCTTCACTAAAGTTATCTCCTTTGACTTTGACTTCTTTACTTGTCAATTCATTATAGCTTTCACTTGCACCTAATAAGTCATATTATCTAACAATTCAACTACATGAACTTCTAGCACATAAGATAAATCCAACATATATTTTCGTAGCATAGAAACACGAAATAGAAGATGTATAGATGACAAGTTTTGTGGGAGTGCCCAGTTATAACAAATTATCCCAACTCTCTCTACAATCTCATATGACCTAACAAATCAAGGACTTAACTTGTCTTTGTTTCCAAACTCGAATACATTTTTAGTCAATGAAACCCTTAAGAACACACAATCACCCATTAAAAACTCTAAGCCATGCATCTTTATATATGCATAACTCTTTAGTCCACTTTAAGTTGTCTAAAGCTTATTTTTAATCATCTTTATCTTCTATACGGTAATCTGAATTAGCTCTACTCCTATTAGCCTTTTCTTACTAACCTCAAACCAACAAACCAATAATCTACACCTCCAATCATACAAAGCCTCATAATTATTGTTGTAAGCAAATTCCACTGATGATAGGAACTTACTCCAACTAACTTCAAAACCCATAACATAAGCTCTTAACATATCCTCTAAGATCTAAATAGTCCTACTAGATTGATCATTAATTTGAGGATAAAAAGTTGTACTTAACTGCACTTTAATGCTCATTGCTTCTTAAAACTTCACCCAAAACCACAATGTGAACAGTGGACCTTTATCTGAAACTATCGAGATTAACACTCCTTATAATTGTACAACCTCACTAATAAACAATTTTGCCAACTTCATATACCCATAAGTAATCTTAAGTGGTATAAAATGGGTTGATTTTGCCAATCTATTGACAATCACCTATAACCTTTTTGACAACTAGACAATGTTGTCATAGAGTCCATTGTGATCTTTTCCCACTTTTCTATTATAGAATCAACAATGGTTGTAGCAATCTTGGAGGTTTCTAGTTTTCACCTTTTACCCTCTAACAGGTCAAACACCTAGAAACAAAGTTTGTTATATTAGCCTTTATTTTATTCCAACAATAACACACTTTAAGATCTTTATATATCTTTGTGAAATTCAAAAGTATTGTGTAAATTGTTTAATGTGTCTATATCATCTATTCTCTTTTTAGTCATTTTCATTAGGTATTCAAAGCCTATTTCTATATGTCAACACATCATCATCACCAATTACAAAACTTGTAGCATTACCCTACTAACTTCATTTATGATCCTAAGTAGTGAGTCATCTATATTATAAGTTGCTTTAATTCTCTTAAACAAGTTTGACTTAACATGAAAGTAAGTAATCATTTTTTAGCTTCACTAATGTTAAATATGACTCATTCATATTTCTTATGAGTTTTTTTTATTCTCTTAAACAAGTAAATGAATTTTATATCGATATAAATTTATCTGTTTAGTAAGTTTCAACAAAATAACCAGCATAAAATTATCATCATCATTAAAGAAGTAAGAAGATTCAGATACCTGAATTATCAAATTCACTGTATTAGAATTAATTTTTTTATAATCCAATTTAAATAAAATACAAAAACAAAATATAAATTGTAAAAAAAACTGCAATAATCAAATAACAAAAATAAGTAGTTAATTTTCTATCTACAAAAAGAAGAAAACATTTTTTTTTAAATCCATCCCTACATTATGATAATTATCATGACTATAACAATTAAAATTATTATCAACATTATTTCCTAAACAATGAAAATCATTAAATTGCCCCAAAGAATAATAAAAAAAAAGCAAAACATTTTTACAAAAAAACAATAAAAATATCACTAAAATTATCATTATTATTGCGCAAACAATAAAATCCTAAAATCATGTTATACGAAGAATAGGTACAAATAAAAGAAAACACAAAAAAATAACAAAGGGAAAAAAGGAGAAATATTAATTCTAAAATGATCACCAACATAAATTAAAAATTTCAAGATTGAACAAAATAAAAATAAAACCCCAATGAAAAAGAAAGCAACAAAAATTAAAAAGAAAAACTAAAAGCATAGATGCATAGATATAGGTAAAAATAAACATTGTCACTAAAATTATCATTATTATTGCGCAAATAATGAAATCCTAAAATCATGTTATACGAAGAACAGGTACAAATAATAGAAAACACAAAAAAATAACAAAGGGAAAAAAAGGAGAAATATTAATTCTAAAATGATCACCAAAATAAATTAAAAATTTCAAGATTGAACCGAATAAAAATAAAACCCCGATAAAAAAGAAAGCAACAAAAATTAAAAAGAAAAACTAAAAGCATAGATGCATAAATATAGGTAAAAATAAACATTGTCCAACAAGGACCGAAAAAATAAAAGGATTTAATACAAAATAAAAAAATCAAAGAATAAAGGCCGAAATAAAAAATAATATATATAGTTAATTCCATCGAAGGAAAAAATTGAAAAAAATAAAAATTTTGGGACCGAAACAAATAAAGGCATTTAAAAAAAATACAGTGTAATTTTGTTAAAAAAATTAAAACATTAAGGCCGAAATGAAAAAGAGCTTATATGACCAATTTTAATTCGAGGACAAAATTAAACAAAATTAAAACTTGCATACTGGAAAAATTAAACGAACCAAAACCAAACCAAAAATCAAAGATTAAGGACTGAAATGAAAACCAACATATATAATCAGTTTCAATTGAAGGCTACAATTTAAAAAAATCAAAATTTACATTGAAAAAATCAGGAATAAAACCAAAATCAAAAGAACGAGGACCGAATAAAACAATCAGAAACATGAATGACTTACAGGTAATTTCCAGTGGCAGGAGAGAGAAAAGGGATAAAAACTAAAATCATCCACCGACGATTCACCAACCACCAGAAACCAACATGTGTTGCACCGGCAGGCAGAGGACATGGCGGTACACCAGGTGACAAGGCGGACCAACAATTTCCACCGCCAAATTATACAGCATGTGCTGCCTGAAAGACGTGTGCGCGTGAAATACTATTGACATGTTTGTTCAACGCTCATGCAGTGTTTCCGAAAAGAAAATTTTTAAAAAATAGTAAATTACCTCTACACTCCTGGACCCAGCAATAATCATGAAAAAAACCCGGGATGAAAGTGTCACAATGCCCCTAGCTACAGGCCTTTGTTTTTGTCTTTTTAATGGGTGTTTGAGTAGTTTCACTGTGCATGAATATGTGCAAAACCGAAAACACCCCCATTGTTCCTTTTGTTTTGTTAGCTCCTAAGGGTCAAATAATAGTTTTACTATGCAATTTAAAACAAAAAATACCAGAAAATCCCAAATAATATTAATTGTAAATGTCTAAAATGCCCTCGGTACCAAGGGTTAAAGTTTTTGGTCCGAGAGGTAAAATGGTAATTTTGATGTCGAAATCCACAGCAATATGTGTCTAGGTACACAGTAAAACATCAACTCCATTTATTTGTTTTTTTAATAGACATGACATTACAAATAAAACAATTAGGTCTCCATTTCTCTCTTTAATTTTACTAGTTAGTTGACCACAGTATATCATAGGTAAGAAAATATTATAAGAAAATATTTAACTTGTAATATTGAAATAGAAGGATATGATTCTATGTTTGCATTTTAGTTGTGATCTCTTATAGCTTTAAAATTAAAATAAAATAATTATTTATATATAATTACGTTGAAGAAAAATATCATGGAGAAAAAAATTAATATTAATGTATTGTTTACACTGACGTTTAACGAATTATTATTTGCTTTACAGAGTATTCATTTTCTTTCCGTAAATAAATTAGGCCAACTTCTTTTACGTAAACAAATTTAGATATTTATCTGTTGATGTGCCGAACCTTACAATTATATGACTTAATTATTATTATTATTATTATTATTATTATTATTATTATTATTATATATATATATATATATATATATATATATATATATAAATGTTTATTTTCTCGGAAAGTGCCTTTTAGACTTGGAATTTTTAGAGATGAATTATTGATTGAATAACGCCAACGACTTGGAAGTATTTGATGCCAAGGCCACGACCACACAACACAGAATACCTTTCAAAGGTCATCTCCATGGTCCCATCTCCAATTGGTCACTCTATTTGTTGCCTCATTAGAAGAAGATGTTTCCATGAATGACTTGTATATCCAGTTAATATTCCAGTTTTCATGCCGGAGTGGGCATCCCATTTTAAAAATTGACCTTTATTTTTATTTTTTGTTTAATTCTGTATAACTATTTATCTACCTCTTTATGCTTAATATAAAAGAAAAAATTATAATAATTAGTCAACTCAAAGCATGGTTGATGCATGTGAAAACTATAATAACATTAACAATATAAAAAACACAACAAAACTTAGCTGGTGTTTGGAAATGACTCTAAAAGTGCTTTTTGAAAAACAATAAATTTTTATTTTGTTTTAAATGAAATTATTCTTAGTGTTTTTAGATCATTTTGATGTGATGATGTCAAAAATAAGTTTTTTTAAAATATATTATTTTAATTCATTTCTAAGTGAAAAACACTTTAAAAGCAAGTGCAACCATATTCTCAAACATCCTCTTAATGAGCATACATGTGAATATTAAATTTGTAATTTATTTATCTAAAAATAAAACTAATGAAGTATTTCCTCTTAGATGTTTATAAGACCTATAAATTAGAATTGAAGGTCTAAATTGAAAACAAATAAAATCTTAATAAAGGAGAAAAGGATAAAAAATTAAAACCAAAACTAAAAAGATTGACACATAAATATGAACAAAAAATATGGATTGGTTTAAAAGGACTGAAGCAATTAAAAGAATTAAAATCAAATTAGAAGATTAAGGTTGAAATGAAAAAGAAAACATATGACTAATTTCAATTGAAGGATAAAATTGAAACAAATCAAAACTTATATAAAAGAAAACAAGACAAAATTAGAAATTAAAAAACCAAGGACTCAAATGTACAATGCATAAATAAAGAGGACTTGAATGGATATTAGGTTCCAGGACAGAGAGAGAGAGAGAGAGAAATCAACCACGATAACTCTCTGACCATTGGGTGCTGATACACAAACCACCATAGGGAAGTTCACATGGTGGCGCATCTAGTGAGATGATGATTGACTATGTTAGCCACCATATGGAGAGTCATGCGCCACTTGTATTGCTCGGACGACTCAAAACCACTGGCGTGTTAGGCACAAACTCCAATAATTTTTTTTAATAAAAAAGTATTTAAAAAATATAAAAATATCAAAACACCGGCTGCAAACCCGTCCTAATAAAGAAAAAAACGCATATCAAAATACTAAAATACTTAAGAGCTCTTGTTTTTTTTTCCCAAGGGTTTAATGTTCATAAAAATAGAAATACCAAAAATACTCTTGCCGACTATTCTTATTTTTTGTCTTATTCGAGGATAAAAATGTTATTTAACCTTTCATATAAACCAAAATGCCTAGAATATCCTTGCCTAGGAGACATTGTTTTTCCTGATTTCAGTGGCAAAACCATATTTTACTGTTATAAATTGGAAAAGATGCATATCCCCAAACAATTATTTAATCAAGAATATGAAAAGCTAATTATTAATTTTTATTTTTAGGGAATAATAGTAAGTGCACTGTTGTAATCTATGGTGAACTGTGTCTTTAGCTATAGTGAATTATCGACATGATTTACCTTTTTTCTTAATGAAATATAGGTTGGTAATATAGGGATAAGTGAAGTATTTTTATTAATACTAGGTTCTATATATATATATATATATATATATATATATATATATATATATATATATATATAATTTTGATTTTTTTTGTAGGAGAAATAAAATGATTTCCTTTATTTGTACTCGCGTAGTCTGAAATTCTTCTCTTGTATTTTTTTTCTAATGTTTTTTTATTTCATAGATCCAAAGAAAAAAAAAGTGGGAAAAATAAATTTTATTTTAAAAAATCGAAAATTAAAAATAAATAAAAACAATTCATGAAAAAATAAATATAATTCCTGATTTTCCTTATATAATTAGGAAACCAAAAAATTAAAAAAAAAATTAAAGAATCAGTCAACTCAAATTACTTTAAAGTAAGTACTCCTCTCTGCATAGAATTAAACGCAGCTTCTCCTCTTGATTTCTTCACCTCTCCTTCTCCGGCCAAAAACAAAATGAGGAGCAGCAGCTACAAATATCTGTCTCCCCTAAACTCATCTATTTCCACTCCTTTGTACCTCACCTTCTTGTTTCTCCATCTCACCATCCTTGTAACCGGGGATTCACCGCAAACTTACCTTCCTCTCGATAACATAGCGCTCAATTGTGGTTCATTAATCTCCGAGAGGTCTGTAAACGATACAAAATGGACTGCAGACATCAACTCAAAAGTGGTCCTTCTAGATCAAGACAGCGGCTCAATAAAATCCACTGCAAATGAAGCCCCATATGATACTGCACGAGTCTCTCGCTCCCAATTCACCTACTCATTTCCCGTCACAACAGCAGGACCTAAGTTTGTTCGCCTTCATTTTTATCCGGCTTCCTACCCCGGATTCAACAGGTCGAAGGCATCTTTTTCTGTCACAACCGGTCGCTATACCTTTCTTAGCAACTTCAGCCATTACACTGACCCTCTTGGTGACACAGGTTACGCCAGAGAATTCATACTGAATGTCGAAGATGAGCGGAAAAATCTGAGCATAACGTTCACGCCGAGTGCCCATGTTGCTGATGCATATGCTTCCATCAACGGGATTGAAATCGTATCCATGCCCACCAATCTTTATTACACAGGAGGGATGAAAGATTTTGACAAGGAGTTCAATTCTGATCCCCTTCAAAAAGAAACTGCTTTGGAGATGATGTACCGAGTAAATGTGGGTGGGGCGGAGATCACTCCGCCCGATGACACTGGCATGTTTCGTACGTGGTTATCCGATACAGATTACTTGACGGATGCTCGACCAAGCGCTATTCAGTTTAATGGGACTGTTCAACTTCAGTATAATAACCACACTCGCTATGCTGCACCTGAAGAACTCTATCGAACTGCTAGGACCATGGGGCCCAATGCTACTGTAAATGAGAAATACAATATGACTTGGGAATTTACGGTGCTCTCCACATCCACCTATTTTGTTAGGCTTCATTTCTGTCAGTTTATACCGATCATATTGCAAAAAGGCGATATGATATCTAAAATATATATCGCTAATCAAACAGCCGAGCTTTACGCAGATATTATTGATTGGGCTGGTGGAAATGGGGTTCCCATATACAAAGATTACGCTGTGATGATGCACGCCGGAGGAATCGAGGAGTTTCAGAATTTGTCGATTGCATTGCACCCTAGTCCAAATACATTTAGTTTCGATGATGCAATTTTGAATGGAATTGAAATCTTCAAATTTAGAAAAAGAGACCATCTTTCCGGAACAAATCCTGGGGCATATCAGGATAGCCCCACTAGCACTACTCCTCCTAGCGCGACATCATCAAACCCAAAACTGGTAGTTGATTATATTTTAGGACTGCAATTTCATTTCATTGTAATTCTTTTTTGTTACTGTTTTTCCTAGTCTTCAGCTTTGTCCTGGTCTGTAGGGAGTTGTTAGTTTGTTGCAACTTATTCAAGTTCATGGCTTAACAATCTGACACCATGATTCTTTTCTGGATACATTCCGCAATTGCTCAAATTCACTGTATTAGAATTAGTTCATTTTATAATCCAATTTAAATTAAAAACAACAAACAAATATAAATTATAAAAACACCTACAATAATCAAATAACAAAAATAAGTAGTTAATTTCTATTTATAAAAATAAGAAATCATCATTGAAAATTCATCCCTGCATTGCCATCATTATCATGACTATAATAGTCAAATTATTATCAGCATTATTGCCCAAACAATTAAAATCATAATATTGCACTGAAAAATAAAAAAAGATAAACATATTCACAAAAAAAACAAAAACAAAAAAAATAATCACTAAAATTATTATTATTATTGCGTAAACAATGAAACCAAAAAATCATATAATCTGAAGAAAAAAAAGATAAAAATAACAGAAAACAAAAAAAAAAAAAAAGGGAAAAAGGGAGCAATATTAATTTTAAAATGATCACTAACATAAATTAAAATTTAAGGATTGAACTAAATAAAAATAAAACCCCAATAAAAAATTAAACAAAAAAACTTAAAAACAAAAACTAAAAGCATAGATGCATAAATACAATTTCAAAATGAAAAATAAGGATCAAAATGAAAAATAAAATATATAATTAATTCCAATCGAAAGATAAAAAAAACAAATAAAATTTTTATGACCGAACAAATAAAAATATTTTAAAAACAAATTGTTTTGTAATTTTTTTAAAAAAAATAAAAGAATAAGGACCATAAACAAATTTCAATTGGAGGACCCAATTAGAATAAATTAAAATTTAAATACCAAAATAATTAAAGGAACCAAGAGCAAACCAAAAATCAAAAGAATAAGGAGTACATTGAAAACCAACATATATAATTATTTTCAATTGAAGGGCACAATTGCAACAAATCAAAATTCCCATTGAAGAAATCAGAATATTAAGATTAAATTAATCTGAGATTTTAAAAAAAACTTAAGTTCTTTTTTTACATATATATTTTCAAGTGTTAATATTAAACAAATATAATAATATATAATTAGTCTCACATATTTTTACAAAAAAAAAAATAGCTTTAAATTATTTTTTTATCATTATTTTAAATGTCTTATTTATAATAAAATAAATATATTAAAATACTAAATAATTGAAAGTTTTGTAGGTTTATTATTTGCTTAGATACATAGCATTAAAAAAAAATCTAAGACTATTAACATTTTTTTTACATGTTAAAAAATTTGGTTTTGGCTGCAGCGAAGCACGGGCAAGTTGCTCATATATTTTTTCATTGTAGATAATTTGGCCTAAATTTTCCACTCTTTTTGTCTATGTTTGACTTTGTACCTTTTCTGTTTATGTGATATTAGATCTGAAATATCATACATAAAAAAGTCATAATAGTTATTTTTTTTTAAAAAAAAACAACACCGACTGATGAATTATTTTGAGTATTATTCTAATTATTATTATAATGATGGTTAAATTATCATATTTATTATAGTTGCCATTATAATTATTGTTGTAAATAATTAATATTTTGATATTAATTATTATTGATAATATTATCATTCCCACCATCATTATTGTTATAAAAAGAAATTTAATGTTTTTTTAATATTTATTCATCATATTATTATATTAAAAGTATTTCAGAACACTGAGATTAAATTAATTAGATATTTAAAAGAAAACTTACATCATTTTTTATATATATTTTAAAGCATTAATATGAAATAAATATCAAAATATATAATTAGCCTCATATATTTTAAAGAGTAAATACCTTTAAAATAATCGTTATCATTATTTTAAATGTGTTATCCATAATAAATTGAATATATATAAAAGCTAAATAATCCAAAGATTTGTAGGTTGATTATTTCTCTTAGATGTATAATATCATTAAGAGAACCAAATTACCTATAATCTAAACGGCGGATTGCTACAATGTTTTTTCTACTCAATTTATATTATAGGTAATATAGTATTTTTTAGCCATCCTCCCTGACTTTTTCTCTATAATAAAAATTCATAAAATAATTTCCTGTTGCCTTTCTCAGAATAAAAGACAAAAGATGTTGCTAGTTTATCAATTTTAAGTTTCATTTAGAAGTCCGGTTGATCACCAGCTCTTCGATACATCCAGAGTTTTAAATAAATAAAAATAAAAATAAATATCCAGTGGCTGCCCTATTACCTATAAACTAAATGGCGTAGGAAAAACACTATAGATTATAATATAAACTATGTGGGAATAAATAGCATGGAAATACTGTAGCAATCCATAGTGTTTTCGTGCTCCATTTAGATCATAAGTAATGTCAAACTTGTAAAGTTGAATGAAGTCTCTCCCTCCCTCCCTCTCTCTCTCTATATATATATCTATATAAACATGACATGTCAAATAAAATAATTAGGTCTACCACTAACAACGTGATAAGATAGCCATGACTGAGGAGTCACTCTGGTTTATTGGTGCCCATGTTATGCATACGGCCAAATATTTGATGGCTCCATGGATTTATAGGTGGCAAGCTTTGAGTGATACGACTCATGGATGCTAAGATTACAGCCAAGCATCAGTCAGAAGTGTAGACCTAAACCTAAGTTGTGCGCATGCGAGAACAAGACGAAGATCGATGATGATGATGGTAAAAGGAGGGGAGAGGTAAGGAAATGCTAGAGGAAAAGATGGAAAACAACCATCTATTAATTAAGGTTCCATTTAATTGAATTTTTACAAATCCTTTAACTCATAACAGTGAGCAGCTTTAATTAAGATGGATAAATGTTTTAACTTTGGCTTGGAAAATTCATTAGGAAAAATCATCATAACAATGAGGTTAATAACTCCAATTATATGAGTTAATTATGTTATATATATATATATATGAAAGTTTATTTTCTTGGAGTTATTGATTGAATAATGCCAATGACTTTGAAGTCTTTGATGCCAAGTCACGGCCACACAAACAGAGATGACCTTTCAAAGGTAATCTCCATGGTCCCATTTCCAATTGGTCACTCTATTTGTTGCCTAAGAATAAATCCAAAAAAACCTAAGAAAAATAGTAAATTATATATATATGAAAGTTTATTTTCTTGGAGTTATTGATTGAATAATGCCAATGACTTGGAAGTCTTTGATGCCAAGGTCACGACCACACAAACACATACGACCTTTCAAAGGTAATCTACATGGTCCCATTTTCAATTGGTCACTCTATTTGTTGCCTAAGAATAAATCCAAAAAACCCTAAGAAAAATAGTAAATTTAACCACAGAGCAGAATCAATGGTTTGTGCTGATCAATCTCCTCTCCTCTCCTCTCGATGTCTCTCTTTTACCCCCTTTGGCTACATAGAAGGAAAAGAAAACGAGCTTGTGCTGCCAAGAAGAAACTTTTTCGTGCCCCTTGTAAAAGAGATAGCGAGATAGTCAATGGTTAGTTACTTGTAATATTATTATATTTATTATTAATAAAGTCTTAAATTATCTTGGCTAAGATGGAATCAAATATTCTTAGTCGATGCTCTCTAAAATCATAAGAGATGATACATATTATATTATTATTTTTAAAAAAAATAATAATTATTCTCATAAGATGAAATACAAAGAATAGCTAACAAAAGTTAGTGAAAATAATAATAACGACAAAATCATCAACGATAATTGTAACAAATCAATTGATAAGGAAAAATGCAATTCTAATTAATTAATTTGAAAATAATAATAATATAGAATACAATAAGAATCCTTGATAAGAAGTCTTGATATATGTTGATGTCATCTTCAACAAAACATCCATCGACTTTAATTATTCACGAATCTTTGACAAATCATTTAGCCACTTCAATTAATTAAAAAAGGCTTCTCTCGCCATCCAAGATATATTCTCACTTCAATCAAAATTTAATTAGATTTAAAGTTCAATAATAAACGGGGGGGAATTCATAACTTACGTAGCTTTCATGTTAAAGAAGAAAAAATCTTGTCTTTTCATTTCCAAAATGTTATGCCATTAGATTTATGGGTATGCCAATAGCACCAGTTCAAAAAGAAGAAGAAAAATCCATGGTCCCCTGTTTGTAACAACTGCTATACCCTACTATTTAATTGCTGGTGATTGCTAGCTGGATTACATCAAAACATAATAGCAAATCTTTCGAAACTTAGCATCAGCTTATGGCCCAGGCACATGTTTCAGAGAATTATTTTTGCATTATTATATCTATGTTCCTGCAAACAACCAATGAGGAGACGATTCAATTGACAATGTGATAATGACAGCCATGTGAAGACCCAAGTCTTCACAAAAAAAAACCAAGTTAATGGAAGAAAAGCTAGCTTCTCACTCCTTATCTACAGTTTGAAGCATTCCTGGCTGTTCTGCCTATTTATTGCTCTTCAAACACAGTAGCAGAAAGGTACAGACAGAAAGAGATGAGACCAAAACTAAGTGTTGAATTCCTCTGGCGGCTCTCTTTAACTATCCTGCTGGTTTCGGCGATCACATCTACTTCCACAGCTGCCGTTCTTAAACGCAGCTCGAGTCCCATTTTCGATGCCACAATCGGTGAAGGTAATGAAGAAGAGTTCTCGATGGATTCTGAAGTGCATCAGAGACTAATAGCCTCTCAAAATCCGTCTATTGCTTATAGAAGTTTAGAGCAACAACCAATTTGCAATGCACAAATTTATGGCAACTGTGTGAAACAAGTCAATCCTGGCTCTCGGCCTTGCACTTACTACAATCGGTGCAAGCGTGCTGCTTGATCCAGGAAGAGGGACAAAGCGGTCAGTTCTTTATCTGTCTGTGTGGATTTCGATTTGAGTAGCCACTCATAAAGCGCTAAGTTAACCAGTCCGTCCATGTGAGCTCCACCATGCCTACGTGTAGATTGACTGTCTGAACCTTTCTTCTTTCTTTCTACTCACGTTTCCGGTGAGTATGGCAATAAAATTTGTGTGTACTTTATGATGATTTATTGAAGAAAAATAGCAAGCAACTGCTTTGTTGACACGATATCTAGTGATTGTCTTTCTCATGCACTAATTAATGGCGAAGCTTCCTCCATATTTTGGGAGCTATAAAGTTGAACAAGAAGGAGAGATCTTGCAATGTTCACAGGTTTCTTAAAGGTGTCCTGTTTGTACAAGATAAAGAACATCTGCTAGACCTGTTCTTTGTAGAGGACTTGAATTTTCCTTAGGATTGAAGTAATTTCAGCAATGAAACTCAATTCCATTTCATTGATTATTCCATTTATTATTCACCCACCAAGAATTCCATTCAGTTTCCCCTCGTGTATGGAAATCAGGCTTAACAGGATGAAAGAGAAAAAATCGCCATCTCCAGGAAACAGAGGACAGTTTGCCTCTCCTTTACTAGTGCTATGGATTTGACTCGGCACCAAGTTTGTCGAGAGGTAAATCCATTAGTTTTAGATTAATGGGAAGAAAAATTTATCATTACCACCATGTTTTGTAGTAAACGATTACTATACCAGATGAGAAGATTTTTGGTTATCAGCTCAGCCTAAAAAGGCACACTCATGAACCGAAATGAGTAGTTAAAATCCCATTTTAAAGTGTAAAATCCTAAATATCAGCAAGACTTCATTGAAGAAGAAGAAGAATAGAAAGGAGTAAATGAGACTTCATGGATCTTATAGAAGGCTGAAGCAAGAACAACCTATAATGAAGATGTATGTGTATTGGAAAGAAGGCATCGGTAAGGATTATATAGACTTTGTACTTGCGACAATCATTGTAACAAGGTGATGTCCATGAGGAAAAAAGAACCTTGCACCTTTTGAAGCATAATCTCCAAGTAATGCATTTGTTATGGTTAGCACCAACCTCCTGAAATACATTCATCCTAGCTCTTTAAGAAGAATAATGAGAAGATATATAATTGATGTGTGGTGTAAGAATAATGAGAAGATACCAACCTTCTCATTATTCTTACACCCCACACATCAATTAATATTCTTAAAGAGCTAGGATGAATGTATTTCAGGAGATTGGTGCTAATCATAACAAATGCATATATATATATATATATAAACCTTGCTGGAAATCGGGACAGTGGTCTTGAGGTTGGAGGTGAAGAAATTTCAGTTTGGCCCCTCAAATTGTGGAAATTATAGTGTAGTCCCTCAACTTTAAAAATATTAAAGCTTAGTCCCTGAATTATGCTCTAAATTTCAGTATAGTTATGAATTAATTATATTTTCAGTTTGGTATTCTAGTTTTATAAAATTAAAATTTGACCCTTAAAATTTGAGAAAATGACTAGATGGTCCTTAGATGAAATTTTAATTTTTCAGGTTGGTTTGGTGAGTAATTGAGATTTATTTGGTGAATTGTTGTCAATTTTATGATTTTGTTTCTTTTTAATTAGGTTTTGGGATTTTATTTTTATTTTTAGGCTTTTCGAAAAAAAAATCACTATTTCAGTTCAAACACATATAAAAGTATGAGTTAAACCCTTAATTAAGTTTATTAAATTGATTTTACTTTCTTTTGAGTCGTTTTTGTGTATATCCCATTTGTATTCAGATAATTCTAATATTTTACCTATAGGACATAATAGGATTTCCTTCAGTATATGCATGATAATTAATATAAATATTTGAGTTTTTAATATGAATTGGATTATGGTTCTTTATAAAATATATGTTAATTACCATTTGTTTTATAAAATATAATTAAGTATGGAATCTAAATTTTTTATACGAGTCAATATACAATTTGGAATTGTTTTCTAAATTGATAGTTCCTCATTTGATTGATGTAATAAGTTGAACCTTGAGCTATGAATATTTTTGTATGATTATGATATAAACTTATGATATGTTAGGTAGAACATCCATGCTAACAGGGTGATGTTAGTTTTTGTACATATTGTATATGAAATTCTAGCTGGTCGGAGGAGTCACCAACCTATGTGGACTGATCATCCCACAATACAAAGTGTCATGCTTATTGTTTTTTGATTTTCTAACGAGTCTTATCTTATAATATTCTTGTTATGACTTATTCAAGAATTTTCCTTGTAGTGTATTGGAAAAAATTAAAAAGGAAAAGGCAGTAATGCCCTTGGTGCTTAGAATTAGGTATAAATGAATAAATGGTAATGTAGTAATTGTATAAAATCTGTAAATATAAATAGAAAAAAAAATAAAAATAGAAGATCGATCTGAAAATTAGAGAGAGAATCAGGAGGAGAGAAAGAAAGGAGAAGAAGTAGAGAAAAGAGGGAAGGAGAAAAGGAAGAGAAATAAGTTGTTAAGGTAAAGTTTATGTTTTATTATGTAAAAATATTGTTATTAGTTAAGATTTTGCTTGTATTGATGGTTAGGATTTGAAGATTTTGTTTGAGTTTGATTAATGAATTGATTGAGATGTTAAGAGTTGAATGTGTTGGGTAATAGTATGAGATGTTAAGGGTTGAATGTGTTGGGTAATGATGTAATTGATTTGATTGTAGATGATTTCAAAGTTAATGGATGTGTTTGGTATAAAATAATGTTGAGAAATTGTGAAAAAACCCTTGCTGGAATTCTGGGATGAAGGTTGAAAATGACAAAATTTCAGTTTGGTCCCTCTTTTGTGAAAATTACAGTTTAGTCCCCAAACTTTGAAAAAATTACAGTTTGTCCCTATAGTAAAATTCAAGATTCTGGATAGAATTGAGGATGAATAATGGGAAAAATTTTAGTATAGTTATGAATTTATTCAATTTAGTCCTTCAATATGATAAAATTACAATTTGACCCCTAAAAATATGAGAAAATACAGAATGGTCCTCGGATAAAATATTAGTTTTTCAGATTGGTTTGGTGATTGATTAAGGCTTATTTAGTGAACTATTATTAATTTTACGAATTGTGCATTTTGAATTAGATTTCGGAAGAAACCGTTGTTTTAAGGTTTTGAGAAAATGGATAATTTGATTCAAAAACATATAGGATTATGAGTGAAACTCTTAGATATGTTTATTAAAGAGATTTTACTTCTTTTGAGTCATTTTTGAGTATGCCTTCTTTTATATATTCAAATAATCCTGATATTCTACCTGCGGGATGTTAGTAGGATTCCGTCAGCATTATGCTTTTCAATCCTGTTTGCTTTCGAGTCAGGTGAGGGGATGATATTTAATATGCATGAGAAATATTATAAATATTTTAATTGCTAGTATGAATGGATTATGCTTCTTGATAATATATACGTTGATTATTATTTTGTTACGATAAAGCACAATCAATTGTTGAATAAACATTCTTGATATGAGTCAATATATGCTTTTGAATTGATAGCTCTTCAAGTTGAGTCTTAAGATATGAATATGTTGTTTGATTATGATATGAACCTACGGTATGTCAGTCATAATACTTATGATCACAGGGTAATGCTAGTCTTTGTGTACATTGTATCTGAAACCCTAGTTGGCCGGGGGAGTCACCAACATGTGTGCACTGATCATCCCACAGTACGGAGCCTTATGCTCATTACATTCTGATTTTTTGACGAGCTTTACCTTATACATTCTTGTTATGATTTATTTGAGAACCTTCTTATGAGAACATCTAGCCATATTCGATAATATATTTCTCATTGTTGTATTATCTCGTATATGTATATTGAATGTTATCTATTCACTGAGTTGTTGAACTCACCCCCTCGTTATTTATTATTTTCAAACCCGTAGCTTGTTAGCAGGTCATTTTTGTTGCGCTCTCATAACCTTCTATTTTGGTTGTAATCGATATTTTTTGTTCTTATGTCTAGTTAGTGCTTCACAATTATAACAGTATGTATTTAACTCTTGTATTAAGACAATAAAATTATGTTATAAAGTTAATTTTGTTATTAATGTTGCGTTGAACTCTGAAGTTGAATGATAAGTTTGTGTGTAAGTTTGGGTTCGCATAGGTGTGAAACCTTGGAGGAGGACCATGCCTATGTAACGATCATGAATCCGGGAATTGGGTCATGACATTCCTATAAGAACTTAAAGTCATGTTCTTCAATATATTTTTCATTGTTGTATTATCTCATATACGTATATTGAACGTTATCTATTCACTGAGTTGTTGATCTCATCCTCTTATTATTTATCTTTTTCAGACTTGTAGCTTGTTAGTAGGTCACTTTTGTTGTACATTCAAAACCTCCTCTTTTAGTTGTAATTGATATTTTTTTTCTCTTATATCTAGTTAGTGCTCTGCAGTTTAAGAAGTTTGTGTTTAACTCCTGTATTAAAACAATCAAAATATATTATGAAATTAGTTTTATTATTAAAACAATCAAAATATATTAAAGCATGAGTTTGTATTAAAGTTTGAGTTCGCATATCTGTAGAACTTTAGAGAAATACCTTGTGATCTTGAATATGAAAATTTGGCAAAATGATTGTCCTATTACTCGAGAACAACCGGAGAGAATCGTCTTCCGAGTTTCCGAAAGTGAGGTAAAAACAACATGATAAAACTCTAATGAAGAAACTCATTAACTAGGCCGGACGGTGAAATGTGTGATCGTAATGGACAAAAGAGAAGCAAAATAAGTTGCATAGAAACCAAGACTTTCAAGCCAATACTATTATCAACTAGTGCTTGGAAATTAGATTATTCGTGGTGTCTTTATTGCAGAATTCAGAACCAGACAATGGAAAGCAGCCATCCAAAGCTGACCAAGCATGTCCCACTGGCCATATCGTCGAATTTTCTTCTCCGCCAGGCTTCAAATATATGATTGGATTGTTCTCAACTTGAGCAAAAATTATACTGTAAAACACCATTGATCCTCTTCCCTTAAGAACACTTACTCCAATTTATTCCACAAAAGAAACAGCAGAATGTTCATCTTCATCTCTCTCTACCTTCTCCCTCCCCTCCATCTCTTCCTCCATGTTGCCGCTACTGATGATTACTTGCTGCCATACAGTCCCACCGATCCAATACTCCTTAACTGTGGCGCATCCTCTAATCTGTCATCTCCAGATGGGCGCAGTTGGGATGGTGATTCCCAGTCTAAGTTTGCTGCTTCTAACCCCCCAGAAGCCTCATCTGTGTTTAATTCCTCCACTCAAGACCCCTCTGTCAACCAAGTCCCATACATGACAGCCCGAATTTTTCATTCCAAATTCACTTACACATTTCCACTCCTGCCTGGCCCAAAATTTGTTCGCCTCTACTTCTATCCAGCTGCTTACTCAAATCTTGACATATCCAAATCCTATTTTTCGCTCAGTGCCAATAACTACAAGCTACTGAACAACTTCAGTGCCTCTCTTGCAGTTTCTGCTATAACACCTCCGGTTAAATACTTCACCAAGGAGTTCATCATCACCGTGCGGGACAACCAGAAGTTTGAATTAACTTTCAGTCCGTCCCCATCATCTTTTGCCTTCATTAATGGTATCGAAATCATTTCAATGCCAGACAGCTTCTATGCTCGTGGCAATGATAATCCACCGACCTATGTGGGCTTTGATTCCGTCTTCTATCTGGATAACACAACTGCGCTGGAGACAGTTTATCGACTGAATGTTGGGGGGAAAGATATCAACAGCATAGAAGATACTGGCATGTACAGGACATGGAATCCAGATTCAGAGTATCTCTTTGTATCATTTGGAAACACTCCATATTTCCGTGGCGTTAAGATAAAGTACACAGCCGAAACACCAGCTTACTCCGCACCTGTCATGGTATATAATACTATGCGTTCAATGGGTCCTGAACCACATGTTAACATGAAATACAATCTCACATGGCACTTCCCAGTTGATGCTGGTTTCCATTATCTCCTTAGACTCCACTTTTGTGAGACTCGACAGGAGGTCAAAAATGAAAATGATCAGGTATTTTTAATATACATCAACAACCAAACAGCACAGTATGATGCAGATGTGATCCATATGAGCGGTGGTAATGGTATTCCAGTTTACAAAGACTACATCGTGCTGGTCCCTCAAGGGAGCAAGAGCAAGCAGCACTTGTGGCTCGCACTTCACCCTAACATGGAAATGAAACCTCGTGTTGCTGATGCAATCTTGAATGGCTTGGAAATATTCAAGCTGAATACAGCAGATGGAAATCTTGCAGGACTCAACCCTGAACCAACAGTGGCTCCTCCACCAGCAGAGCAAAATCCAAGTCTACAAGAGAGAAGAGCGGGCAAAAGATCATCAATACTTCATGTTATAGGCATAGTTGGAGGTTCCATAGGTGCAGTAATCGCTTGCTCTCTTATTGTTTATTTCCTTGCTTTCAAGCAGAAGCGAGTCAAAGACACTAGCAAGAGTGATCAGGAAAAATCCTCCTGGACTCTATTATCAAAAACATCTAGGTCCGCAACTACAATCTCTTCATCACTGCCTACTGATCTTTGCCGACGGTTTACATTAGTCGAAGTCAACGAAGCAACAAGAAACTTTGATGATCAAAATATTATTGGTTCAGGGGGGTTCGGTACTGTGTATAAAGGATACATTGAATACGGTTCCATCGCAGTAGCCATCAAACGACTAGATTCATCATCGAAGCAAGGGACACGTGAGTTCCAGACAGAGATTAAGATGTTATCCGATCTTCGCCACCTCCATCTAGTGTCACTGATTGGATACTGTGATGATCATGGAGAGATGATCCTTGTGTACGATTACATGTCAAGAGGCACCCTTAGAGAACATCTATACAAAACAGAGAGCTCTCCTCTTCCATGGAAGCAAAGGCTAGAAATATGTATTGGTGCTGCAAAAGGGTTGCATTATCTTCATTCAGGAGCGAAGCACACAATTATTCATCGTGATGTGAAGTCAACAAACATATTGTTAGATGAGAATCTGGTGGCGAAGGTTTCAGATTTTGGGCTGTCCAGATTGGGTCCCACTAGTACATCCCAAACCCATGTTAGCACCGTAGTTAAAGGTAGCTTTGGATATGTGGATCCAGAGTACTACCGTAAGCAACACCTAACAGAGAAATCTGATGTGTATTCATTCGGTGTGGTTTTGTTTGAGGTGCTATGTGCAAGGCCACCAGTGATTTCAAGTTTACCGAAAGAGCAAGCAAGCTTAGCTGATTGGGGACGAAAATGTTACCAAAGAGGGACCGTTGATCAGATCGTGGATCCACATTTAAAGGGCGAGGTTGCCCCTGTCTCTATAAATAAGTTTGCAGAGATTGCGAGCAGTTGCTTACATGGTCAAGGAATTGAACGCCCTAATATGGGTGATGTGGTTTGGGGCCTTGAATTTGCGTTGCAGCTTCAACAAACTGCTGAGAAAAACCCCAACAGTGTAGATGGGATCAACATGGAAGAAAAAAGCTCATTATCACCACACCGAGGTGTCATGGCCAGTGATGAAGATGACATGTTTAGTGGAGCCGAGTCATGTTCTAGGAGCACATTTAGCACTGATGCAGCGAGTGTCACCCTTAGTGATCCAGTCCAAAGAGCAAGGTCAGAGGGTGTGTTTTCTGAAATAATTGAACCAAAGGGAAGATGAGACTGAATTCATTTCTCAATGTGGACCTGGTGCCACTGTAGAAACCTGTACCTTGTGTTCTGCGTATATCCATTATATTGTTGTAGATTGATGGTCTGAGCTAATAAGCTTAGCATGCGGTCAGTGCCAGGCAATCGATGTTGTAGATGGTCCTAATTTGCATTGCTCATAAATATTGATATTCCAGAATCGTTTTCATGATTCTGAACTATTAAGGTTTTTTGTTTTTCATTTTCGATTGAATTAATCGTGACAGTGTCTTCTTTTTCCTTCATAAGCCAATCTTTATTAAGCACAAGACAGCAAAAGCTATCATGGAAAGAGAGAACAAAAAAGCAGACATAATAAAATGAACCAAATTCTACCATAGTTCATTTTTCATCATTCGATTTAGACCACCATAGTTCATACAGAGAGATCACCCAATAGACACCGAGCAAAACTAATCCCCAGCTTACTAGAACAAAATCAAGTAGTGAGTAGTTACTGCTCATTCCAATATATTTTTCATTCCATTCTATCATATTACAGAATCCCATGATGGGGTTGCGTTCTCTCATACATTTGCATGTTTTCCTACACTCTCCTCAATATTTCCGAAAACCATTTCAGTATCCTGAAGATTTTGACACTTGATACTGTCTGCCTTTCTCAGCTTTGCCATCCACTGTTGCCCCTTATGGTGTTAAGCATTAAAACTGAAGCGAAATATATAAACGCCTTTCACTGCGTTTTTTTTAACTGTCAATATTATTAGAAAAAAAGAAGAAGATTATTTTCCAATCATCAAGTGCATGCGTGTGAAAAAATTCTAGCATCGTCATCCATACAAATAGATTGATGGTATACATACATGAAATATACAAATTAAGTACCGCATTGCCATGCATAACCAATAGCTCCAAATTTATTAATGAGCTGTAGTCATTAACTTTTACCAAGTCAATTTTGTGATTTCATTGCATGTTTTTCCACAAATTTTGTACAATATCGATTTGTATACTTATATTATAATATACAAATTCAGTATAAAATATCTGATGTTCCACTAAATTTCCAACAACAAATATACAAATTCATATTTTTTTTTAAAAAAAAAATATGCTTTTTTTTTTGTGTATACGACCGAATCCTAAAATTTCTCTAAACATATTTTCATAAAAAAAAATTGCATTTTTTCTCATGTTTGAAAATGCAAAATGGAATAACATAGCTAGATTATAATCATCCATTAGAGGTCGGTCAAAATATCAAATATTCTTTAATAATCATGTTGTTCATTTTATTAAGATTTAATTGTAGACTTTAATATTTGAGGGTGTAAAACAACATTGTAGAATATGCCATCAAATATTAAGGATACAGTAAAATAAAACATGATAATAAAATTTGGACCTTAAAATGTATAAATTAATAAGATAAACAACGTGATTCTACTAGTTATATATATAAATGTATGATAATCAATTTAGAAAGGTCCACATGTTATGGAAGAAAATTTTGACATATCATTTCAAAAATGTAACCAATATATTTTCATAAATTTGTTTTTAAGGAAAGATACAGAAGCATGATTCTAATGCCTTAGGAGTTTATTTTCTTGGAAGGTGCCTTTTAGACTTGGAATTTTTTAATGATGAATTATTGATTGCATAATGCCAACGACTTGGAAGTCTTTGATGTCAAGGTCACGAACCTTTCAAAGGTCATCTCCATGGTCCCGTTTTCAATTGCTCCACTCTATTAGCTGCCTCATAACGTGAATTAGATAGAGACACTTAATTGATAGATTACTTTCTACTAGTAAATGCAAAAAATATATCAAGATTTTAATTTAAATTAAATTAACGTTAGATCATTCTAGAACAAAATCAAGTAGTCCGTAGTTACCGCTCATTCCAATATGTTTTTCATTCCATTCTATCATATTACAGCATCCCATGATGGGGTTGTGTTCTCTCATACATTTTCAGGTTTTCCTACACTCTCCTCCATATTTCCGAAAATCATCCGAGTGTCCTGAAGATTTTGACAGTTGATACTGTCTGCCTTTCTCAGCTTTGTAGTTTCTTTTTTGTTTTTCACTAGGAGATACAGAATTATTATTCTAATCACGTGTTGAAGGGTACTTTCCTTGTAAACCACCTTAGACGAAGTCTATAATATTCGATTGGATACTGCCAACGACTTGTAAGTCTTCCATAAGCTGAAGTCATTAACTTTTACCAAGTCAATTTTAATATTCTTCTCACGTAATTGCGAGGCACATTCTTCACGGTATGCTTCATAACCACATATAATTTTCTGTTCTTTTCATAGAGATCATAAATCAAAACTTCTACATCTAAATCTTTTCTTTTAACTTCATTATTCTCATCAAATTTGATGGTTAATTCTAGTCCACAAAAAAACTAGAATCGTCAAATGTTTTTGTTTCAACATCATATTCATCCCAATCAACAAGTTATTTTCTTTGTTTGTATCTTAAACGTGTTCTCATGCATTAGATTACTATTCCTAGTATTCCAAAAAAACACTTACATAGTGATAAATAGACAACCATAAAATAGAAAAGTCAAGTACTAGTTGTTAAAGAATAATATAAATTATATTTTAAGGCCTCACCTAACAATTTAAGCTTTAGGTAAGATAGTTCATTAATATGGTATCAGAGCCTTTTTGACTCAGCGGTCACGAGTTCGAATCTCATCACCCTCAATTTATTTGATAAAAATCAAGCACAATGTAGTTTGGGCTTGTGTGCAAGTTTCAAACCTAAAGGGCTTTCACATGAGGGTGTGTGTTAAAGAATAATATAAATTATATTTTAGAATCTTACCTAAAAGTTTAAGCTGTTAAGTGAGATGGTTCCTTAATACTTAACAGTAGTTACTGCTAATTCAAATCAACAAGTTATTTTCTTAGTTTCTCTTAAACATGGTCTCAAAATTAGATTAGTATTCCAAACAAACACTTACATAGTGATAAATCACTCATCTTTTATTGAATTCAAATTGTCTTTATATATGCTTACAATGATAATGAACTAAAGTCATAAAACTCTCATAAATTGAGAAGTTATTGGATAATCATAGGAATATTGAGAAATCCTGCTATGAATAGGAATTTCAAATAAACTAAAATATTACAGCTAAAATAAAGCTAAAACAAAGCTAATCTCAGTGAAATTCTAAAACCTTAGACGAAGTCTATAATGTTCGATTGGATACTGCCACGACATGAAAGTCTTCCATGAGCAGAAGTTACAACTTTTACCAAGTCAATTTTAATATTCTTCTCAAGTAATTGCGAGGCACATTCTTCACGGTATGCTTCATAAACACATCTAATTTTCTATTCTTTTCATGGAGATCATAAATCAAAACTTCTACATCTAAATCTTTTCTCTTAACTTCATCATCCTCATCAAATTTGATGGTTAATTCTAGTCCACAAAAAAACTAGAATCGTCAAATGTTTTTTTTTCAACATCCTATTCATCCCAATCAACAAGCTATTTTCTTTGTTTGTATCTTAAACGTGTTCTCATGCATTAGATTACTATTCCTAGTATTCCAAAAAAACACTTACATAGTGATAAATAGACAGCCATAAAATAGAAAAGTCAAGTACTAGTTGTTAAAGAATAATATAAATTATATTTTAAGGCCTCACGTAACAATTTAAGCTTTAGGTAAGATGGTTCATTAATATGGTATCAGAGCCTTATTGACTCAGCAGTCACGAGTTCGAATCTCATCACCCTCAATTTATTTGATAAAAATCAAGCACAATGTAGTGTGGGCTTGTATGCAAGTTTCAAGCCCAAAGGGCTTTCACATGAGGGTGTGTGTTAAAGAATAATATAAATTATATTTTAGAGTCTCACCTAAAAGTTTAAGCTGTTAAGTGAGATGGTTCCTTAACATTTAACAGTAGTTACTGCTAATTCAAATCAACAAGTTATTTTCTTAGTTTCTCTTAAACATGGTCTCAAAATTAGATTAGTATTCCAAACAAACACTTACATAGTGATAAATCACTCATCTTTTATTGAATTCAAATTGCCTCTATATAGGCTTACAATGATAATGAACTAAAGCCATAAAACTCTCACAAATTGAGAAGTTATTGGATAATCATAGGATTCTTGAGAAATCCTGCTATGAATAGGAATTTCAAATAAACTAAAATACTACAGCTAAAATAAAGCTAAAACAAAGCTAATCTCAGTGAAATTCTAACACCTTAGACGAAGTCTATAATGTTCGATTGGATACTGCCACGACATGAAAGTCTTCCATGAGCAGAAGTTATAACTTTTACCAAGTCAATTTTAATATTCTTCTCAAGTAATTACGAGGCACATTCTTCACGGTATGCTTCATAAACACATCTAATTTTCTGTTCTTTTCATGGAGATCATAAATCAAAACTTCTGCATCTAAATCTTTTCTCTTAACTTCATCATCCTCATCAAATTTGATGGATAATTCTAGTCCACAAAAAAACTAGAATCGTCAAATGTTTTTGTTTCAACATCTAAATCTTTGTTTGTATCTTAAACGTGTTCTCATGCATTAGATTACTATTCCTAGTATTCCAAAAAAACACTTACATAGTGATAAATAGACAACCATAAAATAGAAAAGTCAAGTTGTAGTTGTTAAAGAATAATATAAATCATATTTTAAGGTCTCGCCTAACAGTTTAAGTTTATATGTGAGATGGTTCATTAATATGGTATCATTCGAATATCATCACCCTCAATGTATTTGATAAAAATCAGGCACAATGTAGTGTGGGCTTGTGTGCAAGTTTCAAGCCCAAAAGACTTTCACCTGAGGGTGTATATTAAAGAATAATTTAAATTATATCATAGGGTCTCACCTAAAAGTTTAAGGTGTTAGGTGAGATGGTTCCTTAACACTTAACAGTAGTCACTGCTAATTCAAATCAACAAGTTATTTTCTTAGTTTATCTGAAACATGGTCTCAAAATCAGATTACTATTCTCATGCATTAAGATTACTATTCCGAGTATCCCAAACAAGGAGTTGTTTACTTTGTTTGTCTCTTGAACATGTTCCCAAGATTAGTCATGGATCCATGATTATTGTTCTTAAGAAACTAATGGGTTGATATTGTAATCTATTTTTGCTTATATTATCAGTTCATGAACATCTCTTTTGAATTTTGCAATCTATCTCTATATGTCTTCTATCATCATCTCTTTCTCAAGAGGAACCTCTCCATCCCCTTCTACACGAGAACACATCCTATTCTGCTATTTTTTCTAGTCATAATTATTATAGCATATAGCAAGTAAAAAACCATGGGATCATTATCAACTAACATGAATGGAAACACAAATTAAAAAACAATAAGCTGTAAAGACATAATTGAAGCCAAATAAAATTTTCACACAAAACCCTAGTTTATAATTTTATTACTGGATATTTTATGTTCATGTAGTCTTCCTCATTATGAGTCTTACAACTCCTTGAATAAACCTAAAACTAACATAAACAAACTACAAAACCTAAAAATAAAAATAAAAAAGTAATAAGAATTCTGAATAAACTAGAAAAAAAATAAAAATTATAGAACATAAAATTTAACTTCTTACACTAAATAGAAATAAATAAATGTATTCTATAAAATCCTCTAGAAACATTGCTTAGTGTCAAATATTGCCGTAGGGGTTAAATTTCATTAAAATTCTGCTACCCATTTGAAAATTCAGGCTGTTAGGTTAGAAATGAAAAATGAGGAACTTATATGCAAAATGTATTCCTAGATCCAATCAAATATAAACTTGCTTTTTTTTTTGAAATAAAGTTATTTTTAAGTTGATTAGTAAAAAAAACATTTAATGGTTTGATATCAAGGTAAATGATAAGAAACATTAAAAATATATATTATTTTAATGTATTTTTAAATAAAAAATAATAACAGTACTATCTGTGATTACTAACCACTATAATTCAAGCAAAAGACTAAGTTGATTGAGAGTGTAGTTCAGGTTAGTTTTAAAAGTGTTTTTCGTTAAAAAATACATCAAAATGATATTTTTTTTTTAATTTTTAAAATTATTTTTGACATCAGCACATCAAAATGATTTAAAATCACCAAATTTTTTTAATTTAAAATAAATAAAAAAATATATTTTTTTTCAAAAAACGTTTTTGAAACGCGGTGTCAAACACCTAAGATAAGAAACCAAATGGCTGAGTGGTCATTGTTCTATTTTTCTTCAATAAATAAATATTTCTTATGCACAAAATAACATCTTTAACTGACGCAGTAGAAAACACAAAGAATACGGCCCATGTCGATATTCCGTAAATAATTCTGGAATGAGAGGAACTCTCAAGAAAGTTCAAAACTTTATTCAATAATTCAATGAGTTTGGCCAAAGGCTTACAATTATATTTAAAGCAAAAACCCTAGCCCTAACTCTTGTTGGACAAGGAAACGACACTAATTAATAAAAAATACCAAAAATAGCAGAATTGAGATAATTACGGAAATTGAAATTGATAGAAATCCTGAGCAAGTCATAATTGACGGAAGTCAATTCGAACTTGGAAATCAAGAGTTATGGGTAAAATGAAACTCTCCTAAAATGGCAAAAACGATGATTTCGAGGCCTAGACGATGGAATTCGGCCAAAAAACGATGATTCCGGAATCGCCAAAACGCATCAATTGGGTGAGTTTTGCATCATTCCGACTTCAACACCCAGACTGCTGGAAAATTCAATTGCCTTTGAATTTTGGATGTTCCCTCTTTAGCATGTACGCCTCTGCCAGTTATTCTACATCATTAACTTATCAACCTGCCCTTCTATATCAAAATTTAACAACAATGCTGCCCATGGTTACACGATCAAGGTGTGCCTGAAAAGAATCCATGTCCATCTACAGGCATTGTCATCTAGGTAAATATAAAAACCAGCAAATCACCATCAAAGAGATTTCTCAGGATTTGTCAACACTGCAGGGGGGGCAATAATTCAGTGTACATGGGCCAGTGGGTGACTGAAAGGAAGCAATCACCGTGCCCATGTTCGCCTCGGGCCAACTTTACATTACAAACAATAACTAGCAATAATGTAATGCTTTTTCATGGTATTTTCACAACATTACGACCATGCAATTTCCTTAAATGCAACTTGCCACCACATCAAATCCCATTTTCAAAAGCTCAAATGCTCTTTTGTCTTACTACACACAGAGTGATATCATTATTTTAAAAAAGTATTCGAACACTGTTAACATGTATTTTAATAAAAAAAACTGTATAGAGTTTAGCTTGATGTGATTTTATCAGTTTGATAGATCTAAAAACACCATTAATAATTGATAAAAATAAAATTTGACTACAAAAATAAATATGATATTAGAAAAAATATCAAGACAGCAATATATTGGATAACCTGTGATAGTATGATTTTTACTTGTGATCTTGATCATGAGATCATGATAACCTCATATAAAACTAATCGAAACAAATTATAAATCTCAAATTTAATTCTCAATAAAAATAAATATTAAAAGAATATATTTTATTTTTATTATTGTCAAAAAAAAATCACAAATGGGGCGTCTATGCAATTTACTTGTGCTTTATGTTATTTTATCACTTCAATTGAGTACTTATGTTGTAGTTAGTTTATCACTTCATTGAAAGACTACTACTGTCTTGTCTTCGATGGAACGAGAGAGAGGTTTCTTCAAATGTTCAAGATTGTTTCAATCTCTCGAACCCTGTTGGTTAAAAAATCCCAAATCTCATTATCCATTTATGTTCATTGCTCCCTGAAATATGATGAATATGGATGATATGCATTACGTTTGTCATAACCCAAAAATGGGTTATTCCCCCAATTTTTTTCAACCAAAATAAAACAAAAATAAAATAAAAGGGGCTGACGTTAGTAGAAAAATCAAGGTGGAAAATTTAGATATTTTTGAGAGCCCGATCGTTCCTCTTTTGTGCCCCAAGATGAAGGAAAATACAGATTCAATGCTAAAATAATTTATTATTGGATAAAATTTGTATAAAAATTAAGCCGAAAGGCATAATTATATTTTTTATAAGCCAATTTGATTTAATCATGGGCCAATTTAAAGTATAATTATGTTTGGGAATTAATTTAGGGTCTAATCGAAGGATTTAATTAAGTGCAAGGAGTTAATTATACTTTAAATTGGCCAAATTAATTTTATTAAGGGCTTAATCGATGAAAAATCAAGTTCTTGAGCTTAATTCGTGTTCAATTGAGAAGATTTGAATTTTCAGAGACCGAATTGAATTTCTCCAAGCCAACGATGCGAATCAGAGGTCAAATTAAAAATGATTGAGAGTTTACTGGTCAATTGAGAGTTAAATCGCACAAATCAAAAACAACGACCAAAATAAAAAAGAACATGCAAATCTAAGGTTGCTGTTGAAATTTTGACGGGGATACAATTGCACAAAATTAAAAATTTAAAATCAATTAGGGGTGCGATTGAACCAATTAAAAATTGAGAGACCGAATTGTATTGTCACCCTCTCCCAAAATCATCACAAACGTGACTGCACTGTTCAGGTAACTTCCTGCCTATAAAAGCCATGAAAACCATGCATGCAGGGGGGACGACAGAGGAGATTGACAGAGGGGGAGAAAAAGGACATCGACGGGAAAATTTACAGAACACGGGAGGAGAAGTTGATAGAGGGGGGCAAAAATATTTACATAAAATGGGGTGGACAACATAGAAGCAGTGACGGCTACAATCCTCCTCTGGCCGTCGATCACCACCTTGCTTCCTTCCTCAACACCGGCGACCATCCCTCCAACACAAACACCGCATGCCATCAACCATGGTCTCCTTTAAGAGCATCTCCAACGAGAGTGCTATGTGAGAAGGCATAAATAAAATAATATATTTTTTGCATTTTTTTTATTATTGTATATGCTCCAACGGGAGAGCTATACACTCAACTAAAAATAGCTGGTCATCAACATGATGCCATATTTGGCTGCAGATAAAAGAGAAGGCAAATGACATTTATTACCGTTGCAACCCATTTGAGATAAATCACCCCGAAGAGAAGCTCAATTGAAACCGAAGACAACAACAATTTTTGTTTTCAAGGACTTGTTGATCAGTGAAGAAGAAGAAGAAGAATAGAAGGTGAACAAAAAGGTTAGTCTTTGAAACCTTTTCTAATTTCGAACAACCATTTCATGGATTGCTTGAGTGTTTCATGTACGCATGCAACTTGATATTTCTGGGTAATTTCTTTTCACATGTTGTGGTGTTTATTTAAGTTCAAAAAGGTGATTTTTTAGTGGAATTTTGGAAAGGTTTTTTGTTTGTGGTTGAGTTTTGGGGATTTTGATGGCTGAAAAAAATTAAGGTTAGGTTGTACATGTATCGAAATTTATGGAGAGGGACACAGTGTTGAGAAACAAGAACAAAGTATGTGTTTGTGTAGAGGGTTTTGTAGAGGAAGGATTTGAGGGGAAAAGTGGTAGATAAGGGAAAAGGAAAGTAGGAGTGAAAAGGAGTAGAGAATTGGAGACGACTGTTAGAGTGTGTATTCTAGAATGTGTATTCTAGAATATATTAGAGTAGAAGAAATAATACTCTAAAATATAGTATTGGATATCTTAATACATGTATATAAAGGCAACACACGGGATGTGTGTATAACTGACACTGTGGGAACAATGACAAAAATTCAAAATTTTCATTTTCCCTCTCTTTCTTCTATTCTCTCTGTTCTTCTTCGTTCTCTGCACTCAACTTCTTCTTCTTCTATCTTTGAATTCCTCAACATCATTTTATGATTCCATCATGGTTCAGGCAGTCAAATTAATTGTCCTAATCATCTTGCTTCCGCAATCTGGTTCAAGAAAAATTTCTTTCTCAAAATCACTGTTTGTCATCACAGATTTACTAAAATCTCTTACTCAACGATCGTGTTCTAAGCTTCTCATTGTGTATCATTAAACCCACTTTCCCTCCCATACTCTGTTTCTTCGTCTATGATGGTGACAGCTGCACAACTACAAATACTTCAATCTCCAATCACAAACCTAATTTCAACAATTTCAACATCGGTGAATATCAAATTAGATGATTCCAATTACCTAAACTGGAATTTTCAAATTCAGCTACTTCTCGAGAGCAATGGAATTTTTGGATTTGTGGATGGCTCTCAACCGTGTCCTTCTCTGTCTGCTGTTGATACTGGCAATTGTGGTACAAGTAATCCTAACTCTTCTTCTTCTGTAATTGATTGTGATGCTATGACAATTTGGAAAATGCATAATAGGCCTGTCATGCAACTCATTACTGCAACTATATCCCCAATAGCTTTATCTTGTGCTATTGGTAGTAATAGCTCTAGAGAATTGTGGATGAGATTGAAAGAGCAATTCTCTACCGTATCTAAGACAAGTATTTTCCAATTGAAGTCTAATTTGCAGAATATTAGGAAAGGATCAGATAATATCAGTCAATATCTTCTGAAAATTAAAGAAGGGAGAGATTATCTAATGGCTGCGGGAGTGTATTTTGCTGATGAGGACATTGTTATTTTAGCATTAAATGGTCTTCCAGCTGAGTATAATACATTTAGGTGTGTGGTTAGGGCGAGAGAAAGTGTGATCCCCTTAAAAGAATTTCGGTCTCAGCTACTTGCTGAAGAACGAATAGTGGAGAATATACTACCTGACACCTCTAATTTCCTTACTGCCATGCATACTGTCTGTACTAGTGGATATAAACACACTGAACATGACTTATATAAACCTCCTGGGTCTGTTTTTCGACCACCTCGTAGTTCACATGGTTCCAATTCTTATGATAATGGTGGCTATAAATCATTTAATCGAAACAGAGGCAGAGGTAGGACCAATTCAGGGCAGAGAAATTTTTTCTTGAGAGCATCAGTCCAGGCTACATCTCTTGCAGTTTCCCCATCTCCTCCTGGTGTTTTTGAATCTTATTATGCATCTCCATACACTGCACAAACTGTATCTGTGTGTCAATTATGCAATGGTGAAGGACACACAGCTCCAATGTGTGGTCTTAAAAGTTTTGACAAGTTTAAGTGCAACATCTGTGGCAAGTTTAATCATACGACTTGGTTCTGCTATTACAATGAGAATGGCCCTCATTTTATGGGTCACACTGTGAATGAATCTTCATCTCCTCAGCACCATGCCTTGAATGTTATGCACAATGGTTGCCTGTCTTCACCTCAGTCATCGATTCAGTCTCCTCCCGTGTGGATTACAGATTCAGGGGCCACCAATCATATGACTGCTGACTTGTCCAACTTATCTTTGAGTGCACCTTACCCTGCAACTGATACGGTTCAGACTGCTAATGGTGAAGGTCTGTTAGTGTCTCATGTTGGTTCAACTATTATTCCCACACAACCTCATCCTCTCAAGTTAAATTTTGTGTTATGTGTTCCCAAACTGACTTAGAATTTATTATCAGTTCATCGCATTTGTTTGGACAATAATTGCTATCTGATATTTGATGTCTTTTTTTTTTTGGATTCAGGACAAAGTCACAGAAAGGATCATGTACAAAGGGCAGTGCAGTAATGGCCTCTATTCACTTCCCATTGTATCCCTTTCTGTTCGGTCTCCTTTCAGCTCTCATTTCCAGGCTTACATTGGTAGGTTAGTGTTATCTTCTACTTGGCATCATAGGTTAGGCTATCCAGCCAATAAAATAGTCAAATTGATGTTACAAAAATCAAAAATCCAGTGTTCCTCAGACCTTGATCCTGAGGTTTGTGTTAGTTGTTTAGAGGGCAAGTTTTCTAAGATTCCATTTCAGCCTAGTGTTCACAAATTTGTAACACCTTTCACATCATACATAGTGACCTCTGGGGACCTTCTCCAAGTGTTTCCATTGATGGATATAAATACTATGTAATATTTGTGGATGAATTTTCACATTATTGTTGGTTGTTCCCCCTTATTAATAAAAGTGATGTATGCTCAGTGTTCATTACTTTCTATCAATACATTCACACTCAATTTTCCCAATGTATTCAAATTCTTCAAAGTGATGGGGGTGGGGAGTATGTTAACAAACCCTTGAAACATTTTCTTGACACTAAAGGTATTGAGCATCGTAAATCTTGTCCGTATACTCCTGAACAAAATGCATTGGCTGAAAATAAGCATAGACATCTTATTGAGACTACGATCACCCTACTTCAATATGCCAAATTACCTCCAAGTTTTTGGACTTATGCTGTCCACACTGCATCATTCTTAATCAATTGTATGCCTTATGTTGGTTTACATCATAAGTCCCCATTTGAAATGCTTTTTGGCAAAATACCTTATGTTGCACATCTAAGGGTTTTTGGCTGTGCTTGTTTCTCCTTATTACGTCCATATCTTCAACACAAATTAGAACCAAAGACTACTATGTGTGTATTTTTGGGTTATGCTCCTCAGTATAAAGGATATATATGTTATCATGTGTCTAGCAGAAAATCATATATATCTCGACATGTTTTGTTTAATGAAAATGTGTTCCCATACAAAGATTTGGTCACACAGCTTACCACTTCTAATCCATCATCCACTATGCATTCTATCTCTCACAATCACAGTTTTTCCTCCCATCCCCTTTCTAGCTCATTCAACACACATGTTGTTGTCTCATATTTACCATCATTAATGCCACTGTCTCCCGTCAATACTTATGATGCTCATCCTAGCTCATTAAACTCACATGACAATGTCTTCTCTTTACCATCCTCACTGTCTCTGTCTCCTGCCATTACTCCTGATGCTCCTGTGCTTGTCACATCCACTCCTGTGACTATTACTGAATCTAATACTGAAGGTAAGCTTTCTGAATCTTCATCTTCAGAATAGTGTTTTAACCCTGAAAACTTGTCAGTTGTGTTGCATATTCCTGCTTTAAATGTTCATCCCATGCAAACAAGAAGCAAAACAGGGGCTGTGATCAGAAAATCTTGTCTGTCAGTTATTCACAAACCCAACACGGGAGACCCTTCATTGTGTGAACCATTGACCTTCAAGTCTACCTTCAAAATTCCAGTGTGGTTTTCTGCCATGCAAGACGAGATTAATGCTCTGCATTCTCAAAATACATGGAGCCTTGTTGAGCTGCCACCTCATAAAAACTTAGTAGGGTGTAAGTGGATCTTCAAACTCAAGAAGCATGTAGATGGTACAATTGCTAGACATAAGGCTCGCCTGGTTGCTCAAGGATTTAGCCAAGAACCTGGCTTGGATTATGGTGACACTTTCAGCCCTGTAGTTAAACCAACACTGTTTGTCTTGTACTGGCCCTAACAGCAAATTATAACTGGAAATTGCGGCAGTTAGATTTGAAGAATGCCTTTCTTCATGGTGTTCTTCAGGAGGATGTTTATATGGCTCAACCCCCTGGGTTTATAGACTCTGTTCATCCACAACTGGTGTGTAAGCTTCATAAATCTTTGTATGGCCTTAAACAAGCTCCACGAGCTTGGAATGACAGGTTCACTGCTTTTCTGCCATCTCTGGGTTTTACACATACTTATGCAGATTCGTCTCTCTTTGTTAAACCTCTTGATAATGGTTTAATTATTTTACTAGTGTATGTAGACGATATCATCATTACTGGTACTGACTTGAATGATATTCAAAAGGTTATTGACTCCCTCATTGCAGAATTTGATATCACAGGTTTGGGAGACTTGCATTATTTTCTGGGGATTCAGATTTCTCACATTCCTAATGGTTTGGTTCTGTCTCAGTCTAAGTATATCACTGATTTGCTGTGCAAAACTGAGATGATTGATGCTTAGGCATGTCACACTCCATGTCTTCCATATCAACGATTGTTTAAGGATGATGGTGTCTCTTTTGATAATCCCACCTTGTACATGAGCATTGTAGGAGCTTTACAATATCTAACATTCACTCGTCCAGACATCTCTTTTGCAGTTCATCAAGTCTGTCAGTTTATGCAAAACCCAATGGTGTCTCACTTCATTGCAGTTAAACGTATCTTACGTTATCTCAAGGGAACTATTGGCTATGGTATGAGATATACTTTTGGTTCTTTGGAACTTACAGCATACAGCGATGCAGATTGGGCAGGTGATCCGAATGATAGAAGGTCCACTACTGGATCAATTATTTTCCTTGGATCCAATCCTATTTCCTGGTCTTCCAAGAAACAACACACAGTTTCTCGATCTTCTACAGAGGCAGAATATAGAGCACTTTAGTCAACAGCTGCTGAAATTGATTGGCTTAAGCAACTCTTGGTGTTCCTGCGTGTTGGATTTGTTCAGCCTCCAGTCCTATTGTGTGATAATCTTTCGGCCATTGCTCTGTCCTTAAACCCTGTTCAGCATCAACGCACTAAGCATATAGAGATTGATGTACATTTTATGCATGAAAGGATGGCCAACAATCAGCTTCTTATGCAATTTGTTTCCTCGAAAGAACAATTTGCAGACATTTTCACCAAAGGACTCGGTACTGCTCTATTTCAATTTCATTGTAACAATCTCATGCTTGGAGTATCAAAGCAAGAGATTGAGGGGGGATGTTAGAGTGTGTATTCTAGAATATATTAGAGTAGAAGAAATAATACTCTAGAATATAGTATTGGGTATCTTAATACATGTATATAAAGGCAACACACGGGATGTGTGTATAACTGACACTGTGGGAACAGTGACCAAAATTCGAAATTTTCATTTTCCCTCTCTTTCTTCTATTCTCTCTGTTCTTCTTTGTTCTCTGCACTCAGCTTCTTCTTCTTCTATCTTTGAATTCCTCAACATCATTTTATGATTCCATCAACGACAACATGGTATGTGTTTGTGTCTGATTCAGTTTCCAATAGTTTACAAAATTGGTGGCTCAATTTTGTTTATTTTGATCCCTGGGATCCCATTTTGCAATTGCAGGGAAATCCCATTTTGAGCTTCTTGCTATGTTAAAATGAGATTACTTCGATCAAATTGATGTGCTGTGTTGAGAGATAAAATAGTGTTCAAGTGCTGTGTTCTGCACCCTTTTTGTAGATGTACTACTACTGAGAAGGATATCTTTCCAATTGTGCTATTACCTTTTAATTATCTTTCCAATTTCCAATTGGATTTCCCTGCAATAGTGTTCTTGGCTACTTAAAACGCAATCCCCGTTAACTAGGTTTCTTCTATGTATACAAAAGCCCATCTGATTGTTGATAGTTAACTGGTTAAAAGGCAATCCCTTTCTAATTGAAATAAAGTAAAACAAAAACAACCATCATCAACTATAAAACACACACACACGTAGAGAGAGAGAGAGAGGGGGGGGGGGAGTTACAGCTAGTCAAGTTCACAACGAGTTCCTAAAATCTAAACAAAAAGAAACGGAAGAAATCATCTGAAACCCACCAAACTCTGCTTTTGTGCATGAGGGATAGAGAGAGCTTACACAATTAAGAGTCTTCATTTTAACGAAACAAAGAGTAGCAGCAGAGGTCCCAAAAGATGGAAAAAAAGGAGACCTTTTCTGATTTATTTTAAAAACTAAAAAGAAAAGAGAAAAAGAAGCCCTCTGTAGTTGGCCATTGGTGACACTCTTCTGTCTTCAGGTCTGCTGCGTTGTACATCTCTTATGGAGTTGTCAGAAGCTAATAATTATAGGTTTTGTGATACAAAGTGTGTTTGTTACAAACGAAGTCTGAGTGTTTTTCATGGGCGATTTAGTGAATTTCTGCATTTGAATTCGAGATATTGAAAGATATCTGCGAGCAGTTGAGGAAAGCTGGGAATGGTCAAGGGTGAATGTAACTTGGGGAGTTGAACATGCTGGGGCCACGACGAGGTGGATTTCAGGAATAATGTTGATGGAAGAATATTAGAAATATTTTCGAAGCTTTAATCAAGCTGGAATGTGAAATCATGTTTTTGGAAGCGAAGACATCCGCGAGCTTAATTTAATCTGATTTCGGGTTGTCTGTGTTCATTGGAAGAAGGTTAATTTCCTAATGTTTTTCCTATTTTGTTCAGTTATTGGTTATATGATATATGTAATGATGTATTATATGCTGAATTGTTCGAGGATTGTGTTAAAATCTGCTATGTTGTGTAAGGTTATGCTTTTGTATAGTGAATTTCATAACTTTTTCTGCATTACATTTTTGGAATTGTTCAGATTTTAGTTCTGAATTTTTTCAATAAGTAGAAAAGGAGTTGAAATTGGTATTGAGTAATGCAACTGGATTGACAATTTGCTATCTAACTTACTTCTATTAATTGTATAATTAATTATATAATTAAACTACATACAAAATAATTACACAATATTTAAAATAATTTAAAAAAATGGCTCTCCAAAATGGTTTTTACCATTGGAACACACATCACCAAAAAAGTCATTTATACACTATTCAAAGAGCCATTTTAGAGATTTGACGCTCCAAAATGGCTCTTGCCATTGGAGTTGCTCTAAGGACCAGTAATAGGTGGCTCCCGTCTCCCTCAGCCACTCCAGAAGCTTAGTCCTCGGCACCCACGGCGACAGCTCTCTCTCCTTTCGCAGCGTCGTCTCTCTCTCCTCCAATGGTTGATAGTCCTCTCTCTATCTCCTACAGCGTCGATTACCCTCTTTCTCTCCTTCCTCCAGCAGCAACTCCAGCCAGCTCCAACAGACCACCACCTGGTTTCTCTCCACAGTCGAACCACGTAGCAGCCATCCTTCTTCTCCAGCTCCGGTGACGAAGAGCAGCAGCGGAAGCAGCACAGGCCAGCCCCTTCCGACAGCTCCTACGGCTACCAGAGACCACCATTTTCGACGACACCATCATAGGAACAACCACCTCGTTCTCCTCTACCTGACGACATTAGCAGGTAAACCTCTCATCATTGTCGACCGACCACCTTGTTACATAACACGTGAACAGTAACACCCCCGATTTCCTTTCTCTCTTTGTTTAAATTCTTGGGCTGGACTGCTCTCGGCCCCGCCCAGTTCGCTGGGCCAGGTCCAGCCGAAGTCCAGCAGAGTTGGGCCTTTGGCTCAACTTGGCTAGGTCAGCCCATTTAGCTGGGACAGGCCCTAATTTTTTTTAAAAAAATTGCATTTAAAAAAAACAAAGAAATGTGTAGTTTCCGTGCATACAGCCAGATTCCAAGCTTTTTCCCATCATATTTTTTGCATCTTTCTCATATTTTAAAACAAAAAGTGGATATCGTAACCGGTTTACGATTATCTGTTGAAATTTGGCCAAAATATATAAAAAAATTATAATTATTTTGTCTTATCTATTAGGGTGTAAAATTACATTGTAAAGTACATCCATAGATAAAGTACAATGCAGCTTATCTTAGGTAGGGTGCACTGCGGTGATGCGTCTTCCCCTAGCACAATAAGTCCCCTTACTTAGACTCTCGCAGACCAATAGGTTTCTAGTGACCTTAATAGGTGACGACTCCTAAGATTTATAGTCATAATTTTTATGGCTATAAAACAATCCTCATTTCACCACGCATTGTTGTTTCTCCAATCTGGCGACGGCGGGGCGCGAAGCGCGAAAAAAAAACACTGTCGCTACAATCTTCTGAAATCAAGTACAAAATCACACCGTGATTCATCAGCATTCCCGCACAAGAACTGTTTGCTGCCGCACAACCCAACATCACCATCTAATTATCCAAGCTGGAAGCCGGAAACAATTATGCAAACAGATGCATCTTTGGCTAGCTTTCACCCCCCGAGGAAGCCTGATGTCTAATGCTTTCACCATTTTCAGTCGTTTCTTTTTCTCATTGCTGATATTGCAGTAATATGTGCTTAAATCACCAAAACCAAGATAACCACCATTTTGAACAACCTGCAACTTTTGCATGTAACTAGAGAACCATATATTGGAAAAGAATTCCAAAGAATAATCAAAGCTTATTATTGAAAAGATATTTCATTCAGGTATACAACTGTTTATGCCAAAGCACATCTCTCTCTGGTCTTTCAGATACTACACCAAAATTTCTCGAGTTCAAAATAGAAAAATCACAATATAATTGCAACAAATAATTTATTTTGCTACAAGAATACACTGGCTATGCAAAATGAAAAATGGATGCGCCAATGGAGCATCTAAGTGACTTATGTATCCTAACCTTGTCTTCCTAGGGAGAGTAAAAGAATTGGTGCTTAGAATCTCAGGCGGATTAAAAAGTCTTTAAAAATAAAACTAAAGAACTCAGGTAGAACCATATATTGGTAAAGAACTCCAAAGAATAATCAAACCTTATTATTGAAAAGATATTTAATTC
The DNA here is from genome assembly GCA_964035475.1 of Salix caprea. Lineage (NCBI taxonomy): Eukaryota > Viridiplantae > Streptophyta > Magnoliopsida > Malpighiales > Salicaceae > Salix > Salix caprea. The sequence continues at coordinate 6,682,666 of OZ037748.1, read as the reverse complement.
AGGTATACAATTGTTTATGCCAATGCACATCTCTCTTTAGTCTTTCAAATACTACACCAAAATTTCTCGAGCTCAAAATATAATTGCAACAAATAAAATTGTAAGATTGCTTCATGAGCTGTCAAAGAACAAGTTAAAGAAGAAGTTGTCAAAGATTGTGAATTTTAAATTCGTAAATTATTTATCTAAAAATAAAACTAATGAAGTATTTCTTCTTAGATGTTTATAAGACCTATAAATTAGAATTGAAGGTCTAAATTGAAAACAAATAAAACCATAATAAAGGAGAAAATGATAAAAAAAAAAATCAAAACCAAAACTAAGAAGATTGACACATAAATATGAACAAATAATAAGGATTTCATTAGAAGGACTTAAGCAATTAAAGGAATTAAAATTAAATTAAAAAATTAAAAGAATAAGGGTTGAAATGAAAAACATAAAATATGACCAATTTCAATTGAAGGATAAAATTGAAATAAAACAATTTTTTTTATAAAAGAAATCAAGATGAAATTAGAAATTAAAAGACCAAGGACTCAAATGTACAAAGCATAAATAAAGAGGACTTGAATGGATATTAGGTTCGAGGATAGAAAAAGAAAAAAATCAACCACGACAATTCTCTAACCATTATATGCTCATACGCGCACCACCATAGGGAAAAGGACATGGTGACACATCTAGTGAGATGATGATTGACTATTTTAGCCACCGTATGGAGAGTCACGCGCCACTTGTATTGCGCGGACGACTCAAAACCGCTGCCATGTTAGACACACACGCCAACAATTTTTTTAATAAAAAAATATTAAAAAATATGAGAATATCAAAACACCCACAGAAGCTCGTCCTAATAACGGAAAAACACATATCAAAATACTATAATACCTAGGGACTCTTTGTTTTCTTCTTTTCCAAGGGTAAATTAGTGTTTCTACTGCTCATAAAAATAGAAACACCATAAATACTTTGGCTGACTATTCTTATTTTTTGTCTTATTCAAGGGTAAAAATGTTATTTAACTTTTCATAAAAACCGAAATGCCTAGAATACCCTTGCCTAGCAGACACCTTTTCCTGATTTCAAGGGGAAAACCATATTTTTACTGTTATAAATTGGAAAAGATGCATATCCCTAAACAATTATTTAATGAAAAATATGGAAAGCTAATTATAATTTTTTATTCTTACGGAATAATAGTAATTACATTGTTGTAATCCATGGTGAATTGTGTCTATAGCTATAGTGAATTATCGACATGATTTACCTTTTTTCTTAATGAAATATAGGTTGATAATATATATATATATATATATATATATATATATATATATATATATATATATATATATACACACACACATTGTTGTGATTTCAATTTGCATAATTCATTAGACAATATGAGTTTCTCTGTCAATGATCAAGTCAATTTTCTATTCATTTTAAATTTCATAAACATATAGGGATATGTGAAGTATTTTTATTAATACTAGTTTATATATATATATATATAGATATAGATATAATTTTGGATTTTTTTTATTTTTGTTGGAGCAAAAATATGATTCGCTTTGTTAGTACTAGCTTAGTCTGAAATTCTTCTCTTGTATTTTTTTTCTAGATGGTTTTTTTATTTCATAGATCCAAAGAAAAAAAAAGTGGGAAAAATACATTTTATTTCAAAAAATAGAAAATTAAAAATATATAAAAACAATCCATGAAAAATAAATATAATTCCTGATTTTCCTTTTATAATTAGGAAACCAAAAAAATGAAAAATAAAAGAATCAGTCACCTCAAGCATGACTTTAAACTACCTCCTCTCCGCATGGAATTAAAAGCATCTTCTCCACTTGATTTCTTCATCTATCCTTCTCCGGCCAAAAACAAAATGAGTAGCAGCAGCTACAAATATCTGTCTCCTAAACTCATCTATTTTCACTCCTTTGTACCTGACCTTCTTGCTCCTCCATCTCACCATCCTTGTAACCGGGGATTCACCGCAAACTTGTTGATTAATAAGCCTACTTACTGATTTCACAATTACAGCGGTAGAACGAGAAGACACTGACGAAGGGAGATGAAGTAGAAGAGGTTGATATTACAACAGAAGGCAGAGAGGAAGAGGTGTGTTTGTAATAGGATCAAATCAGTTGTAATCAGTTAATTGTAACTAATTCTAGCCTAGGAAGAGAAAGTCAATTTGAACTCTCTTGGGTAGTTACAAAGTAGTTAACACACACACAATCAATCCAGTTAACTACACAAAAAAGAAAAGAAAACATCTTTCTTACATTGACAGTATAAACAGACATACTGTCGAGCACTTTGTAAGCAGAAAATATATGCAGAAATTCAATAAAAGAAAAGAAACTTATCTCCCTATCTCTCTGTATCTCCTCTTTAACAATCCATTCATCAATTCTCCAAATTAGCAATACCTGCAACAAGAACAACAAAATTCTTGAATCAAAACACAAAAATTAACATGGTATCAGAGCTGGTTTATTGATCCATAAAAGGGGCGTAATCTGTGAAACTTAAACTAAAAGAAGAATGGTGAATTCAAGCTCAAGATACCTAAGCTCCACGGTTCAAAGGAACAAATTATGAATTTTGGACAGTAAAAATGGAGACTATACTTACAGCATATGATCTATGGGACATAGTTCAAGCCATAGATCAAGATCAACTTGAAGCAGAAGAATCTACAGGAGAGGGAAGCAAAGCTAAAAGTACTCCAAAGGAGAATCAAGTTGCCACAAGAGAAAACAAAATCAAGAATGTTAAGGCAATGAGCATTATTCAAGGAGCATTAACAAATGATCTGTTTCCACAAATCAGAAATGAAACAACAAAAGGAGCATGGGAGATCCTGAGGAGAGAATTCAAAGGTGATAAGAAGGTAAGGGCAATAAAATTACAAGTTATAAGAGCAACTTTTAAGCATATGAGAATGCTAGAAGGTGAAAGCTTAGATAACTATCTAGCTAAATTCTTTGAAATTATAAATGATTTGAAATCACTTGGAGAAGTTAGTGAATCAAGAATTATGCAAAAACTATTGATGAGTTTGAGTAGAAGATATAAGTCTATTGTATCCATTATTGAAAAGACTCGAGAACTTAATGTCCTTAGAATTGAAGAAGTCATAGCCTCGGTTAAAGTCTATGATAAAAGGGAAGATTTGCATGATGAAAGGGACAGAAATGCAAGGACAAAAAGAGCCTTTAGCAGCCTTAAGATCAGGAACAATCAAGGCTATAGCACAAATAAATTTACATAAGGAAGACATAATCCAAAATGGCAGTCACAAAGTAAGAAAGAGAGGAATTGGCCTGTCAAACCTTTGAATAATTATGATAATGTAGGTTGGAATGGCAGCACAAGTGCATGAAGTCAGGGCAGTGTGAAACCATAATGTCAGTTTTGTGGCAAGTACCATTTTGGTGTGTGTAGGTTCAAAGGTAAACCAAAATGCATGAAGTGCAACAGGTTTGGCCATAGTGCAAGAGATTGTGACAACAACATACACAAACCACAACCAAGTTATGCAAAGCAAGAAGAGGCAACTACAATAGTAATGTTCTATGCATGTCATGCTGCAACAATGCAAGACAAAAGTTTGTGGATAGTGCATGCAGCAATCACATGACATCAAGGGAGGTTGAACTAATTAATATTGATAAAACAGTAGCTTGCAAAGTTAAAATGGGCTTAGGAAACTTGGTGCAAGAAACTGGAAACGGGACTCTTATGGTAAACACTAAGCTTGGGAAAAGATACATACATGAAGTATTGCTAGTTCCTGGTTTAGATGAGAATCTATTGAGTGTGGGACAGATGATGGTACATGGATATTATGTTCTGTTTGGAGGCAATCTTGTTGTGATATTTGATGATGGAAGCCTAACAATTGTGATTGCAAAAGTAGCGATGAGTGGAAATAGATGTTTCCCACTCTCACTTAAATCTATTACTCCTGCAGCAATGAAGGCAACTGTCAGTGAAGATTCATGGATTTGGCATAGGAGATTTGGTCCTCTAAATTTCATTAATTTACAAAAGATGAAGCAAATGGAAATGGTGGTTGGACTGCCTATATTAGTAGAAGTGAAGAGTGTGTGTGAAGGATGTGTTATGGGCAAGCAACACAGAGAACAATTTGTCAAAAAGGAGGCATGGAAAGCAAAATGTCCACTGGAATTGGTACACACAAACTTGTATGGACCAATGCAATGTGAGTCAATTGGGGGAAACAAATAGTTCATCACATTTCATTCATGATTTTTCAAGAATGTGTTGGGTATACTTTCTAATAAAAAAATCCGATGCATTAAATGTTTTTAGGAAGTTCAAGGCATTTGTTGAGCTACAAAGTGGGTGTAGAATTAAAATATTGAGGAGTGATAGAGGTGGAGAATACACCTCCAAAGAATTTCAAGAATTTTGTTCATCCATGGGCATGGAGAGGCAACCTACCATTGCCTATACCCCATAGCAGAATGGGGTAGCTGAGAGGAAGAATAGAACCATTTGTGAAATTGTAAGGGCTTTGATGGCTGAGAAGGAAATCCCAACTGAATTTTGGGCAGAGGCCATGAATGTGTCTGTTTATCTTTAAAACAGAAGGTATACATTACCTGTAGAGAAGAAGACACCATTTGAGGTGTTTACAGGAAGGAAACTTGGGATTAAACACCTAAAAGTATTTGGTTGCATATGCTACACTCATGTTCCACCAGCTTTGAGGCAGAAGTTTGATGGAAAATCAAAAAAGGGAGTGTTTATGGGCTATGGCAGCTATGAAAAGGGGTACAGAGTGTATCTCTTACATGCCAAGAAGATTGTGCTATCCAGGGATGTTATCTTTGATGAAGATAAATCTTGGAACTAGAAGACAGATCGAGTAGAATCTGTTTCTATAATTTTTTCTCTTGAAGATAGTGAAGTAAGAGAAGAAGGCAATGATTATTAGTCAATACAGTCAGCTACTGAAGTATTTGAGAATGATGATGGGGGCAGGGGTTAAGCTGGTTCAACCCAGTAAAATTAAAGAGCTCGGAAGATATATATGCACGATGTCATATGTGCATAATAGAGCCAGAAAACTATCAAGAATCAGTAAAGGACATAGCTTGGCAAGAAGCTATGAATGTTGAGTTAGATATGATTGATAAAAATGAGACTTGGGAGTTAGTGAACCGACCTGTTGACAAGCCAGTTATAGAGGTCAAGTGAGTCTACAAAACCAAGCTCAACTTGGATGGAACCATTCAAAAACACAAGGCTAGGCTGGTTGCTAAGGGTTATACACAGAAACCTGGTATTAACTATAACGAAACATTTGCACCAGTGGCAAGACTTGATACAATTCGAGTTATTATTGCATTAGCAGCACAGAAAGGGTGGAAGTTGTTTCAGTTGGATGTCAAATCAGCCTTCCTAAATGGGGTCCTAAATGAAGAGGTCTTTGGTGAGCAGCCTGAAGGTTTTGAGCTAAATGATGCAGGACACAAGGTTTACAAGCTAAGGAAAGCCTTGTATGGACTCAAGCAGGCCTCTAGAGCCTGGTATAGTGAGATTGACAAGCATCTCATGAATTGAAAATTCAAAAGAAGTGTTAGTGAGGAGGCTACATTATACACCATTAGTGATGATAAAGGGGAGATGATTATTGTCTCAATTTATGTTGATGACATAATATACACTGGAAGCAGTGAGAGGATGCTTGCTGAGTTCAAGAAGGAAATGATCCAGAGATATGAGATGATAGACCTTAGACTGTTACATCATTTTCTCGGCATGGGAATCCTACAAACTGATCAAGGGATATTCATTCATCAAGGCAAGTATGCTAAGTCCTTGTTAATGAAGTTCAGTTTAGAAGATTGCAAACCAATTGCAATCCCCTTGATAGTGGGTGAGAAATTGAGAAAAGAAGATGGAAGTGAAGCTGCAGATGAGGGTTTATATAACAAAATAGTGGGGGCTTGCTATATTTAACAGCAACAAGACCAGACTTGATGTATTCAACAAGTCTTTTAGCAAGGTTTATGAGTAAACCTACAAGAAAGCACATGGGGGTTGCAATGAGAGTTCTTAGATATGTCCAAGGGACTCTCACTTATAGGATTTAATACAAGAGGAATAAATCAACCACACTTAGTGGCTATTGTGATGCAGACTGGGCTGGAATGAGGATGACAGTAGGAGTACCTTAGGGTATACTTTCAGTTTTGGCAGTGGGGTGTTTTCATGGGCATCATTGAAACAAAACTCAGTAGCATTGTCTATAACAGAAGTTGAATATGTTTCAGCTTCTAAAGCTACAGCACAAGCCATTTGGCGGAGATTTGTGCTTGAAGACCTAGGGGAATCACAAACAGAAGCAACACTCTTGATGTGTGATAATATGTCTGCAATTTCAATGAATAGAAATCCAGTCTTCCATCAGAAGACTAGATATATCAACAGAAGATTCCATTTCATTCGAGAAGCTTTACAAGAAGGGGTGATAGATGTAAAATTCTGCTGAAGTGAAGACCAATTGGCAGATATTTTCACTAAGGCACTACCTAAAGAAAGATTCAATCAATTGAAATTGAATCTAGGTGTGAAATCAGTAAATAGCTTAGGAGAGGCTATTGATTAATAAGCCTACTTACTGATTTCACAATTACAGCGGTAAAAGGAGAAGACACTGACGAAGGGAGATGAAGTAGAAGAGGTTGATATTACAACAGAAGGCAGAGAGGAAGAGGTGTGTTTGTAATAGGATCAAATCAGTTGTAATCAGTTAATTGTAACTAATTCTAGCCTAGGAAGAGAAAGTCAATTTGAACTCTCTTGGGTAGTTACAAAGTAGTTAACACACACACAATCAATCCAGTTAACTACACAAGAAAGAAAAGAAAACATCTTTCTTACATTGACAGTATAAATAGACATACTATCGAGCATTTTGTAAGTTGGAAATATATACAAAAATTCAGTAAAAGAAAAGAAATTTATATCCCTATCTCTCTGTATCTCCTCTTTAACAATCCATTCATCAATTCTCCAAATTAACAATACCTGCAACAAGAACAACAAAATTCTTGAATCAAAACACAAAAATTAACAAAACCTACCTTCCTCTTAATAACATAGCACTCGATTGTGGTTCATTAATCTCCAAGAGGTCTGTAAGCGATAGAAACTGGACAACTGACATCAACTCAAAAGTGGCCCTTCTAGATCAAGACAGCGACAACAAGAACAACAAAATTCTTGAATCAAAACACAAAAATTAACAAAACCTACCTTCCTCTCGATAACATAGCACTCGATTGTGGTTCATTAATCTCCGAGAGGTCTGTAAGCGCTAGAAACTGGACTGTAGACATCAACTCATAAGATGTTGAAAATAATAATGATTATTATTTTTAAAGTATTTTTTTCTTAAAAATATGTTAACCTAATTATATTTTTTTTTATTTTTTTAATATTTAATATATTAAAATATATAAAAAAAACTAAACTAAGATTTTTTTAATCTCAAATTAACTTAATTTCAGTATTCTGAAATACTGTTAAATAGAATAATATCAAGAATAAATCTTAAAATAATAAAAAAAATAATTTATTTTTAAATAAAAATCACTTTAAACTAGAAATATATCAAGCCACACGTAGACAAAATAGATGAAAAAAACACAAAGATAACATATCACTAACAATAAAATATTCACTATACATGCATAAGAAAGTGTTTCACTCTCCTTTCACACCACCAAATTTAAACTTACCCTGTTTTTTAATGCAAGTTGCATTTAATACAGAGATAAATAACAATAAAAAGTAAAAATCAAAACTAAGAGTATAAATACATAAATACGAACAAGAAATAAAAACTATCACAGAAAGACTGAAAAAATTAAATAGATTGAAACTAACCAAAAAATAACGAATAAGGACTAAAATACAAAATAAAAAATTGCTTATGTTGAAACGAGGCAAAAACAAAAATCTCTGCAGCGGAGCGTAGGGCAAATGACAAGTTTGATTGTTTTTAATTGTGCCTTTCAATTGAAATTGATCATATATGTTATTTTTATTTCAGTCCTTATTCTTTTGATTTTTGATTTGTTTTTGGTTTCTGTAATTTGTTGGGTCTGCAAGTTTTTATTTGATCCTCCATTTGAAATTGGTCATAAATGTTACTTTTCATTTTGGTACTTATTCTTTTAATTTTTTAACCAAATTACACTATAATTTTTTTTAAATCCCTTTATTTGTTTTAGTCTCAAGGTTTTTATTTGTTGCAATTTTATCTTTTGATTGGAATTAATTGTATTTTTTAGTTTTCATTTCGTCTATTACTCTTTGAATTTTTTATTTGATATTAATTCCTTTAGTTTTTACGGTCCTTCTTGGACAATGTTTATTTTTACCTGTATTTATGAATCTATGCTTTAAGTTTTTATTTTTATTTTTTATCGTTTTATTTTTTGTTAGGGTTCTATTTTTATTCGGTTCAGTCCGAAAATTTTAATTTATGTTGGATATCATTTTAAAATTAATATTTATTCCTTCTTACATTTTTTTTTCTTTTTTTGTTTGTTTCTGTTATTTTTATTAGTTCTCCAGATCAGATGATTTTATGGTTTCGTTGTTTGCACAATAATAATGATTTAGTGATAATTTTTTATTGTTTTTTTTAAAAAAATATTTTTCTTTTTTTATTATTCGGGGCAATTTAACGATTTTAATTGATGGGTTGTAATATTGATAATTATTATAACTGCTATAGTCAGGATAATGATGGTAATGTAGGGATAGATTTTCAATGATGTTTTCTTCTTTTTGTAGATAGAAAATGAAGTACTTATTTTTGTTATTTGGTTATTGTAGGTGTTTTCACAATTTATATCTTGTTTGTTGTGTTTAATTTAAGTTGAATGATAAAATAAACTAATTCTAATATAGTAAATTCGATAATTCAGTTATCCAAACATTTTGTTTTTTTAATGACTATGATAATTTTATGGTGAATATTTCGTTGAAACCTATTAAACAAATAAATTTATATTGAGTTAAAATTCATATATTTTATAAGAAACTCGCACTCCACAAGTATTTTATAAGAATTTATTATTTTACCCAAATTTATATTATAATAAAAACAATCTCACACAATTAATATTTTTTGCGTTGAAAAAATATAATTTTGGCCTCTACGAGGCCCGAGTAAGTGGCTAGTAACCTTTCAATTATATGAATTAATTATCTTATATGTGTGTGTGTGTGTGTATAAAAAAGTTTATTTTCTTGGAAAGTGCCTTTTAAACAAGGAATTTTTTGACATGAATTATTGATTGGATAATGCCAACGACTTGAAAGTCTTTGATGCCAAGGTCACGACCACACAAACACAAACGACCTTTCAAAGGTCATCTCCACGGTCCCATTTCCAATTAATCACTCTATTTGTTGCCTCATTTTCCATGAATGACCTTTCAAAGGTATATCCCGTTAATATTCCAGTTTTCATGCTGGAGTGGGCATGCCATTGTAGAAATTGATGTTTTTTTTTTTTTTGTTCAATTCTGTATAATTCTTAATCTCCCTTTATCTACCTCTTTATGCTGAATATAAAAGAAAAAAATAATAATTAGTCAACTCAAAGCATGGTTGATGCATGTGAAAACTATAATAACATTAACAATATAAAAAACACAACAAAACTTAGGTGGTGTTTGGAAAGAACTCAAAAGGTAGTTTTTGAAAAAAAATAAAATTTTATTTTGCTTTAAATGAGATTATTTTTAGTGTTTTTAAATCATTTTGATATGATGATATCAAAAATAATTTTTTTAAAATAAAAATATATTATTTTAATGCATTTCTAAGTGAACATTTTAAAAAGCAACTGCAACCATAATCTCAAATACCCTCTTAATCAGCATACATGTGAATTTTAAATTAACAGAAAACTAATGAAGTATTTCTTATTAGATGTTTATAAGACCTATAAATTAGAATTGAAGGTCTAAATTGAAAACAAATAAAACCTTAATAAAAGAGAAAAAGATAAAAAATCAAAACCAAAAATAAGAAGATTGACACATAAATATGAACAAAAAATAGGGATTGCTTTCGAAGGACTGAAACAATTAAAGGAATTAAAATTAAATTAAAAAATTAAAAGAATAATGGTTTAAATGACTAATTAATTGAAGGATGAAATTGAAACAAATGAAAACTTTTATAAATCAAGACGAATCAGAAATTTAAAGACTAAGGATTGAAATATACAAAGTATAAACAAAATGGATAATAAGATTTTTTTTTATTATATCTATTTTTTAGTTTATTTTTTTTATAGATATATTTAAATGAAAACATTTCTATCTTATCTTGTAGGCTATGATTCATGGATACGAGACAGACTCGATGGATTTCTTTATTGAGATGTACGTGTGCCGTGATGACCACCAAAAAAAAAAATGTTGATAAGTATTTTTGTTTTCGACCATACATGGGTAGTCCATGTACTCCTTATTACCCCACGACCCCGGCAACGACCAGCCTCCTCCTCCTCCTCCTCATATAATATGGTTGGGTGGTTGTGTTTCTATGAATGCATGTGAAACTGCCATTCAGTATATAAGTAAAAGAAAATAAGAACCATATAATGGATTTTAAATTGTGGTGATTTCAATTTGCATAATTCATTGCTTACGGTTTGATTCATTGGACAATATGAGTTTCTCTATCAATGATCAAGTCATTTTTTTATTAATTTTAAATTTCAGAAATTTTTTTATTAGTACTAGTTTCAATATATATATATATATATATATATATATATATATATATATATATATTTAATGTTGGATTTTTCTTATTTCTGTTGGAGAAATAAAATGATTTACTTTATTAGTACTACCTTAGTCTGAAATTCTTGTTTTTTTCTAGATGTTTTTTATTTTATTTTATAGATCCAAAGAAAAAAAAAGTGGGAAAAATAAATTTTATTGTAAAAAATAGAAAATTAAAAATATATAAAAAAAATCCATGAAAAAATAAATGTAATTCCTGATTTTCCTTTTATAAATAGGAAACCAAAAAAATAAAAAATAAAAAATCAGTCAACTCAAATGACTTTAAAGTAACTCCTCTCTGCATAGAATTAAAAGCAGCTTCTCCTCTTGATTTCTTCATCTCTCCTTCTCCGGCCAAAAACAAAATGAGTAGCAGCAGCTACAAATATCTGTGTCTCCTAAACTCATCTATTTGCAGTCATTTGTACCTGACCTTCTTGCTCCTCCATCTCACCATCCTTGTAACACCGCAACCTTACCTTCCTCTCGATAACATAGCCCTCGATTGTGGTTCATCCTCCCAGAGGTCTGTAAACGATAGAAACTGGACTGCAGACATCAGCTCAAAAGTGGCCCTTCTAGATCAAGACCGCAGCTCAATAAAATCCACTGCAAATCAAGCACCTGTACCATATGATACTGCACGAGTCTCTCGCTCCAAATTCACCTACTCATTTCCCGTCACAACAACAGGACCTAAGTTTGTTCGCCTTCATTTTTATCCGGCTTCCTACCCTGGATTCAACAGGTCCAAGGCATCTTTTTCTGTCACAACCGGTCGCTATACCTTTCTTAGCAACTTCAGTGGCGTCCATTACACTGACCCTCTTGGTGACACAGGTTACGCCAGAGAATTCATACTAAATGTCGAAGATGAGCGGAAAAATCTGAGCATAACGTTCACGCCAAGTCCTCATGTAGCTGATGCATATGCTTTCATCAACGGGATTGAAATCGTATCCATGCCCACCAATCTTTATTATACTGCAAGAGCGATGAATGATTTTGACAATGGGTTCAATTCTGTTCCCCTTCAAAACGAAACTGCTTTGGAGATGATGTACCGAGTAAATGTGGGTGGGGCGGAGATCACTCCGCCCACAGACACAACTGGCATGTTTCGAAGGTGGTCAGATGATACAAACTACTTGACTGATGCTCGACCAGGCGCTTACCTCTATAATGACACCATTCAACTTCAGTATAATAACGACACTCGCTATGCTGCACCTGACGCTCTCTATCGAACTGCTAGGACCATGGGGCCCAATCGTACTGTAAATGCAGAGTACAACATGACTTGGGAATTTCCGGTCCACTCCACATTCTCCTATCTTGTTAGGCTTCATTTCTGTCAGTTTATACCGATATTATTCCAAAAAGACGATCTAGCCTTTGAAATATATATCGCTAATCAAACTGCAGAACTTTACGCAGATATTATTGATATGGCTGGTGGATATGGGGTTCCCGTATACAAAGATTACTCAGTAATGATGGATGCCAGAGGAAACGAGGAGGTACAGAATTTGTCGATTGCATTGCACCCTATTGAGACTTTAAAAGTCTTTGATGCAATGTTGAATGGAGTTGAAATCTTCAAAGTGAGCAATTCAGACAATCTTTCCGGACCAAATCCTCCCGCATATGAGGATAGCCCCACTAGCACTCCTCCTAGCGCGACATCATCAAAGCCAAACAGTCGAAGAAGAACAGCCATCATTTTTGGCGCTGCTGTTTCGGGCCTTGTTGTCGTCTCTGTCCTATTTTTCTTGATTTTCCGGAGAAGAGTCCTAAAATTCAAGGAGTGGGTTTCTGGTGGTGGAACCTCGAAGTTAAGCCCTGCTTTTTCCTCGTCAACAAAGTCAATGAACACCCAGAGGTCATCTCTACCTTTTGATCTATGCCACAATTTCTCGCTAGCTGAGATCATAGCAGCTACGAAAAACTTCGACGATTCATTCATTATTGGTGTTGGTGGCTTTGGTAACGTGTACAAAGGATTATTTGATGGTGGAGTCACTCGTGTTGCGATAAAGCGCTTGAATCCAAGTTCACAGCAGGGTGCCACCGAGTTCAAGACAGAGATTGAGATGCTCTCCCAGCTTAGATTCCGCCATCTGGTTTCTCTAATTGGTTACTGCAATGAGAATAACGAGATGATCCTGGTGTATGATTATATGGCTCGTGGGACCCTTCGTGATCATCTCAAAAGAACTGTTAATCCTCCACTTTCATGGACTCAACGCCTAGAGATTTGTATCGGTGCTGCCCGTGGGCTGCACTACCTTCACACAGGTGCAAGGCACACTGTCATTCATCGTGATGTGAAGACAACAAATATCTTGCTGGATGAGAAATGGGTGGCAAAAGTTTCAGATTTCGGATTGTCCAAAACAGGCCCCACGATCTCATCGAAGGGACACGTGAGCACCCTTGTGAGAGGTAGCTTCGGGTACATGGATCCCGAATATTGTCGACGCATGCAATTGACAGAAAAATCGGATGTCTATTCCTTTGGGGTCGTGTTGTTCGAGGTACTGTGTGCTAGACCACCATTAAACCTATCAGCAGAGCCAGGAACTCTAGCAGAGTTAGCTAGACAAAGCCACAGCAATGGAACGATCAATGAAATCATTGATCCGTATCTGGATGGAAAGATCTCACCAGATTGTCAGAAAACATTTGTTGATGTTGCAGTGAGATGCTTGCACGAAGATGGAATCGAACGACCATCGATGACTGATGTGGTGTGGGGCCTTGAGTTTGCATTACAGCTGCAGGAAGAGGATGTCAAAGGGTCTCAAACTAAGAAAGAAGTTAACATGGAGAGTCCTATGATAGGCTCCTCAATCGATAGCAGCAGTGATTTGTATAGTGTTGGCAGTGAACTAGTTGTGAATTCCTGCATTTTGGAAATGGCAACAACAAGCAGCAGCGACGAACAAAAATAGACTTGTTGTTACTTTAAAATATTTATTGAAGCTATAGAAATTAAAATAATAATAGTTGGTGAAACATTTAAAATATTGGGCTTACATTAAAATAAATTACAAGAAGTTGATTTATTATTTTCTTAACTTGAAGAGAATCTATAAAGAATATTTCACCAATGAAAAAATAATTAAATCAATTAATATTAATTTCAGATAGTATTACTATCGTATAAGAACTGCAAACAATTTCACTGCAAATTAAAAATATTGTTTTTTTTTTTGGAAATGCCTTTTAGCCCTTTTTAGAGATGAATTATGGATTGAATAATGCCAACGACTTGGAAGTCTTTGATGCCAAGGTCACTACAGACGACCTTTCAAAGGTCTTCTCCATGGTCCCATTTCCCGATTGGTCCACTCTATTAGCTGCCTCATAAGGTGAATTAGATATTTAAACTAGATTATTTTCAAAGATTTTATTTTTGTTGTTTTATATGAACAATTTTGATGGAAAGCAAAAAACTAGATTGCTTGGTGAGGGGTTTTCAATTAGAGGTTTCCAATTTCCAAATAGATCATTTAAAAATAAATGAGCTTTCTTATTTTATTTTTTATTAATTTTGTAATCTTTGTTGATGAATTCGTTTTTTTGTTGTGTGTTGTGAATGACAATAAACTTTATGTAATATTTATATACCTATACTAGTAATCTTTTAACTGACCTAACTTTTTACTTTTATTCATAATGAATATGTCAAACTTGTGAAGTTCAATGAACTCACTCTCTCTCTCTCTCTCTCTCTATATATATATATATATATATGTGTGTGTGTGTGTGTGTGTGTGTGTGTGTGTGTGTGTGTGTACTAGTTTGTTTGGTAGTGTGGTTGCGGTTGCTTTTGAAAATATTTTTCGTTTAGAAATGCATCAAAATGATATTTTTTATATTTTAAAAATTATTTTTGACATCAACATATCAAAATGATCTAAAACACCAAAAAAAACTTTTTAATTTAAAGTAAAAAATAAAAATAAAAAAATTCTAATTTTTTTCAAAAGCGCTTTCTAAAAGCACTCTCAAACACCTAGTCAAGCCTCATCGCGGCTGGAACCATATTTTTTTCAATGCAAAAAAATATTAATTTTGTGACATTATTTTATTATAATATAAATTTGGGAGAAATAATAAATATATGCAGAGTTCTTGTGAAGTGCAAGTTTCTTATAAAATTTATGAATTTTAAATCGATATAAATTTATATGTTTAGTAGGTTTCAACAAAATCACCAGCATAAAATTATCATCATCATTAAAGAAGCAAGATGATTCAGATATATGAATTATCGAATTCACTGTATTAGGATTAATTCATTTTATAATCCAAACACAACAAACAAAATATAAATTGTAAAAACACCTGCAATAACAAAAATAAGTAGTTAATTCTCTATCTACAAAAAGAAGAAAACATTTTTAAAAATCCATACCTACGTTACCATCATTATCATGACTATAACAATTAAAATTATTATCAACATTATTTCTCAAACAATTAAAATCATTAAATTGCCCTGAAGAATAAAATCATTAAATTGCTCCAAAGAATAAAAAAAAAAAACAAAACATTTTTACAGAAAAATAATAAAAAATCGCTAAAATTATCATTATTATTGCGCAAACAATGAAATCATAAAATCATCTGATCCGAAGAACATACAAATAATAGAAAACACATAAAAAAAGAACAAAGGCAAAAAAGGAGAAATATTAATTCTAAAATGATCACCAACATAAATTAAAATTTCAAGACTGAACCGAATAAAAATAAAACCCCAATAAAAAATAAAACTACAAAAATTAAAAACAAAAACTAAAAGCATAGATGCATAAATACGGGTAAAAAATAAACATTGTCCAACAAGGACCGAAAAAATAAAAGGATTTAATACAAAATAAAAAATTCAAAGAATAAAGGTCGAAATGAAAAATAGAATATATAATTAATTCCAATCGAAGGAAAAAATTGAAATAAATAAAAACCTTAGGACTGAAACAAATAAAGGCATTTAACAAAATAGAAGTGTAATTTTGTTAAAAAAATTAAAAGAATAAGGATCAAAATAAAAATGAGTGTATATGACCAATTTTTATATGGAGGACAAAATTAAACAAAATTAAAACCTGCATACCGGAAAAATTAAAGGAACCAAAAACAAACTAAAAATTAAAAGAATAAGGACTGAAATGAAAACCAACATATATAATCAGTTTCAATTGAAGGGTACAATTGAGAAAAAATCAAAATTTACATTGAAGAAATCATGAATAAAACCAAAATCAAAAGAACAGGAATTGAATAAAACAATCATAAACATGAAGGACTTATATGTAATTTCCAGCAGCAAAAGAGAGAAAAAGGAGAAAAAACTAAAAACTGTCCACCAGCGATTCACCGACCACCGGAAACTGACACGAGTTGCACTAGCAGGCAGAGGACATGGCGGTGCACCTGGTGACAAGGCCAACGGGCAATTTCCACCGCCAAATGACACAGCACGCGTCGCTTGAAAGGCGCGTGCGCGTGAAACGCTGGTGGCACGTTCGTACGCGTCTGCTGTGTTTCTAAAAAGAAATGATAAATTACCTATACACGCCTAAACCCAGCTATAACCACGAAAAAACCAGGGATGAAAGTGCCACTAGATCCAGACCTTCGTTTTTGTCTTTTTTGTGGGTATTTGCGTAGTTTCACTGTATACGAATATGTGCAAAACCGAAAGCACCCCCCATTGTTCCTTGTTTTTTTGTTAGCTCCCAAGGGTCAAGTAATAGTTTTACTATGCAATTTAAAACGAAAATACCAGAAAACCCCAAACAATATTAAAAACCAAACATGTCCCATGTAAATATCTAAAATGCCCTCGGTACCGAGAGTTAACTTTTTCAGCCCAAGAGTAAATTGGTAATTTTAATATCGAAATCCACAGTAATATGTGTCTAGGTACACAGTAAAACATCGACGCCTTTTTTTTTTTAATAAACATGACATTACAAATAAAACAATTAGGTCTGCATTTCTCTCTTAAATTTTACTAGTTAGTTGACCACAGTATATCATAGGTAAGAAAATATTATAAAAAAATATTTAACTTGTAATATTGAAATAGAAGCATATGATTCTATGTTTGCATTTTAGTTGTCATCTTTTATAGCTTTAGTATTAAAATAAAATAATTATTTATATATAATTACGTTGAAGAGAAATATCATGGAGAAAAAAAATTAATATTAATGTACTCTTTACACTGACGTTTGACGAATTATTATTTGCTTTACCGAGTATTCATTTTCTTTCCGTAAATAAATTAGGCCAACTTCTTTTACGTAAACAAATTTAGATATTTATGTGTTGATGTGCCGAACCTTACAATTATCTCCATGGTCCCTTTCCCAATTGGTCACTCTATTTGTTGCCTCATTATAAGAAGATGTTTCCATGAAAGTCCAGGGTGATTTAAACTTGATAGGAGTTTGCATTATTAATAGGCACGGTGATGAAGGGGTTAAGTTTAATCTATCTTATATTCAATTGATTTGTATATTCATATAAATATATATTTAATAATTTGTATTTGTAGTCACGACCAACCTCCTCCTCCTCCAACGTTGCCATTGTTTTAGATTTATTGTATTTGAAGTTTGAATGTTAAAAATTTAATAATTTGTATTAAATATTTTAAATTTAAATTAATTTGATTTGAAAATATTTTAATTTTTAATTTATTTTGTATATTATTGAAATTATTTAACAAATTTTGTTTTGAAAAAAATTAAAATAATAGTGATAGAATCACGGACAAAACTTTCCAACAGTATTTTTTAGAGAGCTAGACAGTAAGTACTCTAAAATGTCACTATTACCGATGGCTATACCGACAGATTGGTACCGATGGAATTATCGATGAAATGTAACGATAACATCACTAATGAAACATACCAACACTAGATACTAATGAAATCACTGGTGAAATGTTAATGATAGAAGCATTACCGATGGTATATATTGACAACATTATCGGTGAAATTACCATCAATATATTCAATTTCAAGGGAATCGCCGTTCGAAAAGAAATTACCAACGAGGGTTTTATTGTCATAAGGTTTCCGTTCGTGTGGTTGTCGGAAAAACAATTACAGATGAAAAGTAAATTACAATACTAATAAATGTTTTTGTTAGTAGTGAATACAAAATTGGCCCTTAATACCAATTTAATTATATTTTGCTGCTTACAGTGGTACTTTGTTTTTTCACTTTATGTTTGAAAAAGAAAAAGAAAATATTTATCCAATTTTATTTTAGTATTGATTTAATAAATTTTATGAAAAGATTAAAATACTATTGGAAGCTAGTATTAAGATTTTTTTTTTCTGGATGGAATGCTAAAATCATCAATATTCATGTTCCAGCTTTTTACTTCAATTATCAAGCCTCTCACCAGCAAGCTCTCCCACTTTTCCCTTTTGTCTTAGAGCTGCAGGGTTTACTGTATAAGTCTACTGAGAAAGAGATTAACAAGGGATAATAACAGTAAAAAAAAATTGAGGTTAGGATAAATTAATAAGGCTTTGCTGGAACCAGGACTTCTGTTTTTTCTTTCGTCCCATTTCTTGCGGCCAAAGTTATTGATCCCGCCCCGTTCCGGCCGGAACGGCCGGAACGCCCCGTCCCAATGCCTAATCCGGGACAAAACGGCGACGTTTTTGTCCCGGCTAGAATCCCGGCCTGTCCCGGAAAATCCGGGCAAATTCCGGCCGGAACGCCCCGGTTCCGTACCGGGCGTTCCGTTCCGGTACGGATCAAAACGACGTCGTGTCCCTTTCCCTTTCCCTTTTCAAATCTCGTGTGATGATTGCTAAAACCACCACTGATCCCTTTCCGGAGCACGCCGTCTAGGGTTTTCACAGGTCAGCCATGGCGGTTCTTCGTTTTGCATTCCTAGCTGGAAGATGAAAGTGCAGCTGCATTATTGAGACACCCCACAAAAAGGAAGTTCTTGCTAGCAGTAGTAGCTTACGAACCTCACATCTCCAAGGATTTCTAAGAACCTGCACTGCACTGCACAGGCATGTGATATACTGATTCATGGGAGCATCCGCCTGCCATGGACATGGACCCACTCCTGCTCACCATGATGGGCGGCTAGAGAAGAAGAAGAAGAAGAAAGGATGGGCGAAGAAGAAAGGATGGGCGGCTAGGGCAACTAGAGAAGAAGAAAGGAGAAGAAGAAATGTTGGGCGGCTAGAGAAGAAGAATATGGGTAGGGTTGGAAAGAATATGGGAAGAATATGGGTAGGGTCCGTTGGAAAGAATATGGGTAGGGTTGGAAAGAATATGGGTAGGGTTTTATTCTTTTATGTATTGAAATGAAGGGGACAAAAACGGGGTGGGCTGGATTTTATTTTTCTTCTTCTAATTATTGGTTTTTATACAAATTATTATTATATAATAATTATTAATTATTATATAATAATAGTTAACTTAAAAATAGGGGTATTAATTTGTAATTAATTTGATTGAATTATTTGTAATGGAATGTATTTTAATTAATTATGTTTGAACTTATTGATTATTTCTTAATGTGTTCATTTTGTTTTTTTAAGTTTTTCTAACATTAAAAACAATAAGTAACATTAATTAATTTCAAAATTCAAATTCAAATACAACAACCATAAAAAAACATAGAATTACTTGAAAAACATACAATAAGTAGCTTAAATTTCAAATATTCTCGATCTTTTAATTATAATTAAATTCATTTTCTTTTTTTTTTTATAAAAATAATTTTATTGTTGGAATTTTAGAGATGTTTCTAATTTTGAGATTATATTTGTTTGATTTTGTGTTTGTATTGTATAATTTAAATTTCATTTATCTTGAATTTAAATTATACTTGTTAAATTAATATTTTATTTTTTTCATATATATAATTAAATAAAAATGAACAGTACAAAACCGGAACGGTACCCGGAACGGTACCGAAACCGGAACGTTCCGTTCCAAACACAAATCCGGAACCGGGAACGGGACGGGATCAATAACTATGCTTGCGGCAGCTGAAGTCATTAAATATTATACTACTTACTATCCTAAGTAGCAAGTTACCTAATGTGAATAATCCACATGGACCGTTGTCTTTTATTATTATTATTATTGTATTTCCGCAATTTTAAAATAGAACTTGAATCATGTCTCAATAATTCCAGTTTGGTCTAATCTAAGAAAAATTGCTCCAAACTTTAAAACTAACAGGCAACAAAGATGATTAATTTTACGTTAACGTGGACAAAATGGGATGCCAGTAAATATTAAAAAAATAAAATTAATGTAATTTTACCTTATTCATTACTCTAGAAATAAGAAATCCGGGAACCCTTGCGCCAGCCTTTAATCGTCAAATTAATGGGAAGAAGAGTCGAGTATCCATACTTATTAAAAAGACTCCAATTTTTTTGGAAAGTCCAGGGTGATTTAAACTTGATAGACTAAGGGAATGATTTCTTCTTAACGAAGTTATGGAATCCATGATTGAGACTTTGCATTATTAATAGGTACGGGGATGAAGGTGTTAAGTTTAATATATCTTATATTCAATTGATTTATATATTCATATCAGCTACGAAAAACTTCGACGATTCATTTATTATTGGTGTTGGTGGCTTTGGTAACGTGTACAAAGGATCATTTGATGGTGGAGTCAATCGTGTTGCGATCAAGCGATTGAATCCAAGTTCACAGCAGGGTGCAACCGAGTTCAAGACAGAGATTGAGATGCTCTCCCAGCTTAGATTCCGCCATCTGGTTTCTCTAATTGGTTACTGAAATGAGAATAACGAGATCATTAAATACTGAAACAATTAATTATAAAACTTACTCCCCATTAAACCTAATAATATAAGATTGGATTGAAATTAAAAAAAAAAATAGATTAAAAGGTGCGTAAAATACTAACTTGAGTTAACTCTCAAAACTTATGATATGAGTAATGAGATGAGAATAGCTCATACAAAATACTGAAACAATTCATAAAACCTAATTATCAATTAATCTAATATTAAGGGATGAAATATGAGGTTGGATTATTAGAGTGCAAACCAGTAGATACCCCGATCATCCAAAATCATAAGCTGGGAATTTACCCAAACCAAAAGCTAGTAGATAAAAGGAGATATCAATGGTTAGTCGAAAAACTAATTTATTTATCTCATACTCGTTCAAATATTGCATATGTAGTAGGTGTGGTGAGTCAATTTATGTATTGTCCAAGTGAAGACCACATGGAGACTGTAACCCGAATACTGAAATACTTGAAGTCATATCCAGGAAAAGGGCTCATGTTCACAAAACATAACCATTTGAAAATTGATGGCTATACTGATGCAGACTGGGCAGGAAACATCTCACATAGGAAGTCTACCCAGGATACTTCACATTTGTGGGTGGAAATCTTGTGACATGGAGAAGCGAGAAATAAAAAGTTGTGGCACTCTCAAGCGCAGAAGCAGAATTTCAAGGGATGGATAAGGGTTTATGTGAACTTCTCTGGTTGAAAAGACTAGTAACAGAGGTGGGCTTTGCTCTAACTTCAGAAATGAATCTGTTTTGTGAAAATAAAACGGTCATAGATATCTCTCACAATCCAATTCAACATGATATAATGAAACCTGTGGAGGTGGATCGGCACTTTATCAAACACGATCTTGAAGACAAAATGATTCAATTCTCATTTGTCAAGTCAGAAGACCAACTAGCGGATATACTCACCAAAACGGTATCTAGTAAAGAATTCCACAACTTACTAGTCAAGTTGAGCATAAGGGAACCATATGCACCAACTTGAGGGGAGTGTTGGCGTGAGCTGTAACCTACCAGGAAAAGAGAGGATTTACGAGAGGAAGAAATGGAAAGAAATTCATTGTCATTTTCGTTCCCTGTTTCACAAACCCTCTTTTTTGCGTGCCAATGAAGACCCGGAAGTCATCTCTACTTTTTGATCTATGCCACAATTTCTCCCTAGCTGAGATCATAGCAGCTACAAACAACTTCGACGATTCATTCATTATTGGTGTTGGTGGCTTTGGTAACGTGTACAAAGGATTATTTGATGGTGGAGTCACTCGTGTTGCGATCAAGCGATTGAATCCAAGTTCACAGCAGGGTGCGACCGAGTTCAAGACAGAGATTGAGATGCTCTCCCAGCTTAGATTCCGCCATCTGGTTTCTCTAATTGGTTACTGCAATGAGAATAACGAGATGATCCTGGTGTATGATTATATGGCTCGTGGGACGCTTCGTGATCATCTCAAAAGAACTGATAATCCTCCACTTTCATGGACCCAACGCCTAGAGATTTGTATCGGTGCTGCCCGTGGGCTGCACTACCTTCACACAGGTGCAAGGCACACTGTCATTCATCGTGATGTGAAGACAACAAATATCTTGCTGGATGAGAAATGGGT
Organism: Salix caprea; assembly: GCA_964035475.1. Taxonomy (NCBI): domain Eukaryota; kingdom Viridiplantae; phylum Streptophyta; class Magnoliopsida; order Malpighiales; family Salicaceae; genus Salix; species Salix caprea. Next base: position 6,660,342 of record OZ037748.1, on the reverse strand, counting down.
GGCCAAAGTTTCAGATTTCGGATTGTCCAAAACAGGCCCCACGATCTCATCGAAGGGACACGTGAGCACCGTTATGAAAGGTAGCTTCGGGTACTTGGATCCCGAATATTGTCGACGCCTGCAATTGACAGAATAATCGGATGTCTATTCCTTTGGGGTCGTGTTGTTCGAGGTACTGTGTGCTAGACCACCATTAAACCGATCAGCAGATCCAGGAAGTCTAGCAGAGTTAGCTAGACAAAGCCACAGCAATGGAACGATCAATGAAATCATTGATCCGTATCTGGATGGAAAAATCTCACCAGATTGTCTGAAAAAATTCGTTGAAGTTGCAGTGAGATGCTTGCACGAAGATGGAGTCGAAAGACCATCGATGACTGATGTGGTGTGGGGCCTTGAGTTTGCATTACAGCTGCAGGAGAGTGCGGAAGAGGATGTCAAAGGGTCTCAAACTAAGAAAGAAGTTAACATGGAGAGTCCTCTGAAAGGCTCCTCAATCGATAGCAGCAGTGATTTGTTTAGTGTTGGCAGTGAACTAGTTGTGAATTCCCGCATTTTGGAAATGGCAACAACAATGTTTATTCAATAAAATGATAACTAAATCGGCCGGAGGCTTTACAATGATATCTAAAGTAAAAATCCTAGCCTAACACATGACAGAAAATGAAACGACACTTAAGCAATAAATTTACCATAAATGGAAAATTTGAGATAAATATAGAATATGAAAGGCCTATAAACCCTGAGTAATGAGCAATTGACGAAAGTCAATTCGGACTCACGAATCAAGAGTTATGGCCAAAACGAGACTTTCCTAAAATAGCAAAAATGACGATTTCGGGCCTAAACGATGGAATTTGGCCAAAAAACGATGGACATCAGGGGCTATGCCGCTGACTTCTTTCGCAAACGGCGAAACATATTGACTGGGTGAGTTTCGCGTCATTCCGTCTTCGACGACCTAGTTGCCGAAATTCAGTTCCCTTTGAATTTCGAGTGATCCCTCTTGAGCATATAGGCTTCCGCTACCTGTTCTACATCATTATATACCTATACTAGTAATCTTTTAATTGACCTAACTTTTTACTTTTATTCATAATGAATATGTCAAACTTGTGAAGTTCAATGAACTCTCTCTCTCTCTCTCTCTCTCTCTCTCTTTCTATATATATATATATGTACTAGTCTGTTTGGGAGTGTGGTTGCGGTTGCTTTTGAAAATGCTTTTCGTTTAGAAATGCATCAAAATGATGTTTTCTATTTTTTAAAAATCATTTTTGACATCAGCACATCAAAATGATCTAAAACACCAAAAAAATTTTTAATTAAAAGTAAAAATTAAAAATTAAAAATTTCTAATTTTTTTCAAAAGCGCTTTCTAAAAGCACTCTCAAACACCTAGTCAAGCCTCATCGCGGCCGGAACCATATTTTTTTCAATGTAAAAAAATATTAATTGTGTGACATTTTTTTATTATAATATAAATTTGGGAAAAATAATAAATATATGCAGAGTTCTTGTGAAGTGCAAGTTTCTTATAAAATTTATGAATTTTAAATCGATATAAATTTATCTGTTTAGTAGATTTCAAAAAAATCACCAGCATAAAATTATCATCATCATTAAAGAAGCAAGAAGATTCAGATATCTGAATTATCGAATTCACTGTATTAGGATTAATTCATTTTATAATCCAAACACAACAAACAAAATATAAATTGTAAAAACACCTGCAATAATCAAATAACAAAAATAAGTAGTTAATTCTCTATCTACAAAAAGAAGAAAACATTTTTGAAAATCCATACCTACGTTACCATCATTATCATGACTGTAACAATTAAAATTATTATCAACATTATTTTCCAAACAATTAAAATCATTAAATTGCCCCGAAGAATAAAATCATTAAATTGCTGCAAAGAATAAAAAAAAGCAAAACATTTTTACAGAAAAATAATAAAAACAATCGCTAAAATTATCATTATTATTGCGCAAACAATGAAATCATAAAATCATCTGATCCGAAGAACATATACAAATAATAGAAAACACATAAAAAAAAGAACAAAGGCAAAAAAGGAGAAACATTAACTCTAAAATGATCACCAACATAAATTAAAATTTCAAGACTGAACCGAATAAAAATAAAACCCCAATAAAAAATAAAACTACAAAAATTAAAAACAAAAACTAAAAGTATAAATGCATAAATACGGGTAAAAAATAAACACTGTCCAACAAGGACCGAAAAAATAAAAGGATTTATTATGTCAACCAGTGCTGTTGTGGTTAATTCAGAGCCTTACTTGTCTTTTACCACTGGTTGAAAAAAATTCAGACAACCCCGACTTAGGTAAACCTGGTTGTGTATATGTTAGTTCTCTTGATGATACTAAAAAAGATGCATGGGTGCTGGATTCTAGAGCCACTGACCATATGATGTTTGACCCTATGGATTTTACACAGATTTCCTTACCACGACAGACTAATATTGTTAATGCTAATGGTGATATTTCTCCTATCACTGGTACTGACATTGTACCCTTATCTCTCTTATTACAACTACCCAATACGTTGCTTGTTCCCTCACTATCTCATAAGCTTCTCTTTGTAAGCCAAATAACATATGATCTTAATTGTGTTGTAATGATGTACCCTATTTTTTGTCTTCTTCAAGACATTCTCACTAAGGAGATCATTGGGCGTGGTACTAGGAGGGGCGGGCTCTACTACATGGATGACTTGAGTCTGGGCAAGGCACACCACATGCGGTATTCTACTAGTCTCAAAGAGAAAAAAATCTGGTTGTGGCACTGTCAGTTAGGACATTCGTCCTTCACCTATATGAAATATTTGTTTCTAGATTTGTTCTCTCAAGTGAAACACTTTGATGATAAATGTGAAACATGCATTCTAGCAAAAAGTCATAGAGTTTCCTATCCTTTGCGACTAAATAAAAAGATTCTCATTTCACCTTGATACTTTCTGATGTGTGAGGTCCTTCCCTAATTACTATTGTGTCTGGATTTGGATGGTTTGTGTTGTTTGTTGATGACTATACCTGTATGACTTGGCTCTACTTGCTCAAACATAAAGATGATGTACTGGGGGTATTTAAATCATTTCATGTTATGGTACAAACCCAATTTTCTGCTAAGATTTGGGTACTTCGATCAGATAATAGTGAAAAATATGTAAATAACTAGATGAAGGAGTATTTTCAGCAACACGGTCTTATCCATGAGACCTCATGTCCCATAACTCCTCAACAAAATAGGGTTGTAGAGAAAAAAACAGACAAGTCCTTGAAACCGCTCGAGCTCTCCTAATTGGTGCTCATGCTCCTAGTCGGTTTTGGACATAAAGTGAAAAATAATTTCTACAGTGTTTTCAAATAACCATTGGCTTCCAAATTGGATTTAATATTAATATTTTCAAATAACCATGTATAGCATCTGAGATTATAAGCAAATTTGTTGTGAGATGTTGCCGTGCTGGTTATGGCCGGGATCTCGACTTTTCAACCTAATTGTTAAATACATTAATAGGAATACATTAATAGGAGTGCTTATATTTATGTTGACCAAAGAAAAGTCACGAAATTTATGAAATATAGATTGATAATACACACACACACACACATTGTGGTGATTTCAATTTGCATCATTCATTGCTTACTGTTTGATTCATTGGACAATATGAGTGTCTCTATCAATGATCAAATCAATTTTTTTATTAATTTTAAATTTCAGAAACACATAGGGATATGTGAAATATTTTTATTAGTACTAGTTTCAATATATATACTTTATTAGTACTAGCTTGGTCTGAAATTCTTCTCTTGTATTCTTGTTTTTTTCCAGATGTTTTTTATTTTATTTTATAGATCCAAAGAAAAACAAATTGGGAAAAATAAATTTTATTGTAAAAAATAGAAAATTAAAAATATATAAAAAAAATCCATGAAAAAATAAATATAATTCCTGATTTTCCCTTTTATAATTAGGAAACCAAAAAATTAAAAAATAAAAGAATCAGTCAACTCAAATGACTTTAAAGTAACTCCTCTCTGCATAGAATTACGCAGCTCCTCCTCTTGATTTCTTCATCTCTCCTTCTGCGGCCAAAAACAAAATGAGTAGCGGCAGCTACAAATATCTGTGTCCCCTAAACTCATCTATTTTCAATCCTTTGTACCTCACCTTCTTCCTCCTCCATCTCACCATCCTTGTAACACCGCAACCTTACCTTCCTCTCGATAACATAGCCCTCGATTGTGGTTCATCTTTCGAGAGGTCTGTAAACCATAGAAACTGGACTGCAGACATCAACTCAAAAGTGGCCCTTCTAGATCAAGACAGCGGCTCAAAAGAATCCATTGCAAATCAAGCCTCCACTCACCCTGTACCATATGATACTGCACGAGTCTCTCGCTCCAAATTCACCTACACATTTCCCGTCACAACAGCAGGACCTAAGTTTGTTCGCCTTCATTTTTATCCGGCTTCCTACCCTGGATTCAACAGGTCAAAGGCATCTTTTTCTGTCACAACCGGTCGCTATACCTTTCTTAGCAACTTCAGTGGCGTCCATTACACTGACCCTCTTGGTGACACAGGTTACGCCAGAGAATTCATCCTAAATGTCGAAGATGAGCGGAAAAATCTGAGCATAACGTTCACGCCAAGCCCCCATGTTGCTGATGCATATGCTTTCATCAACGGGATTCAAATCGTATCCATGCCCACCAGTCTATACTACACTGCAGGAGGGATGAAGGATGTTGGCAAGGGGTTCAATCCTGATCCCCTTCAAAATGAAACTGCTTTGGAGATGATGTACCGAGTAAATGTGGGTGGGGGGGCGATCACACCGCCCGAAGACACTACTGGCATGTTTCGAAGGTGGTTAGATGATATATATTACTTGACTGATGCTCGACCAAGCGCTTTCCAAAGTAATGACACCATTCAACTGCAGTATAATAACGACACTCGCTATGCTGCACCTGACGTCCTCTATCGAACTGCTAGGACCATGGGGCCCAATGCTACTGCAAATGCAGAATACAACCTGACTTGGGAATTTCCGGTCCACTCCACATTCACCTATCTTGTTAGGCTTCATTTCTGTCAGATTATACCGATCATATTGCAAAATGATGATCAAATCTTTCAAATATATATCGCCAATCAAACTGCAGAACGTCACGCAGATATTATTTCTTGGGCTGGTGGATATGGGGTTCCCATATACAGAGATTACTCAGTAATGATGGATGCCGGAGGAAACGAAGAGGTACAGAATTTGTTGATTGCATTGCACCCTATTGAGACTACAAATGCCGTTGATGCAATGTTGAATGGAGTTGAAATCTTCAAATTGAGCAAATCAGACAATCTTTCCGGACCAAATCCTGGCGCATATGAGGATAGCCCCACTAGCACTCCTCCTAGCGCGACATCATCAAAGCCAAATCACAGTCGAAGAAGAACAGCCACCATTTTTGGCGCTGCTGTTTCGGGCCTTGTTGTCGTCTCTGTCGTACTTTTCTTGATTTTCCGGAGAAGAGTCCTGAAATTCAAGGAGTGGGTTTGTGGTGGTGGAACTTCGAAGTTAAGCCCTGCTTTTTCCTCGTCAACAAAGTCAATAAAGACCCAGAGGTCATCTCTACCTTTTGATCTATGCCACAATTTCTCGCTAGCTGAGATCATAGCAGCTACGAAAAACTTCGACGATTCATTCATTATCGGTGTTGGTGGCTTTGGTAACGTGTACAAAGGATTATTTGATGGTGGAGTCACTCGTGTTGCGATAAAGCGCTTGAATCCAAGTTCACAGCAGGGTGCGACCGAGTTCAAGACAGAGATTGAGATGCTCTCCAAGCTTAGATTCCGCCATCTGGTTTCTCTAATTGGTTACTGCAATGAGAATAACGAGATGATCCTGGTGTATGATTATATGGCTCGTGGGACGCTTCGTGATCATCTCAAAAGAACTGATAATCCTCCACTTTCATGGACTCAACGCCTAGAGATTTGTATCGGTGCTGCCCGTGGGCTGCACTACCTTCACACAGGTGCAAGGCACACTGTCATTCATCGTGATGTGAAGACAACAAATATCTTGCTGGATGAGAAATGGGTGGCCAAAGTTTCAGATTTCGGATTGTCCAAAACAGGCCCCACGATCTCATCGAAGGGACACGTGAGCACCGTTGTGAAAGGTAGCTTCGGGTACTTGGATCCCGAATATTGTCGACGCATGCAATTGACAGAAAAATCGGATGTCTATTCATTTGGGGTCGTGTTGTTCGAGGTACTGTGTGCTAGACCACCATTAAACCGATCAGCAGAGCCAGGAAGTCTAGCAGAGTTAGCTAGACAAAGCCACAGCAATGGAACGATCAATGAAATCATTGATCCGTATCTGGATGGAAAGATCTCACCAGATTGTCTGAAAAAATTTGTTGATGTTGCAGTGAGATGCTTGCTCGAAAATGGAGTCGAAAGACCATCGATGACTGATGTGGTGTGGGGCCTTGAGTTTGCATTACAGCTGCAGGAGAGTGCGGAAGAGGATGTCAAAGGGTCTCAAACTAAGAAAGAAGTTAACATGGAGAGTCCTCTGGAAGGCTCCTCAATCGATAGCAGCAGTGATTTGTATAGTGTTGGTGAAAGGGTGTTACTTGCAGCAGCATGGATTCAACAGCAGCTTGGATTCAATTAGTCTGTTATAGTAGCATAGATTAAAATTGTTTGTATTTCTGTTATTTCTGTTTTTCTGTTTTTCTTGTTAAGCATTCAGTTTTCTTTTGTTAAGCATGCATGTTGCATGACTGGTAGTTATAGTCTGTTACCACAGGGGCTATATAAGCCAGCTTACTTTCATAATACAGTTGAACATTAAAATCCAAATACTTACGTCTCAAGATTATCAGTTTTTTTCAGCATATTGAGTTCTTGAATTTCACATCTGGTATCAGAGCTTGAAAATGGCAGCAGGGTCAAGCAATTTCGCACAACCCAGCATCCCTAAATTCGATGGAGATTATGAGCATTGGTGCATGCTCATGGAGAATCTTCTATGCTCGAAGGAGTACTGGAGCGTAATTGAGGTAGGCTGCGTGGAGAACACATCAGGAGAAGCCATGACAGCAGGTCAGAAGAAAATCATGGAGGAGATGAAACTGAAGGACTTGAAGACAAAGAATTACCTGTTCCAGTCAATAGATAAATCTATTTTGAAGACAATTGCACAAAAAGATACAGCCAAGCAGATATGGGATTCTATGAAGGTGAAGTATCAAGGGAATGCTAGAGTTCAACGTGCACAACTTCAAATTCTGAGAAGAAATTTTGAAGTATTAGAGATGAAGATTGGAGAGTCTGTGAAGGAATATTTCTCTAGGGTGCTGCTAGTAGCAAATGATATGAGGAATTTTGGAGAGAATATGACGAATGAGAAGATTGTTGAGAAAATATTAAGAACATTGACAGAGAATTTCAATTATATCGTCTGTTCAATTGAAGAATCGAATGACATAAATTGCTTGACAGTGGATGAATTGCAGAGCTCATTGCTTGTCCATGAGCAAAAATTTCGAAAGAGCAGAGGGGATGATCAAGCACTGAGGATTTATGATGAACGAATTGGTGGAAAAAGCCGAGGAAGAAACAACTATAGAGGGAGAGGTCGTGGAAGAACACCTCAGATGTATAGCAGAGATACAGTAGAATGCTTCAAATGCCATAAGTTAGGACATTATCAATATGAATGTCCTAACCAGAAGGGAGCAAACTATGCAGAGATGTATCAAGAAGAGATGCTGTTAATAACACACATGAATCTGCAGAAAAGGAACACAAACTATGCAGATTTGAATCAAGATGAGATGATGCTGCTCATGGCTCATGTGGAGATGCAGAAAAGGGATGGAAATGACGCCTGGTTTTTGGACTCTGGCTGCTCGAATCATATGAGTGGAGAAGAAGGTATGTTCACCAATTTGGATGAGACTTTTCAACATTCAGTTAAATTGGGGAATAATAGCAGAATGAAAGTAGTGGGAAAGGGTAATGTGAAATTGGTACTGAATGGTGTAGTTCATGTACTAAGTGAGGTATATTACGTCCCTGAACTAAGCAATAATCTGCTAAGCATTGGCCAATTCCAAGATAATGGTCTAGCAATACTGTTTAAGGGAGGATTGTGCAAAATCTATCACCCAGAGAGGGGTTTGATCATAGAGACTGAAATGAGTGCCAATAGAATGTTCATATTGTTGACTGAAACCCAGAAATTGCCCAGTGCTCAGAGCTGCTTCCATGTGAGCTCTCGGGATTTATCTAACCTATGGCACAGACGCTATGGACACCTCAGTTTCAAAGGTTTACAGACACTACAACAGAAGGGAATGGTGTGTGGACTCCCTGACTTCAAAATAGCAGAAATGGCTTGCACAGATTGCTTTCTAGGCAAGCAACGGAGAGAAACAATCCCAAAGAAGAGTGTATGGAGAGCAACTAAACTTCTTGAATTGATTCATGCAGACATCTGCGGACCCATCTCACCTATTTCTAATGGTGGTAAAAGATACATGTTGTGCTTAATTGACAATTACAGTAGAAAATCGTGGGTCTATTTACTGGCAGAGAAGAGTGAAGCTATCCAACACTTCAAGAATTTTCAGAAGATGGTTGAGAAAGAGAAGGGACTGCCTGTCAGGTGTTTAAGAACAGACAGGGGGGGAGAGTTCAATTCAAGAGAATTCACAGACTTCTGCAAACAGAATGGAATTAAAAGGAACTTGACAGCTGCATACACGCCACAGCAAAATGGCATGGCCGAGAGAAAGAATCAGACTGTGATGAACATGGTATGGTGTATGATGATAGAGAAGAAGATGCCTAAGCAATTCTGGCCTGAGGCAGTGGTGTGGACATTTCACGTGTTGAACAGGTGCCCTTCAACAGCAGTAAAGGAAATGACACCACAAGAAGCATGGAGTGAGAAGAAACCATCTGTGGAACATTTTCGCATTTTTGGGTGTCTTGCACACGCACATGTTCCTCACCAAAGAAGGGGGAAATTGGATGACAGAAGCATAACCTGTATTTTGCTTGGTGTTAGTGAAGAGACCAAAGGCTAAAGGTTATACGATCCCATAGCAAACAGAGTGTTTGTAAGCAGGGACGTGATTTTTGAAGAAGAAAAGGAATGGGATTGGGGTGTGAATTATCAGAAGCAGGTTTTGTGTAATTTAGAGTGGGAAGAGGAACGGAGTGAGATTGGGAGTGAAGTTGCAGAAGACAGGGATGATACTGGAATTGAGATGGGGGAAGCTGCAGAAATTCATGAAAACCCAGAAATTGGTGAAATTGGGGAAGCAGAAGTGAGTGGAACATTTGCTGAGGCAGATGAGTGTGGTGTAATTGAAGAGACTGAAGGGAGAAGAAGACATGCTCCAGCATGGATGCAAGACTATGTTGATGGAGAGGATCTAGATGAAGATGAGGCTTATGTGACATTGGCAGCAGCTGAAGAGCATGGGGTTTCTAATCAAGGAGCTGATGAGTATATAGTTGTCGTTGAGGATCCCTTTTACTTTGAGGAGGCTGTGAAGGATGATAAATGGGTTCGGGCAATGGATGATGAAATTGCATCCATTGAGAAGAACAACACATGGACACTGACTGAGTTACCAGCTGGATACAAAAAAATTGGTGTCAAATGGGTTTACAAAAGCAAGTTTAATGAAAATGGAGAAATTACCAAGTACAAAGCGCGCTTAGTAGCAAAAGGTTATTCTCAAAAACCTGGAATAGACTATACAGAGGTGTTCGCACCAGTGGCGAGACTGGATACAGTAACGATGATCATATCCATGGTTGCGTAGAAAGGATGGAGAATTGGGCAGCTAGACGTAAAATCAGCTTTTCTTCACGGTGAATTGAGTGAAAATGTTTACGTTGATCAACCGAAGGGGTATATGAAGAAAGGAAAGGAACACCTGGTCTATAAATTGCATAAGGTGCTGTATGGATTAAAACAGACTCCACGAGCATGGTTTAATCGAATTGAGGCACATTTTCTTAGCGAAGGTTTCAGGAGGTGTGAAAGTGAACAAACACTTTTCACGAAGCAAAGTGAAGCTGGTAAGGTAATAATTGTGAGTATTTACGTTGATGACGTAATTTTCATTAGGGATGATGAAGGTATGCTGTCGGAGTTCAAAAATTCTATGCTAAAAGAATTTGACATGTCTGATCTGGGAAGCATGCATTTCTTTCTTGGGATTGAGGTTTTGCAAAGAAATGATGGTATTTTCATATGTCAATGAAAATACACGCTGGAAATTCTGAAAAGGTTCGGGATGTCAGAAAGTAACGAAGTGAACAATCCAATTATTCCAGGCTTCAAGATTAGCAAGGATAAAGGAGGGATCGGTGTGGATGAGACACAGTTCAAACAATTAGTGGGAAGTTTGATGTATCTTACTGCGACGAGACCGGATATGATGTTTGTTACAAGTCTTGTCAGCAGGTATATGGCGAGACCCACTAATCTACACTTGCAGGCTGCAAAGAGGGCTCTTAGATATCTAAGAGGGACCGTGAGCTACGGTATTTTTTACAGGAAAAATGGAAATGGAGAGTTGCATGCTTATACAGACAGTGATTATACAGGAGATGTGGAGGACAGAAAAAGCACAAGTGGATATGTTTTCTTGCTAAATTCGGGGGCAGTTTCATGGTGCTCGAAAAAACAACCCATTGTCACTTTATCCACAACCGAAGCTGAATTTGTGGCCGTTGCGGTGTGCACATGTCAAGCCATATGGATCAGAAGAGTATTAAGGAACTGAGATACAATGATGAAGATTGCACTCATATTTGGTGCGATAACAGTTCTACCATTAAGCTTTCGAAGAATCCTGTAATGCATGGACACAGTAAGCACATAGATATAAGGTATCACTTTTTGAGGAATCTTACAAAGGAAGGGTTGATTGATTTGGTTCATTGTGGAAGTAAAGATCAGCTAGCTGATACAATGACCAAACCACTGAAAGTTGATGACTTTCAAAGACTTTGGAGTTCGCTTGGGATATGTGATATTGATGAAGTAAGCAAATTGCTTTGTAGCAATTAGCTTAAGGGAGGGATTGAAAGGGTGTTACTTGCAGCAGCATGGATTGAAGAGCAGCTTGGATTCAATTAGTCTGTTATAGTAGCATAGATTAAAATTGTTTGTATTTCTGTTTTTCTGTTTTTCTTGTTAAGCATTCAGTTTTCTTTTGTTAAGCATGCATGTTGCATGACTGGTAGTTATAGTCTGTTACCACAGGGGCTATATAAGCCAGCTTACTTTCATAATACAGTTGAACATTAAAATCCAAATACTTACGTCTCAAGATTATCAGTTTTTCTCAGCATATTGAGTTCTTGAATTTCACAGTTGGCAGTGAACTTTCAAATAGATCATTTAAAAATAAATAGATCATTTAAACATAAATGAACTTTCTTATTTTATTTTTTATTAATTTTGTAATCTTTGTTGATGAATTCGTTTTTTTGTTGTGTGTTGGGACTGACAATAAACTTTATGTAACATTTATATACCTATACTAGTAATCTTTTAACTGACCTAACTTTTTACTTTTATTCATAATGAATATGTCAAACTTGTGAAGTTCAATGAACTCTCTCTCTCTCTATATATATATATATGTGTGTGTGTGTGTGTGTGTGTGTGTGTGTGTGTGTGTGTGTGTGTGTGTACTAGTCTGTTTGGGAGTGTGGTTGCGGTTGCTTTTGAAAATGTTTTTCGTTTACAAAATGCATCAAAATAATATTTTTTATTTTTTAAAAATCATTTTTGACATCAGCATATCAAAATGATCTAAAACACCAAAAAACTTTTTAATTTAAAGTAAAAAATAAAAATAAAAAATTTCTATTTTTTTTTCAAAAGCGCTTTCTAAAAGCACTCTCAAACACCTAGTCAAGCCTCATCGCGGCCGGAACCATATTTTTTTCAATACAAAAAAATATTAATTTGTGACATTATTTTATTATAATATAAATTTGGGAAAAATAATAAATATATGCAGAGTTCTTGTGAAGTGCAAGTTTCTTATAAAATTTATGAATTTTAAATCGATATAAATTTATATGTTTAGTAGGTTTCAACAAAATCACCAGTATAAAATTATCATCATCATTAAAGAAGCAAGAAGATTCAGATATCTGAATTATCGAATTCACTGTATTAGGATTAATTCATTTTATAATCCAAACACAACAAACAAAATATAAATTGTAAAAACACCTGCAATAATTAAATAACAAAAATAAGTAGTTAATTCTCTATCTACAAAAAGAAGAAAACATTTTTGAAAATCCATACCTATGTTACCATCATTATCATGACTATTGTCGCGACGACGTTTTTTCGCGCTTCGCGCCCCGCCATCCCTCTCTGGAGAGACAACGGCACGCGGTGAAAATGAGGTGTTTTATAGCCGTAATATCTACGACTATAATTATTAGGAGTCGCCACCTAGTATTAAGGTTACTAGGAACCTATTGGTCTGCGAGAGTCTAGGTAAGGGGACTTGTTGTGCAAGGGGAAGACGCATCACCCCTAGTGCACCCTACCTAAGGTAAGCTGAATTGTTGTTTGATTGTTTTTCTAAGTTAAAAATTTTGCACTGCATTTTCAAAAACCATTTTTTTTGTCTGCGGGTGTACTTTACAATGTAATTTTACACCGCAGTTACAAACCTTTTTTATCTACAAATGTACTTTACATTGTAAATTTACACCGTAGTAAAAAAAATTTTTATCTACGGATGTATTTTACAATATAAATTTACACCGTAGTTTAAAAACCTCTTTTTTATCCATGGGTGTACTTTACAATGTAAATTTACACCCTAATAGATAAAACAAAAATATTTAAAATTATTTTTGATATTTTGGCCAAATTCCAACGGATAATCATAAACCGGTTACGATATCCAATTTTGTTTTAAAACATGAGGAAGATGCAAAAATATTTTTTTTATGAAAAATATGATGGAAAAAAATCTTGAAATTCGACCGTATGCACAAAAACAAAACCTTTTTATGTTTTTTTTTATTTTTTTATTTTATATTATTTTTATTTTTTAAAATAAAAAAAAAATGGAAAGAAAAATAAATAAATAAATAAAAAAACCTGTGGGCAGTCAGCCGAGCCCTGATGGGTTGGCCTGACAGCCCACTCCAGCAAGACTGGGTTGGCAGTCCAGCCCCTGATGGGCCGGACTGACAGCCCACTCTTCCATGTGCTGGGCCAACTAGGTGGGCTTCTAGCCCACCTTTCATGGACTGGGCCTCCAGTCCGGGTGGGCTGTAAGCCCACCTCCTTAACGCACGTTGGTCGGGCACGAAGCCCGGCCCAACTCAATCAGCAGGCCTGCACAGTGGGACGAATTTCGTCCCACTGCATGCAGCGCCGAGAGGAAGAAGATGATGTACAGTGATTTTTCGAGTGTGACGAGAGGTGTACCTGTTAGCACCGTTGGGTAGAGGAGATCGAGGTGATGATTTCTGTCGTGGTGGCGTCGTCAACGGTGGCCTGTGGTGGCCGGAGGGAGCTCCCAAAGTTGCTGGATTTGTGCTGCAGTCGCTGCAGCCGTCACCGTTTCTTTGCCTGAGAGGGGAGTTCGGTTTCTGGTATATGGGGAAGTTTCTGGTGAGGTTGAGACGATGCGTGGTGTCCGGAGTTGATGGCTGCTGAAGGAGAGAGAGAGTGGGCTGACTGAGAGAGACGACGAGGAGAGAGAGAGCTGACGGCGAGAGACGAAGGGATGAAGATTAAATCAATCTTCTTACGTGAATTTGGCTCAACAATCTCTCTATTTTCTATGTTTTCTTCCTGTTTTTTTTTGCTGCTTCCCCCAGTATTCTTCTCCTCCCTTCTGCTCGTGCATGCCGTCTATATTTAAAGGCGAGAGGCAACCCTTCGGTTGCCCATTGCGTGCACCGATGGGTTGCCTCTTCACCTGAAAGTGAAGAGACAGAAGCAGAAGCGTGTCTACACTGTTCAGCTGACTGAACAGTTCAGTCACGCGTGATGATTTTGAGGGGAGAGTGTAAAATGCAATTTTGGTCTCTCTAGTTTTAATTGGTTCAATCACACCCCTAATTGGTTTAAAACTTTTAATTTTGCGCGATTGTGTCCCTGTGAAAATAAATCAATGTTAGCCTTAAATTTGCGCGCCTTTTTTATTTTGGTCCCTGACTTCCAATTTATGCTATTTGACCCTCAATTGACCATTAAACTCTCAATTGTTTCCAATTGGACCCCTGATTTCGCACAAATAGCTTGGAAAAAATCTAATTCAGTCTCCGAAAATTCCCAACTTCTCAATTGAACCCGAATTATATTCAAGAAGTTGATTTTTCACTGATTAAGCCCTTAATAAAATTAATTTGACCAACTTAAAGTATAATTAAGTCCTTACACTTAATTAAATCCTTTAATTGGATCCTAAACTAATTCCCAAACATAATTATACTTTTAAATTGGTCAACGATTAAATCAAATCAACCCATAAAAATATAATTATATCTCCAGACTTAGTTTTTACACAGATTTATCCGATGATAAATTATTTTTGCCTTGAATCTGTATTTTCCTCTATTTTTAAGGACAAAAGAGATATGATCGGACTCGCGGAAACAACCAAAAATTCCACATTGATTTTTCTACCAACGTCGACCTCTTTTATTTTATTTTTGTTATTTTTGGGTATATTTTGGGGAGTCACCCAAAAATTGGGTGATGACAACTATAACAATTAAAATTATTATCAACATTATTTCCAAAACAATTAAAATCATTAAAATTGCCCCGAAGAATAAAATCATTAAATTGCTCCAAAGAATAAAAAAAAGCAAAACATTTTTACAGAAAAATAATAAAAAAATCGCTAAAATTATCATTATTATTGCGCAAACAATAAAATCATAAAATCATCTGATCCGAAGAACATATACAAATAATACAAATAATTTTATCTGAATTATCGAATTCACTGTATTAGGATTAATTCATTTTATAATCCAAACACAACAAACAAAATATAAATTGTAAAAACACCTGCAATAATCAAATAACAAAAATAAGTAGTTAATTCTCTATCTACAAAAAGAAGAAAACATTTTTGAAAATCCATACCTACGTTACCATCATTATCATGACTATAACAATTAAACTTATTATCAACATTATTTCCCAAACAATTAAAATCATTAAATTGCCCCGAAGAATAAAATCATTAAATTGCTCCAAATAATAATAAAAAAAAAAAAAGCAAAACATTTTTACAGAAAAATAATAAAAACAATCGCTAAAATTATCATTATTATTGCGCAAACAATGAAATCATAAAATCATCTGATCTGAAGAACATATACAAATAATAGAAAACACTTGAAAATGAACAAAGGCAAAAAAGGAGAACCATTAATTCTAAAATGATCACCAACATAAATTAAAATTTCAAGACTGAACCAAATAAAAATAAAACCCCAATAAAAAATAAAACTACAAAAATTAAAAACAAAAACTAAAAGCATAGATGCATAAATACGGGTAAAAATTAAACATTGTCCAACAAGGATCGAAAAAATAAAAGGATTTAATACAAAATAAAAAATTCAAAGAATAAAGGTCGAAATGAAAAATAGAATATATAATTAATTCCAATCGAAGGACAAAATTGAAATAAATAAAAACCTTAGGACTGAAACAAATAAAGGCATTTAACAAAATAGAAGTGTAATTTTGTTAAAAAATTAAAAGAATAAGGATCAAAATAAAAATGAGTGTATATGACCAATTTTTATTTGGAGGACAAAATTAAACAAAATTAAAACCTGCATACCGGAAAAATTAAAGGAACCAAAAACAAACTAAAAATCAAAAGAATAAGGACTGAAATGAAAACCAACATATATAATCAGTTTCAATTGAAGGGTACAATTGAGAAAAAATCAAAATTTACATTGAAGAAATCAGGAATAAAACCAAAATCAAAAGAACAGGAATTGAATAAAACAATCACAAACATGAAGGACTTATATGTAATTTCCAGCAGCAAAAGAGAGAAAACGGAGAAAAAACTAAAAATTGTCCACCATCGATTCACCAACCACCGGAAACTGACACGAGTTGCACTAGCAGGCAGAGGACATGGCGGCGCACCTGGTGACAAGGCCAATAAGCAATTTCCACCGCCAAATGACACAGCACGCGTCGCTTGAAAGGCGCGTGTGCGTGAAACGCTGGTGGCACGTTCGTACGCGTTTGCTGTGTTTCTAAAAAGAAATGATAAATTACCTATACACCCCTAGACCAAGCTATAACCACGAAATAACCAGGGATGAAAGTGCCACAATGCCCCTAGATCGAGACCTTCATTTTTGTCTTTTTTGTGGGTATTTGCGTAGTTTCACTGTATACGAATATGTGCAAAACTGAAAGCACCCCCCATTGTTCCTTGTTTTTTTGTTAGCTCCCAAGGGTCAAGTAATAGTTTTACTATGCAATTTAAAACGAAAATACCAGAAAACCCCAAACAATATTAAAAACCAAACATGTCCCATGTAAATATCTAAAATGCCCTCGGTACCGAGAGTTAACTTTTTCAGCCCAAGAGTAAAATGGTAATTTTAATATCGAAATCCATAGTAATATGTGTCTAGGTACACAGTAAAACATCGACGCCTTTTTTTTTTTTTAATAAACATGACATTACAAATAAAACAATTAGGTCTGCATTTCTCTCTTTAATTTTACTAGTTAGTTGACCACAGTATATCATAGGTAAGAAAATATTATAAAAAAATATTTAACTTGTAATATTGAAATAGAAGCATATGATTCTATGTTTGCATTTTAGTTGTCATCTTTTATAGCTTTAGTATTAAAATAAAATAATTATTTATATATAATTACGTTGAAGTGAAATATCATGGAGAGAAAAAATTAATATTAATGTATTCTTTACACTGACGTTTGACGAATTATTATTTGCTTTACCGAGTATTCATTTTCTTTCCGTAAATAAATTAGGCCAACTTCTTTTACGTAAACAAATTTAGATATTTACTAGTTCAATGCCCGCACTACGTTGCGTTGCGGGTGTAGTGCGGATGAAACAAATAATTTTTACAGCTGTTGAGATTAAAATTTGATATTTTAATATATAAAATTTGATATACTTAAAGGGATCAACATCGTCTATTATACTAACACCGCGCTAGATGTCAGTAGCTCGTCTCCGGCCACTATATGACACCACACGCGCCACCTACACAGGGCGTGGGATGGAAAACAGGATGGCGCGTGCGCCACACGCACTGACAATAACCGAAAGAAATAATAAAAAATAAGGTCAATTACCGGACTGTCCATGGACCAAAGTCATCGTTTTTGTCTTATTTCAATCAAATAAAAAAATTGAAAAAATCAAATAAAGTATAACATTTATACATGCACTGTTTGATATAATGAAACACATCAACACACCCTATTATAACAACAGGAACATCGAAGTCTTAACATCTAAAAATATCATAACTATTATTGCTAAAACAATAAAAAATATTAAATTATTCAGAGGAGAAAAAAATCAAAAACATTAATAAAATAGGAAGCAAAAAAAAAACTAAAATTATTATTATTATTATTACTATTATTAATATTATTGCATTAATAATTGGAAAATAAATTCAATAAAAGAATAAAAAAGCCCAAAAACTTTAAGAAAAGAGCAAACAAAATAAAAATAAAAATGAATAAAAATAAAAATTATTAGCTAAAAAAATCATTTGATGTTAAAAAAAAAACTAATGAAAAAACCAAAAGTAAAAACAAAGGAAAACAAATAAGAAATATCAATTTTCAAATGATCATAAACACAAACTAAAATTTAAGAATAAATTTTTTGTAAAAAATGCTATCTCAACAAAAGAGAAAATAATAAAAATTAAAAATCAAAACTTAAGGAACATATATATAAACATAGATAAAAATAGGAACTGTTTAAGAACTATAAAAAACTAAAAGAATTAAAATCAAAAGTATAAGGGTCGAAAATAAAACCAAATATATTATCAATTTTAATCAAATGAAAAAATTGAAAAAATCAAATAAAGTATAACATCTATACATGCAAGGTTTGATATAATGAAACATATCAACACACCCTATTATAAAAAATAAACATCGAAGCCTTAACATCTAAAAATATCATTACTATTACTGCTAAAACAATAAAAATTATTAAATTACCCCGATGAAAAAAATCAAAAACATTAAAAAAAGAGGAAGCGAGGAAAAAAAAACTAAAATTATTATTCTTATTGTGTTAATAATGGGGAAAAAATTCAATCAAAGAAAAAAAGATCAATATCTTTAACAAAAAAACCAACCAAAAAATGAAAAACAAATATAAGAAAAAAAAATTAATTTGACGTCAAAATAATTAAAAACAATCAAAAGAAATAAAAATGAAAAAAAATCATAAGTGAAAAAAAATTAAAAAAGCAAACAAAAAATGAAAAGAAAATTAAAAGGAAAAAAATGCACAATCTCGCGCTAGGCAGGGATCGAACCCTGCCCCTCCCTTACTCAGGCACGCCTGTTTTTCAGAAAGTCACTGGCCTTTCTTTGTTACTCTCTGTGAAACAATGTATAAATATCATACAAATGGAAAGAAAATTAAAAGGAAAAAAATGCACAATCTCGTGCTAGGCAGGGATCGAACCCTGCCCCTCCTTTACTCAGGCGCGCCTTTACTGTTCATAAACGAGAAAAAAAAACTATTGAAATCCACAATGTTTTCACTCACAATCTACAGTGTTTTACTGAGCTCTTTTAGGGCCTGTTTGGTATAGCGGTTGCGGTTGTGGTTGTGGTTGAAAAAATGGAGTTTTAAAAATAGAGTTTTTAACTGTGGTTCAAAAAAAGCAGTTAAGTGTTTGGTTAAAACTGTGGTTGAGTTGAAGGTTGAAGAAAAAGGAGTTTTGGTGTTTGGTTTCCAAACTTTACAAACTGCTTTTAACTTGTGAAATTACTTAAAAGGGTATATATATATATATATATATATATATACACACATAATTTTTTTAAATATTGTAAATTTAATAATGATAATAATATTATGTAATTAATAATTCATGAAAAAACAAATATTATTTTTTATTCTCCCATCAAACTATTTGCAATTTCATCACGAACATATATTTTCCTTCCATTAAGACTGATCTGTATCTACACATTTTTTTTAAAAAAAATATATTTTAAAATTGTTGGTGGGCCGAGGACAGCCCACCAAATTGGGCCTAAGCCCAACTTTGCTGGACTTGGGCTGGGCCGAGTGCAGCCCAGCCCAGGTCCAGCTGCTTCTTTCTCCGAAGGTGCTAAAACGGTGCGCTGCACTGTGCGTCTTCTTCGCGACAGTGCAGCGCACTTATTTCACGTGAATAGTGCCTTCCGACCGAACACGACGAGAGCTTCAACGGAGGATACCTACGGGTAGAGGAGGCCGAGGTGGTTCTTCCTGTGGTGGTGGCGTCTGAAATGGTGGCCTGTGGTGGCCGGAAACAGCCTTGGAAGGTGGCGGTACTGTTCACCGACCACGACGAGAGCTTAAAAGGAGGATACCGACGGGTAGAGTAGGCCGAGGTGGTTCTTCCTGTGGTGGTTTAATCGTAAATGGTGGCCTTTGGTGGCCGGAAACAGCCTTGGAAGCTCTCGGCTTCCATGGCTGTTCGCAGGCAGAGAGAGAGAGAGAGAGAGCGAGAGAGAGAGAGAGAGAGAGAGAGCCATGCACAGATCAATTTTTTTTAATTATCGAACATGGATTTGTCAAAGGTTTTGCATGTAAATTTTTCACAGTTTTTGCACCCGTTGTATTCTCACATTTTTGCATGAAAACGGAGATTACAAAAAATGAATCGCGGACGCAAAAGCATCAATTTCCAGCTTTTTGCAAACCACGGTTTTGATCAATTTTTTGGTGGGCCCCACATGCTTTTTTTCCATTACCAAACACCATGTTTGCTCCAATCTCCGTTTCAAGCTCCAATCTCCGTTTCAAACACAGAGCCAAACGGGTGCTTAGTATATTTTATAATGTGTTGATGTGCCGAACCTTACAATTGGTCATTTTAGACTTGGAATTTTTAGAGATGAATTATTGATTGAATAACGCCAACGACTTGGAAGTCTTTGATGCCAAGGTCACGACCACACAACACAGACGACCTTACATACGTCATCTCCATGGTCCCATTTCCAACTGGTCACTCTATTTGTTGCCTCATTATAAGAAGATGTTTCCATGAAAGTCCAGGGTGATTTAAACTTGGTAGGAGTTTGAATTATTAATAGGCACGGTGATGAAGGGGTTAAGTTTAATCTATCTTATATTCAATTGATTTGTATATTCATATAAATATATATTTAATAATTTGTATTTGTAGTCACGACCAACCTCGTCCTCCTCCAACGTTGCCATTGTTTTAGATTTATTGTATTTGAAGTTTGAATGTTACAAATTTAATAATTTGTATTAAATATTTTAAATTTAAATTAATTTGATTTGAAAATATTTTAATTTTTAATTTATTTTGTATATTATTGAAATTATTTAACAAATTTTGTTTTGAAAAAAATTAAAATAATAGTGATAGAATCACAGACAAAACTTTCCAACAGTATTTTTTAGAGAGCTAGACAGTAAGTACTCTAAAATGTCACTATTACCGATGGCTATACCGACAGATTGGTACCGATGAAATTATCGATGAAATGTAACGATAACATCACTAATGGAATATACCGACACTAGATACTAATGAAATCACTGGTGAAATGTTAATGATAGAAGCATTACCGATGGTATATATTGACAACATTATTACCATCAATATATTCAATTTCAAGGGAATCGCCGTTCGAAAAGAAATTACCAACGAGGGTTTTATTGTCATAAGGTTTCCGTTCGTTCGGTTGTCGGAAAAACAATTACAGATGAAAAGTAAATTACAATACTAATAAATGTTTTTGTCAGTAAAACAATTAATTGTAGTAGTGAATACAAAATTGGCCCTTAATACCAATTTAATTATATTTTGCTGCTTACAGTGGTACTTTGTTTTTTCACTTTATGTTTGAAAAAGAAAAAGAAAATATTTATCCAATTTTATTTTAGTATTGATTTAATAAATTTTATGAAAAGATTAAAATACTATTGGAAGCTAGTATTAAGATTTTTTTTTTCTGGATGGAATGCTAAAATCATCAATATTCATGTTCCAGCTTTTTACTTCAATTATCAAGCCTCTCACCAGCAAGCTCTCCCACTTTTCCCTTTTGTCTTAGAGCTGCAGGGTTTACTGTATAAGTCTACTGAGAAAGAGATTAACAAGGGATAATAACAATAAAAAAAAATTTGAGGTTAGGATAAATTAATAAGGCTTTTCTGGAACCAGGACTCTTCTGTTTTTTCTTTCGTCCCATTTCTTGCGGCAGCTGAAGTCATTAAATATTATACTACTTACTATCCTAAGTAGCAAGTTACCTAATGTGAATAATGCACATGGACCGTTGTCTTTTTTTATTATTATTATTATTTTTGTTTCCTTTTGTATTTCCGCAATTTTAAAATAGACCTTGAATCATGTCTCAATAATTCCAGTTTGGTCTAATCTAAGAAAAATTGCTCCAAACTTTAAAACTAACAGGCAACAAAGATGATTAATTTTACGTTAACGTGGACAAAATGGGATGCCAGTAAATATTAAAAAAATAAAATTAATGTAATTTTACCTTATTCATTACTCTAGAAATAAGAAATCCGGGAACCCTTGCGCCAGCCTTTAATCGTCAAATTAATGGGAAGAAGAGTCGAGTATCCATACTTATTAAAAAGACTCCAATTTTTTTGGAAAGTCCAGGGTGATTTAAACTTGATAGACTAAGGGAATGATTTCTTCTTAACGAAGTTATGGAATCCATGATTGAGACTTTGCATTATTAATAGGTACGGGGATGAAGGTGTTAAGTTTAATATATCTTATATTCAATTGATTTGTATATTCATATCAGCTACAAAAAACTTCGACGATTCATTTATTATTGGTGTTGGTGGCTTTGGTAACGTGTAAAAAGGATCATTTGATGGTGGAGTCAATCGTGTTGCGATCAAGCGATTGAATCCAAGCTCACAGCAGGGTGCAACCGAGTTCAAGACAGAGATTGAGATGCTCTCCCAGCTTAGATTCCGCCATCTGGTTTCTCTAATTGGTTACTGAAATGATAATAACGAGATCATTAAATACTGAAACAATTAATTATAAAACTTAATCCCCATTAAACCTAATAATATAAGATTGGATTGAAATTTAAAAAAAAAATAGATTAAAAGGTGCATAAAATACTAACTTGAGTTAACTCTCAAAACTTATGATATGAGTAATGAGATGAGAATAGCTCATAAAAAATACTGAAACAATTCATAAAACCTAATTATCAATTAATCTAATATTAAAGGATGAAATATGAGGTTGGATTATTAGAGTGCAAACCAGTAGATACCCCGATCATCCAAAATCATAAGCTGGGAATTTACCCAAACCAAAAGCTAGTAGATAAAAGGAGATATCAATGGTTAGTTGAAAAACTAATTTATTTATCTCATACTCGTTCAGATATTGCATATGTAGTAAGTGTGGTGAGTCAATTTATGTATTGTCCAAGTGAAGACGACATGGAGACTGTAACCCGGATACTGAAATACTTGAAGTCATATCCAGGAAAAGGGCTCATGTTCAGAAAACATAACCATTTGAAAATTGATGGCTATACTGATGCAGACTGGGCAGGAAACATCTCAGATAGGAAGTCTACCTCAAGGTACTTCACATTTGTGGGTGGAAATCTTGTGACATGGAGAAGCGAGAAATAAAAAGTTGTGGCACTCTCAAGCGCAGAAGCAGAATTTCAAGGGATGGATAAGGGTTTATGTGAACTTCTCTGGTTGAAAAGACTAGTAACAGAGGTGGGCTTTGCTCTAACTTCAGAAATGAATCTATTTTGTGATAATAAAACGGTCATAGATATCTCTCACAATCCAATTCAACATGATAGAATGAAACCTGTGGAGGTGGATCGGCACTTTATCAAACACGATCTTGAAGACAAAATGATTCAATTCTCATTTGTCAAGTCAGAAGACCAACTAGCGGATATACTCACCAAAGCGGTATCTAGTAAAGAATTCCACAACTCACTAGTCAAGTTGAGCATAAGGGAACCATATGCACCAACTTGAGGGGGAGTGTTGGCGTGAGCTGTAACCTACCAGGAAAAGAGAGGATTTACGAGAGGAAGAAATGGAAAGAAATTCATTATCATTTATACGAGAGCACGATTTTAGAGCTCTGATTTGTATTACCAAAATTCAAAGATCGAGTCTAGTCCTATACAATGTAACCACTAGCCATGTAAAGATTTGAATCAATTGAATACAAAAACATGAATTGTTATATATATATATATATATATCAAGGATTCTTGAAGTTTCTTTTCTTGTATTCTAAATATATATATATATTTGGCTGAATTCCATCGTTTAGGCCCCGAAATCATCGTTTTTGTCATTTTAGGAAAGTTTTGTTTTCGCCATAACTCTTGGTTTCCAAGTCCGAATCGACTTCCGTCAATTCCGACTTGCTCAAGATTTCTAGCCTTTTCAATTTCTGTATTTATGTCAATTTTGCCATTTTTGGTAATTTTAATAATTAGTGTCGTTTCCTTGTCCAACAAGGGTTACGCTAGGGTTTCTGCTTTAAATATAGTTTTAAGCCTATGGCCGACTCATTGAATTATTGAATAAAGTTTTGAATCTAGGTGTGAAATCAGTAAATAGCTTAGGAGAGGCTGTTGATTAATAAGCCTACTTACTGATTTCACAATTACAGCGGTAGAAGGAGAAGACACTGACGAAGGGAGATGAAGTAGAAGAGGTTGATATTACAACAAAAGGCAGAGAGGAAGAGGTGTGTTTGTAATAGGATCAAATCAGTTGTAATCAGTTAATTGTAACTAATTCTAGCCTAGGAAGAGAAAGTCAATTTGAACTCTCTTGGGTAGTTACAAAGTAGTTAACACACACACAATCAATCCAGTTAACTACACAAGAAAGAAAAGAAAACATCTTTCTTACATTGACAGTATAAATAGACATACTATCGAGCATTTTGTAAGTAGGAAATATATACAAAAATTCAGTAAAAGAAAAGAAATTTATATCCCTATCTCTCTGTATCTCCTCTTTAACAATCCATTCATCAATTCTCCAAATTAGCAATACCTACAACAAGAACAACAAAATTCTTGAATCAAAACACAAAAATTAACAAAACCTACCTTCCTCTCAATAACATAGCACTCGATTGTGGTTCATTAATCTCCAAGAGGTCTGTAAGTGATAGAAACTAGACAACTGACATCAACTCAAAAGTGGCCCTTCTAGATCAAGACAGCGACAGCAAGAACAACAAAATTCTTGAATCAAAACACAAAAATTAACAAAACTTACCTTCCTCTCGATAACATAGCACTCGATTGTGGTTCATTAATCTCCGAGAGGTCTGTAAGCGCTAGAAACTGGACTGCAGACATCAACTCAAAAGTGGCTCTTCTATGTTGAACAATAAGCTAATTACTGGACTATGCACACTTGCAGAAGACAAGCCTGCAAGGTGATTACCCGAAGAAGAGAGAAGAAGAAGAAGAAGAAGCTCAAGTTATAGCTGGACAAATCAGTAACCAAAAATGTAACTAACTCTAAAAGAAGAAGTTGTAACTAACTAATTCAATTAGTTTCAATTCAGTTACAAATTACTGAAAATGTAAAACTCATGCTCAAGATAAAACTATATAAGAGCATTTCATCAAGCAGTTTGTAAGCAAGAAATACAGAAATACAATCTTACCTTTTACTCTGAAATTTCTTCTTCCCAGCTCTCAAAGTTTTCCCATCTCTCTCAAATAAATCAACCTGCAATCAAACCACAAAATAATCACAATCAAATATAAATTTCTACATTCTAGATCAAGACAGCGGCTCAACACAATCCACTGCAAATGATCAAGCCTCCACTAACCCTGTACCATATCATACTACACGAGTCTCTCGCTCCAAATTCACCTACACATTTCCCGTCAAAACAATAGGACCTAAGTTTGTTCGCCTTCTTTTTTATCTGGCTTCCTACCCTGGATTCAACAGTTCGAAGGCCTCTTTTTCTGTCACAACCGGTCGCTATACCTTTCTTGGCAGCTTCAGTGGCGTCCATTACACTGAGCCTCATGGTGACGCCAGAGGTTACGCCAGAGAATTCATCCTAAATGTCGAAGATGAGCGGAAAAATCTGAGCATAACGTTCACGCCAAGTCCCCATGTTGCTGATGCATATGCTTTCATCAAGGGGATTGAAATCGTATCCATGCCCACCAATCTATATTACACTGTAGGAGGGATGAATGATTTTGACAAGGAGTTCAATTCTCCCCTTCAAAAAGAAACTGCTTTATAGATCATGTACTGAGTAAACGTGGGTGGGCAGACATCGAACCGCGCAGCGACAGTGGCATGTTTCGTAGGTGGTTATCTGATATTATTGATTGGGCTGGTGGATATGGGGTTCCCATATACAAAGATTACGCTGTAATGATGGATGCCAGAGGAAACGTGATAAGCCACCAAGAAGATCGGCTAGAGTTACAGTTCCAAATCCAAAGTATCAGGAGTAATGGCCACGCAAGAAGAAGCGTTAATGAGCAAGGAGCATCGTTACTTTGAATAAATTGCATTTAATTTCAAGTTCCCGTTATTGCTAGTAATTGTGAACTGTTACTGTCATCAGTTACTGTTTGTCAAGTCTTTCAATTGTCTTTTAATTTTGTTGTCTGATTTTAATTATGTAACTGGCGGGAACTCAAGCGTCTGAAATTCTGAGATGTAACTTCAGAAGATTGATGACAGCCGTTACTTTATTTGATGTATTTAAACTCTTGAAGGTTAATGAAAGTGGCAGCTTAATTTCTTCAACAAACCAACTGTGGTCATTCTCGCCCAAAGTAGAAATTGTTACTTGTCACACAACAGCTCAATTACTGAGTTGTTTTCCATTTATCTGATTGGGACCTAACATTGGTATTAGAGCATGGGAACAAATAAGGAACGTATTGAGAATCTTGAAGCTGGCTTGGGAGGCTTGCAAAATAGCTTCAGCCGAATGGAGATTGGTGTTGCTGATAAACTGCAGCACATGGAAGGCATCCTCAACAAATTTTCAGAATTACTCACAGCCAAACAAACCCCTGCAGAGGATTCAATTTCTGAACCCACATCCAGTTCCCCTACTGGACGACCTCGCTTCATGCGAGAAGAAACGCGTGAGCTACCCGAAGGAGGAAGACCCCTATTCTCTTCCAAATTAGCCAGCCTAGAGTTCCCTCGTTTTTCTGGGGATGACCCCACGGAATGGTTCACACGCGTAGATCAATTCTTCGAATTTCAAGGCACCACTGAACAACAAAAAGTCTCTCTCGCTTCATTCCATCTACAAGGTGAAGCAAACCAATGGTGGCAATGGTTGCGCAGGGCTTATAAGGAAGAGGGAAAAGGCGTAACCTGGGACACTTTCCAGGAGGAGTTGTGGGCACGATTTGGCCCCACGGAAGGTGAGGATTTTGATAAAGCACTATCGAAGGTGAAGCAAGAAGGATCATTGAGGGAATATCAGAAGGAGTTTGAACGATTGGGCAACCGAGTACATGGCTGGCCACCGAAGGCATTGGTAGGGACATTCATGGGTGGCCTAAAATCAGAGATAGCAGATGGAATAAGGATGTTCAAGCCGAAATCACTGAAAGAAGCTATTAGTTTAGCAAGAATGAGAGACGAACAATTAAACCACCAAAGAAGAGCCAGTAGGTCTGTCAGCCGACCCAACACAGACTATCAACCACCAATGAAATTCAACCGCACAATTACAGAGTACCAGCCACCAAACAAATTCAAGACAACTCCACCAATGAAGCGATTGTCTTGGGAAGAAATGCAGAAAAGACGAGCGCAAGGATTATGTTTTAATTGTGACGAAAAATTCTCAGCTGGGCACAAATGCAGAGGACCGCAACTTATGTTATTAGAAGGTTACGGTGATTATGATGAAGATGAAAATCAGGAGGATTCAACAGATTTCCAACCAGAAATCTCACTTCATGCGCTGTCGGGATGGACTACCAACAAAACAATGAGAATTTTGGCGCAGATTGGCCCTTATGAGATGGTGGTTCTCATTGATAGTGGATCGACCCACAATTTTATCAGCGAGAAGATGGCGGATATGTTGCAATTACCCGTGATTCCCACAGAATCATTCAATGTTAAGGTGGCAAATGGGGAACCATTGAAGTGTCGTGGAAGATTCGAAAGTGTGCATATCACACTGCAAGGTATTCCATTTACCCTCACATTATATGCATTACCTCTTGTTGGATTGGACGTGGTGTTAGGTGTGCAATGGCTGGAACAATTGGGTACCGTGGAGTGTAATTGGAAGAAGTTGACAATGAAATTTCATTGGAGCAATCAGACACACATACTGCAGGGCATGAATACGTCTCTTCAACAAACATCCAGAAGAGAAATGGCTAAGAATTTACGGCAAGGGGGGTCTATGTTTGCTGTGTGTTTTCAATCCCCCATCACAAACGTATCTAAGGAAGGTGAAACCGATCTCAAGCAATTATTGGAGGAATTTGAGGATCTATTTCAAGAGCCCAATCATCTTCCCCCCACTCGGGAAATTGACCACCAGATTGTATTGAAGGAAGGAACGGAGCCCATCAACGTGCGACCCTATAGGTACGCTTATTTTCAAAAAGCTGAAATTGAAAAACAAGTTCATGACATGTTAAAATTGGGGCTAATAAAATCAAGTACCAGTCCTTTTTCATCTCCTGTATTGTTAGTTAAAAAAAAAGATGGAACATGGAGATTTTGTACCGATTATAGGGCATTAAACACGGTAACCATTAAGGATCGATTTCCGATTCCTACAGTTGATGACATGTTAGATGAACTTTATGGGGCCACTTATTTTACCAAATTAGACTTGAGGGCGGGATATCACCAAGTTAGAGTACAAGCATCAGACACTCACAAAACTGCATTTCGTACTCATAATGGGCATTACGAATATTTAGTGATGCCGTTTGGCCTTTGTAATGCCCCATCAACATTTCAAGCCATCATGAATTCTATATTTCGTCCATACCTTCGTAAATTCGTACTTGTTTTTTTTGATGATATATTGATTTATAGCCCCAATTGGACCATGCATATTGAACATGTGAAAACAGCTTTTGAAATTTTGCGTCAAAATCAATTCTTTGTCAAATTCAATAAATGTGCATTTGGATTGCAAGAATTGGAATATTTGGGGCACATTGTCACTTCCCAAGGGGTCAAGGTCGATCAAAACAAGGTCGCCGCAATGCTGAATTGGCCCCGTCCTACTAATGTTTCAGAATTGCGTGGTTTTTTAGGCCTTACAGGTTATTATCGCAAATTTGTCCGCAACTACGGACTCATTGCTCGACCTCTCACCAATTTGCTCAAAAGAGGGAACTTTGGGTGGCCAGACGAAGCAGAAAAGGCTTTCCAAGAGCTCAAAACAACCATGACGACGACACCGACATTAGCTATGCCAAATTTCCAAGAACCATTTACCATTGAGTCAGATGCGTCGGGCAATGGGATTGGAGCGGTTTTGACTCAAGGAGGGAAGCCTATCGCCTTCATGAGCCGTGCCTTAGGAGCTTCCAAGCTGTCATGGTCAGTGTATGCAAAGGAGATGTTGGCTATTATCCACGCAATACAGACATGGAGACCCTTTATACTTGGCAGAAAATTTTACATACAAACAGATCAACGCAGCCTTAAGTATTGGTTGGAGCAGCGAATCACAACACCAGAACAGCAAAAATAGGTGACAAAATTGTTGGGATATGATTACGAGATCACTTATAAACCAGGACGCGACAACAACGCAGCTGATGCATTATCCCGAGTTCCTGGCAGTCCTCGGCTGGATTCATTATTTATATCTCACACTGACCTCTGGGATAATATTAAGACCGAAGCTGAGAAGGATCCTTACATGGTGAGCATCAAGGGAAAGGCAACAGCGAACCCCGGGGTTCCTTACAGTTGGCGCAACGGGCTGGTTTATTACAAGAACCGCGTGGTGATACCACCAAATTCCAACGTCATTTCACAACTCCTACATGAGTTTCATGATTCTCCCAGTGGTGGGCATTCTGGGGTCTTAAGGACTTACAAACGAATAGCCCCACAATTCTATTGGCCATCAATGTTTAAAAGGGTGAAAGAATATGTGACCGCCTGTGAAGTGTGTCAGCGCAATAAACATGAGACCTTGTCTCCTGCGGGTCTGTTACAGCCGCTCCCCATTCCTTGCCAAGTTTGGGATGATATAAGCCTAGACTTTATTGAAGGACTCCCTCCTTCAAATGGAAAGACAACTATCCTTGTGGTTGTGGACAGGTTGAGTAAGTCAGCCCACTTCTTAGCACTTACTCATCCATATACGGCAAAACAAGTGGCTGAAACTTTTGTCAATGGCATAGTCAAGCTCCATGGAATGCCACAATCAATTATCAGTGATCGTGACCCAGTATTCATTAGTCATTTCTGGCGTGAATTCTTCAAGATGTCAGGCACCAGCTTGAAAATGAGCTCGGCATATCATCCACAAACGGATGGACAAACCGAAGTGGTCAATCGTTGCATTGAACAATACCTACGTTGCTTCGCCTCGCAGCAACCCCGTAAGTGGCATTCATTCCTTTCTTGGGCTGAGTATTGGTACAACACTACATATCACTCTTCCACAGGAATGACCCCATTCCAAGTTCTCTATGGAAGACCACCTCCCACGATACCTCATTATAATGAAGGATTTTGTCCAGTTCAAGAGGTAGATAAGACTTTGGCCTCTAGGGATGCTGTGTTAAGTCAACTAAAAAACAATCTGCATTCGGCCAATAATAGGATGAAGCAGCAGGCAGATTCCAAACGGAGGGATGTTGAATTTCAAGTAGGTGACATGGTTTTTCTGAGGCTCCATCCCTATCGGCAGCAGTCTGTATTCAAAAGGGCTTATCAGAAGCTAGCCAGTAAATTCTTTGGGCCATTTCCAGTGGAGGAGAAAATTGGAAACGTGGCCTATAGACTCAAACTACCTGCTACGGCTCGCATACATCCAGTGTTTCACGTGTCTCTTCTTAAGAAACACATAGGAGATCACACGGTAATGGGCACTGAGTTACCTCCAATGGCAGATGCAGGGGAAATCATCATGGAGCCTGAGTTAATATTAGATACCCGTTGGGTGAAGCGTGGGTCCAAATTCATTGAAGAACGCCTAGTACAATGGAAACACCTACCTAAGGAAGATGCTACGTGGGAAACTACCCAAGAATTGCAGGACAAGTTCATCAATTTCAACCTTGAGGACAAGGTTCATGTCGCAGAGGGCAGCATTGATAAGCCACCAAGAAGATCGGCTAGAGTTACAGTTCCAAATCCAAAGTATCAGGAGTAATGGCCACGCAAGAAGAAGCGTTAATGAGCAAGGAGCATCGTTACTTTGAATAAATTGCATTTAATTTCAAGTTCCCGTTATTGCTAGTAATTGTGAACTGTTACTGTCATCAGTTACTGTTTGTCAAGTCTTTCAATTGTCTTTTAATTTTGTTGTCTGATTTTAATTATGTAACTGGCGGGAACTCAAGCGTCTGAAATTCTGAGATGTAACTTCAGAAGATTGATGACAGCCGTTACTTTATTTGATGTATTTAAACTCTTGAAGGTTAATGAAAGTGGCAGCTTAATTTCTTCAACAAACCAACTGTGGTCATTCTCGCCCAAAGTAGAAATTGTTACTTGTCACACAACAGCTCAATTACTGAGTTGTTTTCCATTTATCTGATTGGGACCTAACAAAACGAGGAGGTACAGAATTTGTCAATTGCATTGCACCCTATTCTGTCTAAAAATGCCTTTGATGCAATGTTGAATGGAGTTGAAATCTTCAAATTGAGCATATCAGACAATCTTTCCGGACCAAATCCTGGCGCATATCAGGATAGCCCCACTAGCACTACTCCTCCTTGCGCGACATCATCAAAGCCAAAACTGTTAATTGATTATATTTTAGGACTGCAATTTCATTTCATTGTAATTCTTTTTTGTTACTGTTTTATCGGTTACTGTTTTTCCTAGTCATCAGCATTAATTGGAACCATCACCACTCTTTCAGGCTAACAATATGAACGTACAAGTGCTAAGTCATTAATACTTTGTTTAAAACAAATAATTTCACCTAGCAAAAGTGTTTTTAGGGTTTCTCAAGCTATCTGATTTAAAATTCGGCTCACATGGATGAAAGGAAATCAACGGACAGAGAAGATTCTCTCTACAATCAACTCTTTATTTACACACTAAAAATGCTGAGTTTTTCCCCCAAAAAAAAATTGTTTCTTACTCCCTTCATAATATGTTTAATCAAAATGTGAAAAAAAAATTATTCTACATATAAAAACAAAATTTTATTAAGAAATAGGGATTTGTAAGAAATATCCAAAATTGTAAGCTCTATCACTTGATATTCATCAAAAACAAAAATAGATTTGTTGTTACTTTAAAATATGTATACAAGCTATAGAAATTAAATATAAAATAATAATAGATGGTGAAACATTTAAAATATTGGGCTTAGATTCAAAAAATACAAGAAGCTGATTTATTATTTTCTTAACTTTAAGAGAATCTATAAAGAATATTTCACCAAAGAAAAAATAATTAATTTATGAGGACTTTTATCGTTATCGTAAATGTATGAGAAAAGAAAATACAACATACATTCAGAGATTAATTTATGAAAAATTATTATTCATACAATAATAATTGATAAAATTTATAGTTAGAATGTTAAAAGAATTACATATAATTTTATATCTATTTACGAAAATAAATGAAAAAAATATATATATTTATTGAACCAAAATATTCGGTGTGAAGAAATCTGTTACACGTATATGATAGAGTGACAGTGACATTTTAAATTTTCAATGCAAGTACTCTTAAAAACATTTTACACATTGTTATCCTTGTCAAGATTCCATTTAATATTGAGAAAAATGTTGAAGATAAATAAATAAAATATATTGTGGAAAACTTTAAACCAACCTATAATAGTTGATGATGAAGAATAAAAAACATTAATACGGTAAATATAACATAATGCTATTTAAGACAACTAAGTTCACATCTAATAAAAAAAATCATTTGAGTTTTTTTTATATGAAAATTCATAATTGAATTTGTTTTCATCTTAGTTATGATTTTCAAAGGAAGAAAATTGACATTTATAGTTTGAGAATTAAAGAGCATTAAATGTTTAAATAAACAAGCTTTATCAGTAAATTTAGCATATAATAAAATATTATTTTATTTTCCAATTCAAAATAAAGTTTAAAAAAAAATTCTTTATTTTATTAATTTATATGTTTATAATGACCATTGATAAAATAATGCATGATTTGTTAGTAGTTAGAGCATCATCCACTCTATGATGATGTTACATTAACATATGAAACTCAAGGCCTCATAACCTAAAGTCAAATCATGAAATTGAAAATAATAAATATTTTTATTAAAAAAAAACATGAAAAGAGATTGAAGTTAAATCAGACCCACTCTCAAAACCATTAATTCAGGTCATGAGATACTGGATCACTCCATAAAAGACAAACTACAAAATATACCAAGTAAAATCTCTAACCATCCAAAATTTAAAACACAATCAAATAAATGAGAATCGAAGCAGGAATAAAAACCAAATAAAGGAAAAAAATGTGGGACTAAATTGAAAATTGAAACAAATAATTAAAAAAATTGAAATCAAAGAATTCGAATCAAAATTGGATACAAGAATTAAATAAAAAATGATGAGGTATGAAATTAAAAAAAATAGAAATAAAAAAATGTCGATCAAATTAGATAAAATAAAATAAAATAAAATGCTTAGCTACAAAATTGAAAAAAATGAAGTTAAAAAACATTAAAAACAAAAAAAAATAGCAATAAAAAAAATGATAACAAAAATTAATATAAATACAAATTGAAAAGCCACAATTTTTTTTTTGGAAGGGCTAGTGTGAATTTTGAGGCTAAGAAAAAGGTTCACCAGAGCCCCACTCCATCTCCACTGAAACATGTTCATCACAATAGCGAAAAAGATGACACTCTACTTTCAACGTTGTGAAGGATGACAACATTAAAAAAACACTTAGCGACGACAACCATATTCCAAGCTACATCAGACAATCTCCTGCTCTGGAACCAGAATTTTAAAGTAAAATGTCTTCTACTTCCATTACTTTCAGTGCAAATGCTGGTGAGCCTCCAAAAACTTCCGCAAGTTGTTAAGCTCAATTGGTTTGGATCAAGGAAAAAGCAACTAACCCTGTATAGAAAAAAAGAATAAGAATCTTAAATGTAGAGAGAGAAGTAAGAGAGAGATGCTCCCAACAAAACCAGCAGCCACTAGCCACCAAAAAACCCAAACTTCACATACAGCCGCCGCCGGAAATCACCATTCCCGTCCCCACCTCAAATTGAAACAAGTTTTTTATAAGGATCTGTCCCCACTATAGTTACTTTCCCTCTTAAAAAACCATTTATCGAATCCTCACCCCACTTCCTACCAACAAATTCCTCATCCCCAGATACGCTGAAGGCCCCATCAGATCCCAAAAACAACCCTCTGAAAAACATTTCATCTCCCAAGCAAACGTCCGTATCAGCTCCGATCAGCTTTCGCGTGGCATCGTCTTCCCCATTTCTTTTCTCTTATTTTGTTTTCTAGCCTGCGTCGCCGCCCCTTTCTTTTGCCCAGTTTTTTTCGCCCCCTCACCAGAGTACCCAACAGTCAACATAAAACCTCGTCCCTTTATCCTAGAAACCATGTCAGACCCCAAGACCTCCCATCAACCTACGCCTACGCCTGTTTCATGGGCTGAAAAAGTTAAGGTTTCCAACGCCAACACGCGTTGCACGCTGGAGCATCTGCCTCGCAAACCAGTGGGAGCTACACTCACAATACCACGAGACATGCAAATGGCTGACGTGGAAATATGGGAACGGAGTATGGTCGGTTTCTTCGTCAGTTACAAGCTCCCGTTTCATGCTGTCCAAGCCATTGCTAGCAGAATATGGAAGGCTCATGGTCTTGAAAAAACTATGGTGTTGTCGAATGGATTTATGGTTTTCAGGTTCTCTTCAACATCTGCCATGGAAGAGGTGCTTGCAAGAGGGCCATGGATGTTTGGGGGGAAAACTGTCCTCCTGCAAAAATGGACTCCGGGATTCCAATTTGACAAAAACAAAATACGAGCCATTCCAGTTTGGGCTCGTTTGCAAGGGCTCCCCTTTCCGCTTTGGAATAAAAAGGGGCTGAGCATGGCGGCTAGTATGGTGGGGAAGCCACTGGCCAGCGATGAGGCGACTTTGCAAGGCACTCGCCTGGAGTATGCACGTGTGTGCATTGAGATTGAAGCTGACCTACCTTTGGTGCACAAATTCCAGGTAGCCAGTTCGCTTTCTGAGGACCCCATTACGGTTGATGTAACCTATGAATGGAAGCCTTCAAAATGTGACATTTGCAAAGTCTTTGGCCACGCCTGTAAAGTGCAAAGCCGTGAGGAAGATCTCAACCGGAAAAGAGATGAAGTGGGAGAGACGGAGGCAGTCGTCCATCCCCATCCCCCTATTCCGAATCAAGTGCAAAAGTCAAGTGTGGCTAAGGAAAAGGCCACTGGAAAAGGAGACCATGAAGGCTCAGACATGGGAGACGCTGAAGAAAGGAATGCTGGACTTTTAACTCGTTCTCAAAAAGGGAAAAACATTATTGAGGAGGACTGGGAAGATGACATGATTGCGGAAGACCAAAGAGACAATGTGGGCTTACGCACTGTCAACAAAGTGAGTTCAATGAGTAGTGGAATGGGCGCCCAAGAGGTTGACAGAGGGGCTCTTAACAAGGAGGCTTCCACCTGTAATGAAGTGGAAGGACGAAGGAAGGACAATGAGACTACCAGGAGCAGTCATCCCAAAGACAAGCCTCAGGACAGTGAGGCCTCTAGGAGCAGTTACAGTGACAAGCCATCTGAAACTGAAGGTAGCACTTCCACCCCAAAGCAAGCAAAGAAACGCAAAGGGGGGAAAAAAAGACAAGGGACTCACAGCCCTCGACAATAAGGTTCCGTCTCTCCTTTCTAATAATTTTTATGATTATAGGTAGTTGGAATGTACGGGGACTAAATAATACCCGTAAGCAGCAATCAGTTTGTAATTGGATTAATTTCCACAATTTAGACCTCTTTGGTCTGTTAGAAACCAGAATCTCTTCTATCAATTTGACTTCGGTGCAAGCCAATGTTTTGCCTAGTGGCTGGTCAGCCTTTAGCAACATTCAGGACAGTTCTAATTGCAGAATTCTAGTGGGATGGAATACCCTTAAGTTCCAAGTGCAGTGTATCCACTCCTCCGCTCAATGGCTCACTTGTGATATTAATAACCTCTCTGGTCTTCACATTACCAGGATTACTTTTGTGTATGGTTTTAATGATCATGTTGCTCGATCTTCCCTTTGGCATTACCTTCAAACGAAGAGTCTCTCTAATGCTAGCACCCCTTGGGGGATTATGGGGGACTTCAACTCTGTGCTTTGCCCTAGTGACCGTAGTAGGGGGAGTAGCCATTGGCAAAGCCACCACCAAGATTTCCCTAATTGTATAATGCAATCCTCGCTTCAGCAAATTCCCTATACAGGCCTTCATCTAACCTGGCATAATAACCAGACTGGGGAGGGTACAATAATGAAGAAACTGGACTGGAAGTTTGGGAATCAAGCCTTTTTTGTCAAATGGCCTACAATCAGAGCTCGGTTTCTACCTAGAGAAGCTTCGGACCACAGTGCCATGGTTATGAATTTGGGCACCAATCAGGCCCGGAATTGTGGCCCTTTCAAGTTCCTAAACCAGTGGGTGACCCATGATGATTTCTTGGCTATTGTGAATGGCGTTTGGCAACAAAGAATTGTGGGCTCTCCTTTGTTTCAATTTACAACTAAGCTTAATATTCTTAAGCTCAAATTTCGGCATAAGCATGCTCACAGTACCAGCCATATTTCCTTTAAGGTGTTTAAAGCTAGGAAAGCCTGGGAAGAAGTGCAAGGCAAGCTGGATAATGCCCCTCTCAATGTGGAACTCAAGCGGACCGAGAGGCTCTTAGCCAAAAAATTCATGCAGCTTAGTAGCGAGGAGGAAGCTTTTTATAAGCAAAGGTCAAGGGTGCAGTGGTTGAAGCTGGGAGATCAGAACACAAAATTTTTCCACAGGTCTCTTATTCACCGTAAGGGGAGGAATAATATCAATAGCCTTCAGGATGCTCATGGTGTTATCCACACAGACAGGAAAGTCATAGGTGACATGGCTGTAAGGCATTACAAAGCTTTGATTCAAGCCCCTTGCAGTAACTTGGATACTTCAGTGGATCATCTTTTTTCAGGCAGTATCTCCACAGAAGCCCATACCAATATGATGGAGATCATTACTGACAAGGAGATTAAAGATGCTCTTTTCTCTATTCCTGATGATAAATCCCCTGGTCCAGATGGGTTTACTAGTCTTTTCTTCAAATCAGCTTGGAATATTATCGGTGGGGACTTTTTGGCCGCGGTGAAGCATTTTTTCCGCAGCTCTCGTCTTCCCCGATGTGTCAATTCCACTAAAATCACTCTGATTCCCAAAAAGCAGAACCCAAACTCTATTGAAGATTTCAGGCCCATTTCCTGCTGTAATGTCTTATATAAATGTATTTCTAAAGTTTTGGTTGCTAGATTGCAAGGGTGTCTCTCCCAAGTCATCAGCCCTTCTCAAACTGCCTTCATTGCAGGGAGGCATATTTCTGATGCGATCATGTTAACGCAGGAATTAATGCACAATTATCACCTAGATACAAAGCCAGCTCGGTGTGCCATCAAAGTGGACCTGCGCAAAGCCTTTGACACTGTCAGTTGGGAGTTCATCCTTGTAGGGCTGAGAGCTATAAATGTCCCTAATCAAATGGTGAATTGGATTAAAGAGTGCATATCTTCAGCCCACTTCACAGTGAGCATGAATGGTGAATCTCACGGTTTTTTCAGTGCTTCGAGGGGCCTTCGTCAGGGAGATCCACTTTCTCCCTATCTCTTCATCTTGGCCATGGAAGGGCTGTCTGGGCTCAGGTGCAGTGCAAGGGAATCCCCCCTCTTCAAGTACCATGGGAGATGTAAGAAAAACACCATTACTCATATCAGCTTTGCTGATGATCTCATGTTCTTTTGCCATGGGGATAGCACTTCTGTGGGTATCATAAAGGATTGTCTGGACAACTTCGCAAAGATCTCAGGTCTTTCCATTAATCTAAACAAGAGCAGTCTGTTCATGTCAGGGATTAGTAGGGAGGATCAAAGGGCTATTGTGGACAAGCTAGGAGTCCAAGTGCAGCCTTTACCAGTAACCTATCTTGGTATTCCGCTCATCACCTCTCGGCTTTCCAAATCAGATTGTTTGCCCTTGCTGGAGCGCATTACTTCTAGAATCAAGCTATGGACCTCCTCAATTCTCTCCTATGCAGGTCGTCTCCAACTGATAAAATCAATACTTTTCTCTCTGCAAGTCTACTGGGCCACCATCTTCTGCCTTCCTAAGGCTGTTATTCGCAGCATTGAGAAAATTATGAGGGATTTTCTGTGGCGTGGAGTCTCTCTAGTGCGGGGAGATGCTAAGGTAGCGTGGAGAGATGTTTGCTGCCCTTTGAAGGAGGGAGGCTTGGGTATTAAAAGAATTGAGGAATGGAACAAGGCAGCTTTGGTGAAGCATATATGGACGTTGCTTACAAATGATAGTTCCATATGGGGTTCTTGGGTTAAAACTTGCTTGCTGAAGGGCCATTCTTTCTGGTCAGTCCCAGTCCCGTCCCACCCTTCTTGGTCTTGGCGTAATATTCTTCATGCAAAGGAAACAGTCAGAGGCAGCATGGTCAAGGCTATAGGTAACGGCAGGGACTCCCACCTTTGGATGGACTACTGGTTACCAGAGGGAAAGAGACCGTGTGATCTTCTCTCCCTTAGGCAGTTGACAGCCACAGGTCATCCTTGGAATGCTAAAGTCTCAGATATCATAGAGGGGAACATATGGAATTTTCCTCTCAGCCCTGATGAGGACGTTCAGCGAATGTGGAACCTGGTCTCCTTTCAGCCTCAGGTGGAGCAACAAGATAGTTGGGTGTGGACTAAGCATGCGTCTGGCAAGTGCACGATTAAATCTGCTTGGGAGCAAAGCCGAAGGCCTTCCCCCCCCGATGATGGTAGTAGGCTGATATGGCACAAGTGGCATGTTCCTAGACATTCTTTTGTGTTATGGTTAGCTGCTAGAGGAAGATTACAAACTATGGACAGGCTCCATGGTTTGCCTCACCAGCAGTGTGTGCTGTGTAACGATCAAATGGAGAACCACAATCACCTTTTCTTCTCCTGCCCGTTCTCGGCAACAATTTGGCAGGAGTTGGCTGGCAGGGCTCATCTTACGTGGCCTAGTGTCCCATGGGTTCAAGCCTGGGGCTGGGTTGTGGAGAGGTGCAGTTCTACAAATGTGGCTACTCAAAGATTGGTGGGGCTTGTTTTAGCTGCTGCAATTTATCACATATGGCAAGAACGGAACAGAAGGATCCATGATCACCACTTCAGCAGCGTTGAAAGGACAAGGGAAGCCATCATGTTCTCCATTCGAACAAAGCTAGCTACTCTGGACGTGGGAGATGACTTGCTGGCAAGTCTTTTGCAAGCTTGGGATATCCAGTAGGGTGCTTCTTTCAAGTGAAGACGACGAAGAAGAGGAAGCAGTTGGCGAAGAGCTTATCTCCATCTGGCCTTCGGTTTTGGGCTTAGGCTGCGGTTGGGGCCTCCTCCGTCTCTCCTTTTAAAAAAGCGGCGCTCCTCCTTGGAGCCTCGATCTGTCTAGATTTGGGGCCTTTTGTGCGCCTTTCCAGGCCCCCGTAAGGCTCACGCCCTCGGCGCTGGTTGTGCTGCAAGTTGGATGGGTTGTGTTGGGAAGGCTGATGGGTTGCAAGATCTGGTGCGGCTTTTCCTTTTTCCGTTTTGAGGGTTGTTCCCTCCCTTGGCCTTTGGGCCCCTTGTTTTATTTTTGGTTTTTTTTTTAAGCCCAGTTTGGAGCCTGTTCCTCGCTGGGATGGGGCCGATTTAGTCATTCGGCTCCTTTTTTTTCGATGTACAGTCCCCCTTTTTTAATCCACAGATTTGAACTTGTTTCAAAAAAAAAAAGGATGACAACATTTGACCATGGGAAGGCACCACACGTGCCGCCTGAAAAGTGTAGGCGCCTCCTAATTGTTACGGGCATGAGAAAGGAGGGAGGACATGTACACAAGGTTAAAGATGATAAACAGTAAATCGGACAACATGTCGTTTGATTTTTCTTTCAAAACAATATTGTTTTGGCTTTAACGTTTTAATTTAGGGATTTAGATATAGTTCAATTAGTCCTTCAGATTTTGAATTCTCTTACTTGCACCCCTGATTTATGTCAAACTTTTAATTTTATGTAATTTTGTCTTTTCTGAACTTCAATATCAGCCTTAAATTTTAACATATATTATATTTTGATCATTGATTAGCCTTAAAGAAGGTATGATTGAGCACTCAACTTCATCTAAAATTTTCAACTTGATTTTTTCACATATTGTAAACCTTCTTAGCATGTTTTTCGTTAAGTCATCAACGTCCTTATTATTATTATTATTATTATTATTCTTGAAAATTCAAATTGAATCAATCCGAGACCAAGGATCAATGTGAAAAAGGTGTGTAAAATGGGGTTTTCATAAACAATTGTGATTTCCTCACATATTTTCTCAATAATTTTGCATAATATCAGGCCTTGAACTTACACTTTAAGTTTCAATCCCG
This sequence comes from Salix caprea, assembly GCA_964035475.1. Taxonomy (NCBI): domain Eukaryota; kingdom Viridiplantae; phylum Streptophyta; class Magnoliopsida; order Malpighiales; family Salicaceae; genus Salix; species Salix caprea. The sequence goes on along the minus strand of OZ037748.1, from coordinate 6,620,080 downwards.
GTATTAAAAATACTCGATTTTCTCTAAAAATCCTATAACAAAATTCCAAACACAATATTGAGTCATAAATTATTTTCATATCATTAATCCGAGATATTAGATTTGAAATATTATATGTAGAGAAATTGCAAAACTTAATTCTTAATAAATACAAAATCAAATAATAAATTATTTTAATTATTATTCTCATTGTTATTATTATGACTAAAAGTAAAATCAAACACAATATTAGCAGCATTGAAGTTTTTTTATATAAAGAACAAATGAAAAAAAAATATAAAACAAAATTAAAGGACAAAGGAAAAATTAGTATTATTACCATTATGAGACATTACTGGACTATCGACCATAATCTATATTAATTTATTATTTTCTTTCTTATTTGTCTAAAAAACTTTTAATTATTTAGTTTTTTTATATTTTCATTTTATTATGCATAAGATGTTGAAAATAATAATGATGATTATTTTTAAAGTATTTTTTTCTTAAAAATATGTTAACCTAATTATATATTTTTTTATTTTTTTAATATTTAATATATTAAAATATATAAAAAAAACTAAACTAAGATTTTTTTAATCTTAAATTAATTTAATTTCAGTATTCTGAAATACTTTTAAATAGAATAATATCAAGAATAAATCTTAAAATAAAAAAAAAAATTATTTTTAAATAAAAATCACTTTAAACTAGAAATATATCAAGCCACACGTAGACAAAATAGATGAAAAAAACACAAAGATAACAGATCACTAACAATAAAATATTCACTATACATGCATAAGAAAGAGTTTCACTCTCCTTTCACACCACCAAATTTAAACTTACCCTGTTTTTTAATGCAAGTTGCATTTAATACAGAGATAAATAACAATAAAAAGTAAAAGTCAAAACTAAGAGTATAAATACATAAATATGAACAAGAAATAAAAACTATCACAGAAAGACTGAAAAAATTAAATAGATTGAAACTAACCAAAAAAATAAAGAATAAGGACTAAAATACAAAATAAAAAATTGCTTATGTTGAAACGAGGCAAAAACAAAAATCTCTGCAGCGGAGCGTAGGGCAAATGACAAGTTTGATTGTTTTTAATTGTGCCTTTCAATTGAAATTGATCATATATGTTATTTTTATTTCAGTCCTTATTCTTTTGATTTTTGATTTGTTTTTGGTTTCTGTAATTTATTGGGTCTGCAAGTTTTAATTTGGTCCACCATTTGAAATTGGTCATATATGTTACTTTTCATTTTGGTACTTATTCTTTTAATTTTTTAACCAAATTACACTATAATTTTTTTTAAATCCCTTTATTTTTTTTTAAATCCCTTTATTTGTTTTAGTCTCAAGGTTTTTATTTGTTGCAATTTTATCTTTTGATTGGAATTAATTACATTTTTTAGTTTTCATTTCGTCTATTACTCTTTGAATTTTTTATTTGATATTAATTCCTTTGGTTTTTACGGTCCTTCTTGGACAATGTTTATTTTTACCTGTATTTATGAATCTATGCTTTAAGTTTTTATTTTTAATTTTTATCGTTTTATTTTTTGTTGGGGTTCTATTTTTATTCGATTCAGTCCGAAAATTTTAATTTATGTTGGATATCATTTTAAAATTAATATTTATTCCTTCTTACATTTTTTTTCTTTTTTTGGTTGTTTCTGTTATTTTTATTAGTTCTCCAGATCAGATGATTTTATGATTTCGTTGTTTGCACAATAATAATGATAATTTTAGTGATAATTTTTTTATTGTTTTTTAAAAAAAATTATTTTTCTTTTTTTATTATTCAGGGCAATTTAATGATTTTGATTGATGGGTTGTAATGTTGATAATTATTATAACTGTTATAGTCAGGATAATGATCGTAATGTAGGGATAGATTTTCAATGATGTTTTCTTCTTTTTGTAGATAGAAAATAAAGTACTTATTTTTGTTATTTGGTTATTGTAGGTGTTTTCACAATTTATATCTTGTTTGTTGTGTTTAATTTAAGTTGAATGATAAATAAACTAATTCTAATATAGTAAATTCGATAATTCAGTTATCCAAACATTTTGTTTTTTTAATGACTATGATAATTTTATGGTGATCATTTCTTTGAAACCTATTAAACAAATAAATTTATATTGAGTTAAAATTCATATATTTTATAGGAAACTCGCACTCCACAAGAATTTTATAAGGATTTATTATTTTATCCAAATTTATATTATAATAAAAACAATCTCACACAATTAATATTTTTTGCGTTGAAAAAATATAATTTCGGCCTCTACGAGGCCCGAGAAAGTGGCTAGTTTAGATATTTATGTGTTGATGCGCTGAAAATTTCAATTATATGAATTAATTATCTTATATGTGTGTGTGTGTGTGTGTGTGTGTATAAAAAAGTTTATTTTCTTGGAAAGTGCCTTTTAGACAAGGAATTTTTAGACATGAATTAATGATTGGATAATGCCATTGACTTGGAAGTCTTTGATGCCAAGGTCACGACCACACAAACACAGACGACCTTACAAAGGTCATCTCCACGGTCCCATTTCCAATTAATCACTCTATTTGTTGCCTCATTTTCCATGAATGACCTTTCAAAGGTATATCCCGTTAATATTTCAGTTTTCATGCTGGAGTGGGCATGCCATTTTAGAAATTGATTTTTTTTTATTTATTTTTTGTTCAATTCTGTATAATTCTTAATCTCCCTTTATCTACCTCTTTATGCTGAATATAAAAGAAAAAAATAATAATTAGTCAACTCAAAGCATGGTTGATGCATGTGAAAACTATAATAACATTAACAATATAAAAAACACAACAAAACTTAGGTGGTGTTTGGAAAGAACTCAAAAGGTAGTTTTTGAAAAAAAAAATATTTATTTTGCTTTAAATGAGATTATTTTTAGTGTTTTTAAATCATTTTGATATGATGATATCAAAAATAATTTTTTAAAAATAAAAATATATTATTTTAATGCATTTCTAAGTGAACATTTTAAAAAGCAACTGCAACCATAATCTCAAATACCCTCTTAATCAGCATACATATGAATTTTAAATTCGTAAATTATTTATTTAAACAGAAAACTAATGAAGTATTTCTTATTAGATGTTTATAAGACCTATAAATTAGAATTGAAGGTCTAAATTGAAAACAAATAAAACCTTAATAAAAGAGAAAAGGATAAAAAATCAAAACCAAAAATAAGAAGATTGACACATAAATATGAACAAAAAATAGGGATTGCTTTCGAAGGACTGAAACAATTAAAGGAATTAAAATTAAATTAAGAAATTAAAAGAATAATGGTTTAAATGAAAAACAAAACATATGACTAATTAATTGAAGGATGAAATTGAAACAAATCAAAACTTTTATAAATCAAGACGAATCAGAAATTTAAAGACTAAGGATTGAAATATACAAAGTATAAACAAAATGGATAGTAAGATTTTTTTTTATTATATCTATTTTTTAGTTTATTTTTTTTATATAGATATATTTAAATGAAAACATTTCTATCCTATCTTGTAGGCTATGATTCATGGATACGAGACAGACTCGATGGATTTCTTTATTGAGATATACGTCTGTCGTGATGACCACCAAAAAAAATATAGATAAGTATGTTTGTTTTCAACCATATATGGAAGGTTTATAGACAGTTTAGCTTAACACTTTGTGGTATGTTTGTTTTCAACCATATATGGGTGGTCCATACACTCATGACCCTGGCAATGACCAGCCTCCTCGTCCTCGTGTAATATGGTTGGGTCTATGGTTGTGTGTTTCTATACATGAATGTGAAACTACCATTTAGTATATAAGTAAAAGAAAATAAGAACCATATAATGGATTTTAAATTGTGGTGATATCAATTTGCATAAATCATTGCTTACGGTTTGATTCATTGGACAATATGAGTTTCTATATCAATGATCAAGTCAATTTTTTTATTAATTTTAAATTTCAGAAAAAAATTTATTAGTACTAGTTTCAATATATATATATATATATATATATATATATATATATATATAATGTTGGATTTTTTCTTATTTCTGTTGGAGAAATAAAATGATTTACTTTATTAGTACTACCTTAGTCTGAAATTCTTGTTTTTTTTCTAGATGTTTTTTATTTTATTTTATAGATCCAAAGAAGAAGAAAAAGTGCGAAAAATAAATTTTATTGTAAAAAATAGAAAATTAAAAATATAAAAAAAAATCCATGAAAAAATAAATATAATTTCTGATTTTCCTTTTATAATTAGGATACCAAAAAAATAAAAAATAAAAAAATCAGTCAACTCAAATGACTTTAAAATAACTCCTCTCTGCATAGAATTAAAAGCAGCTTCTCCTCTTGATTTCTTAATCCCTCCTTCTCCGGCCAAAAACAAAATGAGTAGCAGCAGCTACAAATATCTGTGTCTCCTAAACTCCTCTATTTCCACTCCTTTGTACCTCACCTTCTTCCTCCTCCATCTCACCATCCTTGTAACCGGGTATTCACCGCAACCTTACCTTCCTCTCGATAACATAGCGCTCGATTGTGGTTCATCCTCCGAGAGTTTTGTAAACGATAGAAACTGGACTGCAGACATCAGCTCAAAAGTGGCCCTTCTAGACAGCGGCTCAACACAATCCACTGCAAATGATCAAGCCTCCACTAACCCTGTACCATATCATACTGCACGAGTCTCTCGCTCCAAATTCACCTACACATTTCCCGTCACAACAACAGGACCTAAGTTTGTTCGCCTTCATTTTTATCCGGCTTCCTACCCTGGATTCAACAGGTCGAAGGCATCTTTTTCTGTCACAACCGGTCGCTATACCTTTCTTAGCAACTTCAGTGGCTTCCATTACACTGACCCTCTTGGTGCCAGAGGTTACGCCAGAGAGTTCATCCTAAATGTCGAAGATGAGCGGAAAAATCTGAGCATAAAGTTCACGCCAAGCCCCCATGTTGCTGATGCATATGCTTTCATCAACGGGATTGAAATCGTATCCATGCCCACCAATCTTTATTACACTGCAGGAGATGACAAAGGACTGTATGATGTTGAAAAGGACGGCCAATATTCTCCCCTTCAAAAAGAAACTGCTTTGGAGATGATGTACCGAGTAAATGTGGGTGGAAATGTCGACATCGACCCGCGCAGCGACAGTGGCATGTTTCGTAGGTGGTTATCCGATATAGATTACTTGACGGATGCTCGACCAAGCGCTTTGCAATTTAATGGCACTATTCAACTTCAGTATAATAACGACACTCGCTATGCTGCACCTGACGTCCTCTATCGAGGTGCTAGGACCATGGGGGACGATCCTACTGTAAATGAGAAATACAATATGACTTGGGAATTTCCGGTCCACTCCACGTTCACCTATTTTGTGAGGCTTCATTTCTGTCAGTTTATACCGATTGTATTGAAAAAAGGCGATATGATATCTAAAATATATATCGCTAATCAAACAGCCGAGCTTTACGCAGATATTATTGATTGGGCTGGTGGAAATGGGGTTCCCATATACAAAGATTACGCTGTGATGATGCACGCCAGAGGAATCGAGGAGTTACAGAATTTGTCGATTGCATTGCACCCTAGTCCACAGACATTGAGTTTCTCTGATGCAATGTTGAATGGAATTGAAATCTTCAAATTGAGCAATTCAGACAATCTTTCCGGACCAAATCCTGGAGCATATGAGGATAGCCCCCCTAGCACTCCTCCTAGCGCGACATCATCAAAGCCACAACACAGTCGAAGAAGAACAGCCACCATTTTTGCCGCTGCTGTTTCGGGCCTTGTTGTTGTCTCTGTCCTATTTTTCTTGATTTTCCGGAGAAGAGTCCTAAAATTCAAGGAGTGGGTTTCTGGTGGTGGAACTTCGAAGTTACGCCCTGCTTTTTCCTCGTCAATAAAGTCAATGAAGACCCAGAGGTCATCTCTACCTTTTGATCTATGCCACAATTTCTCGCTAGCTGAGATCATAGCAGCTACGAAAAACTTCGACGATTCATTCATTATTGGTGTTGGTGGCTTCGGTAACGTGTACAAAGGATTATTTGATGGTGGAGTCACTCGTGTTGCGATAAAGCGCTTGAATCCAAGTTCACAGCAGGGTGCGACCGAGTTCAAGACAGAGATTGAGATGCTCTCCCAGCTTAGATTCCGCCATCTGGTTTCTCTAATTGGTTACTGCAATGAGAATAACGAGATGATCCTGGTGTATGATTATATGGCTCGTGGGACGCTTCGTGATCATCTCAAAAGAACTGATAATCCTCCGCTTTCATGGACTCAACGCCTAGAGATTTGTATCGGTGCTGCCCGTGGGCTGCACTACCTTCACACAGGTGCAAGGCACACTGTCATTCATCGTGATGTGAAGACAACAAATATCTTGCTGGATGAGAAATGGGTGGCCAAAGTTTCAGATTTCGGATTGTCCAAAACAGGCCCCACGATCTCTTCGAAGGGACACGTGACCACCGTTGTGAAAGGTAGCTTCGGGTACTTGGATCCCGAATATTGTCGACGCATGCAATTGACAGAAAAATCGGATGTCTATTCCTTTGGGGTCGTGTTGTTCGAGGTACTGTGTGCTAGACCACCATTAAACCGATCAGCAGAGCCAGGAACTCTAGCAGAGTTAGCTAGACAAAGCCACAGCAATGGAACGATCAATGAAATCATTGATCCGTATCTGGATGGAAAGATCTCACCAGATTGTCAGAAAACATTTGTTGATGTTGCAGTGAGATGCTTGCACGAAGATGGAATCGAACGACCATCGATGACTGATGTGGTGTGGGGCCTTGAGTTTGCATTACAGCTGCAGGAAGAGGATGTCAAAGGGTCTCAAACTAAGAAAGAAGTTAACATGGAGAGTCCTATGATAGCCTCCTCAATCGATAGCAGCAGTGATTTGTATAGTGTTGGCAGTGAACTAGTTGTGAATTCCTGCATTTTGGAAATGGCAACAAGCAGCAGCGACGAACAAAAATAGACTTGTTGTTACTTTAAAATATTTATTGAAGCTATAGAAATTAAAATAATAATAGTTGGTGAAACATTTAAAATATTGGGCTTACATTAAAATAAATTACAAGAAGTTGATTTATTATTTTCTTAACTTGAAGAGAATCTATAAAGAATATTTCACCAATGAAAAAATAATTAAATCAATTAATATTAATTTCAGATAGTATTACTATCGTATAAGAACTGCAAACAATTTCACTGCAAATTAAAAATATTGTTTTTTTTTTGGAAATGCCTTTTAGCCCTTTTTAGAGATGAATTATTGATTGAATAATGCCAACGACTTGGAAGTCTTTGATGCCAAGGTCACTACAGACGACCTTTCAAAGGTCTTCTCCATGGTCCCATTCCCAATTGGTCCACTCTATTAGCTGCCTCATAAGGTGAACTAGATATTTAAACTACATTATTTTCAAAGATTTGATTTTTGTTGTTTTGTATGAACAATTTTGATGCAAAGAAAATACTAGATTGCTTGGTGAGAGGTTTTCAATTTTCAATTAGAGGTTTCCAATTTTCAAATAGATCATTTAAAAATAATGAAATTTTTTATCTTATTTTTTATTAATTTAGTAATCTTTGTTGATGAATTAGCTTTTTAATTTAAAGTAAAAAATAAAAATAAAAAAATTCTAATTTTTTTCAAAAGCGCTTTCTAAAAGCACTCTCAAACACCTAGTCAAGCCTCATCGCGGCTGGAACCATATTTTTTTCAATGCAAAAAAATATTAATTTTGTGACATTATTTTATTATAATATAAATTTGGGAGAAATAATAAATATATGCAGAGTTCTTGTGAAGTGCAAGTTTCTTATAAAATTTATGAATTTTAAATCGATATAAATTTATATGTTTAGTAGGTTTCAATAAAATCACCAGCATAAAATTATCATCATCATTAAAGAAGCAAGATGATTCAGATATATGAATTATCGAATTCACTGTATTAGGATTAATTCATTTTATAATCCAAACACAACAAACAAAATATAAATTGTAAAAACACCTGCAATAACAAAAATAAGTAGTTAATTCTCTATCTACAAAAAGAAGAAAACATTTTTAAAAATCCATACCTACGTTACCATCATTATCATGACTATAACAATTAAAATTATTATCAACATTATTTCTCAAACAATTAAAATCATTAAATTGCCCTGAAGAATAAAATCATTAAATTGCTCCAAAGAATAAAAAAAAAAAAAAAACAAAACATTTTTACAGAAAAATAATAAAAAATCGCTAAAATTATAATTATTATTGCGCAAACAATGAAATCATAAAATCATCTGATCCGAAGAACATACAAATAATAGAAAACACATAAAAAAAAGAACAAAGGCAAAAAAGGAGAAATATTAATTCTAAAATGATCACCAACATAAATTAAAATTTCAAGACTGAACCGAATAAAAATAAAACCCCAATAAAAAATAAAACTACAAAAATTAAAAACAAAAACTAAAAGCATAGATGCATAAATACGGGTAAAAAATAAACATTGTCCAACAAGGACCGAAAAAATAAAAGGATTTAATACAAAATAAAAAATTCAAAGAATAAAGGTCGAAATGAAAAATAGAATATATAATTAATTCCAATCGAAGGAAAAAATTGAAATAAATAAAAACCTTAGGACTGAAACAAATAAAGGCATTTAACAAAATAGAAGTGTAATTTTGTTAAAAAATTAAAAGAATAAGGATCAAAATAAAAATGAGTGTATATGACCAATTTTTATATGGAGGACAAAATTAAACAAAATTAAAACCTGCATACCGGAAAAATTAAAGGAACCAAAAACAAACTAAAAATTAAAAGAATAAGGACTGAAATGAAAACCAACATATATAATCAGTTTCAATTGAAGGGTACAATTGAGAAAAAATCAAAATTTACATTGAAGAAATCATGAATAAAACCAAAATCAAAAGAACAGGAATTGAATAAAACAATCATAAACATGAAGGACTTATATGTAATTTCCAGCAGCAAAAGAGAGAAAAAGGAGAAAAAACTAAAAACTGTCCACCAGCGATTCACCGACCAACGGAAACTGACACGAGTTGCACTAGCAGGCAGAGGACATGGCGGTGCACCTGGTGACAGGGCCAACGGGCAATTTCCACCGCCAAATGACACAGCACGCGTCGCTTGAAAGGCGCGTGCGCGTGAAACGCTGGTGGCACGTTCGTACGCGTCTGCTGTGTTTCTAAAAAGAAATGATAAATTACCTATACACGCCTAAACCCAGCTATAACCACGAAAAAACCAGGGATGAAAGTGCCACTAGATCCAGACCTTCGTTTTTGTCTTTTTTGTGGGTATTTGCGTAGTTTCACTGTATACGAATATGTGCAAAACCGAAAGCACCCCCCATTGTTCCTTGTTTTTTTGTTAGCTCCCAAGGGTCAAGTAATAGTTTTACTATGCAATTTAAAACGAAAATACCAGAAAACCCCAAACAATATTATAAACCAAACATGTCCCATGTAAATATCTAAAATGCCCTCGGTACCGAGAGTTAACTTTTTCAGCCCAAGAGTAAATTGGTAATTTTAATATCGAAATCCACAGTAATATGTGTCTAGGTACACAGTAAAACATCGACGCCTTTTTTTTTTTAATAAACATGACATTACAAATAAAACAATTAGGTCTGCATTTCTCTCTTTAATTTTACTAGTTAGTTGACCACAGTATATCATAGGTAAGAAAATATTATAAAAAAATATTTAACTTGTAATATTGAAATAGAAGCATATGATTCTATGTTTGCATTTTAGTTGTCATCTTTTATAGCTTTAGTATTAAAATAAAATAATTATTTATATATAATTACGTTGAAGAGAAATATCATGGAGAAAAAAATTAATATTAATGTACTCTTTACACTGACGTTTGACGAATTATTATTTGCTTTACCGAGTATTCATTTTCTTTCCGTAAATAAATTAGGCCAACTTCTTTTACGTAAACAAATTTAGATATTTATGTGTTGATGTGCCGAACCTTACAATTATCTCCATGGTCCCTTTCCCAATTGGTCACTCTATTTGTTGCCTCATTATAAGAAGATGTTTCCATGAAAGTCCAGGGTGATTTAAACTTGATAGGAGTTTGCATTATTAATAGGCACGGTGATGAAGGGGTTAAGTTTAATCTATCTTATATTCAATTGATTTGTATATTCATATAAATATATATTTAATAATTTGTATTTGTAGTCACGACCAACCTCCTCCTCCTCCAACGTTGCCATTGTTTTAGATTTATTGTATTTGAAGTTTGAATGTTAAAAATTTAATAATTTGTATTAAATATTTTAAATTTAAATTAATTTGATTTGAAAATATTTTAATTTTTAATTTATTTTGTATATTATTGAAATTATTTAACAAATTTTGTTTTGAAAAAAATTAAAATAATAGTGATAGAATCACGGACAAAACTTTCCAACTGTATTTTTTAGAGAGCTAGACAGTAAGTACTCTAAAATGTCACTATTACCGATGGCTATACCGACAGATTGGTACCGATGGAATTATCGATGAAATGTAACGATAACATCACTAATGGAATATACCAACACTAGATACTAATGAAATCACTGGTGAAATGTTAATGATAGAAGCATTACCGATGGTATATATTGACAACATTATCGGTGAAATTACCATCAATATATTCAATTTCAAGGGAATCGCCGTTCGAAAAGAAATTACCAACGAGGGTTTTATTGTCATAAGGTTTCCGTTCGTGTGGTTGTCGGAAAAACAATTACAGATGAAAAGTAAATTACAATACTAATAAATGTTTTTGTTAGTAGTGAATACAAAATTGGCCCTTAATACCAATTTAATTATATTTTGCTGCTTACAGTGGTACTTTGTTTTTTCACTTTATGTTTGAAAAAGAAAAAGAAAATATTTATCCAATTTTATTTTAGTATTGATTTAATAAATTTTATGAAAATATTAAAATACTATTGGAAGCTAGTATTAAGATTTTTTTTTTCTGGATGGAATGCTAAAATCATCAATATTCATGTTCCAGCTTTTTACTTCAATTATCAAGCCTCTCACCAGCAAGCTCTCCCACTTTTCCCTTTTGTCTTAGAGCTGCAGGGTTTACTGTATAAGTCTACTGAGAAAGAGATTAACAAGGGATAATAACAGTAAAAAAAAATTGAGGTTAGGATAAATTAATAAGGCTTTGCTGGAACCAGGACTCTTCTGTTTTTTCTTTCGTCCCATTTCTTGCGGCAGCTGAAGTCATTAAATATTATACTACTTACTATCCTAAGTAGCAAGTTACCTAATGTGAATAATCCACATGGACCGTTGTCTTTTTTTATTATTATTATTGTATTTCCGCAATTTTAAAATAGAACTTGAATCATGTCTCAATAATTCCAGTTTGGTCTAATCTAAGAAAAATTGCTCCAAACTTTAAAACTAACAGGCAACAAAGATGATTAATTTTACGTTAACGTGGACAAAATGGGATGCCAGCAAAATATTAAAAAAAAAAAATTAATGTAATTTTACCTTATTCATTACTCTAGAAATAAGAAATCCGGGAACCCTTGCGCCAGCCTTTAATCGTCAAATTAATGGGAAGAAGAGTCGAGTATCCATACTTATTAAAAAGACTCCAATTTTTTTGGAAAGTCCAGGGTGATTTAAACTTGATAGACTAAGGGAATGATTTCTTCTTAACGAAGTTATGGAATCCATGATTGAGACTTTGCATTATTAATAGGTACGGGGATGAAGGTGTTAAGTTTAATATATCTTATATTCAATTGATTTGTATATTCATATCAGCTACAAAAAACTTCGACGATTCATTTATTATTGGTGTTGGTGGCTTTGGTAACGTGTAAAAAGGATCATTTGATGGTGGAGTCAATCGTGTTGCGATCAAGCGATTGAATCCAAGCTCACAGCAGGGTGCAACCGAGTTCAAGACAGAGATTGAGATGCTCTCCCAGCTTAGATTCCGCCATCTGGTTTCTCTAATTGGTTACTGAAATGATAATGACGAGATCATTAAATACTGAAACAATTAATTATAAAACTTAATCCCCATTAAACCTAATAATATAAGATTGGATTGAAATTTAAAAAAAAAATAGATTAAAAGGTGCATAAAATACTAACTTGAGTTAACTCTCAAAACTTATGATATGAGTAATGAGATGAGAATAGCTCATAAAAAATACTGAAACAATTCATAAAACCTAATTATCAATTAATCTAATATTAAAGGATGAAATATGAGGTTGGATTATTAGAGTGCAAACCAGTAGATACCCCAATCATCCAAAATCATAAGCTGGGAATTTACCCAAACCAAAAGCTAGTAGATAAAAGGAGATATCAATGGTTAGTCGAAAAACTAATTTATTTATCTCATACTCGTTCAGATATTGCATATGTAGTAAGTGTGGTGAGTCAATTTATGTATTGTCCAAGTGAAGACCACATGGAGACTGTAACCCGGATACTGAAATACTTGAAGTCATATCCAGGAAAAGGGCTCATGTTCAGAAAACATAACCATTTGAAAATTGATGGCTATACTGATGCAGACTAGGCAGGAAACATCTCAGATAGGAAGTCTACCTCAGGGTACTTCACATTTGTGGGTGGAAATCTTGTGACATGGAGAAGCGAGAAATAAAAAGTTGTGGCACTCTCAAGCGCAGAAGCAGAATTTCAAGGGATGGATAAGGGTTTATGTGAACTTCTCTGGTTGAAAAGACTATTAACAGAGGTGGGCTTTGCTCTAACTTCAGAAATGAATCTGTTTTGTGATAATAAAACGGTCATAGATATCTCTCACAATCCAATTCAACATGATAGAATGAAACCTGTGGAGGTGGATCGGCACTTTATCAAACACGATCTTGAAGACAAAATGATTCAATTCTCATTTGTCAAGTCAGAAGACCAACTAGCGGATATACTCACCAAAACGGTATCTAGTAAAGAATTCCACAACTCACTAGTCAAGTTGAGCATAAGGGAACCATATGCACCAACTTGAGGGGGAGTGTTGGCGTGAGCTGTAACCTACCAGGAAAAGAGAGGATTTACGAGAGGAATAAATGGAAAGAAATTCATTGTCATTTATACGAGAGCACGATTTTAGAGCTCTGATTTGTATTACCAAAATTCAAAGATCGAGTCTAGTCCTATACAATGTAACCACTAGCCATGTAAAGATTTGAATCAATTGAATACAAAAACATGAATTGTTGAGCAATATATATATATATATATATATATCAAGGATTCTTGAAGTTTCTTTTCTTGTATTCTAAATATATATATATATTTGGCTGAATTCCATCGTTTAGGCCACGAAATCATCGTTTTTGTCATTTTAGGAAAGTTTCGTTTTTGCCATAACTTTTGGTTTCCAAGTCCGAATCGACTTCCGTCAATTCCGGCTTGCTCAGGATTTCTAGCCTTTTCAATTTCCGTATTTATGTCAATTTTTCCATTTTTGGTAATTTTAATAATTAGTGTCGTTTCCTTGTCCAACAAGGGTTACGCTAGGGTTTCTGCTTTAAATATAGTTTTAAGCCTCTAGCCGACTCATTGAATTATTGAATAAAATTTTGAACTTTCTTGAGAGTTCCTCTCATCCAAGAATTATTTACGAAATATTGACGATGGTCGTATTCCTTATGTTTTGTGATGTGTCACATTCTATCATATTACAGCATCCCATGATGGGGTTGTGTTCTCTCATATATTTTCAGGTTTTCCTACACTCTCCTCAATATTTCCGAAAATCATCTGAGTATCCTGAATATTTTGACAGTTGATATTGTCTACCCTTCTCAGCTTTGTAGTTTCTGTTTTGTTTTTCACTAGGAAATACAGAATTATTATTCTAATCACGTGTTGAGGGGTACTTTCCTTGTAAACCACCTTAGACGAAGTCTATAATATTCGATTGGATACTGCCAACGACTTGAAAGTCTTCCATGAGCTGAAGTCATTAACTTTTACCAAGTCAATTTTAATATTTTTCTCACGTAATTGCGAGGCCCATTCTTCACGGTATGCTTCATAACCACATCTAATTTTCTGTTCTTTTCATGGAGATCATAAATCAAAACTTCTACATCTAAATCTTTTCTTTTAACTTCATCATCCTCATCAAATTTGATGGTTAATTCTAGTCCACAAAAAAACTAGAATCGTCAAATGTTTTTGTTTCAGCATCATATTCATCCCAATCAACAAGTTATTTTCTTTATTTGTATCTTAAACGTGTTCTCATGCATTAGATTACTATTCCTAGTATTCCAAAAAAACACTTACATAGTGATAAATAGACAGCCATAAAATAGACAAGTCAAGTAGTAGTTGTTAAAGAATAATATAAATTATATTTTAAGGTCTTACCTAACAGTTTAAGTTTATATGTGAGATGGTTCATTAATATGGTATCATTTGAATCTCATCACCCTCAATATATTTGATAAAAATCAGGCACAATGTAGTGTGGGCTTGTGTGCAAGTTTCAAGCCCAAAAGACTTTCACCTGAGGGTGTATATTAAAGAATAATATAAATTATATTATAGGGTCTCACCTAAAAGTTTAAGGTGTTAGGTGAGATGGTTCCTTAACACTTAACAGTAGTCACTGAATTCAAATCAACAAGTTATTTTCTTAGTTTATCTGAAACATGGTCTCAAAATTAGATTACTATTCTCATGCTTTAAGATTACTATTCCGAGTATCCCAAACAAGGAGTTGTTTACTTTGTTTGTCTCTTGAAGATGTTCCCAAGATTAGTCATGGATCCATGATTATTGTTCTTAAGAAACTAATGGGTTGATATTGTAATCTATTTCTGCTTATATTATCAGTTCATGAACATCTCTTTTGAATTTTGCAATCTATCTCTAAATGTCTTCTATCATCATCTCTTTCTCAAGAGGAACCTCTCCATCCCCTTCTACACGAGAACACATCCTATTCTGCTATTTTTTCTAGTCATAATTATTATAGCATATAGCAAGCAAAAAACCATGGGATCATTATCAACTAACATGAATGGTAACACAAATTAAAAAACAATAAGCTGTAAAGACATAATTGAAGCCAAATAAAATTTTCACACAAAACCCTAGTTTATAATTTTATTACTGGATATTTTATGTTCATGTAGTCTTCCTCATTATGAGTTTTACAACTCCTTAAATAAACCTAAAACAAACATAAACAAACTACAAACCCTAAAAATAAAAAAATAAAAGTAATAAGAATTCTAAATAAATTAGAAAAAAAATAAAACTATAGAACATAAAATTGAACTTCTTACACTAAATAGAAATAAATAAATGTATTCTATAAAATCCTCTACAAACATTGCTTAGTGTCAAATATTGCCAAATGGGGCGTGTATGCAATTTACTTGTGCTTTATGTTATTTTATCACTTCAATTTATTACTTATGTTGTAGTTAGTTTATCACTTCATTGAAAGACTACTCCTGTCTTGTCTTCGATGGAACGAGAGAAGGAGGTTTCTTCAAATGTTCAAGATTGTTTCAATCTTTCGAACCCTGTTGGTTAAAAAATCCCAAATCTCATTATCCAATTATGTTCATTGCTCCCTGAAATATGATGAATATGTATGGATTACCTTCTGAAATTAAGTACAAAAATCACACCGTGATTCATCAGAATTCCAGCACAATAACTGTTTGCTGCCGCACAACCCAACATCGCCATCTAATTATCCAAGCTGGAAGCCAGAAACAATTATGCAAACAGATGCATCTTTGGCTAGCTTTCACCCCCCGAGGAAGCCTGATGTCTAATGCTTTCACCATTTTCAGTCGCTTCTTTTTCTCATAGCTGATATTGCAGTAATATGTTGCTTAAATCACCATTTTGAACAACCTGCAACTTTTGCATGTAACTAGAGAACCACTTATGGAAAAGAATTCCAAAGAATAATCAAACCTTATTATTGAAAAGAGATTTCATTCAGGGATACAACTGTTTATGCCAGAGCACATCTCTCTCTGGTCTTTCAGATACTACACCAAAATTTCTCGAGTTCAAAATATAATTGCAACAAATAGAATATTTTGCTACAAGAATACACTAGCTATGCAAAATGAAAAGTGGATGCGCCAATGGGGCATCTAACTGACTCATTTATCCTAACCTTATCTTCCTAGAGAGTAAAAGAATTGGTGCTTAGAATATCAGGCGGATTAAAAAGTCTTTAAAAATCTGTAACTAATCCAGTTTCAATAGGTGGTTCGCTCCTCAGTAGTGGTAATGCCGAAGACTAGACCAACAATATTGTAAAAATGCCAACTCCAAAGATAACTTGACCAAGCCACCTTCAGAACCACATCTCTACCAATGATCAATATCAGGTTCACATCTATTCATCCTTTGCACACACCCGCTCTGAATGGAGAAAAGCAAGGAATTCTTAAACTTAGCATTGAAAAACATCTTGCATTGAAAACAAATGCAATCAACAAGCAATATAATAGCACCAGCAAGTTCAAACAGATTCAAGCAGACAAATGGTCTGATAGTGGATAATAGGTCCTATATAAGACTAACTGGACAAATTTATATAATCAAATCCTTGAAAAATGAACCATGGTCATCACCACTGAAGTTGCTAAAACAGGAGAGGCTTGGGTCAAATATCTGTAAATGGTTGGCTGACCAACCAGGTACCTTGTAGGTAGCTCTCAGCCAATAAAAATCTCAATCCCACAAAAAGTATGTCAAAATTATGCTAGAATAACTGTGGACTCTGATATTCCCTTACTTAAAACTACCATGAACAAAAAACTTTGTGACTTCAATAAATAAGCAAATACATGGGGAATGCCAGATGTTAACTATATAAATTAATACTTCCTCAAGCCCATAATAAGTTTACTCTAGACATATTTTATTTTATTTTATTTTATTTTTTAACTTACAAAAATTGTGTTCATAGCCAGACATTACAGACATGGTTTTAACGGATCTAAGCGTTATGTAGCCCATAGGCCATGCCATTCATTACAGACACTTTAACGGTGATGGTGATGGTTAAACCAGTCACATACATTACCTTTTTATACAGCATCATATGGTTTTTGTTTCACTTTCCTAGCCTTAACCAAACATGAGAAAAAATGAACAGATATTACTTGCGAGTGGAATTGCTCGTCAATCAGGTAACAAAAATTGAGATGTTTATATATAAAACACTTGTGTCAAAATTTAAATACAAGTCCCAGCAAAACCCAGAAAACATAAGGTTATATTTTTACATCCTTTTACTTATGGATTTGAAAAAGAGATGGACATTAAGTAAAACTGTGCTGGTATAGAATCAAAAGACAGAAATCTCAACCACTCACAAAGGTACTACTGATAAAAAGACAACATAGAAAATTACAAAGCCAATTATGCTGTTGAAAACAATAAAGGAGGACTAGTATTTTATTTTTACACAAGTGAATAGCAACAATCTAATAAAGTTTGTTACCACTAAACCTGATGATACATCTTCAGATTAAAGATCATACATGGAAAGTGTCTAGATATTAAAGTATGTTTTTTTATATTCTAAAAGTTCAAGCAAAAAGTGATGTCTTTTCTAATTTGAAAAATGAATAAGGGAATGATTATTTCACAGCATTCTAAGCCCATTCATCTTCTAGGATTTGAACTAATTAAATGAATTTCCAACCTGGAAATAATGTTCGGAAAGAGAAAAGGTAACATCATTTCATGAAGCACCACCACCAGACATGTTAACCAATTATTTAAGCTTCCAAATTCCAAGATGCATATTTTGACAGTATCTGAGGCAGTACAGTGGAGCCCTAGATCGGTTCATGCATATTAAAAACTGATTGAACCAACTTTTTACTTGACTAGTTTCTATTGTAAAATTTCTGTACAGCTTATAGACACCTATTGACCAGCTTCATGTTTCAGAGTTGCTCAAATATACCAACAATGGAGGAATGTTGGAACCTCCAATGCTCCAGTTCAGCATCCAAGTAGTAGAGGACCACAGGAAAAGAACATATAATTAAAGGCATTTGATTCATTCAGTCCATTAATCCATTAAGTCCCCATGAACAAGTTACAAGTAAATTATGCTTTGATGATGGAATGAATGAATACTGTATGTTAATTTACCTGCAAACCCTGCTTAGTCAGTATACAAATGAGTGAAAATACATTTCTAGAAATAAGGCTCTCGGTCACATCAAAACAGAGCAAATGACGGTAAACCCAATTCATTCTTCCAGTTCAAATTATGCCAAATCAAATGGATTCCAAAGTGCAATTAACGGGGGGGGGCAGATACAAGGTTTAGGTGATTTCAAAAGGAGAAAATTAAGGGGTAGATTATGAAATGCAGTCAGGAGCTTGCAAACCACATTGCTGTTTGAAGCCCCAAAATCAGAAAGTAGCAATGTTAAGATTCTCAAATTAGTGATCTCATTGTCTAAAAATAAAAAAATGCCAAAGGTAAAAGAGGAGGAACCCATACTCAAATATTCATAAGCTAATATCATTGTGGTTCCCCACGCTGACATGCTGAAAAATCTGGGACCCAACCCTCTGTAGAAGCCTGTCCAACCATCATCCTTAATCAAGCTTTTAACAACTTGGCTTGCAGAGCTTCTTCTTTCGAGACTCATCACCTAATGAATAAAAACCACCAAGCTAGGAGAAACCATATATATATATATAAAATCAAAGAACTACAAACATACAAAATAAAGCTTCTTTTAAAGTTGGATTGCAAGAAAATCCCCATTAAATTCAGATTGTAGGATGGAAAATTCAGAAGGAGAAAAAACTTGTAGCTGTAAGCCTAAGCCCAAAACTTTCTCAATGCACCAAGCAATGGCCTCCAAATTTACTTGTTCAAAAAAATAATTCAGCATTTATATGAGCAATATTTCTTTTTTTTTTAATGATGTTTTTTCATCAAGTTAAAGCAAAACAAGGGAGTAAGTTCTCAAAAATAGGCAAGGGTTATGAAGAAATGTAAACTCAATACAGAAAGCAGAACTGAAAAAAAGTTAAAATTAAACCAACTAAATGAGCTGGATTGAAATATATTTAGAACAAAAAAAAAGGTAAACCATACAAGATAGAAGTTTTTTTTAAGGTTGGATTACAAGAAATCCTCGTTAACTTCAGAGGATGGAGAATTCAGAGGCAACCTTGCGGTTGTAAGCCCAAGCTCAAAACCTTATCATTGCACCAAGGAATGGACTCCAAATTTTCTTTTTTCCACGATAAATTTTCAGCAAAAAGCTTTAGCATTTATTTGAGGAGCAATTATGAGCAATATTTTCTGTTCTTGATGATATTTTCTACCAAGTTTAAATTAAAGCAAGGAAGTAAACTTCTCAAAAGCAGGCATGGGTTATAAAGAAAAATGGATTAATAGCACAAGTGGAACTGGTAACAAATAAAAAATCTCATCTATTGCAACATAAATAAATGAGTGTATATATGTACATATATATATATTCATTTATTTATGTTGCAATAGATGAGAATTTTTATTTGTTACCAGTTCCACTTGTGCTATTGAATCCATTTTTCTTTATAATTGAAAGTGGATGTACTAAAAGTACAAGGAAATATGACAAAAACGAGGGCCATGGAGATGAGAAAGACTGCCGATAAATATTCAATTCTACAAAGCCATGGAGAAAATATTAAACATGAAATTGCAAGCAACTGCAAAACCATCCAGCTGGAAACTAAAGCTCCATGTCTTTATGTTTGGTCGAGTATTTGAAGCTAAAACCCACTGTGATGCTTTGATTATTCTTCTAAGAAGGTTAAATAGGCACTGGTTTACAGGTTGTGTGTAGCCGTAAAACATGATGCAAAAGGAGCAAAAAGAAAACACTGAAACAAGACAGTGTTTCAACTTCAAGTAGGTAGAATACCTGTAAGCGAGTCTTAATTGTATCTAAAGGGGTTGTGATGCAGGAAGCTGTAGCCCCCGAAATAATTCCTCCAGTAGCCTGAACTAGCATTATAGTTGACTCACTAGGAGCAGCTCCCTCACGATCAGTACCCTGGCCTAAAAGCCTGCTCAAAAGAATCAGATAATATATCACTGAGAAATTAGATCATGCAATTTCATTGGAAAAGGTTGACAATGCACAAGTTCATAAACATGATTTTGATTACAGCCATTCAACCTATAAGACCCTGAAACAGTCTGCTCTTACTTTCATACTTGCATGCATGCAGCATAGCCACTTGGTGTGCTCCAAACCCAGCAGTGAGCAACCATTATCCAATCAAATCCATTCCTAACCTTACAATGCTTTAAAGTCCGCTAATCTTAACTTTTTGAAACTTGTCACTGTAGTTAAGAAACCCTCTTCAGAGGTAGGGGAGGACATTGATGATTGAGACAATTCAAATATGATATAACAAATAATGACTTCAGTTCAATCCATATCCTAAGCCCCCAAACAAAAATCTAAAGGCGCATCATTTTCACCCGGGAGATTAAGTTGATTGAGCTATTTATAAATGTTGAAATATATGGAAAAATAAGAAATGTAATATCATGTCTCACCTCCAGATGATGCGTTGGCTTGAACCATAACTGGCCCACCATACAGCACTAGATGGTGAGTAAGTCATGACTGATAGACCAAACCCCCTGTAAAATCCTCTGATGCCATCAGTCCTTATAATCTTGCGTGCAACATCGAGACCCCCATTATACTTCTCGTGGCCAGAATATCCTTGTACCATCAACTTTTGGCTAATCTGAACAGAACCACTACAAAGAAATTCAGCATTTTTGTTACCTTTTTTTTTCTATGGGAAAGAGAAAAGAAAGTAGAGGATGGGTTGAGTAAATCGCACATGTTAAATGCAAAACCTATTATGAAGTACTTGCAAAACCTATTATGAAGTACTCATAAATTTTGTGCACCAGAGTTCACCTGATAATATGACAATCACTTCACTTAATGGGCTTCGATCAGACACATAACACATTTGAATTGCATCCTAGTTTATAATTTTAATTTGTCTCCTACATAACATAAAATTCAAACCTAAGCAACTACGTAAATTCCAAACCTCAACAACTAGATAAATAAAAGTCACTTGGATGCTTTAGTTTTTCCATTTTTACATTGGGATAAATACTAAAAAGAACAAGAATCACATACCACATCAATGGGAACAAAGATAGCTTGAGAACAAAGTGATGCTGACATGCCAGCAATACCATTTGCTAAGGCTGCTTGTGAAGGTTCAGAGAATTTAAATGGCTCGAGCATCTTAAAAGCAGCTGCTTTTGTGGTCTCCAATGCAGTAAGAAAGATAATTCTGGTAGGAATTATATACCTTTTACCACCATTGGAGGTTGGATTAATTGGTCCGCAAAGATCAGAATGCACCAGTTCCAGCTGCATCTTTGCTCTCCAAGACTTGAACTTTGGAAATGGCTTTCGGTGTTGTTTGCTGTTAACACACTCTTCTCAAACTGATAAAGGGGCTGCAATTTTTGGTAAGCCAGTCACCATCTTCTTCTTTTGTAGGGTCTTCAGTCCACCAAAATTTAGATGACCATAACGAAGATGCCATAGCCATGCATCATCATTCAATGTTGCTGAGAAACAAGATTGAATGGTGCTGTTCAGGTAGAGAGGGAACATTCGATTGGCTGTCATGTTTATTTGAGCAATTAAGCTCAAATTAGCATCCCGAATTTGATAGGCCCCATTCTTATTAGAAATTTCATAACCCCTTTCTTGCAGCTGCCCTACACTGAGCAAATTAGTCTTCAAGTCTGGTACATACAGCACATTAGAAATATTGTGCGTGGAATCTTCCTAGGTCTGAATTGAAACCCTTCCTTTTCCCATCACAGAGACCTTAGAATTGTCTCCAAATTTCACATCATCACGAAATGATTCATCCAAGACAGAAAACACAGATTTATCTCCACACATGTGATTAATACACCTTGTGTCTAAATACCATAAATTCCTATTCGTTTCTTCTTTTGCATGGCAAACCATTAACAACGAAATTTCTTCTTCTTTTTCAGCAAAGTTTAATTTCTCACCATAGCCTCTAGTCATATTAGTTCTACAATCTGACTGAAAATGACCATACCTATGACATCTGTAGCATTCCACATTGGATTTGTCTGCTGACATTGAGTGATGTTCTGATCTGCCACCATTCTGATGACCTCCTCTTCTTCTATCTCTTTCATGAAAATGATTTTCATGATATTGATTCTGCTGATGATGTCCACGATGATGCTGAAACTGTTGTATATGACCACGATTGTCATTCCTTCTGTAGTCATTTCGTCCCCTGCCTCGCCCTCTGTAAGCCTTGACTGGACTAGGGTGATAGTCAATTGAGGCTTTCAACAGTTGTTCTTCTTTATCCTGTTGGCTGATCTTTTGTTCATGAACCAACAAAGAACTCTGTAATTCATCGATTGACAGTTCTTCAATATTGTTAGACTCTTCGATGGAACAGACAACAAAATTGAACTTCGGTGTCATGGATCGAAGAATCTTTTCCACGATGATGACATCTTCAGTTTTGTCTCCATGGGTTCGCATCTTGTTGACAATTACCATTGTCCGTGAGAAGTAATTTGTGACTGATTCCCCTGACTTCATTCGGAGTGTTTCAAACTCAGAACGAAGTGCTTGAAGATGCTGCCTTTTTGCTCTTGTTGACCCTTGATACTTCTTTTTCATGGAGTCCCAAATGTGCTTTGATGTATCTTTGCACAAAATGGTTTCCAGAATTGAGCGATCTATGGCCTGAAATAGAAAAAATTTGGCCTTAAGATCCTTCAATTGTAACCCTTCTCGTTCAGTTCTCTGGGCATTTGTCAGCACGACCCCTTCGGTTAATTCTGGTATTCCAGAATCAACAATGCTCCAATACTCTTTCGATTTCAAGAAATTCTCCATTAGCATGCTCCAGTGGTTGTAGTGACCATCAAACCGTGGAATTGAAGGTTGAACGAAGCTGTTTTCTGACGCCATTGATGCTTGATGAAGCTACTGCTGTTTCTCTCACAAAGCTTTCAATTTGGTGGGTTCTCTCTCATGAATTTGGTGGATTCTCTCTCACAAAGCTCTCAATTTAGTGGGTTCTCTCTGACAAAGCTCCGTTCTCTCTAACAAAGCTCTCAATTTAGTGGGTGAAGCTGCTGCTGTCTCTCCCTCACAAAACTCTCAATTTTAATTTCACTCTAAACAAGCTCTGATACCACTGTTGCACAGATCGTAGAGAATGAGAATGAATTGCTGTATTTATTGAATAAAGAACAGTGCCTTTAAATAGGCATTACAATGACTCAAATAATAAAACAGAATTAACTAAAGACTCGGCACTAACCCAACTTAACCCAACAGACCAGCCACTAAGTAATGAGAGCTGGACACGTACACCATTTATTCATCCACTAACTAACAAACTCCTATTGACCTGGACAACTTATGCAGTGAATAAGAAATATTCCCAACAGGATATACTCACCAAAGCGGTATCTAGTAAAGAATTCCACAACTCACTAGTCAAGTTGAGCATAAGGGAACCATATGCACCAACTTGAGGGGGAGTGTTGGCGTGAGCTGTAACCTACCAGGAAAAGAGAGGATTTACGAGAGGAAGAAATGGAAAGAAATTCATTGTCATTTATACGAGAGCACGATTTCAGAGCTCTGATTTGTATTACCAAAATTCAAAGATTGAGTCTAGTCCTATACAATGTAACCACTGGCCATGTAAAGATTTGAATCAATTGAATACAAAAACATGAATTGTTGAGCAATATATATATATATATATATATATATATATATATATATATATTTGGGCTGAATTCCATTGTTTAGGCCCCGAAATCATCGTTTTTGCCATTTTAGGAAAGTTTTGTTTTCGCCATAACTCTTGGTTTCCAAGTCCGAATCGACTTCTGTCAATTCCGGCTTGCTCAGGATTTCTAGCCTTTTCAATTTCCGTATTTATGTCAATTTTGCCATTTTTGGTAATTTTAATAATTAGTGTCGTTTCCTTGTCCAACAAGGGTTACGCTAGGGTTTCTGCTTTAAATATAGTTTTAAGCCTCTGGCCGACTCATTGAATTATTGAATAAAGTTTTGAACTTTCTTGAGAGTTCCTCTCATCCTAGAATTATTTACGAAATATTGACGTTGGTCGTATTTCTTATGTTTTGTGATATGTCACATTCTATCATATTACAGCATCCCATCATGGGGTTGTGGTCTCTCATATATTTTCAGGTTTTCCTACACTCTCCTCAATATTTCCGAAAATCATCTGAGTATCCTGAATATTTTGACAGTTGATATTGTCTACCCTTCTCAGCTTTGTAGTTTCTGTTTTGTTTTTCACTAGGACATACAGAATTATTATTCTAATCACGTGTTGAGGGGTACTTTCCTTGTAAACCACCTTAGACGAAGTCTATAATATTCGATTGGACACTGCCAACGACTTGAAAGTCTTCCATGAGCTGAAGTCATTAACTTTTACCAAGTCAATTTTAATATTCTTCTCACGTAATTGCGAGGCGCATTCTTCACGGTATGCTTCATAACCACATATAATTTTCTGTTCTTTTCATGGAGATCATAAATCAAAACTTCTACATCTAAATCTTGTCTTTTAACTTCATCATCCTCATCAAATTTGATGGATAATTCTAGTCCACAAAAAAACTAGAATCGTCAAATGTTTTTGTTTCAACATCATATTCATCCCAATCAACAAGTTATTTTCTTTGTTTGTATCTTAAACGTGTTCTCATGCATTAGATTACTATTCCTAGTATTCCAAACAAACACTTACATAGTGATAAATAGACAGCTATAAAATAGAAAAGTCAAGTTGTAGTTGTTAAGGAATAATATATATCATATTTTAAGGCCTCACCTAACAGTTTAAGCTTTTAGGTAAGATGGTTCATTAATATGGTATCAGAGCCCTCAGCGGTCACGAGTTCGAATCTCATCACCCTCAATTTATTTGATAAAAATCAGGCACAATATAGTGTGGACTTGTGTGCAATTTTCAAGCCCAAACAGCTTTCACATGAGGATGTGTGTTAAAGAATAATATAAATTATATTTTAGAATTTCACCTAAAAGTTTAAGCTGTTAGGTGAGATGGTTCCTTAACACTTAACAGTAGTTACTGCTAATTCAAATCAACAAGTTATTTTCTTAGTTTCTCTAAAACATGGTCTCAAAATTAGATTACTACTCTCATGCATTAAGATTACTATTCCGAGTATTCCAAACAAGAAGTTGTTTACTTTGTTTGTCTCTTGAACATGTTCCCAAGATTAGTCATGGATCCATGATTATTGTTCTTAAGAAACTAATGGGTTAATATTGTAATCTATTTCTGCTTATATTATCAGTTCATGAACATCTCTTTTGAATTTTGCAATCTATCTATATATGTCTTCTATCATCATCTCTTTCTCAAGAGGAACCTCTCCATCCCTTTCTACACGAGAACACATCCTATTCTGCTATTTTTTCTAGTCATAATTATTATAGCATATAGCAAGCAAAAAACCATGGGATCATTATCAACTAACATGAATGGAAACACAAATTAAAAAACAATAAGCTGTAAAGACATAATTGAAGCCAAATAAAATTTTCACACAAAACCCTAGTTTATAATTTTATTACTGGATATTTTATGTTCATGTAGTCTTCCTCATTATGAGTTTTACAACTTAAATAAACCTAAAACAAACATAAACAAACTACAAACCCTAAAAATAAAATTTTCACACAAAACCCTAGTTTATAATTTTATATATTACTGCATATTTTATGTTCATCTAGTCTTCCTCATTATGAGTTTTACAACTCCTTAAATAAACCTAAAACAAACATAAACAAACTACAAACCTAAAAATAAAATAAAAATAAAAGTAATAAGAATTCTAAATAAACTAGAAAAAAAATAAAACTATAGAACATAAAATTGAACTTCTTACACTAAATAGAAATAAATAAATGTATTCTATAAAATCCTCTAGAAACATTGCTTAGTGTCAAATATTGCCAAATGGGGCGTGTATGCAATTTACCTGTGCTTTATGTTATTTTATCACTTCAATTTAGTACTTATGTTGTAGTTAGTTTATCACTTCATTGAAAGACTACTCCTGTCTTGTCTTCGATGGAACGAGAGAAGGAGGTTTCTTCAAATGTTCAAGATTGTTTCAATCTCTCGAACCCTGTTGGTTAAAAAACCCCAAATCTCATATCCAATTATGCTCATTGCTCCCTGAAATATGATGAATATGGATGGTATGGATTACCTTCTGAAATCAAGTACAAAAATCACATCGTGATTCATCAGAATTCCAGCACAATAACTGTTTGCTGCCGCACAACCCAACATCACCATCTAATTATCCAAGCTGGAAGCCGGAAACAATTATGCAAACAGATGCATCTTTGGCTAGCTTTCACCCCCCGAGGAAGCCTGATGTCTAATGATTTCACCATTTTCAGTCGCTTCTTTTTCTCATAGCTGATATTGCAGTAATATGTGCTTAAATCACCATTTTGAACAACCTGCAACTTTTGCATGTAACTAGAGAACCATATATTGGAAAAGAATTCCAAAGAATAATCAAACCTTATTATTGAAAAGAGATTTCATTCAGGAATACAACTGTTTATGCCAGAGCACATCTCTCTCTGATCTTTCAGATACTACACCAAAATTTCTCGAGTTCAAAACATAATTGCAACAAATAAAATATTTTGCTACAAGAATACACTAGCTATGCAAAATGAAAAGTGGATGCGCCAATGGGGCATCTAACTGACTCATTTATCCTAACCTTATCTTCCTAGAGAGTAAAAGAATTGGTGCTTAGAATATCAGGCGGATTAAAAAGTCTTTAAAAATCTGTAACTAATCCAGTTTCAATAGGTGGTTCGCTCCTCAGTAGTGGTAATGCCGAAGACTAGACCAACAATATTGTAAAAATGCCAACTCCAAAGATAACTTGACCAAGCCACCTTCAGAACCACATCTCTACCATTGATCAATATCAGGTTCACATCTATTCATCCTTTGCACACACCCGCTCTGAATGGAGAAAAGCAAGGAATTCTTAAACTTAGCATTGAAAAACATCTTGCATTGAAAACAAATGCAATAAACAAGCAAAATAATAGCACCAGCAAGTTCAAACAGATTCAAGCAGACAAATGGTCTGATAGTGGATAATAGGTCCTATATAAGACTAACTGGACAAATTTATATAATCAAATCCTTGAAAAATGAACCATGGTCATCACCACTGAAGTTGCTAAAACAGGAGAGGCTTGGGTCAAATATCTGTAAATGGTTGGCTGACCAACCAGGTACCTTGTAGGTAGCTCTCAGCCAATAAAAATCTCAATCCCACAAAAAGTATGTCAAAATTATGCTAGAATAACTGTGGACTCTGATATTCCCTTACTTAAAACTACCATGAACAAAAAACTTTGTGACTTCAATAAATAAGCAAATACATGGGGAATGCCAGATGTTAACTATATAAATTAATACTTCCTCAAGCCCCTAATAAGTTTACTTTAGACATATTTTATTTTATTTTATATTATTTTTTAACTTACAAAAATTGTGTTCATAGCCAGACATTACAGACATGGTTTTAACGGATCTAAGCGTTATGTAGCCCATAGGCCATGCCATTCATTACAGACACTTTAACGGTGATGGTGATGGTTAAACCAGTCACATACATTACCTTTTTATACAGCATCATATGGTTTTTGTTTCACTTTCCTAGCCTTGACCAAACATGAGAAAAAATGAACAGATATTACTTGCGAGTGGAATTGCTCGTCAATCAGGTAACAAAAATTGAGATGTTTATATATAAAACACTTGTGTCAAAATTTAAATACAAGTCCCAGCAAAACCTTTTTTTTTGGATCATTCCTTACGAGGGAAACCCCACCCCCCGGAAAGCGCACTTTGTGGGCCCAGGTGAGCGGTTAAAACCCCCGGCTGTCCCAGGCTCTTACGAGGGGGAGTGTGCAAGGCAGAGGCTCGAACCTGGGTGAAACATTCTGCACCTAGGCACTTACCGCTGCACCCCACCCAGCAAAACCCAGAAAACATAAGGTTATATTTTTACATCCTTTTACTTATGGATTTGAAAAAGAGATGGACATTAAGTAAAACTGTGCTGGTATAGAATCAAAAGACAGAAATCTCAACCACTCACAAAGGTACTACTGATAAAAAGACAACATAGAAAATTACAAAGCCAATTATGCTGTTGAAAACAATAAAGGAGGACTAGTATTTTATTTTTACACAAGTGAATAGCAACAATCTAATAAAGTTTGTTGCCACTAAACCTGATGATACATCTTCAGATTAAAGATCATACATGGAAAGTGTCTAGATATTAAAGTATGTTTTTTTATATTCTAAAAGTTCAAGCAAAAAGTGATGTCTTTTCTAATTTGAAAAATGAATAAGGGAATGATTATTTCACAGCATTCTAAGCCCATTCATCTTCTAGGATTTGAACTAATTAAATGAATTTCCAACCTGGAATAATGTTCGGAAAGAGAAAAGGTAACATCATTTCATGAAGCACCACCACCAGACATGTTAACCAATTATTTAAGCTTCCAAATTCCAAGATGCATATTTTGACAGTATCTGAGGCAGTACAGTGGAGCCCTAGATCGGTTTATGCATATTAAAAACTGATTGAACCAACTTTTTACTTGACTAGTTTCTATTGTAAAATTTCTGTACAGCTTATAGACACCTATTGACCAGCTTCATGTTTCAGAGTTGCTCAAATATACCAACAATGGAGGAATGTGGGAACCTCCAATGCTCCAGTTCAGCATCCAAGTAGTAGAGGACCACAGGAAAAGAACATATAATTAAAGGCATTTGATTCATTCAGTCCATTAATCCATTAAGTCCCCATGAACAAGTTACAAGTAAATTATGCTTTGATGATGGAATGAATGAATACTGTATGTTAATTTACCTGCAAACCCTGCTTAGTCAGTATACAAATGAGTGAAAATACATTTCTAGAAATAAGGCTCTTGGTCACATCAAAACAGAGCAAATGATGGTAAACCCAATTCATTCTTCCAGTTCAAATTATGCCAAATCAAATGGATTCCAAAATGCAATTAACAGGGGGGGGGGGGGGGGGGGGGGGGGGGAGTGCAGATACAAGGTTTAGGTGATTTCAAAAGGAGGAAATTAAGGGGTAGATTATGAAATGCAGTCAGGAGCTTGCAAACCACATTGCTGTTTGAAGCCCCAAAATCAGAAAGTAGCAATGTTAAGATTCTCAAATTAGTGATCTCATTGTCTAAAAATAAAAAAATGCCAAAGGTAAAAGAGGAGGAACCCATACTCAAATATTCATAAGCTAATATCATTGTGGTTCCCCACGCTGACATGCTGAAAAATCTGGGACCCAACCCTCTGTAGAAGCCTGTCCAACCATCATCCTTAATCAAGCTTTTAACAACTTGGCTTGCAGAGCTTCTTCTTTCGAGACTCATCACCTAATGAATAAAAACCACCAAGCTAGGAGAAACCATATATATATATATATATATATATATAATCAAAGAACTACAAACATACAAAATAAAGCTTCTTTTAAAGTTGGATTGCAAGAAAATCCCCATTAAATTCAGATTGTAGGATGGAAAATTCAGAAGGAGAAAAAACTTGTAGCTGTAAGCCTAAGCCCAAAACTTTCTCAATGCACCAAGCAATGGCCTCCAAATTTACTTGTTCAAAAAAATAATTCAGCATTTATATGAGCAATATTTCTTTTTTTTTTAATGATGTTTTTCCATCAAGTTAAAGCAAAACAAGGGAGTAAGTTCTCAAAAATAGGCAAGGGTTATGAAGAAATGTAAACTCAATACAGAAAGCAGAACTGAGAAAAAAAGTTAAAATTAAACCAACTAAATGAGCTGGATTGAAATATATTTAGAACAAAAAAAAAGGTAAACCATACAAGATAGAAGTTTTTTTTTAAGGTTGGATTACAAGAAATCCTCGTTAACTTCAGAGGATGGAGAATTCAGAGGCAACCTTGCAGTTGTAAGCCCAAGCTCAAAACCTTATCATTGCACCAAGGAATGGACTCCAAATTTTCTTTTTTCCACGATAAATTTTCAGCAAAAAGCTTTAGCATTTATTTGAGGAGCAATTATGAGCAATATTTTCTGTTCTTGATGATATTTTCTACCAAGTTTAAATTAAAGCAAGGAAGTAAACTTCTCAAAAGCAGGCATGGGTTATAAAGAAAAATGGATTAATAGCACAAGTGGAACTGGTAACAAATAAAAAATCTCATCTATTGCAACATAAATAAATGAGTGTATATATGTACATATATATATATTCATTTATTTATGTTGCAATAGATGAGAATTTTTATTTGTTACCAGTTCCACTTGTGCTATTGAATCCATTTTTCTTTATAATTGAAAGTGGATGTACTAAAAGTACAAGGAAATATGACAAAAACGAGGGCCATGGAGATGAGAAAGACTGCCGATAAATATTCAATTCTACAAAGCCATGGAGAAAATATTAAACATGAAATTGCAAGCAACTGCAAAACCATCCAGCTGGAAACTAAAGCTCCATGTCTTTATGTTTGGTCGAGTATTTGAAGCTAAAACCCACTGTGATGCTTTGATTATTCTTCTAAGAAGGTTAAATAGGCACTGGTTTACAGGTTGTGTGTAGCCGTAAAACATGATGCAAAAGGAGCAAAAAGAAAACACTGAAACAAGACAGTGTTTCAACTTCAAGTAGGTAGAATACCTGTAAGCGAGTCTTAATTGTATCTAAAGGGGTTGTGATGCAGGAAGCTGTAGCCCCCGAAATAATTCCTCCAGTAGCCTGAACTAGCATTATAGTTGACTCACTAGGAGCAGCTCCCTCACGATCAGTACCCTGGCCTAAAAGCCTGCTCAAAAGAATCAGATAATATATCACTGAGAAATTAGATCATGCAATTTCATTGGAAAAGGTTGACAATGCACAAGTTCATAAACATGATTTTGATTACAGCCATTCAACCTATAAGACCCTGAAACAGTCTGCTCTTACTTTCATACTTGCATGCATGCAGCATAGCCACTTGGTGTGCTCCAAACCCAGCAGTGAGCAACCATTATCCAATCAAATCCATTCCTAACCTTACAATGCTTTAAAGTCCGCTAATCTTAACTTTTTGAAACTTGTCACTGTAGTTAAGAAACCCTCTTCAGAGGTAGGGGAGGACATTGATGATTGAGACAATTCAAATATGATATAACAAATAATGACTTCAGTTCAATCCATATCCTAAGCCCCCAAACAAAAATCTAAAGGCGCATCATTTTCACCCGGGAGATTAAGTTGATTGAGCTATTTATAAATGTTGAAATATATGGAAAAATAAGAAATGTAATATCATGTCTCACCTCCAGATGATGCGTTGGCTTGAACCATAACTGGCCCACCATACAGCACTAGATGGTGAGTAAGTCATGACTGATAGACCAAACCCCCTGTAAAATCCTCTGATGCCATCAGTCCTTATAATCTTGCGTGCAACATCGAGACCCCCATTATACTTCTCGTGGCCAGAATATCCTTGTACCATCAACTTTTGGCTAATCTGAACAGAACCACTACAAAGAAATTCAGCATTTTTGTTACCTTTTTTTTTCTATGGGAAAGAGAAAAGAAAGTAGAGGATGGGTTGAGTAAATCGCACATGTTAAATGCAAAACCTATTATGAAGTACTTGCAAAACCTATTATGAAGTACTCATAAATTTTGTGCACCAGAGTTCACCTGATAATATGACAATCACTTCACTTAATGGGCTTCGATCAGACACATAACACATTTGAATTGCATCCTAGTTTATAATTTTAATTTGTCTCCTACATAACATAAAATTCAAACCTAAGCAACTACGTAAATTCCAAACCTCAACAACTAGATAAATAAAAGTCACTTGGATGCTTTAGTTTTTCCATTTTTACATTGGGATAAATACTAAAAAGAACAAGAATCACATACCACATCAATGGGAACAAAGATAGCTTGAGAACAAAGTGATGCTGACATGCCAGCAATACCATTTGCTAAGGCTGCTTGTGAAGGTTCAGAGAATTTAAATGGCTCGAGCATCTTAAAAGCAGCTGCTTTTGTGGTCTCCAATGCAGTAAGAAAGATAATTCTGGTAGGAATTGCGCCTGTAATGACCGTACCAAATCCTCTATAGAGACCAGGAACCCCATCTGTTTTCAGTATCCCTCTAATAACAGAAGATGCACTTTTCTCAACAGTATCCTTCGTAGCAACCTGAAGTCTAGTTTTTATAACAGACATGGGATACAGTCCCACTGTCACCCCAGTAAATATACCGGCTCCTACAACATAAAACTTAGTCTTATCGAGCCTGCAAGATAAAAGGTAGCGAAAATAAGCCAATGAAGATGCAAATTTAGGATTCAAGTGATATATAATTTAAAAAGGATGAAGAGAGAGAAAAACTCTTCAAGTCTTGTATTTCCCATCATGAAAATATTCATTATAATCGCAAACACTCCTAAACCCAATTTAAGAAAAAGAAAGACATTCAAGTGACCTTACAATTCGTTTTCAAAAATAAAAAACCGAAACCAAGCTCATCAAGCTGGTTTCTTGGATACCTTTAATCATCCACATAATAAATACACTACTGATGCAAAAACATGAAAATATTGGTGCGATACGCGAATTAGGCAAAAACCTCATGTGGGTCTGTCTATTCCAAAGTATCCATTTCCAATATATTTAAAGCAACAACAGAAACAAATAAATTAAGAAACCCATCAAGCCATTTTCATGAAATTACTGTTACCCGAATCAAAATTTCTACTTTTCCAAGAAATAATTATAAAAAACAAAAACAAAGCAAGCGTCCAAGGATCTTCATTTTCCGGTTCAAAAAACAGGATAAAAAGACAATAAGATAAATCCATAATAATATAAACGAGTAAAGAAGAAAAAAGAAGGGAATTACTTGTCCCAGTTGATCTCGGTGGTCTGTCCAAGCGATGATGCTGCCATTTGATTTGATTGAATTTTAGCTAGTGAGTTTTAAGAATATAACTCTACAAAATTAAATACAAGAAAATGGGAAAGGAAACGAAATCAAGAACGCATCATTGTGTTTATTTTTCAAAGTTATAACAAAAGATAATTCAATTCTTGAATTGAATTGGTAAGAGCTAAAGAACTACTGCTACATTAAGAAAAACAAATAGAGCACAAACAAAGAATGGTCTTTGTTTATTTTTTATTTTATTTTCAATTAAGCCGACGCGGCTTCATGATTGACCAAAGAAATGAGGTAGAGGGAGCGTGCCCACCCCAAGTTCATTTTAGTCACTATAGTTTGTATTTTTACTTAATTATGTCCTTCAAAAGGTAACGATCAGCCCTGCTTTAATGTTTTTAACAATGAAAAAAAAAGAAAAAGAACATATTACAATGTTTGTTATTTTATAACATAGCAATAGCAATAGCAATAACAAAACAAACTAAAATAGAAAGATGATATTTACAGTGTCATTTATTATGGCTTTGATATTGAAAGTACAGGTTTGCCCCTAGTAACATACAAATTTAGCCTAGCTGATAAGGGTAATAGGGTCTTTTTATTTTATTAACAGTAATATAGTCTTTTTATTTTTTGAGCATTAAAATATGAAATTACTCTTAGAACTAAGAGCATTTATGTTGAGATACGGGGAAAATTTTGAGTTTTCAATTTTTACAATAACATTGTTCTTCTACTCTTCCACAAAAAAAAAAAAAAAAAAAAAAAAAAAAAAAAAAACTTTCGTTCATTTTAGTAATTTCACTTTGATTTTTTTGTTATTGTTGAGTGTGTTGAAGGGCAGATTAATACTTTGTTATCTGATAAATATTATAAAAAAAAGTGTTTAATTTTTATAAGAATTTTTTTTCATGATTTCATCACCTTCTATGGATATTTTTAGATGAAAAAAAATACAAATAGCATTTGATTAGCTATAGCTTATGTAGTTTAGTTGTTAATTCAAAATTGCCAATAAAAAATAAAAACCACTAAAAGATATTAAATAGAATGAAATGATTGCGCGCACATGTGTGTAAATATATTACATTCATTATATTTAATGTATGTTTGTGAGTGTGATTGCGGTTATTTTTAATTATTTAGAAATGCATCAAAATGATATTTTTTATTTTAAAAAATTATTTTTGACATCAGCACATTAAAATGATCTAAAAACAAAAAAAAAAAATATAAAGTGAAAAATAAAAATAAAATAAAAATTCATTTTTTTTCATAAACACTTTCTAAAAGCATTCTCAAACACCCCATTATTAAACTTCTTTGGGCTAGTGTTGAGTTGATATAGTGTTTAAAAGATAAATATAATAATAAAAAGAAAAGGAAAAAGTGAGGGTCATTTGTTTTTCTCTTGAGCAATGTTATTCTCAAACCATATTTCTTGTAATAAAATGAAATACTATTTTGATCCGGCTATCTATATTTAAATTGATGCATTGACAAGAAAGCAAGTTTCCTAGAGCAGTCTAATATGACCAATATTTTAAAAAAAATACTAAACATTTTTTATTTTATTTTATGACAATGGCTCAAGAAAAGCCGACATGGGCTAAAAAAGAAATGACATTTAGGAATTATTCAACTTTGCCATAAATTTTGAAACTTTAATGGATGTGTCTAAGTGGAGGTGAAGAGCCACAGTTACCTGTCAGCTACTAAAAATTTCTGCAGAATGACGGACTGAAACCAAAAGCATGACCCTGCACCCAGCAAATTGAAGTCAACGTTCCCAAAACTGAAGAACTCTAGTAATTTTCCAACATCATAGTAATAAACAATTGCCATGCATCCCATTTTTATAACCAATCAAGTATAATTCAAAAGGCTAAGTGTATCTTATCTGAATCAGTCAACTATCAAAATTATGTTTTCTTAATCACCGAGATAAATGGCAATTAATTGTGTTTATAGATGGTTTAAAGAGTACTCTCCGTATTGTGTCTTGAACAAAACAAAGTGTTTGTTTCTCCCACAATGAGTTTCCTCTCAAAATCAACTGTTCTGCTTCTGTTCGTGCTCTGTTGCGTGAGCTTCACTTCAACAGGTTTGCAAGATTTTCTCCTTTTCTTATTATGTTCAGGCTTTAGCCATTTTAATTGTTGGCTACTACATGTTTTCAGCTATCCCTAT
The DNA here is from genome assembly GCA_964035475.1 of Salix caprea. Lineage (NCBI taxonomy): Eukaryota > Viridiplantae > Streptophyta > Magnoliopsida > Malpighiales > Salicaceae > Salix > Salix caprea. The sequence continues at coordinate 6,584,597 of OZ037748.1, read as the reverse complement.
CAGTTTATGACGCCCCTATTTCCTTCATACAACAACTTTTGATGCCATTGTCTCGTAACACAAGTAGCTGTTCATCAAATTTTCAGAAGCCTATGATGCTCTTGATCCAAATGGGAATATTACAATCAAATGGGACATTGTGAGCTGGACTCCCGATGGCTAACTCAGCAAGCTCGTTCCAGATCAGTGTGGGCTCAGCTGGAACTAACAACAGAACAGTCAGGATACCTAAGAACATCACCCTGAATACACCAGGACCTGGTTATACATGTGGTCCTTCAAGAATTGTTAGACCTACAAGATTTATATCAGCAGATAAAAGGAGAGTCACACCTGCTGCGTACATAAATTTTCTTTTTCTTGTAAACAAAACCTTCCTTGAACCAACAATTGTCTTCAAAAAATATGTTGGGTCTCTGTGATTCAATGAATTTTAGTTGAAAAAGCAAATCGGAAAAATTCACAGAACCAATTCCGTGGTGATGTTGGAATAACTTCTGAACATTTTGTATTGCAGTGACCTGGAATATTACATGCATATACTCACAATTCCTGGCTTACAAGACTCCTGCTTGCTGTGTCTCTCTCTCATCTTTCAACAGCAAGGCAATAGCTTCCTGCCCAACATGTTCTTGTGGCTGCCGAAATAACAATAATGTTTCAACGGATTGTGTAAAGTAAGTTCACTCCCAGGAATATGCTAGCTTTAGTTTCTTCGAGATGCATTAAATTTACTACCACTTTACATTTTCTTGTTTGCAGTCCAAAATCACCAAACGTTCCAGTTCCAGGCCAAAAGAACATCATCACGCCTCTCGTCCAATGCACGAGCCATATGTGCCCGATCGAAATTCAATGGCATCTTAAGCTCAACTACAAGGATTACTGGAGAGTTAGGATCACAATTAGAAATTTGAATTATCATATGAACTACAAACAATGGAACTTAGTTGTTCAGCACCCCAACTTCGACAATTTGACGCAGGTTTTCGGCTCTAAATACAAAACATTAACTCTTCATTCAACTACTAGTAAGTAGCTTATCTCCTTGTGGTTAATCTTACATGCTTCAATTATTTATTATTGCATCTTTTTTATCACTGGAATGAAAGAATAGGGGTTAATTCTCGTCATATTGAAACTTTTCGGACACCACAGATGATGCTGCCATGCTGTGGGGAATTAAGGACTACAATGATGTGCTGATGCGAGCTGGTCGTGATGGTAAAGCTCAGTTAGAGTTGCTTTTCCGAAAAGACAAGGCAGCTTTTACTTCCACCAAGGGCTGGGCCTTCCCTCAGAGAATCTATTTCAATGGCGATAACTGTGTCTTGCCTTCTCCGGATGCCTATCCCATGGTTGCCTAGTGCTAGTTCGACCACCTTAATTCCTCGCTCCTCGTTTATTCTAACTAGTAATAATGGCTTTCTTAATGTTTTTTTTCTTGCATTGGCTTGCTTGCATAGACTTTCAAGGTTCACTACAAGAAGTAGCAATCTAACTTATTTTGAGTGGATCTGCCTAATCTGAGGGTGTATTGGAAGCCAATGGCAAAGACATTGGCTATATGAGTGTATTGGTATTTGGTATTTGGTATTTGGTTGATGAATTCACGCATTTCACTTCTATGCATCGTTATTGATCCCGTCCCGGTCCCGGTTCCGGATTTGTGTTTGGAACGGAACGTTCCGGTTTCGGTACCGTTCCGGGTACCGTTTCGGTTTTGTACTGTTCATTTTTATTTAATTATATATATGAAAAAAATAAAATATTAATTTAACAAGTATAATTTAAATTCAAGATAAATGAAATTTAAATTAATTATTTTCTTACCAAATATTATTAAAACGTTACATTTTTTTTCCTAAATATATTATTAATTACCCTTTAATTTTTTTCTTCTAAATAATATTACACACATCCCACCCACCCACACACACACACAAAAACCCGAAACCCTACTTCATTTTTCATTCTTCAACAGTTCAACTTGCGCCGCCCCCTCTCACTCTCAAGTTTCTACTCCTCTGTTTCTTCCTCATCCTCTCCTTCTCTCCTGCTAACACCTCTCTGCATTATACCTCTCCTTCCATTCCTGATAAGAATGTTTGCTCTACGTTTTTGCTCCCCTTGCTCCAGGTCTCTTTGATTAGACGCCCATCTCTCTTCTATCTCTTTCTCATGTCTGTTGAAGTCCACTTGGTTTGAACTTTGTAAAGATCATGGATTTGCTGGATTTGACGCCCATCTCTCTTCTATCTCTTTCTCATGTCTCTTTGGTTTGAAGTTTGAACACCCAAGTCTCAGATCATGGATTTGCTAGACCCGGAACGGAACGCCCGGTACGGAACCGGGGCGTTCCGGCCGGAATCCGGCCGGAATTGCCGGATCTGGCCGGGATTTTGACCGGGACAAAAACGTCGCCGTTTTGTCCCGGATTTTGCAACGGGACGGGCCGTTCCGGCCGGAACGGGACGGGATCAATAACTTTGCTTCTATGTTGCTGTTGCTGTTTTGTTTTGTGTACCAAGATAATAATATAAATTATATTTTGGAGTCTAATCTAACAACTGATCTTTCAGGTGAGATGGTTTCTTAACATGGTATCAGAGCCTTATTGACCCAGCAGTCACGAGTTCAAATCTCACCACCCTTATTCTATTTGATAAAATCAAGCGCAAGGTAGTGTGGACTTTTGTGCAAGTTTCAAACTCAAAAAGCTTTCACTTAAATGGTGTGTTAGAGAATAATATAAATCATATTCTGGAATCTCACCTAATAGCTTGAGCTTTTAGATAAAATGATTCCTTAACAGTAATTTCACAGTATATTTTAAAAAGATTAGTTAACTTAAGAGTTTTTCTTCCCTTCAAATTGCCAAGAACTCCTTACAACCAGCAGATTGCAAATTCCTGCAAAGGGCCGGGGAGTAATCAGTTCACGGTTGCAAGATCCTTCCAATGCCACAAGCTCATTCCAGCCAATACAGCAAGTATAGAGCTGCATCTGTCTTAGATAATCAATCTCGATTTAGATCGTAGCTATCTCTGACAAATACATTGGACCCCAATACATGAAACTTAAATTCCAGATTGGATTAAATGAACTATACACAATGGAACTTGGCTGTCAGTAAGTTAACGTCCCCTTTTGGCCGGTCATTATAGAATTTTCATCTTATTTTTCAATAGAATGAAAAGTTGGGATTCTCATCATATTATACTTTTTGGGATTCAATTTGAGACCGAGAAGTGATAATTGTTTTAGCTATTGTTTGAAATACCATAAGAAATCTATAGGATAGAGATATCTATAGAACTTGTGTAATCGTGCAAGGTTTTATCATTCTTAATGTATTTTGACGAGTTTAGAAGTTTCACCGAGAGGTAGGAAGTTTGCTTGTTAAAATAATTCATTAATGCTCGAGAGAAATTGATGATTAAATTAGTAAAACCTGATTATCAACAATAAAAAAGAAAATTTGAGAGGATTAATTCAATTTAGAAAATTAACATAAGATTAGTTAAGGTGAAACTACGATCTGTTAAACTTGATTTCAACACCATTTAATTTTTTTGCTTGTTTATTTTAATTATTCTTAGTTTCGTAAACCTTTATAATTGAATCATCAAATAGATAAGGATTTAATAATTTTAGTACTTATTGATAATTTTTGTAAATACTCATGGGACTATTAATCCGGCACTCTCAATATAGCCATCAGTGATCCAAGACATCGCATCCCATTTCATTTTTACATTTTTAGTTGGATGAGGATCGCATGCACCTGTAGTCGCAACATTGAAAAGGCAAGAATATCGATGTTTAAGAGTGTAGTTGAGATTGTTTTTAAAAATATTTTTTATTTAAAAATATATCAAAATGATATTTTTATATTTAAAAATTATTTTTGATATCAGCACATGAAAATAATCTAAAAACACTAAAAAAATAATTTAAAATAAAAAACAAAAATATTTTAAAAAAAAATATATTTTCAAAAACACTTTCAAAACAGTGTCAACCACTGTGCTTTACCTGCACAAGAAAACAGCATCAGAAACAAGACAGCAGAGATGATAAATCTCTTCTGCATGAACACTATAATTTAGGTGTGATATCCAAAGATTATATGCAATTTTAGTGAATTTCCTACACTAATCTTTTTTAAATCAGTCCTAGAATTGTTTTGAGCAACATGATTTGGTGGTTAGAGGGGAAAAAATTATAAGCTATATATGTGTTGGAAATTTATAGAGGCAACAAGAATTGCTGCAAAGAGATTGCTTAATGTTGAGAGGTGGCTAAGCTTGCAAAAAGAATATGCAAAAAAAGTTGAGAATAAGGTGTTTGGCACTTCGTTTTAAAAGCGTTTTTTAAAAAATTTAAAAACAAATTAATTTTATTTTTTACTTAAAATTTTAAAAAAAAATGTGTTTTTACATCATTTTTCATATGCTGATGTCAAAAATAATTTAAAAAAAAAACTTCATTTTAATGCATTGTTGAAGAAAAATCACTTTAAAAAACAACTTCAACCACACTCTTAAACAGGTTTAGTTTCTAAAAATACAAGTCACATATTTTTTTTTATTACAAACTTAACATTGAAATGGTAAATATTAAAATTTTATAAGTTACTAAATGAATAATGATCTTAAGTTTGCATGGAACCAAATATTTATCACTAGTATTATAATAAGTTTTTCATGATGATATTAAAATGTATAGTAAAAAAATTGTCTTTATCAAGAATTAAAATATATAATAATTAAATATATCAAAACTTGTTTGGGGAGTTATATTCTCCGAAAAATATTATATGTTAATGAAGAAAAAAATATATTTTAAGGTACAAAAATCTGAGCCAAATTAAAATAAAATATATAAATTTCACAAAATATGGGTATTATTTTCTTTAGTCTTTCCTTCTTTTATTCCTATTAAATGTTATTATTATTTTCAAAACAACATAAAAATAGTTATTTTAGAAATTAAAATTACAGAGATATTAGTTGATAAGGTCATATTAATCATCCCAAAAAATGGAGTGATAATACAAATGTGAAGTGGAAATAACACCACTCTTTAAAAGTAATAAATATCAAATGTAATCTCTATTATTCTTAAAATGTCTAGGTTTTATTTTTTAAAATACAAGTCTCATATTTTATTTTATTTTATTTTCTAAACTTACAATTAAAATGGGACAAGTGATTATGAATGGCTGCACTATGAATGGTGAGTCATAAATATTATTTTATGAAGTAATTATTTCACCACTAAAGTTATGCATTGGGACCTAAAAATATATGCAATTAATAGTTGATTATATTCAATAAATCATCATGCACATAGTAGTTATGCGCAATCAGATGGCATTTGATCCTCCCGTGATGTATGCAGTTCCAGCTTCTTGTAATCAGTTGCCTTCCTTCTTCGTATATGCAACATTTATTTTCTTGATTCTCTTACACACAAGGATTGTATACAACAATTATTACATACAGGACTCTCGGTCTTGATATATGAAATTAATAAAAATAAATAAAATTTAATGATATTATTAATGACAAGTTGTGAAGTGGGAACACAAAAAAATAACAATGATATTAATAATAATGCCAAAATATTTAACCACCTCCAACTCTTTTTTTATTCATGTGTTTTTGTTTTTATTTACCAATTATAGTTTGATTTTATAAAACTGATGCTCGGTAAATCATGAAACGATATTTAAAATTAGGTTAACTTGAAATTGCATTTAATGTTTTGTGACCAATTTAATCCAAATTGAATTTGGTATTTGATTTTTACTGTGATGTCAAAAATAAGTTTTGATATCGAGTTAATATTTGATATGTTAAAATAAATTCAATTTCATTGATTTAAATCAATTAAAACTTTAGAGAACCAATTTCAATCTTTAATAAATATTTAAACTCTTTTTCTCCCAAACAAATTAACATTTTTATCATAACTTTTTTACTAAAAGATTGAAATTAACAAAATTGTTATTAGTATATATAATTGTTGATTTATTTTGTTGAATGATTGCACATAAATTTGCCTTACCCGATAACACGTGCCTTTAATCGAGCATCACAACACACATACATACAGTGAGAAGGAGAAAATTTTATTACTCTCGAATGAATTTTATTCTTTCGACAATTATTTCTCTGGAAGATCCATCAAATCTCAAAATTTATTTTCCTAAGTAATTCAGAGACGAATCAAAACATTTAGCAATGATATCGACAAACACAAGTGTCATTTGGCTTCTGGAAGAAGAAACAAAGTCCCATGGCTCCTGCTCCATACTTGGCCCGACAACCCTTGTTGCATTCGTCGGGCTGACAACCACCTCCATGCAGTGCTCTTTCGCACTGGGCACTCACCATCGCTTGCTCATTTCCTGCATTCAATAGATTTAAAAAAAGTTGGTTTCTTTTTATATATATATATATATATATATATATATATATATATATATATATATATATATATATCATGATAAATAATATATGTTTTTGCTAAATATGAGTAAATCTTATCGTTGCTGCTCTTCTTTTTTAAAAAATAAAAAATAAAAAGTATATATAGTTGTGGCAAGAAAACTTACCACAGTTGATAAGCAGAGCCACGAAAAGGATGAGGGTGATGGAAAGGGTTTTCATTTTCAATACTACGTGAAAAGTATATTTGCAGAGGAGGGATTGGATGTTTGTAGGGCTTGATCTTGGTGGTATTTATAGATAAATATGCGTCTGAGTTTTGGATTGCTTACCAAATTCTCTTTAATATTTTCTTATGTGGCCATAATCGTTACGAATTCTCTTTTAATGACAAGAATATAATTCTTATCTCTGCAATTTTGCGTGGATTTTCCTTGTATACTCCTCGCTCGTTCATGATGAACTTTTTGTAGCTTCTCCTTGTTCAGATTTATTTCCTTAAATATCAATTTATTTAAAGAATTCATATCTCTCTTGGAAAGAAAAGGAATAATTGATATTAAAGGAAAACAATCTTATGTTCATGAACATATCAATTTCATTTTTTTGGCAGGTGTCTTCCTACTAAAATTGAATACTATTATTAATTCCATATGAAATTAATAACGTAAGAAATCATGTTTCTACGAATGAAAACTCGATTTGACATGGTCTAATGGGTTGAGTTGATTCAAGATGTTCTTGATTCGAAGTCTGATTTGAATAAGGTTTTAAGTTGAACCGGAAAAGATATTGACATAGTAAAATAGATTGATTATTTGTAGGTTGATCTAATAAACCAATAATCCATATCTCTTTTTATCAAAACAATATCATTTTTTATATATAAAATAATTCTTTAAAGTAAACCTAATTAGATTTGAACCGCGTTTAGCCAAATTAATCAAGTTATAAGACTTTATTTAAAGTAGACTTTAGCCTTAAGCCACATGCATGCACTCATCTCATAACAGCATAATCAAAGCTTAAGTTTGAGTTTTGGCCCGTAAAGACTTTCTTTTTATTCCATGGATAACTTATTTGATAAGTTTTGATCCATTAGCCGAACAGTTATTAAGAAAGAAAATCTGATTTTAAAGCAAAATTATCAAGGTTTTTTTAGAGGTAATTAAAGGTTTAAATGATAAAAATTAATTATAAATTGGGGTTGAAAGGGGGTTGTTTTGTTCATCATCAATAAGCTCTTCTACCTTTTCCTTATTGTTTTTATTAGATTGTTTGTCTTGCTCATTAAACGAAACATTTGCATAATTTTTCACCTATAATAACAACAGTATGTATCTTCCTACTCCTGCAGAGAAGCCACTAAGAAACGATCAACGCAGTCTCTACTCCGGCCATTCGCCCCTGCCGAAGATTTAATTTTATAAGAATGTACACAAAAAGTACAATTTTTGCTATATATATATATATATATATATATATATATATATATATGCATACTAATTACTTGTACATGTTTTGTTGAAACCAGAACTATATTTTTTAAAATATAAAAAATATTAAGACTATGATTTTTTTTATAATAATATAAATTTAAGCAAAATAATAAATCTAGGCAAGATTTTTGTGAAGAGCGAGTTTCCAATAAAATATATGAATTTTAGATCGATATAAATTTATTTGTTTATCAAGTTTCAACAAAATTATTAGTATAAAATTATCATTGTTATTAAAAAAGTAAGAAAATTGGTATTTGAATCATTGAATTTTGTATTAGGATTAGTTCATTTAATAATTTAATTTAAATTAAACACAATAATAAAATATAAATTTTGTAAACACCTACAATAATTAAACAACAAAAATGAGTCATTGATTTTATAGCTATAAAAAGAAGAAGACATTATTGAAAATTCATCAAAACCAAACAAAAATATCAATTTTAAAATAATCAGCAACATAAATTAAGTTTTCAGGACTAAAATGAATAAAATCAAAAACCGCAACAACAAAAAATGACAAAAATCAAAAACCAAAATTAAAACATAGATATATAAAAACGGAAAAAATAAAAGAATAAGGGGCTAAATAAAAAAAACAAATTATATGATTAATTTCAATTGGAAAACAGAATTACAACAAATCAAAACCTTGAGACCAGAAAAATCAAAGGAATTTAAAACATGCCAAAACTCAAAAGAATAAGGCCAAAATGAAAAAATAGCACATGATCAATTTCAATTGGAGGACAGAACTGAAATAAATCAAAACCTCAAGACCAAAAAAATTAAAGGAATTAAAAACAAGCCAAAAATTAAAAAAAAATGTTTGAAATGAAAAATAACATATATAATCAATTTCAATTGAAGAGAAAAATTGAAGCAAATCAAAACTTCTATAAAAAAAATAATGACTAAAAAATAGATCAAAAGATTTAGGACTGAAATGAAACACTCATAAACAAAGAGAACTTGTAAGCATTTTCGGCTGCAGTAGAGAGAAAAGGGTTAAAAAGGAACAATTGATCATCAGCAAGTCTCTGATTGCCTTGAGTCGACACGAGTACCACCATGTGAAAAAGGACATGGCGGTGTTTCCGGAGAGATGGTGGTTGGACATTTTAAATTATCGCACACGATGCTTATACGCCACGAATGAGAGAAAACTGTAGCATGTTAGGTAGATGCGCCAGAAGTTATTCCAGAAAAAATATTAAAAATTATGCAATTACTTAAACACTCTCTATTTTTTGTCTTTTCTGAAGGCATATCAATGTTTTTTTGTTTGCTAAACGTTAAAAACCAACAGTACACTTACCGACAACTCTCTTTTTTGTCTCATCTAAGAATAAAGTTGTTATTTCACTGTTTTTGGTCAAACAAAAATATCCCAAATACCATTGTCCATCCTGTTTTTTTTTTTTTCTATTGTTAGGGGTAAAATCATCATTTTATTGTTCCAATAAAACCGGAAAAACACAAACACCACCAAACAATTAATTAATGACAATAGATGCAATGAAAAATCGAAAATTCCTTGAGACTCACAGTTAATTTTCATACACTGAAAGGTAAAACAATAATTATATTATTAAAATTCATAATAATCTATATCTAGGACGATGATGAAATATCAAGGAGTTTTATATTTTTTATTATAATTTAATTTAGAGTAAAAGAATGGAAATAAACAACCAGATCATTCATCTATAAAGACCATCTAAGATGACATCAAGCAATCCGTATAATATTGCACATCACTATCACATCAATTGGTAAGAATTTATTGTATTTTATCTTTCATAATATTTATGTTGTGTGTAAAGCATATTCCTTAATTGTATGTTTTTATTATTATTTTAAATAATAATAATAATAATAATAATAATAATAATAATAATAATAATAATAATAAAGATGTGGCTCTTATAGCATATAATGCATAATCACAGTTAAAAAAATAATTAATTAATAAAACATCAACTAGTCAAATTCAATAAATTATAGTTACCATAAATATTGATATGCCCGAATTGTATCTACCAATAAACTAAGCAAGATGTCAAATTCAATGCTTTTCTTTATGGCCTATGAAGACATTTTTACTAATAATTCTTACATGATACCATATTTTTAAGTGATTATATTCCAAATCCAATTTCGGTGTTTGGTTTATAGAATTGATAATGTAATTCAATTTTATTAAATAAAAAATAATAATAATTTAAAAAATGAAATACATATTCAGTGATGGTTAAGGAGAGTTCTAATCACATATGTACTTTTATACAATTTCTAAATGATTGATATCTTTTGATCCAATGGCTAAAGCGTTTCCTTGCTAAACTTTATTTCCATTTTTATTGCGTCTTGAGTATTATCTTTAATTTCTTATTAATTCTCATTGTATGTATTTACATAATTTCCGTTCTTGCTGATTATTATTATTATTATTATTATTATTATTATTATTATTATTATTCCTCAGTTAGGCATTAATTATTAAAGCACTGTTTGTCACTACATTTCAAAAATATTTTTGAAACAGATATTTTCAAAAATATCTTTATAAATAGATATTCCTAAATTTTATTTTCTTAGGAAAGCCATAAAATTAAGGGGAGATTTAATTGTGTTTTTCTCTTTAAACTTCCTCTCCACTCTTTTCATTCAATGTAAAATGCAAAATGATTTGTTAAAATTTCATTTTCTACTGGAGTACCTATAAGAAGAAAAGAAGAAGGACTAAATTACACGATTCAAATACTATATTAACAATTTCGCTATTTCAAATAGCTTTTGACATTGGAGATTCCTTGACATCATTTCTCAATCCTAATATAATAAATATTAGATCCATTACTATAATACATGATGGTCCTATAGGACTTCGTCCTCAACATTATTCCTGCTAAATTGTTTTGCAACACCGCTTGTTTTTAAATATGAATTTAGCTAATATATTTTATGGTATAACTAAAAAAGTAGTAATTATTTTCTGGTTAGATTTTTATTGTCATTTAATGAAATTTAATAATACTTCAAACTTTTTTATTATTTTTAATAAAATTTCAGCAAATTCTTCTTTATATAGAGATTTATTTAAAATTTTATGTCGTTACCGACACCAACACATGTTATAATAATTTCACACAAATGCCTCAATTTATTTTTTTCTACTCATCAATCTCCTCACAATTAATCAATAATCCTTATACTACTTCAATTTCATTATTACAACTTATATCTTGCAACTTTAAATGCATAATTAAATTTAGGCAAAGATTAACACACACAATAATATCAATAATCTTAGTATTTTTAAGTGTTTCCCTCACGAATTGTGGATTAAACTCTACGGACATCCCTTTTTTTTTTCCCAGTCAATGCTATTACATGGGCCTAGCTGAGTCCAAGGTGCCTCTCAACATTTCAGCCCACGTCTTCTCAGCTGAAATACTGTGTTCAGGGTGGTCAAACTTCAATCTATGTGCTTGGACTAGAAAATTTCAAAATAAATTTATCCCAACTTGTATTAAAATTGAAATCCCACAAGCCCCCATCTAGATAATATCTTTCTAATAATAGTGGTCACATATTCCTTATAATATATGGTCTTGATTTTACCACTAATCTAACATTTACACGTAAGACAAAACCAATTACATCATCAAGATAACCATTCAAAACTTCTAGTTAAAAAACTTCATCTCTTTTAGATTCTAGTTATAGCTATCAATTAGAGTAATCTAGGCACCAATCAATTCTGAATTTATCTAAGAATGACATATTCACATAGAAAATTGCAAGTCTTTGCTGTTCTTCTATGGATAAAACAAGGTATTCATGCGCACAAGCCATCATCTTTGGATTTAGAAGAATAAAACCCGAAATGTCAATTGAAGGCTTGAATCCCAATCCATAAAATTCTATACGATTGAGTCGTTCTCAAGATAAGGCATGTCAATGTCAATGTCAATACAAATATACTAAATAGTTTTTAAAAAAGACTCAAACTTGTACACAAATAAATAATGATAAATAATAAAAGATCAAACTTGTCAACAAATCAACCAAGTCATGGAAACTTCCAAACCTCGCAAAACAAGAGGCTAGTGCCCCCGGTTTCCTGTAAAAGTCATAGTTAATTCTCAGCCCACTGAAATCTACAGTTCATAAGAAACACCTTGCATGCTGGCCAAGTCATTCTCGTGAGTTGGCTGCTCGTGAGATGACACTATATATATGCAAAATTATACCTCTATTTGTGTGTATAGCTTGTTTTTTGAAGTTCGAGGAAATTAAACCACCAATTCTGCACGTAGAAGCGAGAGCAAAAACCTTTCTATGGGGCGTTGGATGAGACCAGAGGTAAGCAACCATGACCACCATCTGGGCTTAAATGGGCTGGAGCATTACCATTTGGGCCTTGATTCTTCTAGGGCTCTCTTACCATTGATATTTTTGTATCTCATGAGCCATTTTTGTGCTTGTTAGGTCTACCCGCTAGTAGCTGCGATGACCTGTGTGGCAAGTATGTGCGTCTTCCAGCTTACGAGGAGCGTTTTTATGAACCCTGATGTGAGGTACGTAGAATAAATTCTTACACTCCCAAAAACAACATTCGATGCTTTCATTTTGCTGATGAGTTTTCATTAGCAGGATCAACAAAGCGAACCGTAGAATGGGAGTTCTAGAAAACAAGGAGGAAGGGGAGAAATATGCAGAGCATGGCCTGCGCAGATTCCTGAGAACTCGCCCACCTGAGATCATGCCAACAATCAACCACTTCTTCTCTGAAGATAATAAATCAGCTTAAATTATGTGTAACCCCCCCTGAAGCTGGTAATAACAGCTAGCTAGCAACTCTTTTGTTATTACTTTTAATGATTTATAGTGTGTGAACTGAGTTTGTGGTCGTTTTATATGTTATAATACAAAGTGGGACTGGAATTTGCTTCGTAATTCGCTAGAGTTTACCAGTTTTATTCAGGAATTTTTCTTTCCATTAACGAGGCCAGTCATCACCATGTTTTTTGCAACGGATTTCATGTTTTTTTTTGTTCTAGAATATGTTTTGCAACGAAAAATCCATTACAAAACATATTCCGAATATGTTTTTTTTAGTAGTGCTAGCATTCTAAAAAACTCAAGCTAAGGAAATTGCAATATTGTTTCCATTTTTAACTATATACGGAATCTTATAAATCATGGAAAGGTTTGAAATCCAAAGTTTCTGAGAAAGATCAGGGAAAAGAAAGAAAAGAAGAAGAAGAAGAAGAAGTGAGCGTGTGTTGACAGCACGCTCACGGCTGTTATTGGATTTTTCTAGATTGCTTACATCCTCATGAAGAATTTCTTCTTTTCAACGTAATATAGCCCAAGTCAACTGTAAAATTACAATACATATATACGTATATACATACAGATATGTGTGTGTTAATATATATTAACCAGCAAAGGAAGTAGAAGTGATCGTTTCTGCCAAGCTATTCAAACATATCCAAGTTTACACTAAATGATCGTTACTTCTAGATAGCTTGTCGCACTATATTTGAATAGTGTTCACGCTTGTTTATAGCATTTACAATTTATTTAATGTATATTTGTGAGTGTGATTGCGGTTATTTTTAATTATTTAGAAATGCATCAAAATGATATTTTTTATTTTAAAAAATTATTTTTGACATTAGCACATTAAAATGATCTAAAAACATAAAAAAATTTAATTTAAAGTGAAAAAAATTTTTTTTTTTTTATAAACACTTTCTAAAAGCATTCTCAAACACCCCATTATTAAACTTCTTTGGGCTAGTGTCGAGTTGATATAGTGTTAAAAGATAAATATAATAATAAAAAGAAAAGGAAAAGGTGAGGGTCATTTGTTTTTCTCTTGAGCAATGTTATTCTCAAACCATATTTCTTGTAATAAAATGAAATACTATTTTGATCCGGCTATCTATATTTAAATTGATGCATTGACAAGAAAGCAAGTTTCCTAGAGCAGTCTAATATGACCAATACTTTAAAAAAAAAAATACTAAACATTTTTTATTTTATTTTATGACAATGGCTCAAGAAAAGCCGACATGGGCTAAAAAAGAAATAACATTTAGGAATTATTCAACTTTGCCATAAATTTTGAAACTTTAATGGATGTGTCTAAGTGGAGGTGAAGAGCCTCAGTTACCTGTCAGCTACTAAAAATTTCTGCAGAATGACGAACTGAAACCAAAAGCATGACCCTGCACCCCGCAAATTGAAGTCAACGTTCCCAAAACTGAAGAACTCTAGTAATTTTCCAACATCATAGTAATAAACAATTGCCATGCATCCCATTTTTATAACCAATCAAGTATAATTCAAAAGGCTAAGTGTATCTTATATGAATCAGTCAACTATCAAAATTATGTTTTTTTAATCACCGAGATAAATGGCAATTAATTGTGTTTATAGATGGTTTAAAGAGTACTCTCTGTATTGTGTCTTGAACAAAACATAGTGTTTGTTTCTCCCACAATGAGTTTCCTCTCAAAATCAACTGTTCTGCTTCTGTTCGTGCTCTGTTGCGTGAGCTTCACTTCAACAGGTTTGCAAGATTTTCTCCTTTTCTTATTATGTTCAGGCTTTAGCCATTTTAATTGTTGGCTACTACATGTTTTCAGCTATCCCTATCAGTTTATGACGCCCCTAATTCCTTCATACAACAACTTTTGATGCCATTGTCTCGTAACTCAAGTAGCTGTTCATCAAATTTTCAGAAGCCTATGATGCTCTTGATCCAAATGGGAATATTACAATCAAATGGGACATTGTGAGCTGGACTCCCGATGGCTAACTCAGCAAGCTCGTTCCAGATCAGTGTGGGCTCAGCTGGAACTAACAACAGAACAGTCAGGATACCTAAGAACATAACTCTGAATACACCAGGACCTGGTTATACATGTGGTCCTTCAAGAATTGTTAGACCTACAAGATTTATATCAGCAGATAAAAGGAGAGTCACACCTGCTGCGTACATAAATTTTCTTTTTCTTGTAAACAAAACCTTCCTTGAACCAACAATTGTCTTCAAAGAATATGTTGGATCTCTGTGATTCAATGAATTTTAGTTGAAAAAGCAAATCGGAAAAATTCACAGAACCAATTCCGCGGTGATGTTGGAATAACTTCTGAACATTTTGTATTGCAGTGACCTGGAATATTACATGCACCTACTCACAATTCCTGGTTCACAAGACTCCTGCTTGCTGTGTTTTTCTCTCATCTTTCAACAGCAAGGCAATAGCTTCCTGCCCAACATGTTCTTGTGGCTGCCGAAAAAACAATAATGTTTCAATGGCATCTTAAGCTCAACTACAAGGATTACTGGAGAGTTAGGATCACAATTAGAAATTTGAATTATCATATGAACTACAAACAATGGAACTTAGTTGTTCAGCACCCCAATTTCGACAATTTGACGCAGGTTTTCGGCTCTAAATACAAAGCATTAACTCTTCATTCAACTACTAGTAAGTAGCTTATCTCCTTGAGGTTAATCTTACATGCTTCTATTATTTATTATTGCATCTTTTTTTATCACTGGAATGAAAGAATAGGGGTTAATTCTCGTCATATCGAAACTTTTCGGACACCACAGATGATGCTGCCATGCTGTGGGGAATTAAGGACTACAATGATGTGCTGATGCGAGCTGGTCGTGATGGTAAAGCTCAGTTAGAGTTGCTTTTCCGAAAAGACAAGGCAGCTTTTACTTCCAACAAGGGCTGGGCCTTCCCTCAGAGAATCTATTTCAATGGCGATAACTGTGTCTTGCCTTCTCCGGATGCCTATCCCATGGTTGCCTAGTGCTAGTTCGACCAGCTTAATTCCTCGCTCCTCGTTTATTCTAACTAGTAATAATGGCTTTCTTAATGTTTTTTTTTCTTGCGTTGGCTTACTTGCATAGACTTTCAAGGTTCACTACAAGAAGTGGCAATCTAACTTATTTTGAGTGGATCTGCCTAATCTGAAGGTGTATTGGAAGCCAATGGCAAATACATTGGCTACATGGGTGTATTGCAATTTGGCTCAAAAGGCTTTCACTTAAAGGGTGTGTTACAGAATAATATAAATCATATTCTGGGATCTCGCCTAACAGCTTGAGATTTTAGATGAGATAGTTTCTTAACAGTAATTTCGTAGTATATTTTAAAAAGATTAGTTAACTTAAGAGTTTTTCTTCCCTTCAAATTGCCAAGAACTCCTTGCAACCAGCAGATTGCAAATTCCTGCAAAGGGCCGGGGAGTAATCAGTTCACGGTTGCAAGATCCTTCCAATGCCGCAAGCTCATTCCAGCTAATACAGCAAGTATAGAGCTGCATTTGTCTTAGATAATCAATCTCGATTTAGATCGTAGCTATCTCTGACAAATACAATGGACCCCAATACATGAAACTTAAATTCCAGATTGGATAAAATGAACTATACACAATGGAACTTGGCTGTCAGTAAGTTAACGTCCCCTTTTGGCCGGTCATTATAGAATTTTCATCTTATTTTTCAATAGAATGAAAAGTTGGGATTCTCATCATATTATAATTTTTGGGACTCAATTTGAGACTGAGAAGTGATAATTGTTTTAGCCATTGTTTGAAATACCATAAGAAATCTATAGGATAGAGATATTTATAGAACTTGTGTAATCGTTCAAGGTTTTATCATTCTTAATGTATTTTGACGAGTTTAGAAGTTTCACCGAGAGGTAGGAAGTTTGCTTGTTAAAATAATTCATTAATGCTCGAGAGAAATTGATGATTAAATTAGCAAAACCTGATTATCAACAATAAAAAAGAAAATTTGAGAGGATTAATTCAATTGAGAAAATTCACATAAGATTAGTTACGGTGAAATCAAAAATCCTACGATCCGTTAAACTTGATTTCAACACCATTTAATTTTTTTGCTTGTTTGTTTTAATTATTCTTAATTTCATAAACCCTTATAATTGAATCATCAAATAGATAGGGATTTAATAATTTTGATACTTATTGATAATTTTTGCAAATCCTCGTGGGACAATACTTTACTCATCACTATATTACTCGTTACGATTCGTGCACTTGGATTTCTACCAACAATATCCTTCTTCAGTGTGTTGTTTTCCTGTATGGATATGAATAGACTGTAGATGCTGTAACGACTGGATCTGCGCGACATGAATAAATTGGAAGCGAATTGAAAAGTTAACAGGTACAGGGATAATATGAATCGATTTTGTTGTAGCTAATTTATGATCTCATGAATTACAGGCAACAATCCTTGTGTGGATGATTTCATAGACCACCATATGCTCAATTTTTTCATCACACAGCAATTTTTGATGCTCTGTCACTTCCACTGCATCTAACTCCAGAAATCACCAGACATGTGTGAAAAGGAAAAATAATGTAGAAATCAACATGGAGAAGGATTGTAGGGATCCATGATGAACAGAATTTGGCCGGAATGGATCATCATGGTTCCGTGGATATGCCCATCCATGTTTTGTTATTCATGGTTGAGATTGTTTTTAAAAATGTTTTTTTAAAAATATATCAAAATGATATTTTTTATATTTAAAAATTATTTTTAATATTGGCACATTAAAATAATATAAAAATATTAAAAACATTAAATTAAAATAAAAAATATTTTCAAAAACACTTTTAAAACAGTGTCAAACACTAAGCTTTACCTGCACAAGAAAATAGCATCAGAAACAAGACAGCAGAGATGATAAATCTCTTCTGCATCAACACTATAATTTAGGTGTGATATCCAAAGATTATATGCAATTTTAGTGAATTTCCCACACTAATCTTTTTTAAATCAGTCCTAGAATTGTTTTGAGCAACAAGATTTGGTGGTTAGAGGGGAAAGTAATAAGCTATATATGTGTTGGAAATTTATAGAGGCGACATGAATTGCTGCAAAGAAATTGCTTAATGTTGAGAGGTGGCTAGGCTTGCAAAAAGAATATGCAAAAAAAGTTGAGACTAAGGTGTTTGGCACTTCGTTTTAAAAATGTTTTTAAAAAAAATTAAAAAATATATTTTTTTTATTTTTTACTTGAAATTGAATTTTTTTGTATGTTTTTAGATCATTTTCATGTGCTCATGTCAAAATATTTTATAACAAAATATATAAAAAACAAACCTCATTTTGATGCATTGTTGAACAAAAATCACTTTCAAAAATAATTTCAATCACATTTTATGTTTAGTTTCTAAGAATACAAGTCACTTATTTTTTTTATTACAAACTTAACATTGAAATGGTAAATATTAAAATTTTAGAAGTTACTAAATGAATAATGATCTTAAATTTGCATGGAACCAGTAATTATCACTAGTATTATAATAAGTTTTTCATAATGATATTAAAATGTATAGTAAAAAAAATGTCTTTATCAAGAATTAAAATATATAATAATTAAATATATCAAAACTTGTTTGGGCCCTTTGGGGAGTTATATTCTCCGAAAAATATTATATATTATTGAAGAAAAAAATATATTTTAAGGTACAAAAATCTAAGCCAAATTAAAATAAAATATATAAATTTCACAAAATATAGGTATTATTTTCTTTAGTATTTCCTTCTTTTATTCCTATTATATGTTATTATTATTTTCAAAACAACATAAAAATAGTAATTTTAATTTTAGAAATTAAAATTACAGAGATATTAGTTGATAAGGTCATATTAACCATCCCAAAAAATGGAGTGATAATACAAATGTGAAGTGGAAATAACACCACTCTTTAAAAGTAATAAATTTCAAATTTAATCTTCTTTATTCTTAAAATGTCTAGGTTTTATTTTTTAAAATACAAGTCTCATATTTTATTTTATTTTATTTTCTAAACTTACAATTAAAATGGGACAAGTGATTATGAATGGCTGCACTATGAATGGTGAGTCATAAATATTATTTTATGAAGTAATTATTTCACCACTAAAGTTATGCATTAGGACCTAAAAATATATGCAATTAATAGTTGATTATATTCAATAAATCATCATGCACATAGTAGTTATGCGCAATCAGATGGCATTTGATCCTCCCGTGATGTATGCAGTTCCAGCTTCTTGTAATCAGTTGCCTTCCTTCTTCGTATATGCAACATTTATTTTCTTGATTCTCTTACACACAAGGATTGTATACAGCAATTATTACATACAGGACTCTTGGTCTTGATATATGAAATTAATAAAAATAAATAAAATTTAATGATATTATTAATGACAAGTTGTGAAGTGGGAACACAAAAAAATAACAATGATATTAATAATAATGCCAAAATATTTAACCACCTCCAACTCTTTTTTTATTCATGTGTTTTTGTTTTTATTTACCAATTATAGTTTGATTTTATAAAACTGATGCTCGGTAAATCATTAAACATTATTTGAAATTAAGTTAACTTGAAATTGGATTTAATGGTTTGTGACCAATTTAATCCAAATTGAATTTGGTATTTGATTTCTATTGTGATGTCAAAAATTAGTTTTGATATCGAGTTAATATTCGATATGCTAAAATAAATTCAATTTCATTGATTTAAATCAATTAAAACTTTAGAGAACCAATTTCAAACTTAAATAAACATTTAAACTCTTTTTCTCCCAAACAAATTAACATTTTTATCATAACATATATAATTGTTGATTTATTTTGTTGAATGATTGCATATAAATTTGCCTTACCCGATAACACATGCCTTCAATCGAGCATCACAACACACATACATACAGTGAGAATGAGATAATTTTATTGCTCTCAAATGAATTTTATTCTTTCGATAATTATTTCTCTGGAAGATCTATCAAATCTCAAAATTTATTTTCCTGAGGAATTCAGAGACGAATCAAAACATTTAGCAATGATATCGACAAACACAAGTGTCATTCGGCTTCTGGAAGAAGAAACAAAGTCCCATGGCTCCTGCTCCATACTTGGCCCGACAACCCTTGTTGCATTCGTCGGGCTGACAACCACCTCCATGCAGTGCTCTTTCGCACTGGGCACTCACCATCGCTTGTTCATTTCCTGCATTCAATAAATAAAAAGAAGTTGGTTTCTTTTTATACATATATATCATGATAAATAATATATGTTTTTGCTAAATAGGAGTAAATCTTATCGTTGCTGCTCTTCTTTTTTAAAAATAAAAAATAAAACTTATATATAGTTGTGGCAAGAAAACTTACCACAGTTGATAAGCAGAGCCACGAAAAGGATGAGGGCGATGGAAAGGGTTTTCATATTCAATACTACGTAAAAAGTATATTTGAAGAGGAGGGATTGGATGTTTGTAGGGCTTGTTCTTGGTGGTATTTATAGATAAATCTGCGTCTGAGTTTTGGATTGCTTACGAAATTCTCTTTAACATTTTCTTATCTGGCCATAATCGTTACGAATTCTCTTTTAATGACAAGAATATAATTCTTATCTCTGCAATTTTGCGTGGATTTTCCTTGTATACTCCTCGCTCGTTCATGATGAACTTTTTGTAGCTTCTCCTTGTTCAGATTTTTTCCCTTAAATATCAATTTATTTAAAGAATTCCTCTCTTGAGGAGAAGAACATATCTCTCTTGGAAAGAAAAGGAATAATTGATATTAAAGGAAAAAAATCTTATGTTCATGAACATATCAATTTCATTTTTTTGGCAGGTGTCTTACTACTGAAATTGAATACTATTATTAATTCCATATGAAATTAATAACGTAAGAAATCATGTCTCTACGAATGAAAATCAATTTGACATGGTCTAATGGGTTGAGTTGATTCAAGATGTTCTTGATTTGAAATCTGATCTGAATAAGGTTTTAAGTTAGAACCAGAAAAGATATCGACATGGTAGAATTTGATTGACCTGGCCATAGATTGATTACTTGTAGGGTGATCTAATAAACCAATAATCCATACCTCTTTTTATCAAAACAATATCATTTTTTATATAAAAACATTTCTTTAAAGTAAACCTAGTTATTTCCTTGATGGTTAAGGAGAGTTCTAATCACATATGTACTTTTATACAATTTCTAAATGATTGATATCTTTTGATGGCTAAAACGTTTCCTTGCTAAACTTTATTTCCATTTTTATTGTGTCTTGAGTATTATCTTTAATTTCTTATTAATTCTCATTGCGTGTATTTACATAATTTCTGAAAATTATAGAGATTTATTTAAAATTTTATGTCGTTACCTACACCAACACATGTTAAAATAATTTCACACAAATGCCTCAATTTATTTTTTTCTATGCATCAATCTCCTCACAATTTATCAATAATCCTTATAATACTTCCATTTCATTATTACAACTTATATCTTGCAACTTTAAATGCATAATTAAATTTAGGCAAAGATTATCACACACAATAATATCAATAATCTTAGTATTTTTAAGTGTTTCCCTCACGAATTGTGGATTAAACTCTACGGACATCCCTCTTCTTCTTTTTTCCCAGTCAATGCTATTACATGGGCCTAGCTGAGTCCAAGGTGCCTCTCAACATTTCAGCCCACGTCTTCTCAGCTGAAATACTGTGTTCAGGGTGGTCAAACTTCAATCTATGTGCTTGGACTAGAAATTTTCAAAATAAATTTATCCCAACTTGTATTAAAATTGAAATCCCACAAGCCCCCATCTAGATAATATCTTTCTAATAATAGTGGTCACATATTCCTTATAATATATGGTCTTGATTTTACCACTAATCTAACATTTACACGTAAGACAAAACCAATTACATCATCAAGATAACCATTCAAAACTTCTAGTTAAAAAACTTCATCTCTTTTAGATTCTAGTTATAGCTATCAATTAGAGTAATCTAGGCACCAATCAATTCTGAATTTATCTAAGAATGACATATTCACATAGAAAATTGCAAGTCTTTGCTGTTCTTCTATGGATAAAACAAGGTATTCATGCGCACAAGCCATCATCTTTGGATTTAGAAGAATAAAACCGGAAATGTCAATTGAAGGCTTGAATCCCAATCAATAAAATTCTATACGATTGAGTCGTTCTCAAGATAAGGCATGTCAATGTCAATACAAATATACTAAATAGTTTTTAAAAAAGACTCAAACTTGTACACAAATAAATAATGATAAATAATAAAAGATCAAACTTGTCAACAAATCAACCAAGTCATGGAAACTTCCAAACCTGGCAAAACAAGAGGCTAGTGCCCCCGGTTTCCTGTAAAAGTCATAGTTAATTCTCAGCCCACTGAAATCTACAGTTCATAAGAAACACCTTGCATGCTGGCCAAGTCATTCTCGTGAGTTGGCTGCTCGTGAGATGACACTATATATATGCAAAATTATACCTCTATTTGTGTGTATAGCTTGTTTTTTGAAGTTCGAGGAAATTAAACCACCAATTCTGCACGTAGAAGCGAAAGCAAAAACCTTTCTATGGGGCGTTGGATGAGACCAGAGGTAAGCAACCATGACCATCATCTGGGCTTAAATGGGCTGGAGCATTACCATTTGGGCCTTGATTCTTCTAGGGCTCTCTTACCATTGATATTTTTGTATCTCATGAGCCATTTTTGTGCTTGTTAGGTCTACCCGCTAGTAGCTGCGATGACCTGTGTGGCAAGTATGTGCGTCTTCCAGCTTACGAGGAGCGTTTTTATGAACCCTGATGTGAGGTACGTAGAATAAATTCTTACACTCCCAAAAACAACATTCGATGCTTTCATTTTGCTGATGAGTTTTCATTAGCAGGATCAACAAAGCGAACCGTAGAATGGGAGTTCTAGAAAACAAGGAGGAAGGGGAGAAATATGCAGAGCATGGCCTGCGCAGATTCCTGAGAACTCGCCCACCTGAGATCATGCCAACAATCAACCACTTCTTCTCTGAAGATAATAATTCAGCTTAAATTATGTATAACCCCCCTGAAGCTGGTAATAACAGCTAGCTAGCAACTCTTTTGTTATTACTTTTAATGATTTATAGTGTGTGAACTGAGTTTGTGGTCGTTTTATATGTTATAATACAAAGTGGGACTGGAATTTGCTTCGTAATTCGCTAGAGTTTACCAGTTTTATTCAGGAATTTTTCTTTCCATTAACGAGGCCAGTCATCACCATGTTTTTTGCAACGGATTTCTTGTTTTTTTTTGTTCTAGAATATGTTTTGCAACGAAAAATCCATTACAAAACATATTCCGAATATGTTTTTTTTAGTAGTGCTAGCATTCTAAAAAACTCAAGCTAAGGAAATTGCAATATTGTTTCCATTTTTAACTATATACGGAATCTTATAAATCATGGAAAGGTTTGAAATCCAAAGTTTCTGAGAAAGATCAGGGAAAAGAAAGAAAAGAAGAAAAAGAAGAATTGAGCGTGTGTTGACAGCACGCTCACGGCTGTTATTGGATTTTTCTAGATTGCTTACATCCTCATGAAGAATTTCTTCTTTTCAACGTAATATAGCCCAAGTCAACTGTAAAATTACAATACATATATACGTATATACATACAGATATGTGTGTGCTAATATATATATATATATATATATATATATATATAGATATATTATATTTTTTTGTCCGAAGATAGGAATACAATAATTCAACTTGGTTCGACAATTTACTTACATCCATCAATGAAAAATTCAATCTTATTATTTAAAGAGAGCAGTAAATTATGGTCATGGACGAGGAGAAATCATCGTCTCTACTCAACTCTCAATCTTGCTTTATTTCTCTCTAAAATGTTGTAGATTGCAGTCATCGTCCCTCACTTTTGGCTTTTTTGCCTATTCTACTCTGCTCTCTTTGTTTGGTGTATTTATAGGTTTTAATGGGCAACAATTTCACTTCATTCCCAAACTTGTTGCTTAATTTTCCGACCTCTAACCCATGGATGGTGGTATCGTTTCTTTGCCAAGAAACAATGTCATCATAATTATTACACGTGTGGGTTGTCATTTTCCATGAATAGTAATAACCTAACAATCATCTTTTTTTGTCAATCATGTGGGGTAATTGTCCTCTTTGTTGATTTATCTCATGTAACTTCCAACACTTTCAAGCTTATCATTCTAAGAATGTCTTTGTCTAAGTTTATAGTTACTTGTCAAACCTTTCTATAACTAGAGTCATCAAAGCATATCTTTGTTCCCATCAAATGATCACTATTTCTAGATAGCTTGCCACATCATATTTGTATCACCCCGCCAAGCTATTCAAACATATCCAAGTTTACACTAAATGATCTTTACTTCTAGATGGCTTGTCGCACTATATTTGAATAGTATTCACGCTTGTTTATAGCATTTACTTCATCACTCCGTCAAGTTTTTCAAACAGACCCAAGTTTGAAATGACCAGTTAAACCTTACATCAAGGTTTATAACACCTCATCTAATAATAAAAATATTTGTTTCTAAGTGTGACAATCACTAACTGAGTATTATAATATGATCACAAGCTCATGACTCTTTCAAAAGTTTGTCTATCTAGGAGTTGTATCTTCCTTCTATTCTACCTTAAGAACCGCATCTAACATGACTTATTTCTATGTGTCAAGCTAATTGTTTATTTTTACCATAAAAGTGGATAATAAAAATGTGATTTGCACCTATCTATACATCGAGTATCAAAATGACATTTCCAAGCTCACCATCTAACACGAGTCAATTTATTACCAAAGCATGCACATGTCATTTGTTTCTACATAGCATCAATGTTTCAAAAATATATTAACAAGAGCTTGTTCAAGGATCTTGCTTTGTAGATCATTTGTTCTCAACAAAACTATTTAGAATAAAGCAATAATTTCATACCAGCATAGAACCCTTTTGACATATTGAAGGGATTCATAATCAGAATGAGAGAAACTCATAAGATCATCTATAAATTGCAGATGAGTGATGCAACCATATCAATCTCAATCCCCTAAAGTATTCGATTGAAGAAGCTCTGTTAAAAGGAACTGTCAGACATTGCAATGTCAAACAAGAATGGAGAAAGCTTTCCATCATCTTGGAAGTGGAAAGGCACTCGTAAATTAAACCCCTACAGTGGCCACTAAAACCGATGTAACCCAAAGCTTCATCAAGGTGGTCCCACAGGATGGAGTCAAACACCCTGTGAAAGCACACCTTAAACAAGAAATCATGGCCACCTCCTCTTTTAATTCCATGAACTAACTCATTTTTCATTATAAAACCATATAGAATCTGCCAGCCTATAATAAATATTGATTGATTCACATTTACTAACCATTCTTAGACCACAACAGTTCCAGACATAAACTTGCATAAAATAGAATTTAAAATCCAAGCAGAAAAGACACAGACTAACTTACTTCTGATATGCAGAAGTCTACTCTTCCTTCTCTCTATTTATGTTTGCCCGGATTCCCTTAGCATAATCATCAATTTGTAAAGTCTCCCCCAGGGCTAAAGCTTTGCCTTCCTGTAATATGTCCTGAACCTCCTCATCCACATTGCATTTTGTGTTCATGTCTGAATCCATCTGCTGCCAATAATGCTGGTTCCCTTTCTGAATACCACTGTTAAGAGGGCCACTAGCACAATTCGTCCATGTTCACCCTGAAACAGTTCCTATGTCAGTCAACAATTTCATCTTATGATATTCACTTCGGGTAACCATAGGGTGCTCCACCGATGTATGTTCAGGCTCATACTGAGAATTTTCAACACCCACCTCCCTTTCTGTTGCAAAATCATGCTCCACTGCAACTCTCACATCTCTTGTAATTTCTAGAAACATTAATTCAGCATCACATTGTTCATTTGAATCGTCTCTGTTAATAAAGACAATAAACTCATGCAAACATTAATTCACTAACTATGTCTTCCTCTGCATCCTGTTCCGAGAATTCAGAATTATCCACTTCCTCAATCCACGGTCTGAAGGAGTTCAGATTGAAATTAATATTCTCAAAGTCAGGGGGCTATCACAAATTATTTCCTCCACGTGTAAATGATGGTATACTCTGTCATCTAATTTGAGATCAAGGTCCTTCTCAATCTTCGGAGACAGCCTAGTTGCAATTAACAACCGTATTCTGTCAAAATGACAGAAGTATAAATTTTGTTGGTGGTCCATGAAAGGTGTTCTTCATAAAAGGCATCCATCATAGCACTCTCTGATTTGAAAGAGATAATAACTTGAGTAGCCCCCATGAAACAAAAGCCATTGAATTATTACAGCAAGCTGGACTACTTACACCCATGGCATAACTTCTGGTGTTCCTCTCTTTAATTGTCACTGTTTTGGGTGTCACCAAATAACAATCTTTGGTATTACCCTTGCAGTACGTAGAATCATATCATGGCGTTCTAGATTAGCTCTTAGTCTGTATTCACCAAACCAGATTCCATTCAAATAGTGCAGCAGAGATTCCCGATGACAAAGGATTGTCAATGTGGCAAAACCAAAACGCCAATTCCTTTAGTTCTTCCGGCGTGAAACAGATTGTGTCAGGGTTTTGGGGGGCAGGAACAAAGCTAGGAAATAGGGCTATGTGTTTAGGGTTGAAATAATATTGTGTTTTGGAAGAGGACGTCGTGGAAAGGCTTCGGCTTTTGGAGAAGAAGGTCGGCTTTGATTTGATACGGTAGTTTCGTCTGGTTGTGGATGGAGGGATGGAGGATTAGTGCATGTTTGGAATATATTATTAAGATAGTTTTCTAAATTGTTTTTTATTTAGAAATATATTAAAATAATATATTTTTTTATTTTTTAAAATTATTTTTGATAAAATATTTAGAAATATATTAATATTATATATTAAAATAAATTTGATTTTTCTAAATAGCTTTTTTTCATTAAAATATAAATATAAATAATATTATACTTATAATATTTTTCATGTCATATCATTAATTTATCTTCTCCGAGTACCTTTTTCCGAGATGCTCTAACATTCCGGGGAGATGTTTGAACTTTTTCCATATACCCCCTCTTCTTTTATTAATGAAAAACCTCTCACAAGCTCTCATACTCTAACATCACACAGCTCCCAAAGCTCCATTCTTTTGATTTTACTTGTCTGACATGTGCCACCCCTTTGCGCCTAGCTAGCACTACTTCCTCTTCCTCTGGTGTTCTTCTCCACTTTTTTTTTGAATGGGTAATCCAGACCGATGGGGCCTGACTAATCCCATGGCCCAACTGTACCGCGGCAAGCTAGGGGAACCATTTAATTCATGGACTTCGTTCAAGTCCGCTGGCTCAAAGGAATTGTTTGTACCTGGTGGGATTCGAACCTGAGACGTGGAAGGAGCACACTCCCCCGTCCCAGGCCTCCTACCGCCAGGCCAACCTTGCATCTATTAAACATGCTTTTTACACACAAACTATCCATCAATTGATTCAAATTGGCAAACACAAAGTTCAATGAACTAAATTAAGAGTATAAGGACAAAATCAAATCTAGTTATGCCTCCGAAAATAGAAATGAGGTCAAAAACTGAAATTGAAAGAAAAGAAAAGGAGGGTTAACTTTCTCAGTTCGTTTAGTAGGGAATGCTTTGAAGATTTCTTAACCTTGACCTTGCATTTGGAAAACATCAAAATTAATTGGCCATTAACTGCACCTTCGATCTGTCTCTGATTTTGAGTGTTGGCTGCTTCAAATATAATTAATATCTTGGTCAAATGTTTGGTTCCCATTCTCCTTGAATAGATGGCCAACTCCTCATCTGTCTTGTTCCCAGCAGAGTTTTGTGAAGTTTCCTTTGTTTTCTCAGCCAAAACAGGAAAAATTCACACAATCCATCGTTTCAATGACTCTTGACATACATAAGAGTACGAAATATTACTTGCACAGATACATGTCCTGCCTATTCACATTCCTTTATTCTCCTATAATAGTTATACATCCTTTGGTTTCCCTGGCGACATGGGTTTTTCTCAGAATTTGTTTTTGATCATCGCAGCTTTAGTGGGCCTTGCTGAAGCTTGCTCTAATGGACAATGCAGGGTTTGTGTGTTACCTTTTACATGCATGTGATCATGAAACATTAACTCTAATTGCTTCTGATTCATCTTTGTACTTTTCAATATTTAGATACTTGATGAATGCTCATCGAACCAAGATTGTGAAGCTGGACTCTATTGTTTCACTTGCCCGGCAGGATCTTCAGGTTCTAGATGTGTAAGATCAACCATCACAGACCAGTTCAAGCTTCTGGTACTGAATTCCCTAACTCTCTTTTTGCTTAATAACTATGCGGGTTATTTTCTTTTCTCTCTTTTGCGAGGACGCATCGTGTTTATGAGTTTGTTAGGCAACATTTAGTTCACAGACGCCTACAGGCCATACGTTTTCTTCCTCGAGTGAAAATCAGAATGAATATCAATGGAAAGATTGCCTGTCAATGAAGGATTTCTTTTCCCAGGAAGGTTATCAGTCACAGCAAACAGGGATTCACACTGCACCACGCAAACTCGACGAACTTGGGTGGTTAGCGTATGTTTGATATTTGAAATGGAGGGCCAGCCTTGGCCATGGTCCATATAATAATAGATAGAATGAGATCTGCCAAAATAAAAAAGGGCCCTCCTTAAGATGGAGGAGTACCTACTGAATTTCACTGCCTGTTGATACCAAGCTGAAGGGCAGGTGGATCTCTTGTTGTGACTTCTTGGGAACTTGGTAGATTCAGAATTATAAAGAAGCTGAGAATTCTTTGTGGAAAGCTGCGGGGTTGGAAATGGATAATGCATCAGAAACTGAATGTATTGTTTGTAACATCATTTCCAACTTGAATCATTGCTGCTAAATTAGTTGAAACACAATTTCAGAATCCTTAAACACCGGTCCTACTAGATTATGATTTGAGACTGAAGCAGGATTATATGATAAAGCTATGATTTGGTTTCCTAATACAGAAATTAAGTAGTGTTTCTTTTTCCTCTAATTGTTAGAACAATTCTCTGCCTTTCAACAAATATGCATTTTTGACGACCCACAATGCATATGCTATTGATGGATACCCATCTCACACTGGAGTCCCTCGAATCACATTAACCAATCAAGAAGACAGCATCACAGAGCAGTTAAATGTAAGTGTTTATCCCTCTTCACCATGTTAGAACCTTAATATACATCATATTATCATATTATGGGACCTCACCTAACAACTTAGGTTTTTAGGTGAGATGGTTCTGTGACATGGTATCAGAGTCTTGTTGACCCAGCAGTCACGAGTTTGAATTTTACCACCCTTATTCTATTTGATAAAAATTAAGTACAAGATAGTGTGAATTTGTGCAAGTTTTAAACCCAAAGAATTTTCACTTGAGAGAGAGTGTTAAAGAATAATATAAATCATATTCTGGGACCTCACTTAACAGCTTAAGCTTTTAGGGGAGATGATTCCGTGACATCTTCTTTTTTTTCTTTCTTTTTTGTGCATGTGTGTGTGTGTGCCAGCTGACAAGTGCCATTAATTATTTGACCACAGAATGGAGCTCGAGCCTTGATGCTTGATACCTACGATTTTCGTGGAGATGTATGGTTATGCCATTCATTTAAAGGACAGTGTTATGACTACACTGCATTTGTATGTACATCGATTCCCTGCAGAGTAGTATGATATTTTTTCTGTTTCTTTTATTTTCTCTGATGTGTGAAAATGTAAATGTTTGCCCTGGTAGGGTCCAGCTATTGACACTCTAAAGGAAATTGAAGCTTTCTTATCAGCAAATCCATCAGCAATTGTAACATTAATCTTAGAAGATTATGTTCGAGCCTCGAATGGACTGACCAAGGTCTTCACTGATGCTGGGTTAATGAAATATTGGTTTCCTGTGACAAAAATGCCCAGAAATGGCCATGATTGGCCATTAGTTAGTGACATGATCCAGAACAACCAAAGGCTACTTGTTTTCACTTCAGTTCAATCCAAGGAAGCAAGTGAAGGCATTGCTTACCAGTGGAATTACATGGTTGAAAATCAATGTAAGATACACAAACACACACACACTTTCATGCATACACTTTCATGCACTAGTAGAATTTTCTATACCATTTGCATATGATTTTGGTTTAAATTTTGCTTTTTTTGTGGCAGATGGGGATGGTGGCATGAAAGCAGGAAGCTGCACTAACAGAGGAGAGTCACCTCCTCTTGATGACAAGAGTAGATCATTGGTGTTGGTAAATTACTTTAGGTCTATCCCCATGAAGCAACTCTCTTGTGGAGAAAACTCGGGGAATCTCATAAACATGCTTCATGCTTGTAATGGTGCTGCTGCCAGCAGATGGGCAAATTTTGTTGCTGTGGATTTTTACAAGGTATTTATGTCTCTAGCAGACTATCTAATATTTTCAAGTTCTGTCAACATTAGTAATAGAACAGAAGAGATCATAATAATTTGCTTCTTTTTTTTCTTTTTCTTTTTTTCTGTGGGGGGCTGCAGAGGAGTGAAGGAGGAGGATCATTTCAAGCTGTGGACCTGCTAAATGGGAAGCTTTTGTGTGGATGTGATGATATCCATGCATGTGTGGTAAGCTATAGTGGAGATTGAGTTCATTAATTTCCATATCAGATTATTTTTAATGCTTGCAATTACTATTCAAGACCATATTTTTATGTTCATTTTATTGTTTGTACAATAGGGCATGGTCAAATTAGCTCATCAAATCTCCTACCTATATCAAGTTTTCCATAATAATATGATCCCAATTCAGGAAAATTCAGTAACCATATTATGCATTTTCTTCTACTTGCAGCCAGGATCCACTTCAGGAGCCTGCACTCCCTCACAGCATTGACAGCCTGCACTCTAATATGCTTCATAGCATTTGGGTCTCATTTCACAGATCCAGGGAGGAAAAACATAATTGAATCTAAATCCCTGTTGTCTGATGGAAATCAATCATTTAAATATCTTAAGCACCATTTAAATAGAGGAATAAGCATGAGGGATGCATAAAGCCAGCAATAAGACACAAAACTAGTTGTTATCATTGCAGAATGTTTAAAGTCTCTTCTGAAGCATATTAATGAGGCTATCTTGTTGCTTTGTGGGCTACAAAAGAAGAGTGCTTGAATTATGAAAGTGGGTTAGTTAGAAAATGGAAAGAAATCCCATGAGTGATCGACCATGGATGGGACAATCCTATCAGTCAGTAGTCCCAAGCAATGGGCACACAGCTGCCTGATTATATATATCCACACCAGTAGGGCATGAGTATAGGCTACAGAGTGGATCTGTCCATAATTTCAATAATTGAGTTGTTATGATTTAGATATGTAGTACTATCCAAATACAACTATGATTATTATTATTTCTCAATTCCTTTTTGTTATCAACATGTTTTTCCAAGCAATGTGAGTAGTCATCATTGTCACCAGGACAGATTCTCCACAATGTTGCTATACACAAGCTAGGATGCTAAAGAGAGAATCGTTCGATTGATCTAAATTTTACTACAAGGATTCAATATGATTTCGCATTCTTAGGATCATAATCTAAAAAGTAAAGAAATTCAAGTTTTGAGCATGCCAATTTGACCACAATGAACTCAACTAGTGACACAATCCCCCAAAATATTATGACAAATCTACACGGATTTCAGGGAATAAGTTGTTTTTCTGGTAGCCCTAATTATCTTGTTCTGAAGCATTTGAGCAGGTAGGGTAGGATGTATCAAACACATGCTAATAATCTTGAGACAAGATGGTATTAATATTTAATTAGTACTATTATGAAGCATAATATTACGAGGAACATGCTTCAATGTTGCTTAATTGGCGTGATGGATAGAATAATGGGATTCATGTTGTTGTCCTAGCTGATTATAATTACCTTCTTTTCATTCATTTTTAAGAATGTTTGTAGGCAACAAGATGTCTTAACTTGCTAGCGTTTGATTGGAACCATGGCTAAACCAGAGACTAGCTTGAACTTTACAGTAAAGTTTTCAGTTCTGATGTTTCGTCCAAGACTCCAAGGTAACCTAACCATGTTAAGAAGAGAAAAGCCTGCTAAGGGTTTAATCAGACACTAGACAAAGATAGAGCCTTGACCATTTCGATAGGTATTACAAAGCTGACAAGGTCGGCAAGCTGTCTACTTTTTCTTGGTTCTGTAAATCATCTCAGCTCTAGTTTCAGAATTGGACAGAGACGTGCAGAGCTAGAGGTGAAAGGTGTATGGAACCAACAAATTGGATCACCTCTCCTTCCTGCTTCACCCCCGAAATAGCAAAAGCAGAAACATATCCAACAATGGTGTAAGAGCTCGCATCCATATCTGTGTGTCCCAGTTCATGGACTCGAGAAAGCATCCATGAGAAACTCGAAGTGACACCGAAAGAGTTCGTGGAGGTTGGGGCTCACTAACTGTCTGGTACTTGTCAATCGATGCTCAGATCGTACCGAGGACGATTACGATATGCCCACGAGGGGGTAACGTGCAATGGGGGCATCATTTCCAAAAGTTCCATTGTTGTTTCTTATAGTAGGGTATCTCCATTGATGCCCCACAAGAGCTAGAATTTGATCTTCGAAGTGGGAAATATGGCACCAGATCACATGGGCTTCGGTACACCCCTTTGCATGACATTAGGTCACCTAATGTGGGATAAGTGGGAGAGGAGTGATGGGAGAAGTATTTTTTATTAAATTTTTCAAACAAGAATGAAAGAAACAA
Organism: Salix caprea; assembly: GCA_964035475.1. Classification (NCBI taxonomy): domain Eukaryota; kingdom Viridiplantae; phylum Streptophyta; class Magnoliopsida; order Malpighiales; family Salicaceae; genus Salix; species Salix caprea. Next base: position 6,551,939 of record OZ037748.1, on the reverse strand, counting down.
CAGCAAAGACAAGCACTCAAGCATCGATACAAAATGGAATGGGGACCTTAACACATGGGGGGTGGCTTTGAGGTTGTGAGAGTGGAGCCAACTAAAAGGTGAGAATCTTCTGCAAAATGTTGGTTGGAAGCACACACTTGGGGCAAACTCTTGCGTTCAACTTGATCATAATCTCTCAGAATATGAAAAAAAGTATGCCAATCGATCTTCTTCTTTCTATTTCTCATTAGATAATATCCATCTTTCTGGGACGCTGAAGTTCCCAAAAGATTACATGATCGTCTTATAAATATTCAGATAAACTAATGCCAGGCACGACGATGGATATTCATCTGATCCTTGACAGCTAGGTGTGCAATTTCCAGCATAATTAAGCTGCTAAGGTAGCTGGTGCACGAGAGGCTCACCGCGTAGCAATTGTCCAATGCACAACGTTGAAAACATGAGCTGCTAAAGTTTGTGTGGATCACTACAGCTCATTTCTGTCAGAAACAATGGATTAATCATGTACTTTTTTTTGGATTGGATTAAATCCCACTTCTCTTTAAGTATTCTTTGAGTAACGGAATAAAATTCTGACTGTCATAGGCTCTTATAAGATTAGCACATCCCGCAAGTGGGGTCTTGGTCTAGCGATTGAAGGGACTTGTTTCTTTCCTCTGCACCAGAGTTCAAGTCCCACCATGCACGCTTGTCACCCCGCGGTGCCTTACATGCTTACTGGGTTTGCAGGATGTTCAGTGAGTCCAGGAATTAGTTGTGGTGCGCGTAAGCTGGCCCAGACACCCCAGTTAAAAAAAAATTAAAATGAGCACATCTCAACTCAAACTCGAGACTTGCAAGTCAGATCTCAAGTTCGTTGACATCACGTCGTCACGCACACATAATCAATCATTAATAGTTGTGGGTTCAATCAATTAGACAAGATTCCATAAATTGCACGATGGTAACCTCATATTGGAAGAGATCGTCGTGTTGGATTTGATTGCAATGTTTACTTTTCCTATACGTCAGGCTAATTGATTATACAGCATGTTTAATGGAGTACCAGCTAAAGTTGATGTGTTCAAGACTTGCCTAAATGTATGACTCCACGTGTGGGCGATAATTACAGGAAAGGATAGGTCAATTTCCCAAAGGATCTAACATTGGCACCTTTCGTCAATATTGACAGGCTCCTTTGCTTGCTTTTTCTCCCTAACTTAGACAAATTCAAGCATGAGCGATGCTCTAGTTCTTTTCTGGTTTTTCTTGTTCTTTTTTGTCAAATTTGTTATTATGTGGCTAGAGAGCATCACAATCAAATTGGAAAATAAAGTTAGCAATTTCGACAATATTCAAATAACTGAAGTAGCCCAAGAACCACAGAACATGTATGTAAGGTCTTGTCCATTCAACAATACGATGATGCAATTGAGAAGAACAAATGTTGAACAGAATTTTATCGGCAAAGGTCCTCGAAGTATATTCAAATTCCCATTTGGGTCTCCAAACAAAGACAACACCCATTGCCATCCATCTATTTCACCTAACCCAATCAACTCCATCTTAAGCTTTTGGTTGATTGTGTCGTGGGATTAGGTCTTTTTATAAGTTTTCACGTGAAGGGCTACTTGCATAATGATTGACAAGAGAGGGACTTGATTGGAAAATAATTTTGTTCTGGGACTGATCAGCTGTCAATTAGATGATAGTTGGAGCACGGAGCTGTTTGTTAGTGCTGTTGTTTGTTCTATTTCGTGGATGTAAGTAAACTTTGATGGACTGTTATGTATTTCGGTGCCGTGATAGAAATTGGTTCAATGGGGGTGGACAGCTGCTCGAGAACAGGGAAAAATCCAAACTTGATACATCGGACGGATCAAAAAGAAATAATTTTCAATTTAAATGGGGACATTTCATAGATGTGCTTCAAGTTTTTTATAAGTGCAAGAGGGTTCTATGAGCTTATTTGTTAGTGGTATATCGGTTATTTTTTAAAGTTTTTTTTTTTGTTAAAAAAATTATCAAAATAATTTTTTTTTTGTTTTTCAAAATATATTTTTGACATCAATGTATCAAAATTATCAAAAAATTAATGTAAAGTAAAGAAAAAAATAAATGGACAGGGATGAGATTAATATCAGTCTAATCAAATTCAGAATTTTTTACTTCATCTCTAGAAAGTATATTTTATAGACTCGGGTGATCACTGTCGAGCTTGAAGCTCAGTAATTTGGAGGCAATTCATCTCGGATTTTTAAAATCTCCATCGTAACTAAGTACAATTGTCTATGATTCTTGATATTTTCTGTTGTTGTGTTTAGATTAAAAGAAAAATGCGTGAACATGTAAATAAAAATCATTTAAAACAACATATACATTGTTATAATTTTTCTGTTTTTTTATTATTATTTTCATGGCTTAATATATTTATAAAAAAAAAAAAAAAAAAAAAAAAAACTACCAGCAGGCAACAACAAATGAACTAACTCTTGAACAAGATTGGAAGTACAAACCGAGGGACAAGCGGCTTTGACTTCTTGTTTGATGATCAAGACACAGATACATATAATCAACAAGAAAATAACCATTGCCCAACTTGTCACTGATTGGATCCAAGTTTGACAAAGAGTTAAATAGTGGTACAAAATATGCATAAATTAGCTGCCGATGCCGACGATGGTGATTCACTTTATACGAACGAGCAACATGTATATTATGTATCAAGTCTAGGCAATCAGTCAACCACCACGTGAACTCGACTCTGCCTCCAGTACTTTCATCGAGCAGAAGCAGTAACTCTTACCCACCACCACTGTTATTAACATGGACATTTGAAACTTGTTAATTTTAGGATTTGTAGAATTAGTTTACGTGCGAGAAAAATGATCTGAACATCTATATTAATAAAAAAAAAATAGACTAAAGGGATTAAGAGGTTTGCTCTCCTGTGAACTCAGGTTTTAGTTATGTGGTTGTTAATATGATGATCCCTGAAGAATTACATGATCGTTGATTTTAAGACTTGTGGGATTAGTCGAGGTGCATGCAAGTTAGTTCGGATACCAACGTTAATCAAATAAAAAGATTAGACTTCAGGGAGTACGGGGTTTGATTCCACGTTTGAATCTTGTAATTACTAATATAAAAATTATTAGAAATTTACATGTTTATTAATTTCAGACCCGCAAGGAGTTGCGTGTAAATAGACGTGAATAAAAAATAGAATTCTTACTGCCCCTGATCAGATCATTTTATAATTATTTTATTAGAAAGTACTTGACAAGATGGTCAATGAATGATTTTTTAAAAGACATTGGGAACCAGAATTCCTTAGATTTGCGGGACGTGACTCTCCACCAGTCCACCACTCTGCACATTCACAAGAGACGCAAGCCTTCGTGGGTGTGCTTGACAATGCATTTGATTTTTCTTCTGAAGAAAATAAAAAAAATAATTTATACCATGCACATTACCAAGCACGACAAAATTTAAAAATGTTTTTAAAAATGTTGAACCAGATGAGCATGATTGATTAATTATGATGTATTTATTAGTTTAGAAACTTCACTCGCTCGCTCGTTCCCTAGCAAGCACCACGCACAAAATTTGTTGGTCATAGATGTTGTATTGAAAGATGAGATATCAAATAAGGAGTGTATTTGGAAATTTGTTCAGGTATATGGATTCAAAAATATACAAATAATAATAATTAAGGAAAAAATATGGATGATTAAGTTAAGGTATGAGGTTTACGAGTGTTTGAAGCTGTGTTTCGAAAATATTTTTGAAAAAAAAAATGATTTTTATTTTATTTTTATTTTAAATTAAAAAAATAATTTTTTAAATTATTTTTGCATGTTTATATCAAAATTAAGTTTTAAAAAATAAAAAAATATTATTTTAATATATTTTTGAATTAAAATCATTTTCAAAAACAATATCATACAAACAATCACTGAGCTATGCTACACTTTTTGGCTGACAATGGCTTCAGTGTAGATTTATAGATGCGTTCCTTTCAAGATTCAACGAACCATTCGATGTATGCTCAAATAGAAAACCTATGTGAATTCTTTGTTTATTTTACAACATATCACGATTCTAAATTGTAATATCTTTTATTTAAAACCATAAAAAACACAAATTGTGTTATTTTACTAATTTCTTTCTTTAACAGCAGCTCCAATTCTTTCTCTCCCTCCTCTTTCCCACCCTTTTTATCTTTTCTCGTTGGTAAGTATCATCTCCATGCATGGTCCCTCCCTGTTTTATGCAGTTTTACTTGCCGGAAATTAACCCCAGGTGACAATTCCCTACCGGAAAACCCAGCAGCACCCGCCGGCCTCCCCGTCTTCTTCTTTTTTTAAAATAAATAAACAAAGGAGGGGCCATGCATGGAGATGACAGTTTGCAAGGAGACAAGATAAAGGGGAGGGAAATATCAGGAAGATAGAGGGAAAAGAGACAAAAACCAATCAATTCATTGAATAAAACAGGTGCACGTGGACATGACCAGCCACACGTGCACTCAATCATCATGTGCGTTAACCCCACTTCCCTGTTTCTTTTCTCTCTCTGTCTTTAAAGTAATCGGGGATAAGAAGATGTTAAGAGCTAGAAAACAAATGAACTGACATTCTTTAATCTTTCCTGCAGATTCTCAGTGCAGAGATCAATTTATTGATTGATGGGCTTTATGTTTTTTTTTTTCTACTTTTTTGTTCTTCCCATTTCGGATTTTCAGTCTCACGGGAAGTGTCTGGCAGTTGTTTCTGTGTCTGTGTAGTAATTATTTTTTATATTACTTTTATTAAAAATACAGTTCAACATGTACATCCATCTCTCTGCAGATTCTCAGTGTCTGTATTTTTTTTGTTTATTCAATCTTTCAGTATTAAAATAGTTGATAATTAATTTTTATAATTTATATTTTATTTTCTATAAGATTAACATGGTTTGTGAGTATAACCCAGATTGTCTTTTTTTATATATAAATAAATTTGACTTTGTTATTATCTATCTTTTTCTCATATAGTTAAAAAAAATAGACAATAGAAAAAAAATATGTTATTAAACTTTATAAAATCAATAAACTTAGTTAGCAAGTCTAGCTAGTTGATATAGTTTATGGGTTTGACGAGTCTAACTCTATTTTACTATTTTAAATTATTTTTTCAATTTCATATTTAAACATTACATTAATTAAAAATTAAGTTTCACAAACTAATTAAGTTTGGGCAAATGAGCTAGTATAAGCTTAAATCTATTCACTCTTCTAAGCAATTGTTGAATGTCGTAAGAACCTTGAGATAAAAAAAATGTAGAAGATATTTATTTTGGTCTCTATATATAAATTAAAATAATCTAATTGTGCCAACAGGGTCTTGGCCTGGTGGTCAAGAAGAGTTTCTCCTTTCCTCTCACCCCAGATTCAAGTCTTGTCAGGCATACCTGTCACTCCCGCGGTGTCGTACATGCTTATTGGTCTTGCAGGATGTTCAGTGGACCCGAGGATTAATTGTAGTGCGCGCAAGCTGGCTCAGACACCCCAGTTATTAAAAAAAAAAAAAAAACTAATTGTGATCGAAAGTGAAATTGATATTTCAAATATTTATAGGTGACTCCTGGTAGTCGAAAACAGACGAAATGCTCGGATAAAGTTGGAAAGTTAACCTAACAAAAAGACTAAATGAAAATTTTGAACGTTTAGTGGCAAATGATTGATTATTTCGGGGTGTTTGAACATTGAGCAATAATTCATTCGATTGTTGCATTTTAGCCCTTGGAATGCAAGAAGCTAAAATTAATAGCTATTAATTCGTTAGATTGCAGTATCAAGGAATATATTAGAATATTTTTTAATTTTTTTTAATATTAGCATATTAAAATAATTTGAATAAATTAAAAAAAAACTTAATTAAAAATAAAAAAATATTTTTAAAATACAATGTCAAACATATACGTAGTAAGATATAAATCAATTATATTATTTTACTTGTGATTTCATTCCACTCTCTTGGATTATTTTTAACGTTTTTAAAATGAGTATACTATATTGGTAAAAATATTATGATTTTTATGGTCTCTTCTAAAAATAAAAATAAAAACTAATAACAAGGGGGGCAATGTAAAATATTGTAATATAAGGTTGAATAGAATATTTAATTAAAAGATGTGGAATCTTGGCATCAACGGCTAAGTTTTCTGATTGTTTGACACTAGTTTCAAAAGAGTTTTTTGAAGAAAAAAATGATTTTTTTAAAAAATATATAAAAATTTAATATTTTTATATTATTTTCATGTAATGATATCAAAAAATAATTTTAAAAAATAAAAAATATATTTTTAAATAAAAAATATTTTCAAAATCAACTTCAAACATAAACTTTAACACTAACAAGGAATGGATACCTTATTTTATTTTATTTTATTTTATTTTATTTTATTTTGTCTTCTGTCGGCAAGTTGCTAAAAGTAGTTTCTCTACTAGCAATAAAAGTGAATGAAATTGATAATGTTTTTTTAGTTCAAATGACTAGATATATCCATCTTTATTCCCGTAAAAATTCTAAAATACAACTAAATTATCTCCTAGTTATTAAAGGTTCTATAATTCTTAATAATCCAGACCATCTTATTTTAATTTATGTTTTTCAGAATCGATCTCTGTATTTTCACACGAGTTCCTTCTGAAAAAGAGAAGGTTAAAGTGCAGAGGTAAAAATAAGATATAAAAGGGAAAACATGCTTGAAAAACTTATCACATCTCACACTAGACACAAAATACACGCAATAGAGGATCTTAAAAGGTTTTTCGTCGTTGCTATTGAATTCAATTTATTAGGTCAATCTTGAAATTCATTTAATTTTTTATCTAATCCGAATTTAAAATTAAATTATATGAAAGCTTTCTCAAAATGATCCTGTTGAGTTGGCGAATCTAAGATAACTTGTACAGCTATTTAAAATGAGTGTTTTTTTAATATTAAAACAATAATATATAGAATCAATCCTGGATTCATTGTTCAACCCGTTAAATTCATTATTCCTAGTTATAAACTTCAATAAGTTATTATTTAAAATTTATTTTTTACTGAATTATATGTTTTAATTACATCTACGGGTGAAATCATGTTGCACTATATAATTTTTTTTCTCCTTTTTTTTTCAACTCATCAATATGTAGATCATTTTCTATGTTAAAAAGTTTTCCTCCTTTTATCCACGTTTCTTCAATTCAATATCTTTCGCAAATTTTCAGAAAATCGAACCATTATCTGAATAATAAAAGGCACGAAAAAAATTGTTGGCTAAGAATCATCGATTGTGATGGTTCATGAACCAACAATATCTGCACCAGGAAAATCCTATAAGTGCAAAAAAAAAAAAAAAAAATCCTAAACAAAGAAGATAGATGAGCATGCACGGAACCAAATAATTAGCGACGAGTCGAGGAAAAACCTAGCCAGAAAAAAAATATATAAGTTTGAAACTAAAGAGTTTATTTCTTCTTTAATCTCAAATTAAAATTTTGTTGTTGTTAATAAAATGATTAGTGAAAGTATACTTAATTTTAAAACTTGTGAAATTAATCGAGATGCATGCAAATTTATTTTATTTGAATAGTCATGTTAATAAAAAACATAATATATATATATATATATATATATATATATATATATATCATTCCAGGAGTAATCTTTCTCACCCTCTCACTATATGTTTAGAAACAAAAGTAGGGCACCGAATTCAATTGTGTGGACTATTAGGCAAGGAAGATGGATCGGGATGGCTGATAGGTAATACAGTATTTATGACGTCAGCATTCAACTTGATAAGAGATTGTTGGGGGAAGAAGACAAGTGAGCGTGGGAGTGGACAAAGACAGAGAAAATCATTTTACTATAACAAAAGATTAGTGTCTTTTGTTTGTTAGTTCCGAAAAGGGTATGGTCTGATCCAATCCGCAAATCAAATTACTATTTTGTTAAACAAATAACTTTTATTTTAAAACTTTAATTTAATTTAATTTTAATAAATAAGAGTGTTGTAAATTCAATCCCTACATTATTATTAACATATTATTTATGATTTCAGTTAGTTCTCATAACAAATCACATTACTATTTTGCTAATTATCCATTTACTTGTATATAATGAGCGTAGCATGTACATTTTTTATATATATAAAAAAAAAACACTCTCATTTATTCTTATATATTTATATTTTTCTCCTCTATATTCTTGTAATGTTTTTACTAACAATCTCTATAGACATCAAAAGAAATTAATTTTTCAAAATTTAAACTTATTTTTTAAAAAAATCTACAAAGCAAGAAACACTAGATTATATAAGCACTAACAAAATGAACCCTCAAGAAATAATGAAAAAAATAAAAATATTGAAAAAATAAACTAACTGATACACATTGTATTAAAAAACAATATCCATAAATCTTTTTTAGTGTCTATTTGGGAGTGTAGTTGAAGCTGTTTTTGAAAGTGTTTTTTGTTTAGAAAAACATCAAAATAATGTTTTTTTATATCTAAAAATTATTTTTAATATCATCACATGAAAATGATCTAAAAACACCAAATTTTTTTAATTTAAAGTAAAAAATAAAAAGCAAAATATTTTTTAAAAACCCTTTTGAAACATCTTTAATAATTACTATTATTGAGATAAGCAAAACCAACTTCGAAAGTAATATTTTCTATTTTTATAAGTACTTTGGTTAGAAATTATTATTAATGTAGAAAGAATACTATTTTTATGGTGTTTGCTAATTGCCATACAGCACGAGCATTCATTTAATTTAATTTGATGTTGATCGAGCCATCTATGGCCACCTTTCTTGTACTTTGCCATACAAAATTAATGTAAGTACTTGCAACTAATTAATTAATTCAGCCCCAAAAGGTTCATATGTAATTGCCGAATTTGATTTTATTTTATGTGGACCATCGATCCTCGTATTTATTAGTTGTCTTCTCTCTTAAATAAGGATTAAAATCATTACAAAAACACTTTTAAAAAATAGATTGAATGCTTTTTTAATATGAAAAACAAATTAAAAGGCATGTTAAAAAATCAGATGAACAAGAAGAAGATCTTGGTTAAGATGAACGCACGTGTGAATGTACACAAATACCACACACATGGAGAGAGAAAAGAGATGGATAATTAGGAAGAGATTAAGTGCCTGTTTGGAAGAGCGATTGCGGTAGCTTTTGAAAGTGCTTTTTATTTAGAAATACATCAAAATGATATTTTTTTATTTTTAAAAAATTATTTTTGACATCAACACATTAAAATGATTTAAAAATATCAAATTACAAAAAAAAAAAAAGAGGAAACGACGTTTCAAACTCCCTCCAAACAGCTTTTAATAATGTTAGGAGGTATCAAAATTAGTGGTGGCAGACCAAAAAAGAAAAGGCCATCGTGCGGTGCTATTAGAGCTTCGTCTTTTCTTTTTCTTTTTATAATTTAAAATACATCATTTTTGTTAATTATAAATCAATCATATAGTTTGGCATGTAGTTAGATTATGACATCCCCCTCCCTTATATCCCCACGTTGTACTGTACTGTTTGAAAATATGATTTAAATTATTTTTTAAAATATTTATTATTTAACAATATATTAAAATGGTGTTTTTAAATTATTTTTGATATAATCATATAGAAATGATTTAAAAACATGAAAAAAATAAAAAAAATTAAAATATAAAAATAATTTTTTTATATTTTCTTAAAAATATTTTCGAAACGCAGTAACAAACAAAACCATAGAATGAATCGATGACGTGACCTCATCCCTCCCGTTCATTATCTCACTTTCTAAACGTTGACAGTCAATAAGAACAAGATGCATCCTGTTCAAGTTCTAGATTTGAATCCTCCTCCTCCACCACCACCTTCGCCGCCGCCTCTTTTTTCTCACCCGAAAAGACAGATTTACGTGAACGAAAGGGCAATTGCCCCCTCCTACAATTATGTTATCACGAATTATAGTAGTTGAAGATTTCTGTTTGATGAGAGCAAGCAGCCGTGCGGTGTGCACCCACTTTTTTGTATTATCCTGCCAAAATGCTACTTGTTCTTAGCTTCTTGCTCCGATTCCTATCCTCTTTGTGGCATAATAATTCATTTTATTTTCTGAGAGTAGACAACAATTTGTTATCATCAATACCCTCCTATATGTCGGCAAATATCTCTCCATTATTGATGGGTTTTTTGTGACAAATTATTGACATTTTATCATCCCCTTGATTATTTTATTCTGCCCTATATATATATATATATTATTGACATTTTATCATCCCCTTGATTATTTTATTCTGCCCTATATATATATATATATATATATATATATATATATATATATATAATTATTTTCCCGTTAAACCCCATGCACCATGATTAATTCCACCTTTTTTGATTCAGAACAAAGAGAGGTTTTAACGGGATTGCTCCCATATATTCTCTTGAGAGTAAAAATGTATCTTTTCGAAGAGGGATTGTGATTCTTTCATGGGTTCTTACTAAACCTTGAATAAAACATATAGTTTTCATTTTCATTGGCTTTATTTGGCGTTGCCTTTCAAAAAAAGGTTTGAAATTTTTTAAAAAAATTTAAAATATATTTTTCATGTTTTTAGGTCATTTTCATGTGTTAATATTAAAAATAATTTTAAAAAATAAAAAATATTATTTTAACATATTTATAAATAAAAATATTTTCAAAAACAAGTTAGTGACTTACAAGTGCCCCACCCACCATCACTTTCTTCAATTAAATCCTCCATTCTTACAAGAAAAGGATGGTTGAACAGATTTGTCGGTTTTGAAAAATTGTAAAATGGGTTCTTGCAAGATTGTGTCAAATCCTTTTCCAAGGATCCTCTTATGGATCCACACTTTTCTCAGGTCGCCATCCGATTCACCTTTAGCCCCACTTCAAGACAAGCTCCATCGGCTTCAAAAAAAAAGTCAAAAACCAAATGAAGAGGGAAGTGGACGAAGAGATTCACAGGACAAATCATTTAGCGTGCTGATTAGACTGCTGATCATGTACACCTACTGTACGGAGCCGCCCGTAGGATACACGAGTGTCCACTAATATTAACTTGCATCTTCGAGCGCGCATCGAAATATTATTTACGGGAGTTCAATTGATTTTATGTTTTTTTTAATACTATATATATATATATATATATATATATATATATATATATATATATTATTTTAAAAAAAAACTAACTGTATTATAATACATTTTTGAAAAATCAAACAGTGTTTTTTAAATGTTTTTAAAACTTACAAACAAGTAAGATGACACAGATGATGTAATTTAATTTGCTAGGATTAATATGGTAAATTAATGAATATTTATTAATTTATAAGATAATAAACTTTGAAAAAAATACATAGATTCCAGTTGATATATAAATTATAATTTATTTATACATCAAAATTATATATACACATAACTCAATCATGAGACTTTCATAACGTATAATTCTAATGTTACTTGTTGACTTTTAGGATGTGTTTGATATTGTCGTTGCTGTTGTGGTTGATGTTGAAAAAAAATAGTTTCATAAAAAGTGTTTTTACTGCGGTTCAAAATAAGCAGTGAAGTGTTTGGTTAAAATTATGGTTGAGTTTCAGATTGATAAAAAGTAGTTTTTTATGTTTGGTTATTATGTTTTTCGTATTATTGTCAACTTGTGAAATTACTTTTAAATATATTATTTTTTAAATATTTAATAATTATAATAAGAAAATATAATTAATAATTCAAGTAAATTAGACACTTGTAATTTTATCATGAATTAAATCCATACGTGAAGGCCTCTGCGATCCCGGAACAATAGTAAAATATCATCTAAAACAAAATTAGGATTGCGAGACAAAAATTATATTATGATATTCTTCTAATATATTTATTTATTGTAATTAATTTTTAGATTATTTTAATATTAACAATATATTTTTTATAATAAAAAATATATATAGCCCCCTTAAATTACAACGCACGGAAAACAACAATTTGCTGCTTTCTATGAAACATGGTTTCGACAGTAAATACAAGTGGACTCCATAGCCAAAACAACTTTTTTTATACTATATATATAGCCCCCCCCCCCCCCCAGAATTGCAACGCACAGAAACCAACATTTTACTGCTTTTCGTGAAACGTGGTTTCGACAATAAAAACAAGTGGACTCCGTAGCCAAAACAGCTTTTTTTATGCTTAACCAAACAGGTGCAAACTGTGTTTTTTTGAAAACACAGTATGCACCTCGTTACCAAACGGGCACTTAATGTTTTATTGGACCTCATCTGTATATTTTCATAGTACATTTAGAACCTTTGTTTATAGTGATCTTGTATTGTAAGAGACAATTATACAATATGATACAATATTATTTTTTATTTATATTTTATGTAATGTTCATAAAGTATTTTAATTAAGTATACAGAAAATATAATTTTAGTTTGTTACAAAAAAAAGATAGATCCATGACTTTATTTAAGAATACTAATTACATTCACGAACTTGTTTTGATTAAATAAATAAATATGCTAATAATAATACTTTATAATTTAGTTAATTTGATAGTATTTGTATAATCACAATATATGATGCATGTATTAACTATAATGTCTTGGGAAAAAAACTTTTTTGATAAATTAATAATTTAAACATTAATGAATAAAAAATAATGTATTGATTAAATAATATCTCAATTAATAAATAAATTTTCAAGTTCTCAAAGGTATATGCTATAAAATACCTTGCTAGTTAACAACAAAATATTTACAATATTACTAAGGACAAATGGTGGCATTACTTGTAAACAATGTTTTTAATGGTGATGTCCTATGAAGGGTTGGTTGGAACAGTGAATTAAAGATTTATTCAGCCTGATAAATTGGATTGGAATGATTTTGCCACTACTTTCTCAACACGTGGCAAATTTATGTCCAAATTAATCACACAGTAGAATTGGAATAAGCTTTTAGCTAATATGTAATTTTGGCAAACAATCTAATGGATGTCTTTAGTTTTACCATAAGTATCCTCAAGTTGCGTGACGTGGTAGTAAAAAACTTGAAATCTAACTTACAGATCGCTGGTTCAAGTTAGGACATGATTATCTTGTAAGAATATGGGACAACCAGTATTTTATTTATTTATCCGTGCTCGTAAAAATTGCCCAAATGATGATGAGGTTTCCTTGAATCCAAAAAAAATATGATAAAAAATATATATTTATTAACTAATATTTTGGTTATAGTTCTTTACGATTAATTTTTGGTGAAAACCTTCTTGTTTTGAATTTAAAAACTCACATAAATAATTAGTTTTATAATTTCAATTAGAGAGTTAAAAACTAATTTACTTAAATAATAAAATTGTCATTTTCACGTGCTAGATCATGGAACAAGGATTCCTGCGAAAGCCAACAAATAAACTCAATTTAGAAGGAAAATGCGCAGGGATGACATTTGTAGGGTATTAATCACAGCCTTTAATTATAATTATAGATTGTTTAGGTAGAAAAATTGAAGTTTATACTCCAAAGTTATTATTCTAGTCTTGCTAGATACCTGTTTAACAAGAAAAGACATAATCATCTTCTTGAGTGCACGTAGGTAGTGTTTAGTAATTAATAAAGACAAATATATATTGTTATAGTTTTAAAACCCGAATCACGACTGGAGTTTGTTGACTTGGGTCAATAATATAAGAACAAAAACGATTATTATTATAATTTTAAAACTCGACTTGATAGTTTAACTCAAGGCAAGACCTGAGTCAAGTATCATAATGGTCAAATTAAGTTTGATCCAAGTCAAAATAAGAATAAAAATATTATTATTGAACTTTTAAAACTCGATTTCAGAGTCAACCTGGCAAAACTCAAATCACGAATTAGAAGGGTTAATTTAAGTTGACTTGAGTCAATGTAAAATAAAAAAATCATTATTATCATAGTCTTTAAACTCATTTGAGTTAGTGTATGAATAAAAATAGTTATTACTATGATTTAAAAATCTGACTTTAGAGTTGACCTAATGGAACATTTACTAAAAAAAATAATCAAAGTAACATTGTCTTGAAAAAAAATATTTCTTAAAAAGGTCAATGGATTTTTTTACTCGTGTTTTATCTAGGGTTGACTTGAGTTTTTTATCTGGTCAGATTTTTAAACTTAAATCATTTCATGCCCTAGGTGTCCTAATTTTGGGTCAACCCTCTAAGTCAATCATTGTTTTATAACTTAAAGTTATTATAATATTATTAATTTAAGCACCCAGTATAAATCAAAGTAAAAAAAATATTTAGTTTTTTAAAAAATAATTAAGTGTGACAACAAAGAGTAAATATATTTTTAAATACTTTATTTTGTTATTTTCACCTTAACCAAACATGATAAGAAACAATCATTTTGTCTCACACACAATTATCAAATACAATCATGTTTCTTTTTTGTATTGTACCTTGTGTATTTTGTCATCACTGCTATTGTGTATTATCCATCCATTAAATATCATAGAAAACATTAAAATATAAAAATAATTATTTACAACCTAATGCTTTCCAATTCTTATCTAAGTGATAAATGCTTTATCTAGAAAATCAAATACTCTGCAATAAAAGATTTAATTAGTTTACCAAGAGTAAAATAAATATGCCAAATCCATTTGAAATGAATGATTATCTAAATTTTCAATAATTATTATATCAATAATTATATAACTCGAATATAAAATTATAAACCTCTTAATTTTAAATAGTAATTTTATAACTTGACACTGTTGCTCGGCTTGCATTGTAGCCCAACAGTTCATGCAGGAAAAGTTAATGTGTTCAAATTTCTTGGAAAAGTCATCTGAGTAATAAAGGACAGTGATAGGTTACCTTTGACTATTTCTACAATCTTGGATTTGACAAATACTGTTCCTTTATTTATTTTATTTTATTATTGAAAAGGTTAGGGATTACAACAATATAAAGAGAGATAATTCTCAAACAATTCGCCATTATTGTTTTTTTAAAAAAAAACAAATGTTAGAATTATAGGGAATTTGTTAATAGTGTTATTAAGTCAGGTCAAGCAAATTAATCATAAAACTTGTTAGCTCGCCTTTTTTTGTTCGAGTTTTTAATTAAACTTTGTAAGAGTTATTTAAATATTAATTAATTGATTTTATCAGTGCAAATATAATATAAACAATCAATAAAAAATGATTTATTTAATTATTTAAAAAATAAGATAATATTTAAATATTAATTAATTGATTTTATCAGTGCAAATATAATATAAACAATCAATAAAAAATGATTTATTTAATTATTTAAAAAATAAGATAATATTGTTTTTTAAAAAAAAAGGGGGGGGGGGGGGGGGGGGGGATGCTTTGCCCGTGCAAAACATGCGACGGGGTGTAAAGAAGTTTGCAGACTTTAAACGGTGAATAAAAAGCTGTCCGATTTCCAATCAATGTCATGGAACCAACGTCGAATGGCCATTCTTCCTTTAAGACTTCAATGTTATTCTTTTCTTCAATTTCAGTCCCTTTACTTTTGATCATTAGAAAAATAAAAAAATTGCACAATATTTTACTAAATTGATCACAACTTGATGTCGAGAGAATTACTTGATACAGATGTGAGCACATAAAAGCATCTTAAAATAAATTATCAATAAAAAAATTCAATCAACACAACATAGAAGAACAAATTGGAATCAAAATAAGTTGATGACAAAAAAAAAACATTAGAAATAAAGGACTATACTTGAAAATAATTATTGATCTAATTGCTTCAAAAAAACAAATTCCATTGCTTGTAGAGTTCTCAAATACAATTAAAACAGGCAGAGCCATAAAAGATGTTCTCAAATATAATAACTCATCTCCTTTTCTTAACCTTGTATTCACTCTCTAGAAATTGATTTTAATTTTTTATTTATTTGAAGACTGATTTACTCTTTTCTATTTTGGAGAGGAAGAGACACGTTCACAGGAATAAGGAAAGGTTGTTTTTTTGGGGGGGTGGCACTCGGTAATCGCACCTCATTAATTGACTATTCTCTTCAACTGGACCATCTGTCCATCCATCCATCCTACTATTACTACCAACATTAATACCAAAGGACCGTCTTACCACACAAACCAATGTACTTTCTTACATGAGCTTGATTTGTTTTGTTTTTTTAATAGATGATTAATGGTTCCCGTAAAAGAAGAAGATGATTGATAGTTCCCATAAATATAATAACTTTTTATTCAACTTAATATATATATATATATATATATATATATATATTATTTTTTACTATGCGGGGTAAAGGCTTAAAAGGTCCGGGTTTTGTTAAGTATTGACCAAGTAAATGTGGGTCTCAAACCCCACACACCCAATAAACTAGGGTTAATATACTAGTGCTGTTTGGCACTGAGTTTCACCCACCGTGCCGTAGCTTTTGATAATTTTTATTTTATTTTAAATGAATATATTTTGGTGTTTTTATATCATTTTGATGTGTTGATATCAAAAATAATTTTAAAAAAATAAAAAAAAAATATTATTTTGATGTATTTTGGCACGAAAAGCACTTTGAAAAGCTACCGCAACAACTCTCCCAAATACGCCATGAGTTAAGCTAGTTGTACATCCATTTATCAAGCCTAAGTAAATATAAATATGATGAGCAACCAGACTTGTTATATTTTGGTTTAACCAAATTCTGAGCTGAAGTAATCAAATGTCATGATATTTATTTGAGAATACAATAATCTAAAAACGTAAATTTAAATTAATTTATGAAAACTAATTTAACTTAATCAAATATTGAAGGGTCAAATTGAAAATAAATAAATAAATAGAATTCAATCAAAGAAAAGAGAAAAAAATCGACTTAGTGGGTCAACCTTGAAATCTCTCTGTCTAATTCTAAAATTAGTTTAAAAGTAATATGCTAGGGAGTGTCTCTGATTTGATCTATTAAACTTGGTAAGTCCACAAACAACATGAATGAATGGTAAAAAACATATTTGACTTTAAGAAAAATTCAAGATGACAACTTTTTTTATATCGAGATATTGATATATTAGATCAACTTACAACTCTCAACTTATCTTATCAAAATCATAATCATGATTATGGATGCCATTGAGTTTAACAACATTATTATTTTTTATTTAATGATATGATAATAGCAATAAATACTCATAAAATCAAATATCAATTAAATATTAGAGTGTTTGTTTAAAACTGTAATCTGAGAAGATTAGGATACTCTCACATGCCTCCTCGAGCTATCTACTCTACAAAAAGAACTAGGATAACTTTTTCCTTAATTTTTTTTAATTTTTTTCTTTGAATTTTTTCTTCTAATAGTTTATCTCTATTCAATCCCTTTTAGCTTTTATTTTCAATGTATCCATATGAACCCAAATTACATTTAGTTAAAGCAAACATTGTCATAAAAGAAAGAAATCGACCATGGAATCGTATGATCATGGGAGCACACTCTCTAAGAAAACAAGAAAATTAATATAGAATTCGGAGCTGTAGATGGTTGTTTGACAAGATTGTTTTATTTTCGATCTAACAAGACAATAAAAAAGTGATTAATCAACTTGCGAATCCCGCTAATTTCGCCACAAAGCAAAATCGTGGCAATCGATGGTGGCTTGCTCATCACAATCTTTGTCCAATTTGATATCAAAGTGTTCGATAATTTGATTGGGATTGTTTTATAAAAATATATTAAAATAATATATTTTTTTTTAAATTAGTTTTTATATTGGAAATTATTTAAAAATACTAAAATTTTTAATTCAAAATAAAAAAATATAATTTTTTTTTTTCAAAAAGTATTGCCAATTAAAGGTGTAGGAAAACTCCAAAGCTCCAATTATATATATTATGTCTAATTGATGTGATTAGTAGAAAACCCATGGTGCCGCAAAGCTCCAGCCATTTATCAATCATTGTAGTTATTTTGAGATTAATTAGGAGAAAAGTAAAGCTTTGTTTAGCCTTATTATATTTGTATGTTGATTTTCTTTATTAAAGTTTCCAAAAATATTAGTATTTCATAAAAATAGTAAAGCAACCTTCTTCTTCTTTTCAACCTTTTCTTTCTTTCAATTGAATCTTTCTAGGAGCCTGATTTGACACACCAAATTATGGTAAATACACCAAATTAAAACATAAATAACTTTTTGTAATTTAAAACACTAAAAAAATATGCATAATCTCATATTATCGGTATTTTTTATTTGGTTTAAAAGTTTAATTTATTTGTTTTTCAGTCCTTGATTTTGAGAGAGGAAAAAGAACATTATCTAAAAATAAAAATAGCGAGGAAAAAATATTATTGGTTGAGCCACTTTTCGAAAAAGAAACGCGTTGTTTTCAATATCAACGAATTTCATTCGATGAGAGAAATTAAATGATGGTAGTTTTTTTATATAAAAAAAATCCTATTAAGGGGGATCAAGCTTAGTTCATATATTTTTTACTATGTTGTTTGAGGAGTTTTTTAGAATATTTTAGATGTATTTTTAAGGTGAAAATAAATTGAAAAAAAAATATTTTTAACCAAAAAAACCTTTCCACTATTTTCCAGTCATAATAGCAGTGGTTGATATTTAGGTCTTCTGTGTTAGAGAATAATATAAATTATATTTTAGGACCTCACCTAACAGCTTAAACTTTTAGGTGATATGATTTCTTAATATGGTATCAGAACCTTGTTGACCTAGTAGTCACGTTCCATTCTATTTAATAAAAATCAAGCATAAAGTAGTGTGAGCTTGTGTATAAGTTTCAATCCTAAAGGGCTTTCACTTGAGGGTATGTGTTAAAAAATAATATAAATTATATTCTAGGATCTCATCTAATAATTTAAATTTTTAGATAAAATAATTTCTTAACCATCTGTCTTCTAAAGAGAAAAAAAAAATGGCCCAAGTGCGCAAGCTTACCACAATCCTAAGCGTCTAGGTTTTTTTACGGCTTAGACATGCCAACCACATGTATGACATAGATTTTTTTAGCATTCAATATTTTATTAATTTTAATTTATTATTTTATTATTATATAATTAAATAAAAAAATATTATTGAAATCAGTGAAATCCATTATCAAGGTCACAATTTTGACGAGTTATTCATGATTAATTCAAGTTAATCTAATATGTTCGCATCTTAATATTTTAAAAAAAGATATCTTTATGAGATATTTTAAAAAATAAGTTATAATTTTACTAATCAAACTTGTTACGCCTATACCTATTTATCTTTTTTTGTTATTGTTTTTTCATTTGTTTTTTCTTTTTTTGTCCTTAGATTGTGAAGTCAACTAATTATATCAAAATAATTTTCAGATAATCTAGTTTAAAAATGCAAAAAATCAAGTTTAAAAGCTTACAAGTTTCATCCACTAATCTTGAATGAAAATGCCAAAAATTTCAATACAACTTGGATACTTTTTTATATATATATTCTAGAGATTTCACCCTGAGTAACACTCTTTGTTTGACATTGCATTTCAATTTCAAAAGTGATTTAAAAAAAATTAAAACTTTTTTATTTTTATTTTTTATATTAAATAAAAAATGATGATTTTAGATCATTTTCATGTGCTGATGTTAAAAATAATTTTAAAAAAATAAAAAAAATATCATTTTGATACATTTTTAAAAGAAAAACACTTTCAAAAACAAACTCAATAACACTCTCAAACAATTACCCAGTTAGTTTTCTAACAGCCATATTCAAACACTAATGTGTTTATAAAAGAAATATTATTTTCAATCATAAAGAATAAACGGGTAGCTTGAGCATTACAGATTTATTAGAAGCCTGGGAAGTAATGCTGCCCAAGTAACCTAACGTTTGTTTTTTCATGCAAAAGCCATTTCGAAAAAAGTTTGATTTTTTAAAAACTATTTTGTGTTTTTTATATTGATTATATATATAGATGTTAAAATAAAATTGTCTTACTAAACTCCAATTAAAAAGCTATTTGAAAAAAAAACAGTAGTGGCTGCCACAGTTTCAAAACTGCAGAAAGTCAACTACACAGTTTGATGGTATTCATGGGATTACTGGTCACAGCTTCATCAGCTTCATAAGTTTGAAACTCGCAGTTAGAATGGAACCACAAAAACCACAGAACCCTCTCTCTCTCCCCCACCCTCCCTCTCTCTCCTCACTTATTCGCATGGTTTCCAAGAGCCTGTCCTATTGTGGCTTTTGTAATTCCATTTTTATGCAGATCTTGTTGACAGACATGTGAAGGGCAATGGCTTTTCTCTCTTGGGTCCAATGGGACGGTGTGCATGTGGATCTATATATATATATATCTATATCTATATATATGTATATATATATATATATATATATATATATATATAATATCACCCATTTAACTCAGTAGTTACGTCCTTTCCTCTCAAGCTAGGCTAGTTTTCATACCACTACCATATAAACCAGTAAACAGTGAGCCCCAATCATTTCTCGGAAACACCACCAACCCATCATAAAGAATACTCCCCATCCACAAATTGTTATATTTTAAAACGAAGCTTCAGATAATACAGACATTCATGCCTTGATTCTTGAGAGAATCGTGTTCCGAGTCTTTTTTGAGTCAAGTAGTTGGCTCGGTTAAAAGTTTTCAGTTAAAATATTGTTCTTCTTAATTTCCTGTGAGAGGCGTTCCTTTAATAACCTGTGGTAATAGAGAGTAGGTCCCTTCGCAGTAGGGTGCATGGTTTGGCCTATGTGGCTTCCCATCTCTCTCCCCCCCCCCCCCCCCTGCATTTTGCATAGTTTGAAGGCCTATATAAATGTGCGTGCGCGTTCTTCTTGGCTAGCTCAGATTAGAGCATTTCGAAAACATTAACAGCGTTTTCCGAACTGGGTTTGGAGTTGTTTTTCTTCCTCCGAAGCATCAATGGCTGTTCTCTTGATGGTTCTTGCGGCAGTTCTCTTCTTGTTCAGTGTCTCCTCTGCTTTGTTGAGGTGGAATGAGGTGAGATACAGGAAGAAAGGGTTGCCTCCGGGAACTATGGGATGGCCGGTGTTTGGAGAGACCACTGAGTTTCTAAGGCAAGGTCCAAACTTCATGAAAAACCAGAGAGCAAGGTGATTGTTTGCATGAATTTTAATCCATCATGCTGATAAATGATTTTTATACATGTGTTTTTCTCTGCTTGTGTTCTAGCCAGTGTTGTTTCTGATGCATGCTAGCAGATTGGAAGGAGCTGTGAATTCTTCACCTCTTTTATTTGCATCCCTGCTTATGTTCTTGTTTGGTTAGCTGACAATTGCTTCTAAAGTCATCTTCTTTTTTTCTTTTCTTTTTCCATTTCAATCAAAAACAAAGGAACAAGGACCTGTACCTTCATTATCCTTTTGGCTGAGGATTGGCCCCTGCTAACCCACAAAAGATACCCATACAGCTAAGGCCAATCTCTTGAATGAGATTATGGCTGTTAGTTGGAACAGTTGTGTACGGTTTTTCTTGTAAACTTAACTTAAATACTCAGACATAACATTCTTGATGAACAGATAGTTTATATCAGAAGCTAACCCTTGTCTCTTGAAATCACAGGTATGGGAATATTTTCAAATCCCACATTCTGGGGTGCCCTACCATCGTGTCCATGGATCCAGAGCTCAACAGATACATCCTCATGAATGAGGGCAAAGGTCTTGTTCCTGGCTACCCTCAGTCCATGCTGGATATCTTAGGCAATCGCAACATTGCAGCAGTTCATGGCTCCACTCACAAGTACATGAGAGGGGCATTATTAGCCCTAATTAGCCCCACCATGATCAGAGAACAACTTTTGCCAACAATTGATGAGTTCATGCGAACCCACCTCAGCTTTTGGGATAGCAAAATTATTGACATTCAACAGATGACTAAAGAGGTTCCTGCCATTATGCCATTTATCAGATTTTTAAAGAAGCAGGCCCTTGAACTTGAGTTTCCCAGGATTAATAATGTACCATTATTTTATGCAGATGGCACTGCTCTCTGCACTGAAGCAAATTGCTGGCGCTGATTCTTGCTCTATGTCTCAAGCATTCATGCCTGAGTTTTTCAAGCTCGTTCTAGGCACTTTGTCGTTGCCAATTGATCTTCCTGGCACAAGTTATCGACGGGGAGTCCAGGTAATTACTTCACTAAGAACTTGAACATTTCTTTGTCTGGTTTTTATCCAAGCTTTTCTTACTGTATCTATTTATTTCACTGTCTCATGCAGGCAAGAAAAAATATCATAAGCATGTTAAGGCAGCTAATAGAAGGGAGGAGGGCGTCGAAATTATACCACCAGGACATGCTTGGTCGACTTCTGAGAACTGAAGAAAACAAATATAAATTAACAGATGAAGAGATAATCGATCAAATCATCACTATTTTGTACTCTGGCTACGAAACTGTTTCGACTACTTCGATGATGGCTGTCAAGTATTTGCATGATCACCCGAGTGTTCTTCAGGAGCTAAGAGTAAGTCTAGACAACAAACAAAATGATGAGACATTCAACAGTTTCAAATTTTTGTATATTCTTGTTAACATTCCTGTGCTGTCGACTGAACTCTTCATCTCTGTGTAGAAAGAGCATCTGGCGATTAGAGAAAAGAAAAGGCCTGAGGATCCGATTGATTTGAATGACCTTAAATCGATGTGTTTTACTCGTGCAGTAAGTGGGATTTTTCACTTCTCGATTCTCTGCTACCTTTATTTTTCTTAATTTGATGATGATAATTTATTCTGTTTCATCTCATGCAGGTGATTTTTGAGACCTCGAGATTGGCTACAATAGTAAATGGGGTTTTGAGGAAGACGACTAAAGAAATGGAACTAAATAGTAAGTGCTTAATCTTTTCGACAGAATAATGTTGTTTCCTTTTGGTTATGAACTAATCAAGTAGTCCAGTTCGAGTGCATCGAATGAAATAATGTTTTTTTTTTTGGGGAGAGGTCCTGAACAATAATTAGGATTATGCCTTGGAGAAACAAAAAAATAAAATAAAAATTATTGTCTTTATGGGCTCAAGAAGCTGTTTTGCAGCTAGCAGTAGCTATGATTGTAGATCTTTGCTGATAAAAAAAAAAAAAAAATTAGATCATCTGCCTCTGTGGGCCTTAAAACTCTGATGATTTACATGCCACACCTACCAATCCAGCTAGGCCATTCTCTTGGTGACCTAAAAAACAAGTTTAAATTATTTTTGACAAGAAAGGGAGCTTTTTGGTGAAGGGAATTCTTTTATCTTTCACTTATTAAAATATGTGGAACTAAATCAATTTTTATCTTCAATCACATATGATATGGTTAGTGTGAATCATGAATGGCTTGATAATAGCTTTCCTCTCTCTGTTGTTTTCAGGATTTGTGGTTCCAAAAGGATGGAGAATCTATGTTTACACAAGAGAGATAAACTATGATCCATTTTTATATCCTGACCCTCTCTCCTTCAACCCATGGAGATGGCTGGTGGGTGATTCTTAAATCATCTTTTTTCTTGTTTATTTTTTCTTCCTGGACCTGTTTCTGAAAAGTAATAAACAAAATCAACAATTTCCTCAAGAGGGACTAAATTAGATGTGTGTGGTAAATGCAGGACAAAAGCTTGGAGTCTCAGAAGTATCTCTTCATTTTTGGAGGTGGTACCAGGCAGTGTCCAGGAAAGGAGCTGGGAATAGCTGAGATTTCAACTTTCCTTCATTATTTTGTAACTAGATACAGGTAAAAACAAAAACCCACAAATAAAAATCTATCCTTTAGCATCAAAACTGATCTTGATTGGCTGATGTTGCTGCCTTGTTTGCAGATGGGAAGAGGTTGGGGGAGACTCCCTGATGAAATTTCCAAGAGTTGAAGCTCCAAATGGGCTACACATTAGGGTTTCATCTCACTAACCAGTAACCTGTTCATGTACAGAAGAGGGAGAGATATAGCATATCAGAACTGATAATCATGTTCTAACAGATCAGAAAGTGAATGACATCGAGCTAGTTTTTCCATTTTTGGCTATCTAGTTATCATGTTTTCAATCCAGAAATGCCATCATGTTTTCCTTAAAAAATAAATAAAACACAATGCTGTCAAACGACGTGATCCAACTATAAAGTTGGATGGTGTATATGGTAATTTTGAAAATTAAATCAAAGAACAAGCCTCGTATATTATTGTCCAGTTAGAAGCAGATCGATCATGGGCTAAAACGATCAAAATTCTAGGGATGCTTGGTGGGCTTAGGAAGAAACATCAAAATCTTTCGAAGATGGAATAAGAATTCATGTTCTAAATGTTTAGAAGACAGAAATTAGGTCTAGAAAACAGTATTTAAAAGAAGTATTCACTGTAATTTCTTCACCTGCCAGTACACACCTCAATGATGTAAAAGCTAGAATGGAGAGATGATAATGGAAGAAAAGGTGGAAAACTAGAACAATTAATGTTGACATGGTTATCTTGACAAATCTAAAAACAACTTGAAAGATAAGTAAAATATTATTTTTAATCAAAATAAATATTTATGATGATATTTTTTAATATACATTGAGATAACAACAAATTAGATTGATTCGGGTAAACCCGGGTTGACCTATTAATATGTATACTAAGTCATGAGATCATGATAACCCTATAGAAAACAAATAAAAAAATTACAAAATTCAATTTTCAATAAAACTCAATGTTAAATGATGAAACTGGAAAAAAAAATATCAATTAATAAAAAAGTGACTTGAGTCAACTTATTAATCGTAACCTAAGTTATGAAACCAAAATAGTTGAATAGAAAACAAATTAAAAAAAAATATGAATCTTATTTTTCAATCAATGAAAGATAAAAAAAAATAATTAAAAAGGACACAAAAAAACTCTAGACAACAAGGGTAATCTATTAAATTCGTGATCTAAGTTATAAGTTCATAATAACCTTATAAAAAGAAAAATATAAAATTTATTTTTCAATAAATATAATCTATTTTTTTAAAAAAAAAAATTGTAATGTAAAAAGAAAATAAATAAAATGATGGGCTTTGATCGTCCATGTGTGAGAGGGCAAAATCTTGGCCCATAAAACATCGGGAAGCCATTCAGTTATATTTGTGGGCTTGCGATGTCGTAATTAGTCTAATGGACATTCTAATTCATTTGACATCTCTTTGCACTCTGCCCATCTAAAATCTACTTTGCATAATAAACATGCATTTTCAATTATTTCTGACGTGGCATAAGAATTTCTTTTATTATTCCTCTCATTTATAATTCTCTTACTATGTATTGTTTTTTATTGTTATATATAACTCATTCTCTTTATTAAGCTTTATGTTTTATATCTTTCTTTTTTTAAAAAAAAAAAACAGCTTTGGACATTTCCTTTGATTATAGC
This sequence comes from Salix caprea, assembly GCA_964035475.1. NCBI lineage: Eukaryota > Viridiplantae > Streptophyta > Magnoliopsida > Malpighiales > Salicaceae > Salix > Salix caprea. The sequence goes on along the minus strand of OZ037748.1, from coordinate 6,526,503 downwards.
GAGGCATGTAGGATGACATTCAATTACTCTTGGAATTTGTTTAATAATTGAACACGAATATTAGGCTGTTAGATTAATTTTGAAGTATAGAATTAAAATTTTAATTTATTTTGCTAAAAATGATTTTGGACCCCCTATTTATTTTAGGTTTTACGAGTGATATGCCCACGCAATGCGCTGGGGCTTTTTTATCTAAGAAAAAAATTGATTGTTTTTATATGTATTGTATTTTATTATTATAATATTTAATTAGTAAAATTATAATTGATAAAATCTGTATAATCGAAATGGAAAATGGTTCGTATATTTTGTGATTGCAGATAACGCAAGTAATTTTTTTTATGAGTTGCATTTTTTCTTCAGTAATATTAGATCTGACACATTATAAATAAAAATATTGTAATTATTTTTTCCATAAATAAACTTATATTTTTTTCGTCCTATAATTAGTTATTTTAATGTTTAATAACTGAAATTGCAATAGATAAAATATGTTAGAAATGAGTTTTTTGCTTCGTATAATTAGTATGCTTGTCGGCGCATTGCGTTAGGTTTTTTTTTATGTAGAAAACTAATTGATTTTGAAAATACTGTAATTAGTTGTTTAAATATTTAATCAGTAACACTATAATAGATAAAATATGTAACATATAATTTCCCCCCCCGCCTAAAATGAATAGTTTAATCGAAATGAAAAGTGGTTTGTATATTTTTTAATTGTAGATGATCTAGGTAAATTTGACAAAAAAAAATGAGTTGTATTTTTCCCCCAGTAATATTAGATCTGACACATTAAAAATAAAAATATTGAATTTTTTTAAAGAAATTAACTTAAATTTTTTACGTGCTATAATGACTTATTTGTCGTCTAAAAGGAACAACAATCGAAACGGAAAGTGCCCCACATAATTTTTAATTGCAGATAACCTAAGTAAATTTGTAAAAAAAAATTTAGTTTAATTTTCCCCCAGTAATATTTGATTTAAAATATTAAAAATGAAAATACTGTGAATTTGTTTTTAAGAAATAAACTTAAACAAATGAATATAAAATTTAAATTCAAAGGCAAATTTTTTTTTATAAGATTTATTAATTATATTATTATAAATAATATTGATATTAATTTTTTGTAAGGAAAAAATCCTAGGTCATTTTTTTTCTCTCTCTATATATTTTTAAGCGATAATATTCAATAAATATTAAAACATATAATTAGCCTCACATATTTTATAGAATAATCGACATGGGAAGTGGTTTGTATATTTTTTAATTGTAGATAACCTAGGTAAATTTGTTATTTTTTTTATGAGTTGCTTTTGTTCCTCAGTAATATTAGATCTGACGCATTATAAATAAAAATATTGTAATTTGTTTTTAACAATAAACATAATTTTTTTCCGTTCAATAATTATTTCTTTGTCGTCTAAAAAAAATAGTTTAATCGAAACGGGAAATGACCAACATATTTTTAATTGTAGATAACCTAGGTAAATTTGTCATATTTTTTTTATGAGTTGTTTTTTTCCCCAGTAATATTATATCTGACACATTGTAAATAAAAATATTGTAATATGTTTTTAGGAAAAAAAATATTTTGTGCTACAATGACTTATTTGACGTCTAAAAAGAACAGTGTAATTGAAACGGGAAGTGACTCGCATATTTTTGAAATGTAGGTAAATGTGTCAAAAAAAAATTTAGTTGTATTTTTTGCCCAGTAATAAATATTGTAATTTGTTTATAGAAATAAACATAAATTTTTTGCGTGCAGTAATTATTTCTTTGTCGTCTAAAAAGAATAGTTTAATAGAAACAGAAAGTGACCCGCATATTTTTTAATTGTGGATAACCTAGGTAAAATTGTCATATTTTCTTTATGAGTTGTTTTTTTTCCCCAGTAATATTAGATCTGACACATTGTAAATAAAAATATTGTAATATCAAATATTAAAAACCAAAATATTGTGATTTTTTTTAAGAAATAAATTTTAACAAAAGAAGACAAAATTAAAATTCGAAGACAATTTTTTTTTGTTATCCAATTTATTAATTATATCATTATATTAAATGTACGTAAGTATACTGATATTAATTTTTTTTATTGAAAAAATCCTAGGTCATGTTTTCTTCTCCCTATATGTATTCCTAGGCGATAATATTCAATAAATATTAGAACATATAATTAATGAAAGACTAAAAATATTCCAGAAACTTTAAAAAAAGATAAAACAAAAAAATAAAATAAAATTCAAAATTATCTTTGCCATCACTATCAAAACAATTTAAATTATTAAATTATCTGGAGAAAAAAAAAACATTAACAAAAGAGTAAGCAAGAAAAATAATTAAATTATTATTATTATTATTATTATTATTATTATTATTATTATTGTTGTTGTTGTTGTTGTTGTTGTTGTTGTTGTTGTTGTTGTGTTAAGTACACTTATATATACATGGACAAAAGTAGAGATTATTCTTGAAATATAAAAAAATAAAAGTATAAGGGCTGAAATGAAAATCACATTTATAAGGGCTGAAATGAAATTCAAGGGGCAAAGGCGTTCATCCACTGTTCATCGAAGGAAACAAAGTAATGATTAATTGTTTTTAATATTTTGGGCAAATTCCAACGGATAATCGTAAACTGGTTACGATATCCAATTTTCATTTTAAAATATAAGAAAGATGCAACATAATTTTTTATGAAAAATATATATGGAAAAATCTTGGAATTCGGCCGTATGCACGAAAACAACATATTTTTATATTTTTTGAAAATTTTGTTTTTTTTATATTTTTTTCATTTTTTTAAAATAATAATAATAATAATAATAAATTGTGGGCTGGACTGTCCAGCCCTGGTGGGCCGAGAGGCCCATCATTTGGGGGCTGGACTGTCCAGCCCTGATGGGCCCATTGCCCATCCCTTTTTAGATGGGCCGGGAACTGAACCCGACCCAAACGGCCCAATGGGGGAATGAATTAATTCACTCCCCCAGCGCTGAAGAAGACGATGCACAGTAAACGGTGGTCGACCGACCAGGAAGAGAGGCTTACCTGATACTGCCTCCGGGTAGAGGAGGTCGAGGTGGTTCTCCTTGCGGTAGTGGCATCGGAAACGGAGGTCTATGATGGCCGAAGGAGGCGTGGGGAGCTGGTTGCTTTAACGCCGGTGCAACTTCTGTGGCTGTTGTTGCCTCGCCGGAGGTCACGTCTGGGTGGCTTGTGTGAAGGAGGAGATGACGGTGGTGTGAGTTTCCGGTTGCTGTTGGAGGAGAGGAGGAGCTGCTGCATGTTACTGTTTTTTAGAGAGAGAAACGTCGATTGGAGGAGAGAGAGAGAGCTGGAGGAGAGGGAGAAAAAAAAGAAGTTGCTCACGTGAGGAGGAGATGACGGTGGAGAGGATGGTGGTGCTAGATGAGCTGTCGGTTGCCGTTGGAGGAGAGAAGGAGTTGCTGCATGTTACTGTTTTTTAGAGAGGGAAACGTCGACTGGAGGAGAACAGTGTTTTCACTACAATAATATCTTCTCAGAGAAACCGGTGACCCAGAGACCCGAACCAGACCGATCCAACAACCTATTAGAGGGGCAGAAAAAAAGAAAAGAAAGAGGTAAACGTACGCGCGCGAAGCATAAATTACAAATGTCCAGTCCACAGTTAAATCACTCACATTACACAGTAACAGCCCCGAGCTGTTTTAGCTATATTGTAATGATCTCAAACCATCCTATTTATTTTAGTCTCTCTTTTCATTAATCATCATTCTACTCTTTTTTTCAATTTTATATAGTTTTATTTTAAAAAAATACAGATACTACAAATGAGATTATCGGTTTATTTTCAAACATTTTGAATACTTGGTTAGAAGCTTTACACAGCATTTCTGCCCAAATTAATGTGAAAGATACATATTAATCATAATGAAGTCAATATGTTAGAACAAATTATTAAACCACACATATATTCAACACAATAAAAAAACATGTTAATAATTGAAATCTAATAGTTTTGATCAGAAACTAGTGGAACAAAACTAGGAATTAGTTGAGATTCTTGAGAAGCTTACAAAATCCCATCAAGATGGTGGACCGTTGGCATCATGTCATGGCCTATTTGAAAGTGTGGTTGCGGTAACTTTTCAAAGTACTTATCGTACCGAAATACATCAAAATAATATTTTATTTTATTTTTTAAAAGTCATTTTTGAAATCAACACATCAAAATGATCTAAAACACACAAAAACATATTCATTTAAAATAAAAAAAATTCAAATTTCGGCCAAAAGCCGGTGGGATCGCAATGACAAACGGGATCTCAGAATCTAAGCCTTCTTTTGTCTCTAACTCTATGTGCAGTTGAACCAACCACTGCGTGTTGGCTGTTTTAGAAACTTTTTTTTTTTTTTTTAAGTTAGAAACAGCTAAAACTCCACTGTTACGTGTGAGGATTTTTTTATATATTTTATAAATCTTAGAAACAGCTAAAACTCCACTGTTACGTGTGAGGATTTTTTTTTTATATTTTATAAATTTTAGAAACAGCTTAAAATGATGCTGTCCAAGGGAGCGACAACCATACATGTACATGCAACCCCCCCCCCCCCCCTCTGTTTTTTATTAAATAATATCTTATTTTTTCTCAAGGAAAATAGGCATAAATTAAACTTTGCTAATGATGAAAGCAACAAAAAGAAAAACCCCGAGTTTCCATACACATGCAGTGCAGTGCAGTGCGGCTTTCACTCCTTCTCAAAAGCTGCTTTTCTCTGTCGGTGCTTGCATGTCTCGCTTTTCATTTCCCCTCATCAAGCTGCTATTCATTTGTCTGAAAGTTCTTTTTTCATCATGACACTTAAGCGTAGTTTGTAAATTTCTCGGTTCAATTAAGGAAATAAATGAGGGGGTTTTGAATTAATAAATAAATAAAAAGACAGTCAACATGTATGTTACCTTAAAATTAATAGGACGAGGAGATGCACGTGCTCTGTCCTGTTACCATAAACTCAATTAAAGTGCATTAATTGATGATTAAGGGAATTCTAAACCAAGCAACATTTATTTTCCTTATTTTATACCTTCAAATCAATATTATATATATATATATATATATATATATATATATATATATATATACACACACACACACACACTTATTTATTTGTGTAGTTTAATTATTTTGATTTTAAAACAATGGGCAAAATAATTATAATTATAATTTATAAAATAGTCATTTTCCGGTCTTCATGCTTTTAGCACCATGTAACTAATAAATCTAAGTGATTGTTATTTCAAAGGTGTTATAAATTTGTTTTTTTTTAATTTTAAATTAGGTTTTTGGATATTTTTAAGATTATTTTAATATATTGATGTACAAAATGATTTTTAAAAGTACTCTAATATATTTTTGAACAAAAAGCAAAGTAACTTTAACTATAATATCGAATATACCCTAAATCTGAATAATTTAATTGTAAATTATTGTTATGCAGAGTTTTTAATTAAAAATATTTTTTTATTTTTTATTTTTTATTTTTTATTTTTTATATTAACATATTAAAATAAAAAATTATTTATTTTCAAAGTAAAAATAATTTGAAACGCTTAAAACCAAAACGGAGCCATAATCTGAAATTTACTTGCAAGACATCCAAATTGCCTTTGTAACCGATCCCAGCAGTCAAACACCCTGGCCCACGCCACACGCTAATAGTACCTCCCCAAACTTTACTGGGCCAACACGTGTAAGGACCCACACGGAAATATCGTTTCAAAATGGTACAAACAATACTTTTGAAATGGGTGATCCTCATCACATTAAGAAGCATAGGAGCAACCGACAATCCAATTCTCATATTATTTCAATGTATTTTTTATTTTTAAAAAATAATCACTACCATGATATCAAAAGAATTGATTAAATATCATCATTCTTTATAAAACTATATTTTTTTAATATTTTTAATGTGAAAAAAAATTACATTGTGAGAGCACTTTACAGTCAAACAAACGTTAAAAGGAGGACACAACCACAACATAGCAACGTTCGGCGCGTCGGTTGAACCGTAATTTTATAAAATTTTAAATTGTTTCATTTTAAATTATTTTTTTAATGGATATTTAGGTGGTTTAATTGTATTGATATTAAAAATATTTTTTAAAAAATAATAAAAGTATTACTTTAAAAAACAGCTGCGGTAAACATCTCTTATGCATGAAAAGGACACTGCATGTTGGTACGTGCAGGCATCTAAGTGGACGAAGATATTGCATGGGATTACAAATTGAAAGCGATAGGTTTGTTAGAGTAGGAGGGCCGACTTAATTAATTTATGAAACTTGAAGGACCAGTCAATGAATATTACCCATTTGTGGCCGCAGAGTTTTAGATCCCTACAACTTCGTCTCTGTTTTTGAACAAGTCCTCGGTCTCTCATTCCACCCTTCAATCTTCAGACACGTCTTCTAGGTACGTTTGAGAGTGCTGTTGATCCGCGTTTCTTAAAAAAAAAAAATGTTTTTTTTTTTGTTTTAAATTATTTTAATATATTAATATTAGAAATAAATTTGTAAAAATAATATAAATAATATTTAAATATATTTCTAAATGTTTTTTTAAAAAGAAAGCTACGCTACATTTCTAAATAGGCTCTTCACCTCCATTTCTGCCACATTTCACGGCATTGCACGCGCCAGCCACACCTCTCCTTATATATACACATTACACACCAGCTTGCTCACATATCCCTCCACACTCGTCCCTGTCTCTTCACTGAAACTCCCCCCCCTCTCTCTCTCTGTCTCTCTGTGTCCCAATCCGTGACAATGGTTGAGCCTGCAACTGACACTAAAATAGCCACAAAGCTTGTGCCTTTGTTGAAAGATGAGCTTGACATTGTTATACCAACTATAAGGAACTTGGATTTCTTGGAGATGTGGAGGCCATTCTTTGAGCCATATCATCTAATCATCGTTCAAGATGGTGATCCATCTAAGATCATAAGGGTCCCTGATGGTTTTGATTATGAGCTTTATAATAGGAATGATATTAACAAGATTCTTGGTCCTAAGGCCTCTTGTATATCTTTCAAGGACTCTGCTTGTCGTTGCTTTGGTTACATGGTTTCTAAGAAGAAGTATATTTTCACCATTGATGATGATTGCTTCGTAAGTTCTTTTGATCTATGCGTTTTCTCTTTCTTTTATTAGTTTTTAGGGTGTTCTGCATCTGGGTTCTGGTTTTGTTGGCCAAAATTTAGATCTTTCTTAATTCAGGGATGGTTTTGATATTTTTTGTGATTTGGATTTTCTTGATTTTGGATCTGTTTATGATGTGTGTTGGTAAATTTATATGCCGACTCTGTAACTGTTGCATGTTTTTGATCTGCAAAGCTTCTCTGTCGGTGGATTTCTGTTTTTTCTTAAACACATTTTTGAGTGATTTGTACTACATTTTGTTAAGCGACATACATAGGCATAATCATGTTTAATTCTTCTTCATAAATTTAATGACACATCACAAATTTATGATTTTTAAATCTCTGTATACTAATTCTTTAGCTGTAGTATGTTTATGATCTGCAAAGCTTCTTTGTCAGTGGAATTCTGTATGTTCTTCCTCATAACTGAGTGATTTGTAGTCCATTTTTTGAGTGATATATACACTGGCATAATCATGTTTGAATCTTCAGAAAATTTGAATTGACACACATTACAGATTTATGGTTTGAAGTCCTAAAAAATCGCAGGATCCTTGGAATTTTGTTTTGAATTTTGCTTCCCTTTTAGTTTGGTAGTGGCATTTGTGAAATTGGGGTTATGGGTTCAGAAATTGTCTTTCTTTAGACTTTTCCAGTCCAATGTACCTAAGTATCTTTTTCTGCTCTGTTTCTATGACCCTACCATACTAGATTTGAAGTTATGATGTGAAATCTCTCTAGACATCTTGGCATGGTCTTATTATAACTTGAGATCTGACTGTATTGGGTTTTGTATTATTTATGACACCTCATATCATTATCTCACACCTAATCAAGTTGGATTTGTTTTTACAAATTCAAATAAGTGGCCCATGCATGGAAAGCAGAAGCATGCTTACAGCTTTGCACAAAGAGGTATCATAGCAACATGCCATTTGTAATTGACAACCATTTGGTTGCAAATTGCAGTGATGGACAGCTGTGAATTCTGATCTGATCTATTTTTTTATCTGTCTGTGATTTCACATGTTCTTACTAATTAATAATGGAAGGAAGCTTCACTTTTTCTCTTTGTTGACTGGTGGGTCCTTGTTTAGAATAAACTAGAAGGTAATGCATCGGATTTTAAAATCCCAACATGATGAATCAATTGTATTATATTAACTCCATGTGCTTAAGTATCCTTTCTAGAGGGTTAGTATTCTTTAGAACTAAACTAAAAAAAATCTCATTTTATTTCTCAACATCTTTTGATTTAAAAATCCTGACTCGTCACAATTTGAATGCATCACTTTATATGTTCAGCTATTCACCATAAAATATAGATGTTTAACTGTTAGCAATGTGGTTAGGTTGCTAAGGATCCATCTGGAAAAGCTATCAATGCACTTGAGCAACACATCAAGAACATTCTCTCGCCATCAACTCCATTTTTCTTCAACACCCTCTATGATCCTTACAGAGGAGGTGCAGATTTTGTTCGTGGATACCCCTTCAGTCTCCGTGAGGGTGTCCCCACTGCTGTTTCTCATGGCCTGTGGCTCAACATCCCTGATTATGATGCACCTACTCAGCTTGTCAAGCCACTTGAGAGGAACACAAGGTATGCGATCCATTGATGAGTGAGAAGACTCAACTTGGCCCTCTAAATGCCTTCGATCTAATTAGTTTTAACACCATGCTTACAACTTATTAGGTACGTGGATGCTGTTTTGACCATTCCCAAGGGAACCTTGTTCCCTATGTGTGGTATGAATTTATGTTTTGACCGTGAATTGATTGGCCCTGCCATGTACTTTGGTCTCATGGGTGATGGTCAACCGATTGGTCGCTACGACGATATGTGGGCTGGCTGGTGTACCAAGGTACATATTCGTATCTATTTCATAGGATAAAAAAAAAGGCAGGGCTTGTTATATAAGTTTCAGAAATGCTATTGGTATATAATTGGTGGCTGTTTTCAGGTTATCTGTGATCATCTGGGACTAGGAGTGAAGACTGGTTTGCCATATATCTATCACAGCAAGGCTAGCAACCCATTTGTGAACCTGAAGAAGGAGTACAAAGGCATCTTCTGGCAGGAAGAGATCATTCCCTTCTTCCAAGCTGCCTCTCTTTCAAAAGAATGCACCACTGTTCAAAAGTGCTACATTGAGCTGTCCAAGCAGGTTAAAGAAAAGCTTGGAAAGGTTGATCCTTACTTTGATAAGCTTGCTGATGCCATGGTTACTTGGATTGAGGCCTGGGACGAGCTTAACCCCTCGGGAGCTTCTTCTGCTAAAGTTACCAATGGCAAAGCTTAAGTGAATTTTTGATTAGTTGCATGAACCAGGATGAGAAAAGAGTCTACTTGTTTAAGTCATTGTATCTTTAATTCTTACCAGCAGTGTGGTCGATGCTTGGATTTTAGTACTGGTGGACGTATTTGTTTTTTAATTTATTAAGTTGTTGTTATGAGCTCCACCTGAATAAAATGCAGATAGTTTTGGTAATCAAATATGCTTCTTGGTTTTGGCAAAGTTAAGACAGTTAATCTTAACTTTTACTAGGTAGTAAGAAACAAAAGCTTGGCGGAATAGGCTTCCTGTTTCATTCCTTGTCTTCCATTATGGGATTTGGATTTCAGAGATTAAATCTGAGGGCTTAGTGTTTATTTTGTCAAATGTATTACGTGTGTTTTTAATATATATTCATCTTGAAAAATATTAAATTATTATTTTTTAAAATTTTAATGTGTTACTATTAAAAGAATATATTATTTTATATTTTCAAATAAAAAGTAGTTTTTAAAAAATATCATCCAAATATATAGTAATTGTCTATGTCGTGGAGGTTGAAGATGTACACTTATTATATAAAGGTTCTAATATATGACATTGTGTTTTAATAGTATCTTTAATTTTTTTAAATTTAGTAAAAAAATTAGTTATTTTTTTTTGTTTTCTTAGTAAATGGAGTGTCCAGATACGCTACTAATTTTGTATATCAGGAGATATGGTTAGAAGAAAATATAATCAATTAGATTTGAATTCTAATTCTAAGAGAAAGTATACATCTTAGTCCCAAGATATGTACTTCTAGATTAATTTCTTACAATTAATGATGATATTGTAGACGACACAAGTGAAATAAAAAATATATATTATTTTAATATATTTTAAAATACTTCTAAAATTAAAAAAGCCTCTATAATGGCAATAATTCACAGTTTGTAAGAACATTTAACCGCTAGTGGATCAACAAAAGCAAAAGAATTTATAATGAAATAAACAGCATCTAACACTAAAAAAATGGAAAGATATTCTATGGAAAAGAAACACAAGATTGCTTCCAGATTCACCAAAAATTTCTCAGCTTTTGAGAATTTAGTTAAACAAGAACACACGTTCAGTATATGCAGAGAACATCAAAACAGATGACTGCTGTAGCATCCAAGGGCTTAATTCCTAAGAGCTTGAGGTAGGATCACTGGCATCATCTGTTTTTGGACGTTTGGGTTCAGGCTCTTCACTGTTTTCATGGTTGAGATGTTCATTCACTGCCTCTGGACCCAGAAGAGAAATGTGTTTGCTGGTAATTTGACGACCTGCCCTCAGTTTTGGCCCCCAATGTCTTTCAGGATTCGGAAGGAAGCGTGCGACCTTCTTGGCTTGCGCCTTGCTGAGAGATGCGACTGCTCGGGCAAAGTTGGCCTGCGTAAGATGAAACAAATGGTCAGAGAACTCAGCCAGATGACAATAATCCACAGCACAGGGAAGTGTGTACAAATGGGAAAGACATACTTGAAGAACAGGTTCTTTTGCAAGAATCACGCTGCCTGGCTGATCAGGAGCTTGAGCTTTCACAGGATGGTTTTTCACCTGCATGAAGATACATAACCCATTAAAAATCAAGAGAGCTTTCAGCGGAAGGAAAAGGCTGTTGTCTTTTACATGTATATGAAATCCGTTTTCCAATGCTTCAAATTGGTTCCTTTATCTATCAAATTTAATTTGAATAATTGGGTTAGGAAAGAAAACCTTTTCTATTTTAGAAAGAGCAGTGCATGCACACATGTAAGGGTAGGTACTAGTATAACACCTTTCTATGACCAAAAGGTGCCATCAGAGAATTCCCTTTTTGTTTCTTTCCCTCCCGTGAATCAGATAATCACAAAAAACAACCTTATATGGGATTATGAAGGCAAAACAGGAAGAAAATGAAAACCTTGGACATTAGTCCTTATCCAGGATCATATTACGTCAAGTTCGAAGAAAGAAAATTGCGGGAAGCTAAAACAAATTGCTATAATCTTCAATCATTGATATTTGCCCATGCAAATGTATGGTAAGGTACTAGTAAAACACCTTTTTAAAAAAGGTGCTATCAGCGAACTCCCAATTTGTTATTTGCCTCCCATGAATCAGATAATCATTGATAACAACATTAACTGGGATTATGAAGGCATAACAGGACCAAGGAAAACCTCAGACAAGAGTCCCAACACAACATCTTATTATATGTCCCAAAGGAGAAAAGTCCAGGAAGCTCAAACAGGTTGCTATTATTTCAATTTATTTTTACTATATGCATCAGGAAGGAAAAATACCTTTTTTACATCAAGAAAAACACACAAATGCACATGTATGGTGAGACACTAGTAAACACATTTCTAAGACCAAGAGGTGCAGTGAACTCCCATTTTTTTATTTGCCTCCCATGAATCAAATAATCACAAAGAAACGACTTTATATGGGAATATGAAGGCAGAGCAAGAAGAAATTCCTTGGACATGTGTCTTACCCAGCATCTCATTATGTCCCAAATGACATCCATAGGGGCATCTGATTTTAGCCCCAGGGGACTTACGTGCGTCCCAGAGATACGATATCCTGCATTGATCACAGCAGAGCGGAAAATTACTGCTGACGGCGAGGTGCATTTTAGTGTTCCACAGAGGTTGTGCAGACTCAAAAAGAGAGGAACATCAGGCAATTCCTGCAAACAGTAAAATTGGAATAAGAACTACTACATCATTAAGACGCTGGTATCAAGGTGGGTGGGTGGGTGTGTGTATTATGAACTTCCTCTCCATGTTTAAGGCATAGCAAACTTGAAAAAAAAAATTATCATTTGTTTTTCAGAATTTATTTTTTTGGGAAGTAGTCAATGTGTGACTATTATATGAAGCAAACATATCTTTGTTCTTTTTTTCTCTTTTGAAGGATTAATGTTACAAATTATAATGGCACAATGCAGCTCACTGAACTGCTAGTTGGAATACAAGCACCAATAATCATTTTTCCAGGAGAATCAGGCAAGACGTCAAAGTGCAAAAAAGCATCTTAAACATTAAAAGCAATAAATCCAACCAATACATATCCCATGCCAAATTTCCGGTACCATGGAAATTTTGATAGTTGAATCCTTTGCCCTACATTAACAAAGAAATAGAACAGCTGAAAGGGCCACAAAAAGAACACAAGAACTAACCTCGGATATTGTTGTTAGTACAGCTGATATGCGATCATAAGCAGGATATCGCTCCTTCATTGATTTCACACTTTTGAGTATGGAAGTCACCCAATCTTGATCATGAATTGGAGCAGACCATATAGGTCCACCCATATTGTATTTCTTCCCACAGTCACTACACTCTTGAGGAACAACAGGACCAAACCCAGGTAGATATCTTACACTGCTATCCTGAAAAGTAAAAAAAATGATATATATATATATATAAGTCACTGCAATATTCGATGGTGAACAATTAAAGATTTTTTTTTCATAAATTTGCAAAATTCAGATTCATAAACTTTATTTTGTCAACAAAGTTATGGAAGAAGTCAAGATATTTTACAGAATAGAATTTGATACAAACCAACAGGCACAGCTAATTCCATTTTAACTGGGCAGGTCAACACATGCAGCATGCACACTCTCCATGTATTAAAATATTAATTTGGTAGAGCCCAGCGATTTGAATTCACATTTCAAACTCAATTAGATTCTCACCAACAGAGCTCATCAGGTTGGAATGGCACTAAGGGAATTGTTCAAACTTGCCAACATGTGAGATCACTACCAAATTGGCCGCATAATGCTGAAATGCTCACCTATCTCAAACTCAACCAATCCTAAGCTACTGTTGGCCATGGTTGAAGGAAAAAAATGAAGAGGAGCAAAATCACCGATAAAGTGATGGCGTGGAAAATTAAATCAATTTGGATGCATCCATGCAAGTAAATAACTAAGCACAAGTGACATTGAAACAGGATGTGCACCTTGGAGACAGTCCTTCCAAGAGGTTGAAGATGATAAGAATCACAACCAACACATTGATAAACATACGAGAGCTTAAGAGGAGTGTTTTTCATTGCACTTGCAGAACTACAGTCAACAATTTCAGCTTCAGTCAGCTAGATATGGAACTGCTATCTTATATATTTAGCAAAAATTAATGAAAATAAACAAGCTACCTACGTGTACACACGAACAAAAACCCGAACATAAAAGTTCATTTGGACCGACAGAATAGGAACAATGTAGCGCTTGTAGCGATTTGCATGGCTCTGCATAAGAGCAAACAATTAATTATTGAACAAAAGAATCTCCAGCTCCAGCAGGATACTGTCGGTGCTCATATTCCCAACAATTTGTCTACAGTTTCTTTAGACCAAAAGCATATAAATAGCTTGTCTTTGTTCTCCAGGAGGAAAAAAGAAATGGGTACCTCAATTGAGGCAAGGAGGATCCTCAAGGCCATTTCGTGACAGTATTTCCCTCTCAATGGATAAGAGCCATACCTAATTCCACAAGTATTTGTTAAAAGGTATGCCACCAGTCTCAGAAAAGAAAGATTAACAAGAAGGTAAAGACTGTAATCTTACTTTGAGTAACAAACCTCGCCATTGCCTCCACAGAGCACTGCCATATCAGTTGCTGTACACATCAGCATTCCACCATCAACAACCGATTGAACTGCTGAGTCCAAAAATACTGAAGGTGATCCATAAGGATCAAGATCAACCTGAAACAATATAAACCAATGAGCAGTAGTTTTTTCCCTCTTTTTCTGCTTTGACATAAAAAGAAAAACTGCCAGGACTTTCTGATATACTTGAATTAGTAATCCAGAAAACAGTTAAGGGTATTTGAATTTGTTTATGGATGAACTGACAAAATAAAGTTTTTATGGGGATGCAGTTAAACAAGTATATAAACAGCATACCATATCAAATTCTTTTGGGTGAGTGAGCATATATACACGAGCATCAGCAAGATGTGATTCGACCTTTGAAATTGCCACCGAACCGTTGAACTTAATATTTTTCTGGCAAGCTTCAACAGATGCTGCGGGGTGAAAATGACAGAATAAAACTATTGTTAAGCAGATTATTATCTTGGCCGTATAAAGTTCCACAATACACTTATATGTGAGAGAATGTCTACACTAATGAGCATCTGATATAGAAGCAGCCTCAGGATCTTTTTCTAGGTCCATTTTGTGCAAGAATGTGTCTTTTCAAAACCAAGGAACAGGCAAAGGCTTCCAGAAGTCAAGCATCCAAAATATTACCTTTATCATTATCCAAGGCCACTACTTTACCAATCCCTTCTACCTCACGAGCATATCTTAGGGATCTTAACCCGGAAGCTGACAATGCCTGCGTATCCAGAAAGGAAGTACTGCAAAGTGATTTGATAATCCTATAAAATGATAATACATGAACTGATAACAACAAATATTGATTAAGAGAGCATACAAATATATAGAAATAAGAGATCAGATATTGAACCTCAAGAACTTTTAGTGGCTTCAGCTCCCCTCGATGATTTCGCTCTGAGGACTTCATTGGTTCTTCTGAAATGCTGCAAGGTTCATCCTGAGATATCTCTTTGTGCACTTCACTTTCACCATTAGATTTTTCATTATCCAAAGTAGACCCGTTAGATTCTTCTTCTACAGCAGGTTCAGATGCATCCTTGCCAGATGCCTTACCTGCTGATTTTGTTCTTTTGGACAGCATTGCCTCATGCTCCTCTTTGCGTTTGGAGACAAATGTCCTCAGGACAGCAATAGACAAATCTCTGTTATTAACCTGGCAATTACAGAGTCAAATCATGAGGTTCCCTAATTTCACAATGTACAGAAGCAGATAAGCAACCACAACTTGAACTCCGGAAAAGAAAAATTAGGAGACTCCATTATCATGTGAAATATAAGCTGTCAATCAGTCACTAAAGAGACAACTAAAACCCCACGAATTGATTTATAACAGAAGGCTACTTGATTAGTTTTTTGAGAATTTTCTCTTCAACCAATTACATCCTAGTTCCTCTAACTAAGATATTTCCATTAAACAATAACCAGAGCTCTTCAACTAAAACCAATACCCCATCAAAACTCCAATTCAAAAAATCGGATTTTACTATCAAGCAAATATAAGATTCAAACTTTACATTCCACTCAGAACAACCAGCAAAAGAGCAGAAGAAAAGATTTTGGCACCTGGGTTTTGTTGTAAAACACTTGGTTTTTAACATTCATAAGTATCTCAGCCTCTCCTTCTTTAATAATGGTATAATCTTCCAGATCTTCAGCCATTGCTCTTATGTTTTTGTCAACAAATGACAAGTCTCTTAAGAACCGAAAAGAAGAGAATCTTTTCTATGGTTGAGAGCCCTTGGAATCAACAAGAACGTGCATCAAAGTTAAGTAGATACCTTTATTTATATATGGCAGTGTGTTTCATATGTATGCTCCTCGAAGCTCAAGTGGATTTCCTTAAACCCTAGTTTCTGACACTAGTGCACGTTAGATAATTTCTTGTGCTTTTTGCTAATGTGAGCTATATAGGGTTGTGTTTTGATTCGGTGGGTTTTGATTGAAATTTGTAAGGTCTAAAGGTTTGTTTGAAAATAAAAACAATAGTTTTTTTTAAATGAATTTTATTTTTATTTTTCTATGTTATTAAATTATTTTAATGTGTTAATATCAGAAATAATTTAAAAAATATATATTTTCATGGGAAAAAAAATCATTTAAAAAATAATATCAATCACGTTATCAGATAAATATTTAATATTTAATATCAGAAAACTAATATTTAATTCGTTAGATTAACTGGATTAATTTATTTTAATATATTTTTTAATAATTAAAATAATATTAATCTTATTTTCAAAAAATAACTGTTTTTTGTATAATGTAGCATATGAACGACTGAGTTGATTCACTGTAGATTTCAACAGTGCACTAACAATTTTATCTTTAATGATCTCAGGTTGACGGTTTTACCCTTAATGATGATCTCGGGTTGAGTGTTGTTGGCTAGAGGATGTTTTTGGTTTTTCATTCTCTTTTGTTTGTTTTCTAAAGAAATCAAAACGGGAGAGGAGGATGACGTTGGGAATGCCGCCGCCGCCTTCACCACCCAAAATGACATCGTATTCATCGGAAGAAGCAGAGGCTCGGGGATCTCCACCTGCTGCTCCTGTTGCTTAGAGGAATCAACGGCGGTCGTCGTGGGATGCTAGGCTGGATCTAGGCTAGTTGTAAGGAAGCCAAACAGCAAAGTATAAAGGAACACTACATTTTTGCAGGCTTTGAGAATCTGCCTCCCTGTTCTTTCCCATCAATTTCCTTTCACTGCTCCTACTCCTTCGCACTGTGTTTTTGTGTATGGGGTGTTCAGCTCGCGGTGATCGTGCGTGAATCTGTCGATCTAGCTCTCATATCGTGTTTTTTTTTTTGTTTTTTTAAAGTATTTATAAAATAATAATTGTTTTTCTTTATTTCAGATATATATATATATATATATATATCTCTTTTAAAACTGTTTTTATTAATTAGATATAATAATTTTTAGCATAAAATATTTTTTTTAATATTAGAAGCTTTGATTAATACTAATACTAATTTGATTTCTAATCAAATCTTAATAAAAAAAACTCACTCACTTATACAAGAAAAATAATAAATCTCAAAAGTCTATTAAAAAAATTAAAATCTAATACATACATTAACTAAAAAATAAAGCTGGTATCCAAATCTTTTTATTTTTTTAATAACGATGATAATTATATGCTGGTGATTTCATTAAATCCATTAAATAGATAAATTTATATCGATTTAAGATTCATATATTTTATAAAAAAACTCGCACTTCACACAAATTTTACATAAATTTATTGTTTTGTCTAGATTTATGCTATAATAAAAAAAATTTACATAATTAATATTTTTCTGTATTAAAAAAAAAATGCTTTCGAATCACCAAAAAAAGCCGGTAAGTATCTAGTAATATATATATTTTTAAAAATATTAAAATAATATTTTATATTTTTTAAAAATTATTTTTAACATCAAACATTATTTAATCTAAAAATACAAAAAAAAAATTAAAATAAAAAATAAAAATAGTTTTTTTTCAAAAACATTTTTAAAATAAATTACCAACATATACTTATAATTTAAAAATAACTTCAGACTCGTGTTCATGAACTACTGCTGTTTTGCTTATTGAAATATGAATAAAAAAACTGCTGATGTTCACTGTTTTTTAATTTATTTCAGTTAAATCGTTGGCTTTTTAGTTATTTCTTTAATTTTAAATGAATATATATTTTTTAATTTTACCATTTTAAGTGTCTGGTTTCAAAATTAAAAACTTTCTAAAATTTAAACTATTTTAGTTTTAATCTAACATTTCTTAATAATTTTCATTATTTTGAAGTCCTTGGCTGAAAATTATTATTTTTGATATTAAAAATAAATAAAAAATATTTTCTTTTCGGGTCTCGAAATTTATATCTTCAAAACCATCTTAGTGAATCTTCACCAGAAGCTTCTCAAATCTTTGTTTTCTTCAGAGACTGGAGATTATATCTTCCTTATTTTTGTTCTTGAAAAGATCGATGTTAGATTTAGATGAGGAAGAAGGCAACCCCTCCATGCTCTACAGTTCCCAAGAAAAGACTGGAGAGCTTCTGCAGCTAGTCGATTGCTCATACTCCTTCAAAACACAGTAAAATTCTCAAAAATTAAACCATGGTCAAGACAGATTGTATAGAATCACAATTTACATATGAAAATCAGTAAAATCAAGAAATCAGGTTAGGAGAACCTCAGCTGAGAGACTTGGCTACGTGCGATGCAAGCAGAGCATCAGATCTGACTAGATCTACCTCGAAGGATGATAGATCTCGGCGATCCAGAGCTGTTGCGGTGGTGAAGAGAAGTCAAGGGAGGAGCTACTGGAAATCTGCGGTATGGGAGGACTTGGAAAGACTCTTCTGAGTTCCTTCAGAGTCATTCCAGTCTCTCCCATACCGGAAGCTTCCAGTGAATCAGTCTCCCTTTCCTTTCTTGCACAGTGTTGGACGATGAGAAACCCTAGCTGTGGGTGCCTGCCTGTGTTTTCCTTTTCCGCTATATTTATCTTTATATAGTGAGGAAAACACAGATCTACCACTTTTATTTTTTATTTTTTCTTTTTCGAAGATAAAAGGACAGTCTTGCTGACCAACTAAACTTTTTTTTAAAAAAAAAAAAAA
This sequence comes from Salix caprea, assembly GCA_964035475.1. Taxonomy (NCBI): domain Eukaryota; kingdom Viridiplantae; phylum Streptophyta; class Magnoliopsida; order Malpighiales; family Salicaceae; genus Salix; species Salix caprea. Next base: position 6,507,768 of record OZ037748.1, on the reverse strand, counting down.
ACTGTTTATTTTTATATTTTAAAGATATTTTAATTTTAAATTAATTTTTTAATGAATTGATATAAAAAATTATTTAATCTATTTTTATATATCACATTATCAATCACTTATAAAAGAACTTTATTATTTTTAATATGCAAAATAATGTTTTTCTCTATTTTTAAAAATAGATGTGTGGCCAGTTTGTCATTTACAAGTGTAAATTGAGATATATATTTATTCATGTTTAATGATTTAGTTTATTGATATTTATCTTTTTGTTTAGTCATATGATAATACAAATAGATATATAAATGAAATTGATTGAATAAAATTAAAGGTAAAATAATATTATACAAGAGTTCATATATTAGAATTATTATTATTATTCAAAAATAAATATTTTTCTTTTTAAATAAATAAATTCATATTCAATTAACACTTCAAACTAGATGTTTTGAAACAAAATTTGGGATTGTACCTTTTAAACTTTCTATTCCTTACACTTAAATCCTTAATTATTTTTTAAAGAATTTCTTTAATCCTTAGCTCTTATAGTATTACAATTTGACCATTGAATTTAAATTTTCTTACACTTTTAAAACATCAGACTATTTTTCTCAAGCAAACAGGCTTGAGCTCTTTAGCGTCATGAATGACGAAATCCTAAATAAATCTTTTAATTAATTAATTAATTAATTAAATGTGATACACGCAGGAGGGTTATTCATGCCAAAAATGCCTTTGATGATAAAGAGAATAAAATACATGCCTTCTTTTTCTTTTTTTTCATTAATTCAAATAGAATTAAGTTATAAATTGTTTTTCTTTTTCTCCCTTTTGCTTTGCTCCAACTCTAAAATAAAAAAAACACTCGAATAACCAAACAAAAATGACAGGTATCTAATACAATGATAAAAATTTTCCGTCCTTTTTCTTTAATTTATGTTAAAATCGGGGAGTAAATTAAAGAGGTAAAATAAAGAAAAAAAGATTTGAGCAATTTTCAATTTTCAACTGTGTTAGTGACAGTGATTAATGACAACATAATTACAATATTAAGATAAAAAAACAAAGGAAAGATTATAGGGATGAGTCCATAAATAAATGGGCAAAACAAGTGTGGGCTTTTCAATGGGCTGGCCCAAATCCAAATAAAGAATATACAAATAAAAATAAATAATTGATGAGTGGCCCATGCAGGTTTCGAACCTGCGACCTTCGCGTTATTAGCACGACGCTCTAACCAACTGAGCTAATAGGCCATTTGTATTTCCACGTTTAGAAGAGATTATATAAAGACAAATTGATGTGAATGATATCCTATACTGTTGCTACTTGCTAGATATTTTATGTGGAGGGAGAGGATATGAGCATATTAGAGTAGAAAGGAAGGGCTGGCTGTGCGGGCGACAGAAGAAGAGGAGGAGATGAATAACTTAACAGCAAGTGAGGTAGCAGGTTATGGTGTTGGAGCTTTGCTCTTATGTGCAACCATTTCTGCCCCAAAGATTGACGCCTTCATCTCTGCTTCACAAAGAAGGTAAACACAAATGTCTTCCTTTGGCTACCTTTTCTGGTTTATTATAGCTGCTTAACGTAATACCAAGATAAGTTACCATTTTTTTGAATTGTTACCTTTGATTGCTACAAGCTCGGGGAAATCGTTTGTACAGTGAGGTTGTTTTTCTCTGTTTTTGAGTTTTAATAGTTTTTTAGTTGTTCCCATTTTGTTTTTCTTTATGTTTTGTCTATTTAGTCTGAATAATATGAAACTTGGTCACTGTATCAATTGGTGAGCATGCAATGGAAGATTGAAAGAAAAAAGTTCTGGAAAGTAGCTGTTCTCTACTGCTAAATTAGCAAAGATTAAATTTTTAACTTAGTTTTACTGCTAGTATCTCATGGGCCATATTTTGTTGCAAGAAAGATGGGACCTTGACCGTGAGAAAAATTCAAGATGTTCAAGTCTTTTTCTTCCTAGCTTGAAGATTTTTTCTACTTATTTCTTTGGTACTTTTTTCAGCATTGTTGAGTACCTTAATTTTTACTTAATGTAGAGGTTGGTCTTATCCATTTTAGATTGGTAAATGAGCAATGCTGACTTGAACTTTTATAACCATGTTTTATGTATTAGGTCCAGAGGAACTTGAATTGCAACTGTGTTCTAGCTTAGTTCTGTTATCCTTTTTCAGTCTTTGCATTTATAGGATCAACTCAACTGTAGGTTTTCATAACTCTTCTTTGAACTCTTACTGTTATTTGAGGAGAGGTTTCTCAATACTGTTACAATCAAGATGTTTTCGTGGTTTTATTCTTTTCTGGTGGTTATAAGTATGAATTAATGTAAATGCTTTAATAGCAATTTGAACAAGCGATTAATGTAGAGAATCGGACTTTGACAACCCTGAAAAGAAAACATACTGTATCATCCCTGATGCAATTGTAGGATGCATTCTTGCCGTTATGGACTTGGAAATTTCATTTATGACAATGTCCATATTCTCGTATTGTTTCTCTCCTGTTGTAACCACGTTGGTTTGCTCTAGGCTCTCTTCTTTTCCAGATAGTTGGGGGAGATTGTTCTCACTGTTTGAGAATCAGGAGTTACAACCTAGTCAAAGTGCAATATAATATCTATAAATGCTACAAGGTTTTTTTTATTATGCAAACCATTCACAAATTAAGAAAGATGGTGCTACTGGTTTTCAAACAAGAGAAGTTCTGCTTAATAAAACAGAACGTGCCCCCCTGAATTTGGCGGTAATCTGAATCACATAGGACAATGGTAGAAATGAAGGCGCTAAAATTTCTCTTTGCAGATAGAATTTCTATCTGCTTGCTGGGTGTGTTTTGTTGCATAAGTAATACACACACAATGCAAGCTCTTATACCAATTATGGAAACAAAACACAAAAGTATTTAGATGAACCCTCTAAGTATTTATTGATCAATTACCCTCTTATCATCACACACTTTAGCACGTTTTTTCAATCAACTCACTTAAATTTTGTAAGCTTTAGCCCTTATTGCTCCTCTGAACATCATAATCTGATAAGGATGTTAACTAACTAATCAAATAAGAATTCTAATAAACTAGTCTAATACAAATTATTTTTATCAAAGATTCCTACATTAATTAGGATTTTATGTAACAATCTCTCCCATAAACTAATGTTCCTAAACACCTAGGTTAATGATTTTTCTTTAACCTTGTCTTGAACATTCATTTTTCAACTATGATCTTTTGTCCTTTTGAAAGCCCCGTCAACTACTAAGTATTGCTTTTCTTAATGACATTAATTTTATCACCCATAGCCTTTTTCCACTTTATTTTTTAATGACATCTTTGGAAGTCATAAGATCACAATATGTGTGCCCTTTTTTTTCACTCCTAACAAACCTAAGCTCTACAACCAATTGTTGGAAACACTAAATCCAAGCTCTACAGCCAATTGTTGGAAACACTAAATCCAAGCTCTGATTCCAATTGTTGGAAACAAAACACAAATATTTGGATGAACCTCTCAAGTATTTAATGATTAATTGCCCTCTTATCAACACACACTTCAACACTCTTTTTTATTAACTTTTTTAAATTTTGAATACACTGCTCTTATATTTATAGGGGCATTGCTCCTCTAACTATCATAATCTAATAAGTATTCTAACTAGCTAATGAAACAAGAATTCTAATAAACTAGTCTAGAACAAATCTTTTTTTACTAAGGATTCCTACATTAACTAGGATTTTATCTAACAAGTTCTCCATTGTTAACTGAATGTTGGTGGATGGCTTAGTTAATTGATTTTATTTTTTTTACTTAACTTTTTGCATCCTGGTAGTGGCATGCCGGCATCCTTCCGTGCAGTAATTATCAATCAGATTTAGGTCTATAGTGGAAAATGCATAACATTCATTGCTGAGCTGACATGATTTTAGTAATTATGTATTGCTCAATGTAATTCCACTTCTTACTTGTTGTATGTGCAACTCCTTGAATATGCAGTTCTCTGGGGATGTGCAAGAGATGTGGTGATCTAAGGATGATAGCATGCTCAGGATGTAAAGGAACTGGCTTAGTCAAAGAAGGTGGAGCATTGAGTTTTAACTTTATAGATGACATGTACGAGTCACTTGGTGGCGACTCAACGGTGAAGACCATTAGATGTTCTAAATGTCAAGCTAGAGGTCGGTTTTGCTGCCCTGATTGCTCCAAAGTACAATGAATTTAATTACATAATGCTCCAAAGTACAACCAGTCTAATATCTGTAAGTCTCTTATCATATCTGGCAAATTCTGACTTATTGTGGACTAGATTGTGAAAAATATATATACTTGTTTGGAATCCGTATATGATCTAGAGGGGAGAGATGATGGTCCATGAGCATGCCATAACCCTCAAGCTAATTACATTTCCTACTTTCATGTTATGTCAATTTGCTTTCCATTTCATTCATATCCCCCTCTTGTGTGCTACCTAAACTTCAAATCTTTAATGGTAGTCTTGAAATATACCTGATGTTTCAATTAGCCCCACATGGCTTTTTTGGGATCAATGGACCACGTTTCAATTAGCCCTACTTGCCTAGAAAGATGCTGTATAGCCTGTTGTGAGTTGAATGTAGTAGGCTTGTGGGTGTGATCTCTTCAAGTTTCACTCGGTTTTCTTTATGCAAAGTTGCTGTGTTGTACTGCAAATCATAAATTTTGCAACAAAAGGCTTGCGCGTAAATTACTTGCCCTTGTTAGAGGATTCCTCGCATGCAAATCTTAGGCATCTAAATGAGGACCAGAAGACATTCAAAGCAAATGTGACTTTAAATATGTAGTTGGCAGGTAAGTTTGAATTTTGATGGCATCTAGCTAAGTTAGGAACGCATCATTTCACGAACTGCAATCTTTACCAAAAACACATATTCATGCTTTGACTACATACATGAATACACGTGTTTTCAAATTTATGTCAAGACATATGCTGGTGAAAACTCAACAAAAAAATTGTTCTTTCCAAATTATGTCTGCCTGATCTAACCCACAAAACCTTGCAAAACCATTGTTCAGGTTTCTCCATAACCTCAATGTTGTCAAAAGTTTACCTGGCTTTTCTTGGTATGGTCCAAATGTTATCCCATTTTTCCTATTTTCACACGGGAAGGATTGAAAATGTTCCGGGAATGCATCAATTGCTATGCTTAATATATGAAGCTATTGACTTTGCTTTGCTCTTAATTATATAAATTTTCTGAAAAAGGAAACCAAGTTCTTTTATAATTAAACTTTATATGTATACGCTTATCACCCAAAAATGATGTTTATATTTATATATATATATAAATTATTTCTTTATAATTAGAATTTTGAATGACAATCTTAGAAGCAATGTAATCATCATGCTAATTGGATATGCTATACATCTGCTTGCTACTACTTGTGGTCCATGTCCTACGTTTGTATTTATCTTTATTGTTGTCTGTTCAAATTAGATCCTGGGATAAACTTTTTTTGTGCTATATATATATATATATGAAAACACTAATCATAAGTTTTAGTGTCTGTTTGGGAGTTTGGTTAAAGTTTTCAAAGTGTTTTTTATTCAGAAATGTATCAAAATGATATTTTATTTATTTTTAAAAAATTACGTCAGCATATCAAAATAATATAAAAAAACTAGAAAGATTAATTTAAAAAAAAAAAAAAATTAAATTTTAAATTTTAAATTTTTAAAAATGCATGAAATGCGTTGCCAAACAGAAATCTTGAAGAAACTGTGGTGTGATCCCTCTCTAAACATATTTAAATTAATCTACCTGCACGTCTTTTAATTTTGCTGCACAGAAGCAAAATAAATAAATAAATATATATAGCGTAGAATAATAGATTGAGTAAAGAGTAGATCCACAGTTTTCTAGAGTCAATTGTTTTAGAATAGATGATTAAAATACGTCGCGATAGTTTCATATTGTGGTTAGATTTGTTTTTAAAAGTATTTTTTTGTTTAGAAATATATTGAAATAATATTTTTTTATTTTTAAAAATTATTTTTTGATATTATTATATAAAAATAATCTAAAAACATCAAAAAAAAATTTAATTTAGAATAATTTTTTTTTTTAAAATCGTTTTTGAAACGCAGTGACAAACACCCTCATTGTAAAATCAGTTGCAAGTTAAAATATTTTTGAGTAACAATTTATTTATTTGTTCTTTTTTCTTCAAATAATAAATGGTCCGCCAATATACCCTATATATTATCTATTATTATATTTAATTTAAACTTATTGGATCCCATTATTACATGTAGTTTTTACATGTCTATCAACTGCTAAACAAAACACTTAAATCTGGTAACGCTTAACTCATTAGCACATATGAATTTTTGTTTTTTTTTTAATATTTTAATGTTAAATGTTTTCTAATTTTTTTATATGCTGGTTTCTTGTTAGATGTTTTACAAGAAAATTGATCAATATAAAATATCTCACACTCATTTTTATACATAACTTATTTGTTGAAAAAACACTCAATTAATAAATCCTATAATTTTTTTTTATCAATGGTAATCTATGTTAAATGCAATTTTAATGGTTCAGAATAGTCTTTTGATTACTTCACATAATCTATGTTATATAATTTTTTTTTATCGATGGTAATCTATGTTATATGCATTTTTATTACCACTTCATCACCATCTTATTGCTGCTGCTGCTGCTACTACTACTACTACTACTACTATTATTATAGTATTATGGTTTATAAGAGAAATAAACTATATATATTTTTATTATTATTATGAAAAATCAACTAGATTTATAAAAATTATCATGAACCGAAAAAAAAATACCATGGAGTTTTTCGTTTCTTTTTTTTTTTCCTTCAGGCAGTCAAAGTCAAATCAATCAAAAGCAATAGCAAGCGAAATCAAGGGCAAGAAATTAAAGGCTTCAAATTGACAGAGCCCCGATATTCTACAGTATCCTTTCTCAGCACGCCTTCGACAAACGTCAACCACCCAGCATAATCCTCTTCGCTTTTGTCCTCCCGTGCTCTAATCGCGACACGTATCTTCCAGGACAGATCACTGTTCAGATTCTACGGCGTCACAGAGAGTTATGATCACCTGGGGGAACGTGAACTGCTTATGACAACCAATGGGAGACCAACACGTTTGGTTCGACCTGTGAATTTTAATTGACTGGTGACATTAGTTAGAAAGCTGTACCCAATAAAACGAAGGCATGTGCATGTAATAAGTGCATGTTTAATAATTTGTTTGAGTTTAATTTTAAAAATGTTTTTTATTTAAAAATATATCAAAATAATATATATTTTTATATTTAAGAAATTATTTTTAATATCATCACATTAAAATAATTTAAAATTATAAAAAATATTAATTTAAAATAATTTAAAAAAAAACAAAACGATTTTGAAACAGTTTGCCAAAATCTAAGTTTCAAAATCATTTTTAATTTTTTAATGTTTTAAGATTATCTTATTTAATAATATCAAAAATAACTTTAAAAAAGGTTTATTTTAAAACATTTCTGAATTTATTTTAATGATTTGTACAAGAGGAAAACCATCAAGAAACATGGCAGCGTTGAGAAGGCTAACGACGGTGAACAGGTGAACCACCTATTTTGCATTTCTTAATTTTTTTTTCTTCCAGATATGTCATTCAATAATTATCTAATTATAAATTCTTATTTAATTTTCTTTTTCTTTCCTGTTATTTAACGGCTACTAATCTCTTAGTTTGAAACCGAAGGGTGCAGAGTACCATTTGAATGCAGAATTCTGGTTGGAAAGCAGCTTTCTCCAGTTAAGCTACGAAGCTGCCTCCATGGCAAGAGCTGTGGTCTGTAAAAGACATTGTCTTTCTTTGGCAATAGCCAAAGATTCCAACTTTAAATATTTTCTTTACATGTTTCCCAAGACTAAGGCCTTCCTATTTGGTGGCAATAATAATAATAATAATAATAATAATATGACTGAAGAGATCTCATGAAATTATAAGTATTTTTTTTAACATAGAGTTTATGTGGATAAGACTAGTTTTACAAGCTCTGAAGTTAATGACTAATTAAAACATTCAGTAATTCTAACTAATATGGGACTCGAGCTAGTGATCTTTAGCGATCAAATTCAAAGTTTGACCAATTAAGTCATATCTCTCATGTTAAAATTAATTATTGAAATTAGAGGACATAAATCTTTTCTCAAATCCAAATTTATGGCAGAACCACTACACATGTAATCTCGAAGTATATATACACACACCGAGGCATGATAAACTTATTTTATGCTGTGTGAAGTTCAAATTTGGAAGCTAAGTAACTGTTTGGTAGTGTGGTTGATGTTATCTTTGAAAGTATTTTTCAGTAAGAAATGCATCAAAATAATAATTTTTTATTTTTTAAAAATCATTTTTAACATCAGCACATGAAAATGATTTAAAAACATCAAATTTTTTTATTTAAAATAAAAAAACATTTAAAAAAAACACACTTTTAGAACACAATGTTAAACAAGGCCTAAATCTAGTTGTGCATGAATTTGAAATAGTTTCTTGTTTTGATAGTGATTTCGAGTCATATTTATATTATATAGTTAGTGTTTTTATTTATTTATCAAAGATCGAGTTTGGTTTCATTTATTTTTACTTTTTTTTCCAAACTAAAATATTATTTGCTAGATAGGTAATCTTATCACTCCATATCATCATTTTATTTCTCACCAAATAGACCAACCAAAATCAATAATAATAAAAAAATATACCAAATTAGGCTTTTATTTCTCAAACTTTAGGTTTCATTTTCCTTTTAGAAAAATGGAAAAGAAAAAAAAACTCATAGAAGAAATATAGCTTCCCTGTATGAAAGAAGAGTAATTCATGATTACCGAGCCTTCTCAATGCTTAGAATTTAGGTGGATTTTATGTTGATGATGGTAAAAGAAACGAATTAAGAAGCAAGAAATTTCTATTTGTTGGTGTTTTAAGCTAGAGATTGCTATTATTGACATATTATTTTGTCATTCAACGATAACAAATATTTTTAGATTATGTTATGCATTAATTAAAATTATTTTTTAAAAAAAAGATATTAGGGGAACATTACTCACATGAACCTAATACAGTCAAAGCAAAACAAAAATCCATAAAGTTCTAGGTTATTTATATTTTTTCTCACCAAGAAGATGTTAAGACTTGAAATTTTGAGAGAGAAAATGGAATAATGATGTATATTAGTTAAACTATATAAGTCTATTAGCTCCAAATCTAAACTTAAAGAACATCACTCCAATTAATTAATTAAGAACATAACTTTTCACACTGTGTCTGCTTGGAAGTATGGTTGAGACTATTTTTGAAAGTATTTTTTGTTTAGAAATGCATCAAAATAATATATATTTTTTTATTTTTTAAAATTCATTTTAACATCAGCACATGAAAATGATTTAAAAATACTATAACGATTTAATTTAAAGTAAAAAATAAAAATAAATTCAATTCATTTTTTTTCAAAAGCACTTTTGAAACATAATGACAAATAGGGTCTATGTTTTAATTTTCTTTAGGAAATATTCTTAATCGAAGTAATTAAGTTACAACTATAAAGTTTTTGATGCAAATTAATGAACTGACCATGTTAATCATACACTTGAGAATGAGATTGAATTTGCACAAAATTCTTTGTCACTTCCAAGTGGTCCAATTACAAGATTTAGAGCCAAACTTTTTAAGGAAGCACTAAATGGGCTACTCCAAGAGAATTGAGTTGATTCTAAAAAGACCAAGATGGACCTAAATAATAATCAAAACTTGCTCCATATCATCAAATCAATTGAAGAGACAAATAATTAGCATGCAAAAACATTATCAGCCTGGTCTGACCATTAAAGAACATGAATTTGTAGAGTTTCAAGGATATTAAATAGAAGAATGAACTTGGTCTTAGTTGGTTATGTTAAATACATTGAATTTAGTCATTTAACTCTTTTTTTTATTGTCTCCAGAAGTCCAAGAGATCTAAAAACACGAGGACTTGTTTATGTTGATGTTTGTGCTATTTTAAAGTTTTAGTTATGATTTTTCCTATTCTTGGAGGGTTGTTCCAAGTATATAGATGGGTATTTTGAATTGAATGAATAGATTATGTTTTCCCAAAATTATCATCATTGTGAGGTCTTGTGTTCCTCTTTATTATTAAAAAAAACTCTTAGAGCTTATCAAGTTAATCTTGTGGCGTTCAAACAACCAAACTTATCACCTTGATTGTTGAGGGATTCTTAGATTTTCTTGGTATGAAGTTTCAATCCTTCGTAATTTTAGTTTTTATTTGGTTAGGTGTTGGGTCAAGGATCAACCAATCTTATCTACACGATCTTGGAGTTCGAAACTATTATTGTTATTAGATTTTATTATAATTATTGATGAAGTTCATATTAGTTTTGGAAAAAGAAATATATTGCTAACCGACCAATGTATTACAAGTATGCATTATAAGGAAATATATTGTTTCGCATGTCATATCACGAACCATATTTCCTTTTCACATTTTTTTATGGGAATTAAATTAATCGGCCCAATTCCCCATATTTTATTTTTCGTAAACCTCATGCTCGAATGATGATATTGTCGTTTAATGTATGGAGGCAAATTTTCATCATAAAAGCTCTTGCTTGGTCGTCTGAAGAATTTACTTAGAAAAAAAAGAAGTCTAATTATGAAAATAACACACGTTTATCTTAAACCTTTTCTGAGTCGTATCAAACAACATGGAAAAAGGAAACTCAGTTCTCAACGGCCCAGATGGCAGCGTTGTGATCGAACATCCTCGTTTGAGTCAAAGTCAAATCAAGAACTTCCACCAATAGTAAACCAACACGTTGCGATCTATTTAAAGAAAGATGACGTATGAACACTATCTATGAAAAGACCACCCCACTCACTCATTATCATTCACGTCGGCTGCACACCCTTCACCCCTATCCCAATAACACCCACACAATGGTTGAGACGGTGGCGTATTGATAAAACTCTGCAAACATGAATTATTTTTATGGTTAATAACTTAATGATGTCATAAATTAAGAAAATTCGTGTTAAAGAGTCGTTAGCTTAAGAAAGTAAAAATTCTCCAAATTAATGAAGCTCTTAAAAAAATTCTCTTCAGTTCTTAACATCGAACTTAGGTAGCGTCAAAGGGAAAAAAAAGAGAATTTTTTTTTTTATACGAGAAAACCTCACCCCTGAAAAATATATTTGTGGATCAGATAAACGAGTAAAACTATGGTTGTCTCAGTTTTTTATAAGAGATACATGTCATGACTCGAACTCAAGATCTATTAAACAGATCACAAGCTCTCTGTCATCATATCACGTCACGTCCCTTGGGGAACATATGAATACATTTTTTAAATGTAGGAGTCAAATTTACTTTGTTAAATTTCTTTTATCATCTAGGAGTCATATTTACTTTTCATATTGTATTTGAGAATTGGGTCAATAATTTAGAAAAAAATATTGAAAATAATATCTTATGAATGTATAAATATATGTAGACGGCAATGATTATACTAATTAGTCTACGTGACTAATCATCATGTTTCAAACTTCATTTGATTAAGCAAAAAAAAGATTAATAAAAAAACAAACAAAGCCGAGCATTTAATTATGGTATAATAAAAGTTATCTAGAGGAATAAATAACCCTAAGCTGCATTTCATTTCTAGAGAAAACCTTATATATATATATAGAAAAGAAAAGACAAGCAAAGAGAAGAAAGACATCCAAAGCACTTGTTGGAACTTATAACCTTTTCTTTCTACAAACTTTGTACTTCTCTCTCTCTCTCTCTGTTATTGGTGGGTCTCTCTCTCTCTCTCTCTCTAGGGTTTCTTCAAAATATCCATCTTGCTCTTGTTTTTTTCAGAAGTTTTTGCTGTTGATATAATTCGGGTTCTGATTCTTGAAGGCAATAATCAGCTACTTGTTCTGAAGAGGAGAACAAGAAACAAACTCGAAAGAAAACAAAAGACTACTCTAGCTAGTACACATAACAAGTAAATATATCATTAACTTACATATATGCATTAATTTCAAAGAAAAAAGGGTTTCTGATTGTTTTTATTTTTTTTTATGGCTTGTAATAATATTTAAGGAGTATGGGGAGAGGTAGAGTGGAGCTGAAGAGGATAGAAAACAAGATAAACAGGCAGGTGACGTTTGCAAAGAGAAGAAATGGGTTGTTGAAGAAAGCTTATGAGCTATCTGTACTCTGTGATGCTGAGGTTGCTCTCATCATCTTCTCTAACCGTGGCAAGCTCTATGAGTTTTGTAGCACATCTAAGTATGGCCCTTTTTCCCTTTCTTTCTTACCTCCATCTTTAATGCATTCTTTCCTTTTCTTTTCGATTCATTATATGTCGGATCCGTTTATTAGCTAACTAGATTTGTTCATGGACTTGATATTTCGCGTGATTCTTGTCCCACAAAGCGAGCTTCCTTAATTCTTTCTCTATCTTACAAATTTCCAGCATTACTTTTTCTTGGGCCTATTGGAATGGTCACTTTTTAAATTTTGATGGTAATTTCGGTTAAGAACTTGTTGAAGTGTGATAGTTTGAGAAAACTTCTTGTTGTTTTCATTAACTCTTTGCTTACTTTTGTTGTGATCCTTGTGCACCTCAAATCAATTATGTTTTTGTTTGATTTGCTTTGTGCAATAGTTTCTTCATGGATCTGGATAAAATTTGAAGTCTTTTTGTTGTTCATCATTGAAATCTTGATGTTTGCTTCTGGGTGAGCTATAGAATACAAAATTGATTAAATATTTATTTGAAAAAAAGATTCATAATTAGTAGCTCAAAATTTCTGTTGTTGTTGTTGGTTTTCCTCACAAGAACTTTGAAATTCTTTGATAAAAAACCTCGTTACTGATTCTGTTTTCTCTTCCCCCAAGTTGGATAAAAAAACACAGAAGAAATTGATATATGCAGCAGCTGGCAGTTCTTCAAGCTTCTTTTTTTTGTGTGTGAAAAAGTTTGGTTTGAAAAATTCTAATAAATGAAGTTGAGTAGTTTATCCCGGGAACCTGTTCTTACCTACGAGACAATTCGGACTCGTTTGAGAGAGCTGCGAACAGTGAAAAGTCCGATAATTAATTGGCTATATTCAACTGTTCAAGGCTAGGTATAAAAAAGCACTTCTCCCTTGCTACATGGTTCCTACAGAAATCTACGTAGGCACTTATTTCAATAAAGAAACTGTGTTGATTATTTAATTAAACTAAAACATAAATGAATGATTTCAGAAAATGTTAATTCCGAGAGTTTTGGATATTTGAGTACTTTTTTTGGGATTAGCTATCATTGATCATTTGTTTTTGTCTGAAAATTAAAGAAAACTTTGTTTAAAATCATAATATTTCGAGGCTGGATTAATTTATTGCCATTTTTATTAGCAATCCATTGTAGCTTCTTGAGTGTTTCAATCATTAATCTTGTAATCTTTGAGTGCAAATATGCATGTGTTTGTTACTGTTAATCCACTTCTCCATATATAGGCAAGAAAATCTAGAGACAGGCATTAAGAGCTAGGGTTGTTGTCTTAGAACTCCACCTCTAGGGCAAATAGATTTCAAACTTTCATAGCTGCTGATAGTTAACATAACAGCAAACACAATTACCCTCTTCCCAATCAATCATAGAAGTCAATTAATACGTCAAATAAAAAAAAAAAAAGTAATCATCGTCTATTGCAGCATGTTTGCTAATCATCTCTAGGAGTAAATTCTTCACATGTATAGAAAACTTGGACACGTAAAAGCTTTGGTAAGAAAATGGGAAAGAAGAAGGGAAATAAATACAAAGCTCATGCATGCACTCCTATGAAAACTCCCGAAGACTTGGTGCATGAAATTAATACAAATTTCATGTATAAATCTTATAAATTCAAATTCAGAAACTAGTTACAATCACTCAATTATTCTCCTGCTAACCAATAAATAAACAAAACACTCAATCTGCACTATTGAGTAGATGAATCTTTCTTGTTGATTTAGAAGCCAATAACCCTTCTAATTCCATAGCATTTATTATAAATTTATCGTATACTCAGGATTAACAGTTGTTTTTTAAGCTTCTAAACAGTGGCATTAGCATTTTTTAAGCTTTATATTAGTTTTTTTTCATAGTAATTAAAATTATTTTTTCAATTACTATTTCTCTCGTGGAAACTAATGGGCAACATTATGCTTTGATCAACGATTTTTAATGCTTTATTTTCTATGACAATAATATAAAATACTTTGTTTTTCATTGCAATTTCAAATCATAAATGGTTTTATTTTGATAGCCTTCATGCACTACTTTGTTATTTTTTTTCACAATATAAAAAATCAGGTGCTTTCATCGGTTTTAATTGGTACACTAAATACATATTTTTGTGAACTTCGTATAATTTTTTTGAAACATTTCATTTTAAAAAACTTGTTCTTCATTTCTCAAAATGAAACTAAAAATAATAACAAAAGCTAATCACTCATAGCATCATCTAACAATTTCAGCCATTATTGTTGATAGCAATGTCACTACTCCCATCATTTTATCACTTCACCATGTTCACTGCTACTACCATCATATACTGTGATTATATTTGCCACCCCACCACCCTAATTCCACTCCATCACTGCTACTAATACCATCTACATTTTATCATCACTATTTCATTATTATAATGCATTTTTATCATTTATTATAACCACCACTACTTGTAAAATATTTTTTATTGGAATTATTTTCCACCCATAAAAAATTTTACGTATCAAAAACAAATCCCTTCTTCGAGATAAAGATGGTTACAAATAAAACTAGTGCACCGGTAGAGAGAGAGAGAAACGATAGAAGTCACTTTGTTCACGTTTAATACATGGCGTAGTAATTGAATTGAAAAGACGTGTTTGTGGAGTAGAAACAGAACTATGAATGGGAGTTTGAGACATGATGTCTTAAATACCAAAGAGATCATAAAATCTTTAGGGCAAACTTGAAAAAAAAGAACGTTCAAACATAGTTGATTTTATATTTTTAGAGCTTCAACATGCATGGTTGTCAATTCCGCTCCGTTCCACCCGGAATAGCCGGTACATTTCATACCAATTCAAAAAACAAAACAAACCAGAGTAAATTTTATATCTTTTAAAATTTTGGTCCGTTCCAAAAATTCCTCTTAAATTCTGGCCGGAATGTTCTGGTTCCATTCCGCTCGTTCTGTTCCGGCCAAATACTTTTTTTTTTAAATAATGAATAGTTTTCTAATATCAATCATATCTCTTAATCCAACCGTTAGATTGAAATGAAATTTTACCAGGAGTCTCTTGACACATTTATATATATCATGTTAAAATTTCAGAGTAATCAGAGAATGTAACGACCTTGCGAGATTGATAATGATATTCTCATAATAGTATACATGTTCATAATTTTGTTCAGAAAAATCATTTATTACGTCTTTTTTTAGATTATTTTTTCAATTTTATTATTCAACAACGAGTTTATTACAAATTAAAATTCATAATTTGATCTTATTTGCTTTATTTAAGTTTATCATGGTCTTATAATGAAGGTTACGTATTTGAAAGGTTAACATAGGTTGACCCAAGTTGATTCAACATATAGTTGTTTCAATATTTTCTTAAGATATCAACTTGATTTTTTTTAGTTAAACTATATTTTTATCAATTTTTCATCCTATCTTTAAACTCATCAAGTCGGTCGAGTTATATCTGTTCAACTCTCATTGTTTACTTATGTTTGAAATTTAATTGCACAATTTTAAATAAAATTTTTTTGGATTTGAACTATTTTTTTTAATTAATTAATATATATATATATATATATATATATATATATAAACATAAACAGTACAACCTCGAAACGAAGTGCTGAAACACTTTGAAACCAAAATATTCCGTTCCAATTAGAAAAAACAAAGCACCAACCGAAACAGAATTGACAACCTTGTGTAAATGAAAAAAGAAAGAAAGAATATGTGTGTGTGTGTGTGTGCGCGCTTCCAATTATATCCTTGCATAATAAATCAATCAATGGTATCAAAACTATTGTCACCAAAATTAATCTTCATATGCATTGCATATTATAGTTATGAGTCAAAGAAAAAGTTGTTTTCAAAAGTATGTATAAAGAAATAAACAAATTTTATGAATGATAAATTTGTGATGGGGAACATTGCTAGATAAACGTAAGGTCTGAATTGATTGATTTTATTTTTATTCAAGATTACCGTATTGAAAAGAATATGTTGTATAAAATTACGTTCATAGGTTTGTCCGGAAATATTTATACGTAAGAAAACCCTATATCTATGATACAATAGACAGTCATATGGGTTACTCCCTGCATGCATCAATACGATATGTAGGTTAAACCAGGCCTCTTCTTGTGGTAGACGGAGAGTTGGCATTTGTGACATTCATGGTATATATTATGGAGATGGAATGAAAAAAAAATGTACATTCATTCATTTGCTCCACAGGGTAGAAGGGCATGGAGAAATTCTTGCACTATGATGGGACGGATAAAATATCACCAGATCTTATAATTCAATGTACCTCTCGATCTCTTGTAGGAAATCAATCAGGTCATAGAAAAAAAGGGGTTATGGCTTAATTTTAGTAGTATAGTTAAGGCTAAATTATATATTTGTTCAAAATTTTAAGAGGGCAAAAAAACATACATGTGGTTTCCAGATGCTGAAACAGATCTTTAATTTTTTATACAAGGCTTCACTATCATTGTTATAGTTAGATTACGAATGTTTGCTTAACAGTTAGCACTTAACACCCTTTTGCTTGAGCTCCTGGTTAATACAATGTTCTTGTTTCATGAAAAATAAGAACAAATTTCATTTTTGCATGGACTTATTTTATGCTTTTCCCTTTTACAGCATGCTCAAGACCTTGGAAAGGTATCAGAAGTGCAGCTATGGGGTAGAAGAAGTCAACAAACCAGCCAAGGAGCTCGAGGTAAGCTTAGTTGTATTCTGTTTGCACCGATGTAGATGACTACAGTGTAATGCAATTTTTTTGATAAAGTACATAGAGTATTCATTATAATTTTCTCATAATCTTGTTGAAGCATTTTGATATTAAATGAGAGGTTTTAATTAGAATTTTGCTCTATGACTACTTCGAGCATACGGTCACACAAAATTAAATGCATCAGGTTGTGCTCTCATACATGGGTAAATTACCAAATTTAATGAACTCTAAAGTTACAATATTTTCTTTTTGGAAGCTTTCAAATGAATCTCAACATCAAGAATCCATGACAAGTAACTATTCCAAGAAAAATCTAAATTGATAAACTCAAGTTTCAGATATTCAACATTATCTATATAAAAAAGACAATAATTTATTAAATAAAACCATGAATATACAAGGAAACTTTTAAGAGTACTATTTATTTTGTTTTATAGAAATACTAGTTTTTCAGGTACTTTATATCTTAATGAATAAAAATTATATAAAATTTGCCAAAATAAAGTTGTAGAACCAAATACCATCCTTAAAGTATGGACAATAATGAAAAGAAAGGAAGAAGAATTATGACCAAGTGTTCATTATGCTCTACTTAATATCTGACTTCATGGGCGCCATGGTTTTCTAACCAAGCCCTCAACATGTCATGTCTTGTTCATTTATGAGATGACTTGCGTTAGAATTAATAACTTATAACTCTTGGTTTGTAGCTTCACATGATTTGGGTTTATGATTGCAGAGCAGCTATAGGGAGTACCTGAGAGTGAAAGCAAAATTTGAGGCCCTACAAAGAACTCAGAGGTAACCACAATACAAGCATCCTGGAGATATTATTTAGAAACTGTTAATTTTACGTCATTTAGTTGCGCCATGCACCTTAAGATGTGGTAAAGCTGAAGTTTCTTGCCCAACTGTTAAGAGTTTAATGAACGCTGCCTTGTGATCCAATATATGCAGATTTCTTATCCTTGATAATTTTCCTTTTGCACTGCAGGAACCTTCTTGGAGAGGACCTCGGACCTCTGAATACAAAAGATCTTGAGCAGCTCGAGCATCAGTTAGAGTCGTCATTGAATCAAGTTCGGTCAACTAAGGTAATCTAGATTTTTACTGTTATATTTTTCTTTCTATCATCAAGGAAAATCAACTTCATATTTCACAATTAATATGTTTTCTGGGTATCAATTACTTGCTTTAATGTTCTATGATGTTAAACTTTCATGGACCACAAATCAAGACAAGGGTACTTGGACGATAGATGAAACAAGGTGTTCTAGCGACAAAACTAATTCTTGTATTAGGATTTTTTTCCCCCTTAATTCAATCATTGATGATTTATAGCTCTCTTTTCCTATTTCTTTCCTTTCGTTTCCTGGTTTCCCCTTACGTCCTTAAGATGGGCGTAAAATGGCCATCTTTCTTTCAACCATTTGTTTGTGCCGCCTGCTCTAGCTGTATAGGAAAGTCCCCAAATATATAGCGTGATGACAAAGAGCTTGTGATCTGCACAGCAGGTCTCGAGTTTGAGTCAAGACATGCATCCCTTGTAAGAGCCTAGAACAACTGGGGTTTTACTCACTTACTTGGGTCCACAAAATATACTTTCTAGGAGGTGGGATTTCCTCATCATCCAAAAAAAGAAAAAAATTGTTAGGAAAGATCAATGGTACCTTGATTCTGCAGTTCTTGCCCTTATCTCCACCTGTTTTTGCGTATTTGATGTCCATGTTGATCATGATGTATCAAGCATTCTAGGACGGGCTGATAGAACCCTCCTGTATAGTTCTGCGATTACGATCTGCTGTGAATTTACTGTAGTAAATGATAGACTATGAGATTGTCTCTTGGCATGGCTTTCCGAGGCTAAGAGCCTGCTGGTCTTATCTTTTGAGAAAATCATGGAGAGTTCATAGTGCTTTTTGTAACTTGTTTCTTAATGCTTGTTTGCTGAAAAGAAATACTAGTTCTTCTACTTTGTGTTTGCTGATATTATTTTCATTCCATGCCACTTTGCAGACCCAGTATATGCTCGACCAACTTTCTGATCTTCAAAATAAGGTACATGAATGTGACAGTGTATAATTAGTGAAACTCACTTTATGTTACTTCCATTGCTAATTGAAAAGTATTTTTTGAGTTCAGGAACATCTGTTGCTGGAAGCAAACAGAGCTTTGACAATAAAGGTAATATTTCACCTTGTTTTATCCAAATTGATCTCATACTGTATGGAGGCTAGACTTGTTAGCCCCAGGAATACAGAAATTTGTTTTCTGCAAGGTTGTCAGGAATTACTCTTAAATTTTTTTAATGGCCCTGATTCTCTCATGCTAATCAGGATATAATAACGAATCCATCTACAGAGATCTTCAATACCAAACCCCTTACTGCTTCTCATGATTAAGAAATAGTATTGTTCATCATTTCATCAATGTTTTCAAAAGCTACAAGTGTTTCTTTTTAGAATCTAAAAGTAGGAAAAAAGTCAAAAAAAAAAAAAAAAAACATATGTAGCACACCTAATACAGTCTTAATTATTTACTTCTTATAGAATTAGGAGTTTCCTGTTTTGCTTTGTTCTTACTCACCTTATTTTCAGTTTTTCCCTGTAGTAAAATGCTGGCTAACATACAACATTTGCTCAATTTTTTGCAACAAATTCAATTACATTGAACAATAAATTCTATATACGTTCTTTCTAAACATGCTAATTTTCTGGTATACTCATGTTTGTCAGCTAACGTGGTTTGCCTTCTGTTTTCATGCTTTTAATGTTCGGCAGCTGGATGAAATCAGTGCAAGAAATAACCTCCGACCATCATGGGAAGGTGATGATCAGCAAAATATGTCCTATGGCCATCACCATGCACAGTCTCAGGGGCTATTCCAGCATTTAGAATGCAATCCCACTTTGCAAATAGGGTAAAACATTCAACTTCTCAAGTATCTCAATTCCTTTCAGACATTTGATCATTATCTGATGTGTGCTCAGATCAGCTACACTAAGCCTGTGTCCAAAATATGAATCCATTAACTCAACAGCTATCCTAATCTTGTTTCTGTTTATTCATATTGTGAAAACAGCTATAATCCTGTCGGTTCAGACCAGATGGCTGGAACAACACATTCCGCCCAGCAAGTTCATGGGTTCATTCCTGGGTGGATGCTTTGAAATTTGTGTTCTTGATTGCTCATAAAGGAACACCTACTATGTAATTTCTTTCCTGGTGTTGGTAATGTGTAAATGCTATCAAGAGCATGAGCACTTCATTTGAGCTTGAAAAGTTCTGTGACTGGATTCAAGAACTTGAGCCAGGGACAAATGCCAGAAGTTCTTGAAAGACTCTAAATTTGTTTCTCTATGATTATCAACTCCTTTTCTAATAATTTCGTTCCCTGTGAGAACAGACAATTCACATGATGTTTTCTCATGGTCATTGATCAAAGCATCATTGAAATCTTAACATTTTCTATTTCCTGACACTGATCCTTGTATGGGCAGCTCTGGATTCACAGAAACCATCCTCCACACACGTATGAGACAAGTCCGCCAAGAAAATTCTATCCATATGGTAAGCCTAAATCACACATCATGAGTGAATCTTGAACCCTCAAACTATAATTCCAATTGAGTTGTAAAAGGGCTCTTTCATATCGTTTTATGCCTTTTGTTTTTATTTTAAAAAAAATTGAAAACAAGGTTTTAAAATCCCTTTTTTTTTTTTCAACGGATAAAAATTGTTAACAAGCTTTCTACACTTTTGAACACTATTAATCTATGATTTATAAAAACAACTCCAATGCAAAATGTTATATATAAAATTTATTTCATCCACCTTCGTGCTTTATATGTATACACAAAGGTTTACTCGAGTAACTTTTCAGAATTCTATATTTAATTGACAACATAAATCTAATATTTTAAATTGTATTATTTTTATAGCTTCGTGTGTTCGTTTTTTGTCCTAGCGTATCACAAGACAAACGGAACTGGTTTTACTTTTAAATGTATAATTAGTTTATTTGTCGTTTTGTAAAAAGTATTAAGAGGACAATGATAGCGACTGACACCTGGGAGACTGACTAGCTACCCCTCTTATTAAAGAGGCTGTTAATAAATAAATAAATAAATAAAAAAGGTAGAAGCAGGTGTCAGGCGAAGGTGTGAAGCGTGTAAGTAAGCTTCTGTTTGATGGTGATAGTTTTAATTTTTTTTATTCTTAACTATTGTTATTTTAAAAGTTTCTGTCACTATTTCGGAAGTTTTTTTGGTTATTTTTTATAGTATTTATTTGTTTAGAAATATGTTAAAATAATATTTTTTTTATTTTTAAAAAAATATTTTTGATATCTATACATTAAAATGATCTAAAAACATCAAAAAATTATAGTTTAAAATAAAAAATTTAATTTTTTCAAAAACATTATTGAAACGCAGTGCCAGACAGGATTTTATGTTAAGATTCCCAACTTCATTTTATTTATGGGTCAGTGATCTTTGAGTGTTGAGAAAAGAGATGAGAAAGGAGGGGGGCAAAGTCGGCCAAACTTTGACTATGAAAACAAAATCAATTTTGATGTTAATTGGTTTAATTTAAATAATAGAGTTTGATTGAGGTGGAAAATTAGTTCAAAGCTCAATCATTTTTTAATAAATTTAATTTTTAGTATTTTTTAATTAATTTTATGATGTCTTGTTTGTATTTTCCGGTGAAAATAAATTTATAAAAATGATTTATTTTTGGGTCTAGGAATCTAAAACTTAACTTTATAGCCACGGAATATGCTTAGAATCTGAACTAAATGATGACTACTCATTTGTCTAGATAGATAACGACATATAGTTTATTTTATTAAACATAATTATTATTTATCCATTTTTTTTTATAAAAAAAAACAACTTGCTCAAGCTAATAGTAACAAGTGCTTTTTACATATATAAAAAAGGAAAAATACATTAATAAAACAATAAAGACCCACATAATATTATATATTTCATTACAAAATATATATAAAAAAAACTATCTTTTGTTTTAATTACAATAAAAATGATTTTGGAAAATAGCGTTGCGTATGGCACTGAAAAACAATCAGTAAATGTAGGCAGGCAGACATGAGTGCGTGTTAGTGCCGTACAGTTTTGGCCTTGAAGCCAATCACATCACCCCGACAGTTTTGTACGGTAGACCTCTTCTTCGAATTTTTGGGATAAAAATCAGAATCAAGACCTTTGGCATTTTGTCTGAACCACCGATTATATGCTTTTACTTACATTAAATCTATTAATTTAAATATTTTTTTATTAATATTAGTGTTCGGGTCAGCTTATGCACAACTCAATTAATCTCATATGCCCTGAAGTTAATGACCATATAAGTTTTCAGTAATCATTATATTAACAATTATAAAATTCAAAATTGAGACCACATGAGAAACAAACATCTAGGTGTCTATTTGAGAGTGCGGTTGAGATTGATTTTGAAAGTGTTTTTTTCAGAAATGTATCAAAATAATATTTTTTTTATTTTTTAAATATTATTTTTGATATCAACACATGAAACTGATCTAAAAACACTAAAAAAAATAAATTTAAATTAAAAAAATTCTTTTTTTTTCAAAAATATTTTAGTTAAACTATTACCACTTTGTCATCTAGTAAATAGTTTATTATTAATTTAAATCGTATTCATACAAGCAGCAGCATTTTGTCTGAACCACCGATTTTATGTTTGGCAGCATTCTACTATCTCTGCTTTTCATGAACTTCACCTAAATCAGCTTTTCATCCCTTTAAATTCGATCATTGCAACTATTCTGATTCATTATTATTTTTTAGGATTCTCTGTGTTGAATAAGTTAAATTATTCTATTCTTTGTTTGAATGTATTTTAAAATAAATAAATATTTATATATATATATATATATATATAATATCTGTTTGGTAGTGTGATTGTGATTAATTTTTAAAATGTTTTTTATTTAAAAATATATCAAAATAATAGTTTTTTTAAAAAATCATTTTTGATATTATCACATAAAAATAATCTAAAACCATTATTTTTTTAATTTAAATTAAAAAATAAAATATTTTTTTGTCCACGCACTCCAATGTTTAGTTCCTTTCATGGTCACCAAGATTTAAATAACTACATTTAAAAAAAAAGAATTAAATAATTGCATCTTGATATGTAAAAATAAGATATATACTCATTTCCAATATTTTATTTTATTTTTTCGTTTGAGTTTATATTATTCTATGTTTGATATTTGAAGATTTGTGAAGACTTCTCATTCACTCGAATTTTGGGAGAATAATTGAAACTTTGTGAAAACTGTTTCTTTGAGCTTTTCATGTTCATACATAATTATCTATTTGAAAATGTAGTTGAGGTTATTTTTGAAAAAAAAAATTATTTAAAAATACATTATTTTTTATTTTAAAAAAACATTTTTAAAATGCAATGACAAACAACACTATAATCTGCCCGGCAAAATTTATTTTTTTATTATTCAGCATTCGAGAAGGAAGGGTGGTTAAATAAATAAGATGAGGACATGTCTCTTCATTCATCTCGGTGTAGCCCCAAAAGGTCCCCTACATTGCTAATATAACTCTTTCGATTCTAAGATTCTTTGACTGCAAAAATTGGGTTAATATTAACTCCAAAACTTGCGTTTCTAAATTAATAATATTCTTGTTTTTTTAAAAATACAACCTAGCTTGTTTTCAAAATAATCATTATTATTATTATTATTATTATTATTACTATTATAAAATAAATACCACCATATTAATATCCAGGCATGAGATTATTTCCATAAAAACTCTGTTAAAGAACCATCTCATCTTAAAGTTTAAATTGTTAGGTGAAACCCCATAATATAATTTATATTATTCTCTAACACATCCCCTCAAGTAAAAACTCTTAAGACTTGAAACTTACACATACTCACACTACCTTATGCTTGATTTTTATCAAAGAAAATGAAGGTGGTGAGATTTGAACTCGTGATCGCTGAGTTAACAAGATTCTGATACCACATTAAAAAATCATCTCATCTAAAACCTTAGATTATTAAATAAAATCTTTACACTACATACCGAATGCTAATATATATATATATATATAAGAAATAATAGCAAACGATTTTTGTTTTTTCATGCAAATTACGACACGAAAGTACGTACAAATGCATTATTGAAATGAGTGACCAAACAAGAAAAGCGAGGGGGGGGGAGTAAGCAGTCTACAGAAGTAGAAGAAGCGCCGTCATTAAGACAAGTGAGAATAAAAAACAAATGCAGGTAGGTTTCAAGATTTTGTACAGACCGCTCTCCCATTAACCTGTCTCTGTACGACACGTCATCCACAACTACACTCTCCTCCAATCACAGATCGACAGAAGCTCTAAAACCACTTGTTCTTTCCAAAACCACTGTACCAAACCCACACCATACTTTTCCATGAACGCTGCGTTCATATAAAGGAAGGCTCTGGTCTGATACCTCTCCATACCATCATCGCAGAGGTAGAAACTTGGAAGGCAAGAGAGTGAAAACTAACAAAGATGGGGAGAGGTAGGGTTCAGTTGAAGAGGATCGAGAACAAGATTAGCAGGCAAGTGACATTCTCCAAGAGAAGAACTGGTTTGCAAAAGAAAGCTCATGAGATCTCTGTTCTCTGTGATGCTGATGTCGCTCTGATTGTTTTCTCGACGAAAGGGAAGCTCTTTGAATACTCCACTGATTCCAGGTTTTTTCTTTTTTCATGCTTAAATCTACTGAAATTATCTTCATTTTTGCTCTTGCATGTTGATCATATATCTAGTTCTTGTTTTCGTTTTTCTTCTTCTTATTTTCCTACCGTTTTTGGCTCTCATGATCATATGATGGTTCTGCCTGTAATCATTTTTTATGCTGTTCAAGGCCTGCATTGCACTTTTTTCTAGCAACAATCTTCGAATCTTGAAGTCTGTTCCTGCATACAAACACAGCTACAAACAAGAAGTAGTGCTATATATATATATATATATTTATATAGAAAACATCGATTTTGTTGTAGATGTATGAACACTGCCAGTTTGTGTACATCAGTATTGCTGTCTGTGTTTCAAACTTCTCCTGTCGAAAAAAAAACAACAAAATCTTTGCTATAGATTCATGTTTGTCTTATATAAATATTTGTAGTTCCTTTATTTTATGTCCTGGACGATTCCCTTTTGTCTTGTTCCTCGATTTTGTTTTCATTTCTTTGCATCAAGATACACTGCATTAATCATTCAATCAGTACTGTCTGTCATTTCGCATGTCTTTAGGCTTAGGAACTGACACGGGCTTCCATATTATGAGCTGAAGATCGTGTAGAATTTTAGCAGGTCATGTCTAGCCACAGGTTCTGTTGTCATTCAACGACAACGTATGATTAAGGGTTTGTTTTATTGTATGATTTTGTCGGTTTGTTAAAGTGTTTTTTATTTAAATATATATTAGATATTAGTGCTGATTTAAAAATACAAAAACAAATTAATTCAAGCAAAAAATAAACATATTTTTTTATGTTTTTTCCTTAAATATATGAGTAAAGTTGGACCAAGCTTCTAGTTTGTTTTTTTTTTGATATTTTTACTCTATTGATATTAAAAATTAAAAATATCTTTCTAGTCTTTTTGCAAACATCTCCCATTAAAGACAAAGGAGGTTCTTATTTAAACAAACTAAAATCTTACATTAGAATAAGTTGAGGTTTTTTGTATCAAGGGATTTGTGTGGACAAGAATTAAGATTAGCATATTAATGTTTCTATTTTTTAAAATCTTGTTTATGTAATTTAATTTAATTTTAAATTAGTCTTGTCAAGAGTTTCTGTTTCGAAGTATGGTTGCAGTTATTTTTAAAAATATTTTTCATTTAGAAATGCATCAAAATAATATTTAAAAAAAAAATCATACTTGACATCAGCATATAAAAATGATCTAAAAACACTAATTTTTTTTTTTAATTTAAAGTAAAAAATAAAATTAATTTTTTTTTCAAAAACATTTTTGTAATACGGTGTCAAACACCCCTCTAGTCCTCTAATATAAGACTTATACCCTCTCCCCATTATTTTTTTTCCTTTACTTCTTTTCTCTTTTTCTTCTTACCCCTATATCTACTATTCTCTTCTATCTCTTTAGAGTTGTGCTTATGTTCTTGGTTGGTAGGATTACCAAAAACATTGTCTCACTATACAATAACATAATAACTATAAGATGATTTATCAAAAAGCATATAACGGCAATGAGCATATCATGAGCCAGTGATCTCTGTAATGGCAACGAGAAATTGAATTGAGAATCAGCAAGGAAATGCATTTAACAAGGTTGGAGTGTGGTAGGAAAACATTTTAATGGTAGTAATAAAATTCTCAAATAACTTTGGATTCGTTATATGATCATTCCCAAAATCACTTGTGTTCAATTTGAGTACTGGGAAATTTCCATTCGAATTGACTGCAATGCTGACAGTAAATGAAGGGCATAGATTGAATAAGTTCACCCCATCTTAAGATTGTTTTTACAGGATTCTCATGTTTAAGAAGAACTTCTTCTTTCTTTGGGTGAATAGTCATTCTTGTTTAGGTCCCATGCATGGATGTTACTTAAATATCAGAGCTTGTAGTTCATCTGCATGAAACTTTGCTGAGAATTCTTCCGAACTTCTCCATTTTTGGCAGCATGGAATCGATCCTTGAAAGATACGAAAGAAACTCGTTTACAGAGCAACAATTTGCACCAAATGGCCCTGAAAATCAGGTATTATATGAATATAATCTACTAGAATGAGTCCATAGTTATAAACCTTGTACTTCAGCAAGTTTAAGTTTCATTTAAGGAGCTAAAGACCTGATTCATAGGCTGTCTGTTTGTTGATTATGGTTTCTCATGTATTTCAATCTTCACAGTGAATATGATATTGTGTGTGTCAAAATTTCTTGATATTTTTTCTAATCCTTTTCAGGAAAGCTATTTTTTGGAGCACCCAAAGCTCAAGGCTAGGGTTGAACTCTTGCAGAGAAACCTAAGGTACTACTATGATTTCATTTAGTATGCTGAAGTCTTAGTCTCTGTATCAACTACACAAAAACACTCAATCAAAGGATTTCGTTCTTCTTTTTTTTCTGTTCAAAAGGTATTGGGATCGTGGCTAACTGGTTTTTGAGATTCTTTTATCCTTAAAAAACTCTGAACAAAATCCAAGATGCTTGAAACCCTCCTTGTTCTGTTTCTCACATGGCAATACGGAACTGGCCAATAATCAAGAAAATGATGTTACATACTGTTTCTCCATTTTGCCTATCTAGGAACTATACAGGACAAGATTTGGATCCTTTAAGTTACAAAGAGCTTCATTACCTGGAGCAAAAAATAGATACTGCTCTTAAGAGCATACGATCAAGAAAGGTGAAGTTCAAGTTTGCATGTTTGTGTTGTGACATACTAGTTTGTTTAGATACACGTGTTGGAATGCTTGCTCATGGTGTGAGTTAATCTCGAATTTGCAGAACCAACTCGTCCATGAATCCCTTGCAGAAATGCAGAAAAAAGTAAGATTTCTGCACTTTTATTCACTGTTGTGGTGAAGATTTTGTTTAGGTATGATGAAATTGTTTGGGTTCTTAGCCCTAATTCACACTCATGGTATGTGTCATCTAACACAAAATCTTGTGGCAGGACAGGGAACTTCAGAACCAGAACAACATTTTAGCAGAACAGGTATAAGTCCTTCAAGTAAGATTGTCAAGTTTGGTCTTTCATACTTGAACATGAAAACTGATATTGGCAAATTCTGTGAGAAAAAAAGGTCAAGAAAAAACTGAAGGCTCTAACTGAGCAAGAACAATGGGAGCAGCAGAACCTTGGCCAAAACTCATCCTTTTTTATGCTACCACAAGCACAGCCTCCACTGCAGCCGTCGATTCTATCACATCCTCCTCCAACTATAGGGTATGCTCACTCCCTTCTTGCTCCAGAGAACATTATATCTATGGAAAATAACCATTTGTTGCAAAATGATGCAGTGGCAGTTTCCAGATTAGAGGATTCCTGAACAAAAACAAGGATGTTGAGGTTCAAACTCAACCAATCACCACCATGCCACCATGGATGCTTCGCATTGTCAATGAGAGAATTTGAGGGATCGATGGGAGATCAGAATATAAATGGGACAGAAGTGAAGAAGAGTATTTTATCACTTCGTTCTTATAGCCGTCAATTTTTCCATTATCATGATCTCTACTATAATATGCTGACAATTTCAAGCTCTTATTCACCATGATTGATTTTGTAATCTTAACTATTTCGAGACCAAACCCAGATCCGTGTCTTGTCGTATCGCTTAACTAGTCCGAGATTCCACTCTGCATGTGTGCAACTATAATGTCTGCTTCAACAAGCTTAGTCCACCCTGACTAAAGCTGCGAAACCATTAATTTGAGGCAAACAACAAGTTTACTTAGAAAAGAGTTTGACTCCTGTTGTTGCAGAACATTAGACAGAGTTCTTTGTTTCCCCTTCTCGTTTGCTTTTTCTTTCCTTGTGGGTTTAGATTTAGGGCTTGACATTAGGAGGGGATTAGGGAATGGCCTGGTTTTAAGGTTGGCCATGCCTGGATCTATTGAACATGGTCGAGGACTGGGAGCGAACCCTACTTGGCTGGCATTTCTGTCAGCTACCATGGATCTGATATCATTGGATCTCCTTGAGTTCTTGGAAGACAGAAATAGTTTAACTTTTAGCAGGATAAAATTACCAGCAGACTTGAGTTCAAGCCGAAATCGCGAGAGAATTACCCGGGTTTAGTGTTTCTGATGGGAAGGTGGCAAGCATTAGCTTCAATGGCAGAAGTGGGAACACCCTAACTACTAACTGACAGGAAAATTGAGTTTTTTTTAGACTGGGTGTTTGGGATTGTGTTAGCAAAGTACTTTTAAAAATAGTGTTTTTGTTCAGATTAAATTATTTTTGATTTTATTTTTAATAAAAAATATTAAATTAATTTTTAAAAAACTAAAAAAAAAAACTATCTAAAAGCAAAAGCAAAAATCACTCAAAACACCCTTCAGCATTCTTTTAGGACCGTAATGGCTCCAATGCTACGCTTACTCTGTATGTTTTTAAAATAAAATAAAATAAATAATCAAACTTAATTTTTAATTAGATCAATATTCATAAATAAAATATAAAAAGAATTCAAAATCCAAAAATAATAATTTAAGTTAATATGTAAAACTCACGATTTGATTTAGGACCGTAATTTTTTTTTAGAGGGCATATTCCTCCACTCCTCTTATCAAGACTTCTAAGGTCATTGCAAGTGGGTCTTGGCCTAACAGTTAAATGAACTTGTTTCTTTCCTATGCACCAGAGTTCAAGTCCCACCATGCATACCTATCATCCCCGCGGTGCCTTACATGCTTACTGGGTTTGCAGGATGTTCAGTGAGTCCGGGGATTAGTTGTGGTGCGCGTAAGCTAGCTCGGACACCCCGATTATAAAAAAAAAAAAAAAAAAACACTTCTAAGGCCACTGACTCGATCAATTCTTCCAACTTGAGCACTTCCTCGTCAAGTCTTCTCATATATACCCATGTAAACTCACTTTTATGTTTGGGAAAAATGAAAAACTTAAAACTTATAATAAAGTTTGGTTCCAAGTTGTTTTACCAAGATCTTTTAAAACTTGTAGGGAGTATCTTTCACATTGAGTCATGATTTTGGATAATCAATTACTCATTTTTTACATGCTTTTTTGGTCAGCCAACCCATTATAATTATCCAGATTTATTTTCATGGAAATATAATTCTTAGAGAATTAAGTATACGATACACATTTGGATAAGAGAGAAACTCCACATTAATAGACTATAGATATTTCCCTAGGTATATACAATTTATCTTAGATCTTTGTTTATTGGGTTCTCTGAAGCCTGGAGAGCTTGGTGTAAAACGATAATTATAATGACCGATCTTTACACTTGCTATCCGAACCATGATACCAAAATAAACAAACTTTTTTTTTTTGGATTTGAATAAACTCCACTCCCAAAACACACACTTTATAAACCCAGGTGAGTGAGTAAAATCCTGACTGTTATAGGCTCTGACAAGAGATGCACATCCTAACTCAAACTCGAGATCTGCTGTGCAGATCTCAAACCCTTTGTCAAAATACACTTTGTGGACCCAAATGAGTGAGTAAGACCCCGGCTGTACTTTTACAAGAAATACACGCCCTGACTTGAACTTGAGACCTGCTGTGTAGATCTCAAGCCCTTTATCATCATGTCATTTTCCTTGGGGACCAAAATAAACAAACTCTTAAAAGGATAAAAATGAAAAGAAAAAAAAAAGTAGAAAAAATAATGCACTGTTCAATGGTTATGATCAAGACGTGCAACATTTTTAAGCATTCAAGTCCAAGAACCACTAAATTTTATACAAAGTCCAATCAGAAGTTCAATTTCGACTTCAATATCAAGAATATGGTTTTGGTTCAATGGTCACAACCACAGTGATCATCAAGGTGACCTATGAGAAGTAAATTATATTGTACACATAACACCAGGGATTTCCCATTGGCATCTGAATTATATAGTTTATTAACTGCAGTCCTAATTGGATCATCAACGGAAATACAGACCAGCAATCTCCAGTCCTAATTGTTTATTTCTTCCTTCCTGTTGATCGCATCTTCATAATCTAAGTCACCACAAAGCAAATGCTCCCTGCAGTTAATTGGTTGCAATTTTGAACTCATCAATTTCAAATCAACAAGATAAAAAGCTCTCATGGCATAGCAGCTATGGCTTTAATTGAAGAAATTTGAGCTTAAAAATCATGTCGAGTCGGCAACATAATACTGAAACCTTCTTAACAAGCAAATATTTTGGAGAATTTCAGCTTCCATTCAAGTTCTTGTGACTCACGGCATGTAGTGACACCTTTGCAAGAAGAAGATGGTGTGCTACTAAGAACTCCAGAATAAAGTAACCAGCCAGAAACAATATATAAAAACAAGGGCTAACTACAAAAATACCTCTTACCTATAGGGCTGTTATGAATGTTAACCTTTCCTCAATTGCATCCATCAATTATAGCCTTAAGGTTGCCACGTGTTTTTAATTGTACCCTTCCACTCACCTCCCATTCAAATCAGTTAATATATTCCATTAAATACCCATGGGTAGGTAACTCAGAATTTCAAGATATAACAAATTTAAAACGGAATAAGAACAATAATAATAGTAAGAGATTGGGAAAAAAATGGAACTTGAAACATTCAATTTTTAATTTTGAATAAAATGGGTTCTTTTTTTAACAAAAAGAAAAAAACAACTAACTTTATATTTTTAGTCTGAATGGATTTCAAGTTTTTCAAAATTTTGAGTTTAAATCAACTTTTATCTTTTTTTATCATTAACTTTTCATTTTTAAACAATAAATTCAATTAATCTTGAAATTTCAAAGTTTCTGCATGGGGGTGTAAAAGATTTTGTTAACAGATTTGGATGGAAAGTGGATGGAAGGGTGAAATTTATAGCTTGAGGTAACATTAGGAGTAAAATGGATGTGATTGATGAAGAGTAACATACAATCCCATGCATGAGATATTTTTGCGGTTAACCCTATAAATAACAAGTCAGAGGCAGATCTATCAACCTTATGCAAAAGAGGAATACCTCAATCTTCCACAGAGGCGTGCTAAAGCATCGGCTCCTGATCTGGACGCAACATCCTCGATCTCAGAGGCATTTGATAAAGTTACATTCTCTGCAAGTCTAAACTCGCACAACTCTTTCAAGGAACAAGCATCAGTCAACACTGCTGAATGGCCACCGCCAGCTGCTAGTTTTCGCACTTCCCCTACACACCTGCAATTTGGTACTTTCATCAAAATCCAGGAGTAAATAAATCAACAGAAGCTACTGAAGAAATTTTGCTATAACATACCAGTCAACTGGTGATGGATACCAAGCGTAAGTAGATTTCTCATTCGCTGCCTGACCATAGCTATTGTAACCCCATCCATGTATTCTTCCATCCCTCATAGAAACAAGAGTGTGAGAATGTCCACAAGCAACATGTTGCACATCGGTTGGGACCACCAAAGCAGGGATATTTCGCAAAAAAGATTCAGATTCGCAAGGAATGAAAGAAAAAGATCCAGTTTGGGGGCCAAGGCCCAATTGCCCAGCTTGACCACCTCCCCAAGCATAAAGAGCTCCCTTCTGAGTCGCTGCACAAGTGTGTGCACCTCCACAGGCAACATCCTTGATGAAGATTCCATCAAGGGCAACCACTCGCCTTGGCAGCAACTCTTTATCCCCAGACTGAAGAGAAGTATGCCCAAGTTGGCCCATGTTTCCTAGCCCCCAAGTATAGCTGCAAGGTAAGAAGCTAACAATCATGAATGATCAATTTTATGCAGAAAAACAAAGATGGTGGAATATAAAATTAATCCAATTGTTTCTATGACTTGCCTTTGGTGTATGGCCATAGGATAGCCATTCAAACAAATATAGACTTTTAAAACTAAAAGATTTATTTCAATTAAAGACCATCACACAGAAAGGATGGGAGAGGGATGTCAGCGAATGGCTAAGCTTATGCTCAGGGCTACACAAACAAAGAAACAGTCCCTGTACATGAAGAAGCTCTCTCAGCAGAAGAATCAACATCTGCATCAGTCAGAAACATGTGCTACCACATGCTGAACCTTTCAGGAAAGTGACTTGGTTGAGAGTGCTTTATGGAGTGGGTTGCAAGTTCAACAAACAAGTTGGGAAAAACATTGATACAAACCAAATCCTTAAGATGTTTGGTTAAGGGTCTTCAATTGTATATATGCTCCTTATCTAGTAGGTATGCAATTAATTCATATGCCACTCAACATTAATTTATGCTAGTCATCCTGGATGATTTGACACCTCCTGCAACTGCTTTACCAGCTTTGTGAGCAGCATGTGTGCAAAACTCATAACCCATTTCCATCTCCTGGCATAAATCAATATCTAGTTTTACATATTAGCTTTCTAGTTTCTACCCACATTTCCCAGTAATATTATGTCCCACTTCAGCTATGACTGAGCTCTCTGCTAACTAGAACCAAACTATGATTGATTAACAATCCTAAGCACATGAAATTCTACTAATTGTTAGACCACTGAATAAGTTAGTCGTAGAAAAATAAAATATGAGACAAATTTGTGCTAGGGAAAAGAGGCTTGAGCATCATAGTAGAGAACACAAGAAACAACTAAAGCTCCAAGTTAGTGGAAGAGATAATGTATCTACAATAACTTTATATTTTTCATTAAATTAACCAAGGTGGTTGGGGAAAGAGACTTGTGGATCAGAATGCATCGCATTTCCATTGCACCCCATCTCCTGACTAGACGTGAGATTCCCGTATGAAGATATTTCCCAACCTTCAAGAGTTTCATGTGTCATGCGGATAACCACATTTCTCATGCTTAAATGTATAACTATCTCCATTTAAGAGGCCCTTCAGATAACTTACACCTCGCCTTTTTCAGATATGGCAGCTGTGTGGTACTCCCCGCATGACACTAGGGTAATCTTCACAAGCTCAGGGGCTTCATCAAGAAATTTTGCATAAGCATTTATTACACGAGCCCCCTGTAGTCCTTCACAAGTAAAACCTCTGCCAAGTTGACCATATTCATTGTAGCCTGATTTATCAGAAGAACAATAATATACTGGTTAATAAATAGGTCACATGAGAATGGTGCAGATTCTTCCATTTCCTTAGATCAAATGTCAACCAATTAAAAATTGGCACATATATTGACCAGATATTCTTAAGCCTTATCATCAACACATTATATGAAAGATGATGGAAACAACAACAAGAAGGAATTCACATTCTTCTAGAAAAATCCACAATAGCTTTTCATGCATCCAGAAGACCATTTACCCCAAGCTTGCAGTAGGCCATCCTCTGATAAAGCCACCACATGAACAGCACCACATGACACCTGGCAGATGATCTGAAACAATTGATGTACAGAATCCAAATTAATCCAGTAAAGTGAGAGTTGATAAAGAAAATTGAAGATTTATCCGGCTGATGCTTGATAGTAATGTTTCTTATCAATGAACACAACGGATTTATGATGATATGTGAAAACCAAAAAATTAAAGATTAGACTGAAATTACTTTTAGTTAATGGCCAAAATGCCATATCCAAGTAAGAAGAATAGCTTATCTATGGAATATATTGTATCTATTTTCATAATGGATCGGCGTAAGTACTAGAATATCAGCAGTAGTTTAAAACTAGATTTTTTAAAACTGAAAATGCAAACTCTAATCTTTAACACACCGTGTTTGGTGAAAAGGCTCCCCAGAACAAACGTGGATAATTTGATCCCTGTAATGAGAAGTATAAAATTCATTAAAAAATAATAAAACTGAACAGATTAATACCTATTGATGTTTATAAGCAATGTTAACTGGAATAAATGACAACCTGATTTTGTCCCCAAACCCAGAGTCTACTCAAGATGGTTCCATCATTTTCACGAGGCTCGGCAATAGCAGCAGTACAATGTGCCCCACAAGATACAGATTTCACAAACTCTGTCTCCAGTTGCTTCACTTTCTCCGGGTGCTTCCTGCCCTCCTCAGTACCATCTCCCAGTTGACCAAATTCGTTTGCCCCTGATTGAATACACAGATAGGTATATAATGACTTTCTTCATAGGAAAGACACGTACACTATCAAATGTAATCCTTGATATGTTATATTAAATAAACACCCAAAACCAGGGTACATTGCTAATGCAAGAAAAAAGAAAATAGATAAAGGCACAAACACAAATTTGAGAAGATAAACATCTAAGTCCATAAAGAAAAACTAGTATACAGCTATTCTGCTAAAATATTGAGATACTCTATCCAACCTATAACAGTAAAAAAACACTGGAATAAGTAAATCACTAACATTTTCAATTCCATGTTAGAACAATTCTAAGGCACAATCATCACCAAGGAATTGAACAAAATGAGGATTTTTTTCCCAAACCCCAGGTAAAGAACAAAGGTTCACAAGTGATAGCTAAAGTATGCTCTTGGCAAAAAGGAATTACAGGTTAAAAAAACCTATTATCCATGCTTCTTCTTTTTATCTGCGAAGCATAATTACTGTCTCATTTGAATCAAACTATAACAAATTGAACACAAAAAAGCACTATGAACAGCGATTAAAGGATAGGTAATAAAATAAACAATACTAAAAAATAGATAGAAGGGAACAAACCCCAAGTGAAAAGTGACCCATCAGAAGCCACAGCAGCAGTATGCTCACGGCCACAAGATATATCCAACCACCTGGCATTAGCTCCTGCAGGGCACCCAAAAAGCTCAGGAGGAAGCTGTTTTGGAATTCTCAATTGACCCTCTTTGCCTTTCCTCCCTGTTTGCCCACTCTGATTGTATCCCCACACATAAATTGCACTTTTTGTTGGCAAATTCACTGACCTTTTCGTCTCTCCTATTATCCCATTTATATCCATTTCTATACTATCACGTCTTTCAGAAATCCCTATACAACAACCAACAAATAAACCAAAAATGAGACAGTGAAAAGGCAGAAAAATCCAAACTTCTGATGGCCCATTTGGAAAAATCAAATCTTTTGATGACCCATTTGCCGTTCTTCAAATTTTGATACAAAGATTGAATGGGTGATGGTAAAAGCGTGAGTTTCGTTGCTGGGAAAATTGAAGGAGAAGAAAAGAAAAAATGTAGCGAGGGTGGCAATTGAAGCATACCTTTTTTCTCTCGTTATTACAGTGAGATTTTTTTTTTGAGATAATGTAATAAAGCAGGAAGATAATAATGTACTATGTATGGTCTTTCGGAGAAATAGGAGAGAAAATGTGAAGGATTCACATTCGACATTGCTTGCGGAGATTGGGAATTTTCTATATTCCAGAGCTGTATGGGCCACGAATCTTCTAGAACCAGGTTCATGGTTGACCTTTCTCTCTTTCTTTACTATTTTTTTTTCATGCATGGCTTTTGTATCTGTTGCTTCTTAACGGCATTCATTATTTTATTTAAAATTGTGATTGTTTTTTATTTGAGAAAATAGATTTCTACTGAGAATTAATATCATTTAGATCCATCTATTTAAATGTAAGAAATATATAGGGTTGAATTTGCAAAATTATTTATTCAAATTTCAATTTTCACATTTAGTCCAAACATAGAGTATTCGGATGGAGTTTTCTCCAATTATAAATCTTTTTTTCTATATTGAAAATGTTTTTGAATGAGTTCTTTTTATATCGGACATATGTGTTTACTATTATTATAAAAGTAAAAACAATTGCATTTTAAAATTATTCTATTTATTTTTATATTTCTTCAACTAAAAATATTAACCAAATACAACCAACCTTACATAATTTTATAATTATAAAAAATATAAGAGATTAATATAACTAACTATAATTCACTAGAAAGTGTTTCTTCGGTATAGAATTCATCTCCTAAAAAATAAAAAGTTTGTATGAATTGGATAGATCAAATTAATTGTAAAATGAGGCACGTTCATTGCATAACTAGTTAAAGTATTTGATATTTTGATATATATATATATATATATATATATATATATAGCAAATCTTGAACCAAGAACTCTGTCTTTTGTTTCTTTTTAACCATTTTTATTTATTAAAAAATATTTTATTTATAATTTGCAATATATATTAAGTTAAGCTAGTATTAATATCTTCTTCTTTTTTTCTGAAGAGACAAATATTTATGGGCATTTTTTTTTCTGAATTGGGTTGGAACATGTGGTTATGACCCCACTTCAGATAAATATTTATTATTTATTTTAATATTCTAAGAGAAAAAGGTGAAATCCAACTTGTTTCCTAGAGAATTATGAGCATTTAACATGCCAAGAATGCCATATGCTTGGGCGTAATCTGTGTAAGGCATCGAAGGGAATATTTCGGGGATGTTTAACAATTCGTTTTAAAATTGTTTTTAAGAAAATATGATATTTTATTTTATTTTTATTTATTTTTGATATTTTTAGATATTATAATATATTAATATCAAAAATGTTTTTAAAAATCAAATATTATTTTAATATATTTTTAAATAAAAAACACTTTTAAAATAAGTACCACTGGGTTCATAACTTCATATTGACCGGAAGAATAATATTTAACCATTTTCTTTAAACGTGTGGTGTAAAATTAATTTCCAAAAAAAAAATGTTAAAATTTGTCACATTTTAATGGGTTGGTCGGTAGGTGGAAATACTCTTTTTTTTTTTCTTGATCAGAACAGTCAAATGATCCAAAGTCGACTTTTATCGTTAAAAATATACTTATAAGCATAATGTTTCTCAACTATCCACTGCCAACACGTTTGGTATCTCTTCACAAGGTCGCAGCTCCTTCATTCATCCAGGTACACGCGTTTTCTCTATTTCAGAAATCAAACCTCCATTCCATTTTTGTCAATTCTTTCTTTATTTCCATTTCTTCATGTTCTTAGTATTTCATTTTGTTATAGATTTTACCAGGTCTTGTTCTTCTTTGTTATTGGCTGACAAATTTTTGTTCTTTGAGTTACCCTAGTTGATTGAAATGATTCTTTGTCATCATTATTGGTGTTGTTTTAGGCGATGTTAGTGCTATCTCTGAATTGGGTTGGCAAACCTATTCTTGCGTTTGGAGTTTTGTTTTTATGATGAAATAAAGCAAACCCTTCTATTATTCTGTGATTTTCTTTCAGGTTTTAATGCGATCATAAATGAAGAACTTGTGAATTTGGTTATTCTGCTTCTTTGCTTGGTTTGGCATTTGCTTTTTTTCCTAGCTTCTAATTGATCCAGAAAGTATGAACTTTGATAAAGGGATGGTGGGTACTACGAGTGAAATTGGATGAGGCTAGTCTAGGATTCTTCCTTCAACAGACTTAAAAAAGATCAACCATTCCATTTTGTTTCGATATAGGAATGATATAATAGTAAAATAGTTCGTCAATCCAACAAGTCATTTTCTCTGTGGAACAGAATTAAGAGGAAATGGTAGTGTGGGCTAGAAGCACCAGTTTAGGAAGTAGAGAATAGAGGGTAGACATAATTGCCTCTTTTAGGCAACTAAATAGAATACCATAAGATTTATTTATTTTTGGATGCTAGGAAACCCCATCCCCGGAAAGTGCACTTTGTGGGCCCAGGTGAGCGAGTAAAACCCCGGCTGTCCCAGGCTCTTACAAAGGGTACACACCCTGACTTGAACTCGAGACCTGCTATGCAAATGGCAAACCCTTTGCCATCACACCACACCTCTTGGGGACACAGAACACCATAAGATACTGATAAGCTTATTCATTGTTATAGGCTGTAATAGTTACAATCGATCTTACATTAGTCACTGCTGAAAGACAATGGAAGAATACTTTTTTTCCCTTGCAATGTTTTGTTCCTGGTCTTCTAATGAATTTGTCTTAGGTTTTGATGCTTTAGGACATAGAACCAGAAGAAATTCACCCTTCTTCTTTTCGAATCTTTAAAATATGTGAACCTGACTGTGTTTGTATAGTTTAAAGAACGCAAATACTTAAGCATCATGGCCGAGTCAGTTAGTAACAACAATGGGAAGAAGCTTATCCGGATTGACGTCAGTTCAGATACTGTATGCCCATGGTGTTTTGTTGGCAAGAGAAATTTGGACAAGGCTATAGCTGCATCTAAGGATCGGTTTGATTTTGAGGTTCCTCTCTGTCTTTCTCTCTACCTCCCTTTCTTGCATCAGAGTTTCAGTCTAACTTAAAGATCATATTTACTCTGTAGATCAAATGGCATCCTTTTTTTCTTAATCCTTCTGCCCCTAAAGAAGGTGTGAATAAGCTAGATTTCTACAGGGGAAAATTTGGATCTCGAGCTGAAGGAATCTCGACTCGGATGACTGAGGTTTTTTACCATTTTTTTTCTTTCTCCTCTATCATACATGTTATTGTTTGCGTGGCCTTTGGGTTTGGTTAGAATGTAACTGTGTGTCACTACGATCATTGCAGATTTTTAGAGGTCTTGGTCTGGAATATAACATGTCTGGACTCACGTAAGATTTCATTTTGAATTCATAAATGGACATTGTCATATAAGAAAAAAAAGTATAAGCAGTTGAATTGATGGTGAAACTGTAATTGTCATGTGAACAGGGGCAATACTCTAGACAGCCACAGACTTATATATTTTGCCGGCCAACAGGGTATTGATAAGCAACATAAACTTGCTGAGGAGCTATTTCTTGGATACTTCACTCAGGCCAAATATGTTGGTGATATGTAAGTGCATATCTTAGAATTTTTCACCTCCACACATGAGACTTATAATATCTTCTTCTGCATTTGTGTGTTCATGGTATCCAAATACTTTGTAGCGACTAGCCATCTTCAGAAGACTGCTTAGCTGCATTTCCAAGACTTTTTTCTCATAGCTATCGAGAAGTTGCAGGTGGAATCTATTCCTTAAGGACCTCAACCAGATGTCTAGCTTTAATTCAACCAAGTCACCATGACACAGCATGACGTTGTTTAAGAAGCATTATCACTAAATTAATTGTTGAATTATTCAGAATCTAATGGGATGGTAGCTTTAAAGCAGTACACGTGAACATATGGAAGATGAACCCAATTCTGTGAGGCGTTCATTATTAGTATGGTTGATGCTGCTCGGTAATTGAGAAAGCAGTTCATTTTTTTATGCTTTTATCAGATAGTTGAAAGGGTCTCCACCAAGCCTTCACTAGTCTTGCCATCTCATAAAAAGATCTGTCTGTGCTTCTGCATTCTAACAAGGATAGCACCTCTTTTTATATCCTTATATAACAGTCTTAGGCCATTGAGATGTGTCATGAAAATGTGAAACAAAGTTGATAGTGTTTATTCATCTTCACATCCCATTATGGAATACTCTAACGCTCCCAACTGGATGCAGGGAATTTCTTCTAGAATGTGCTCAAAAGGCTGGGGTAGAGGGAGCTGCTAAATTTCTTGAAGATCCTAATAATGGAGTCAAGGAGGTCTTTTCCCCCTAATTTTTTAATATTCCCTTTGATTTCCATTAAAGTAGCTAATATTAAGAAATCAAATTTTAGAAAATTGGTGGGTTTTTTTATCTTTTTAGTAAGCATTCAAAGTTCAATTTCATTGCTTTCTTTTTTGAAAAACAATGGAATTGAATATTTTCCAAGTTTTCCATCACACATCTTCTGGTTGCAAAGCATACTAAAGAAGTTAAGGTTTCGAATCCTGATTGAAAGCAGGCAGGCACAGCTCCCCTAATATATATTTTCACAATCAAACCAGTCATGAACTCTCTTCAGATAACATCGATTGCATTTGTTACCTTCTGTTATTCTCATTAATTGAAAACTAGCCTGACTAGCAACTTGATTCGGGCTGAACACTCTGTTTATGATCATCTGAAGGTTAATGAGGATCTTGAGAAGCACTCAGCAAATATCACAGGAGTCCCATTCTATGTGGTCTGTCATACGGCATCCTTTCTTATTTATCTTAGATCTTTGTTTCGGTATACAAATGGTCCGTTAACATGGATTTTTTTTAGCAGATCAATGGGAAACAGAAGTTGAGTGGTGGGCAACCCCCTGAGGTTTTCCAGAGAGCTTTTGCAGCTTCCGCGGAATGATAGTTCCTCGCCATGGTAAAATTATGTTTCTGTAATATAACATCTGCCTTCCATAGAAACAATAAACTTGCTAGAGCAGAATATATACTCCATACACGATCCTTTGTGTTTTACATGTGCTGCAAATACAATCATGAAGCTTGCAAATTACAGTGAATAGAGACTTTTATTTTTCTTCAAAGCATCCTTCCAACCCCCTGCAATGCATTTTTATAGAGCAGGCAACATTTCTCACTCTTTGTTAGGGTTTCATTTTAGTCTAGCTATACCAGACTCGTAGAATCGCTAAGCACGAAGTGGAAGTGTAGTGAAGTCTTAAATTACTAACTTGTGTAATGTTTGTCGTTGTTGCACGGTACCACCGCAAAAATAAACATTAATATCTTGAAAATTGTTCGAAAATGCAGTCAACTATTGTTGAGTTGGCTGTTTTCCCAATCAAAGCCTTGATGCGCGGACAAACATATTAGAAATCTTACACAGAAGTTGATGAGAACAAGGAGATAAAGAGTGTTATAAGAAAATTTGATCATCATGCATATTCGTTCTATTTTTCTCATTATCCATTTGTGAGGTCATTGTGAATCTTAAAATGAGAACAAATATAAATATTATGTATTCACAAAAAAAAAAAAAAAAACAATAATTAGTAAATGCTTTGTGCTCCTTCTATCTCTCCAGTCTAGGTAAACAGAATGTAAATGTTACAATGACTTGGATTGTAAATATGTAAAGTTAAAAGATGTGTCGTTTTCACTATTTTTATTTTTATTATGCAATCTCTCGCAAATCATTATGGATTGGAATAATCAAATTTTATAAATTTTAATTTGGTCATCAAACTTTTTTTTTTCTTAATTGAGTTCTTTTAAGTTAAAATTACATCTCAATTATATTTTTTTAGGGTGAGGATTACATTGAAAGACAAAGAACTGAAGTAGAAAAAATAGGTTAAGTAGGTGCTCTCCAATTTGTTTGAAAAATCATTTTAATCTCACATCTTTTAAAGTTATTAGATTAATCAATCCCTCGAGTTTTAAAAAAATATATTTTAGTTGTAAATTTTTTTTTTCAGTCCATTTTTTTAGGAGAAGAGTGGGGGGATTGCTAGATTTCATCTTAGAGAGAAAATATTATTGATGAAAATTTCAATCACCAAATCAGACTATTTATGTTTCAAGTTGTTCTACATGACTAAAAGAATTAAGATTCTGTGTTTATTTTATCTTGAAAACACCTAAAAAACATATTTGAGCTCTAGAATTTTTTTTGGGGGGTTGATTTTGGATTCGTTTTTTGTGGTTTTAGAGGTCATAAATTGGTTTAACAAGATTTTTAGGATGTTTCCTAGATATTTTGGGTCAAAAAAAGATGTAAAATTAGTTTGGGATAAAAAAACAAATCTAACTCTATTTTCCGACCACACTAGTTGTCACGATCAAATGATTGATAGATGATGTGGTCTTTTTTGGTTTAGATCATGTAGTTGGCATCACTCATATACCCCTACTCACTTAAAAAATATATTAAACCCTCGCATGTGGGCCCTTTCTATATAGGTTAAAAGCATGGCTTGATCTCGCCTCAATTTTGCTTTTAAAAAATATTATTTGTAGAAATTTGTGTTGTTTCCATATTTTCATATCAACCTTTCAAGTTCCTTTTCTTTTGATTTTACTCCTCATTTTCTTATATCTATTTGTTTTGTTATAATTCATTTCTCATTTTTTATCTTAATTTTAATCACATCCTCCTTCATTTATATATTTTGTCTATTAGAATTAGTCTTCAGTCTATTGATTTTGTTTTTCTTTTAAAATAGTTTTTCAATTTCTTTTCTTTTTCAACTTAACCCATTCATTTTTTTTCTCCTTTCATATTTGATACTCATTATGTTTGTTTGTTTCTCTTTCTCTTTCTCTTTATTATTTTTTTCTCTAGTTAGTTTTTTTTTATATGGGATTTTTTTTTAATTTTATCATTAAGCATTAAATTTGTTGACAAATGAGGATTTTAACTGAAGTCGAGTTTTTAATTTTATGGGTTGCAAATTTAGAATATTAACCTAGGTTCAAACAATTCTCCTGGATCAATTAGTATGGGTTTAAATAGTAAATTTATTTTTTTCCACGATAACTTTCATACTTGCCCCCTGCAATAATTGTGGATTGGATATTTTTTAATTGATCAAAGTTACTGTTATTTTTATTTGGATAGTTAAGTTGTTATAGTACTTAACTACTTATAAATACAAAACAACATTTAGCTTAGGTTTGAGTTTTTTTATAAGAAAAAACACTTTTAAATCTTGACTTCAAGTGTTAAATCATCATCTCATGGAAATTTGGTATTTTTCCTTGATGTTAATAATAATAAAAAAAATTGTTTTTTTCCTGGTTTCATCCATCGATGTTTAATTTGTTGGGAAATAGATTCATACATGAGTTTTTCTTTTTGCTTTGTTTAGAATTATTATGATCTCAAACAAGCATCTATTTTATGATTGATGCCTGATTTTGTGAAATCTAATTTTTATTGTATAATTAAGTACAAAAATATTTAAAAGAATTACTAAACCTAGTTAAATTCATGAACTGAGTCACATGTCATTGAGTTTATCTAATATTTCATTGTTTCAACTCCTAAAAAAAATCTTATTGGTTTTTTTTTATATAAGTTGATTAATATTTTTGTTAGTCATTCAAAAAGAAATATATCATTACATTAACAAATTCATATTGGGTTAGATCTTATATTGTTTGATTGAAAACTCACTTCATGCAAGAAATCAAGTCAAAGAGTTTTAAATTTTTTTTTTTTATCTCGGTTTAATAGCATTGCCAAAAAATCTCCACTCTTAGTATTTCTTTACATTTTAAAAAAACATTGATCCACTCTATAGTAGATTTTGGGTCAATAAACTAGTAAAACACTAAAATAATCTAACTTCTACTTTTTTTTTCATATGATGTGATGTTTCCCTGATTTGTTTGAAAAAATAATTAAAAAAAAATATTTATTCTTCTTAAAATAAAATAAAAAAAAAAGTTATTGATGTAGTGTCTTGTTATGACTATAATATGAAGAGTTGGATATAAAAACTTCAAATCATATGAAAAATCTAACAAATATATTCATGACCTAATAAAAATGATCACATTTAAAAAGATATTTGATCTTGTAAAATAATTTTTCAGTCAAAACTTTTGATATTTAGATTAGATCTTTTTTTTTCAAGAAATCATATAGACATTGTTCTATAATAGGTTGGTTAGTTGTCAACAAGTTTTGCAAGTCCTTCAAATAAAACCTAAAGATGGTTGTTTTTCAATTTTTTGTTTCTTAAACATTTTAAAACATATAATAAAAAAAGATTATTTCTTTAAAAAAAAAACAATTGTAATAGGTACTCATGTTTCAATTTAATATAATTTAGTTTGATAGCGTTGAGTTGACTACATTCTCCTTACATGAGTTGGATTTTGATTGATTCTTTATATATATTTTTATCTATTTTTCTGTAACGTTTACTAGACGTCATCGCGACCTTCTCTCATTATTCCAGATGGGTGGTCCCTTGTCCCCTTCCACAGTCCACACTATGAGATCTGACCGCTGACGTTGACCTATGACCTTCCCATTATTTTTTGGGAAAACTACAATGTTGTCCTCAA
Source organism: Salix caprea (assembly GCA_964035475.1). NCBI lineage: Eukaryota > Viridiplantae > Streptophyta > Magnoliopsida > Malpighiales > Salicaceae > Salix > Salix caprea. Next base: position 6,463,303 of record OZ037748.1, on the reverse strand, counting down.
CTTATTATATACGTTTTAATTAGATCCATATACTTAGCTGTTACACGTTTTTTCTGCATTAAAATAATAATAATTTTTTCTAACATCAACGTATAAAAACAATCTAGAACCCCTCATGTGAGAAGTGTTGTCAATCCTGGAAACCCTCTAGCAGCATTCGAACGATGAAAGGCCGATTATCCATATAATCTTGGCAAAAAAGCAAGACTTATTTTGCCACGAAATCTGAATGATCCATGTTAGTTTGAACTTGAATTGCATATGGAGATCATGGTAAAAATAGCATAATCTTGGAACTGCACACACTGATTCAGACGCATCAGATCATGCATGAAACCAGAGTGTGTTCATCGAATCTTCAGTCCTTCGACCCTGTTTTAATCAGGGTTATCAATTTTATTTTTGTTGGTGTCTTGTTTCCAATTGAAACAGAATGTTTTGGTTTTGAATCATTTTGGCATGTTGTTCGAGGTTGTACTATTTATGTGTGTGTGTATATTAATTCAAAAAAAAATAGTGCAAATCTAAAAATAAAATTATTTAAAATTGTACAATTTAATATAAAAAAAGACAATAAAATGATTTTTCTAAATAAAATTATGAACATGCATAATATTACGAGAATATTATCATCAATCTCACAAGGTCATTACATGTTCTGATTGATCTGAAATTTTAACATAATATATATAAATATGTCAAGAGACTCCTCGTAAAATTTCATCTCAATCTAACAGTCGGATTAAAAGACATGATTAATATTATAAAATTATTCATTATTTATAAAAAAACACTACATGGCCGAAACAGCATAGGCGAAATGATTCCAGCACATTTAGGCCAGAATTTAACTGAAAAATCTAGAATGAACCAGAATTTAACTCGAGATAAAAACAATACTGTTTATCTTGTTTTTTTAACTGATACACAAAACATTCCAATCAAAACAGAACTGGCATCCGTGGTTTTAACTCGTGTCTATATATTTAGCTTGGCAAAAGGATGTCTATCGCTGGATTCTATCCTCAAAAAACTACACAGCAAACATCGAGCCATGTCCTTGAATTTTTTAGAGTGACTATAAGCAGATTTCTCATTCATATGGATGGAGAAAAACAATAAAGAGCCGGGCTCTTTGAGCAGAATGTGCGTTGTAACAATTGTTATGAAGAGCAATTGTTCATCTTTACTATAAAACAGCAAACACATGCGGTATTCACAAAGAACTCTGTACAGTCTTCTTTTCTTTTCATCTCCTTTTTTGGCTTGTTTCATCCATGGCAGTAAACCTTTGGAGCAAGATCAAGTCGTTTCATGGAATAGCATCACCTAGAGCACCCAACCAAGAGACATTGTCAAGTCAGAATAGAAAAGATTTTGGGGAAAAAACCATAATGTTAAACTTCATTTCATATTTAAATGTTGAAGATGCTTGCGAGGAGTTATGGTGGAGGTGTCCGAAAAATGCTTTCAAAGTGGATTCATCAAGAGAGTACAGATTATACGGCTAATTTGTGGTATTCAACCCCATATCCTAAAAAATAATTGAACATGATGATATCTTCAGACCGAATCAACGAAACATTTTTTAACCATCCAGTGATCCATGGATTCCAGGTTATAATCAAATACATGGAGTAACCTGTTCTGGTTTGCCTCACAACATGTGTGTAAGCATGCATGTATTTGAGGGTAAAAGAAAAAAAAACATGAATTTTTCTTGAAACTTAATGAGCCAAAAGGGACAAAAAAATTAGGTTCTTCGTAAGCCTCTCAAGTCTCAACTTCATAAAAACAATTCCAATATCCAGAAGGAGAGGTGAGGCGATATCAAACCTACTATTTGAATGAAGAATGGATGGGAAGTAATAATTTAAAATTGGAGTGATCAGAAATAATAGAAAATCATGCATTACAGTAAACTCTTATGACATTTGAAAGAACCCATTTCATCATTTAATATATCTAACAAGATGTGCCAATGTATCCATGACAAGAAAAGAAACTAGTTTTATTCATTAGAAAAAAATGATTATCCCTATGCTAAAACAAAATAAGAGTTTACACAAATACACAAGAACAGGAAATGTCCTGAAAAAACTTGTGGCAGCACAAGTTTTTATTCATTAAAAAAGAATTACTCAAGTTTCTGGCAGCACAAAAAATAAAAATAAAAGTAAAAAGCTTTTGAACATTGAACTCATTATGCTCTTCATATAGGAAATGTGTCAATTGATATATTTCCAGAATGAATATTGAAAATTGAATGACCGATTTTTGAATAAAATAATGCAATAATAGTTACCTTGCCACAGACTGGGCAGCTATCACTTCTTTCCATCCACTCATAAATGCAACCAAGGTGGAAATGGTGAGAGCATTCTGTCATTATCTTTGGGTTCTCAGGAGTATATTCTGCATGTGTAAAGTACGTGGGTAAAAACAATGACATTGTTAATACGCCTAGTCAATGAGAGCAAAATTTTAAGCATCTTTAAAACATTGTAACATGTTCATAGCTCCCCCTTTTTTTCTGAAGTTCAGAGCATCATCCAATATGGTTTTAACAGAATTTCCAACTTCAAAATTACTAGAGTTTGCTTCTAAGGTTGGAACCACTTGATGTGGAAGGTAAACATTGAATGGAAGAACAGCTACAATATGGTGGAACAAAATTCTGACATGCTCAAAGCTTCCATCTTTTTTAGTTCATACTCATACCATCTCCCACTATAGTTTTGATAAAATCAGCTAAATATGCTGATAGCTACCTTATCTTTTAAACTAGAAAGACCAGTCAATGTCTTTTATCACTGAAAGCAGCTTTGGTAAAATGTGTTGGGAAGGTGGGATTCTCAATATGCCTGTGGGGTAATAATATCACTATTTAAATGATGGATGCTATTCCCAACAAAGACAGTGATATTGAAAGGCAAACAGGTAAAAGGAATACAAAGTGGGTTGCCTTGTGCTAGATGTATGAAATACTGATTCAACAAGCTAGCAAGGAAGGAGAGAGAAAAATTGTTACAGAAATTTTGGACTAACAATTTCAACAGAAACATAGCTGTCATAAACAGGTGCAACACCTATTAAAGCTAAATCAAGAATTGTACCATCAAGACATGTAGGGCAGGCATCCTCTTCTTCCGAGGAAGAATAAACATATCCAATTCTGACCGTTGCTTTTGCTGATGAGAGATTCAGTGAGGATCTAGAACGCTGTTCCTTGCCTCCTTCACAAGCAGATGCATTCCATTTGTCTCCTGTGCTAAAGGATTCAGAATCAGTATCATTATCACTTCTAAAGGGTTCTGATTCCTCATGTGAATGACTGGAACCCTTCTCTCGTCTTGAAACCAGACCACGCTGAAAGCGCAAGCATCTGGGGTCATCATAGGGCAGGGGCCGTGGTGGAGAATGGTACATTCCAGCAAGAGAGTTGTCAGAAGAAGTCGTCAGAGATGCTGCCCCTTGAATGGATGAAGGGACAGAATGCACCTGCCCTCTACGAAATATTGAGGTATACTACAAACATTGAGGGAAAAGAAAGAAGAAAGATAATATTGAGAACTCCATTATAAGGAATAAGAACTATTATTGAATTACATTTCTAATTCCATGCAAATCAACTTGGAAATTCTGAATAAAAACTTTTTCATATAAACATGATACTCGGACAAATAAAATCAAACAAATGCATTGCAATCCAAAATTCACTTTAGCTAGAACTAATAATCTGGAGGACTCTCCTTTGTAAGAAGCACACCAACCAATATGATTTCATTTCTTTCCTCTTCTACTACCCATTATATTACCATGGTGGTAGATACCAATAGCAATATAGAGAAGTAATGTGCCCAAAAGTGGCAGCAACAATGGCATGTAAAAATAAAAATAGCACATTAACCAGTTAATGGGCGTGTTTAGCTCTTCCTTTAGAGCTCTAAAATATCTATTACTTTAACAATCATTAATTTGTCAACCAGTAAGGACAAACATTCAAGAGCAAAACAATGCAGATGCCTTTCATCTTTAGGCACCATTCTCTCCTTCACTCTCCTTCACTCATCCATTTAATACCTCACGGGTTAAAAAAAAAAAAACACAGTCACCAGCCATAAAAAAAATATAGTAATATATGATATACCGTATAAGACCTCTAGTCCTATTGCCATGAGGAAATGCAGGGGGGAAAGCATACCACATGTACGAAATTCTGGACAAAGCTATTGAGGCAAATGCAGTTTCTATACACAGATGTCTCAGGATTCATATAATCCTCAAAATCATCAGCATGCAAACAGCAACAAACAGAACCCATTGTTGTTAGTTCCAATCTCACTCTCGACAGCAATTCTCTAATATCACCAACAAAGATTAATTCAACAGGCCATATGCATCGAGAAGTATTCTCTTGCACAATAAATAAAGAATGAGAGAGGACTCTAAGCTCGTAGCAGTTCAATAGCCTCCATGAACCAGTATCCTCCTTGTCTTAATTACCAAATGACAATTTCCCCCCTTTTTTTTCTTTTGTTGAACTACTCGAGGGGCTTAATACTTTTCCACCTGTAAATCAGGAGAGAATCATGTTAGAAAGATTGTGTCACTAATAAAAATCAGAAAGATTCACTAAAATGATATTACTAGAGCAAATTGGAGAGCTAAATTAAGAAGGTGGATTTCTTCAAATATTTCAGCTTCATAAACAGATACCCGTCACAGACATTAAAAAACGACTTTTTTCATGAAAAAATGACTTAAATTAATTGATAAATTCAAGTTGTAAGAGCATGACCTGTACAAAGAATCTTCAATTAACTACCAAATTAACTAAAGTGGTAGTAATGAAAACAATTGGCTTGATAAGTTTCAGAGAAAACCGAGGATTGTCCGTCAAGAAATTTCTTTCCTTTTCCAGGAAGAAAAATGGCAATCCTTGCTTGCTCTTTATAGAGCTTCCTATCAAAATCAGATAACGGGTTCTTTCTTTTAATAGAAAGTCAAAAACTCAAATTGAGAAACCAAGAGACAGACCTCCACAAACATCCCATAAACGATCACCAAGCACAAAAAAAAGACTTTCTCAATCATGTCAAAGATCCATAAAAAAACCAAGTGAAAACTAACAGGATCAACACAAAAACAGACATGAATGATTAAAATGAAAGACACCCAGTTGAGCTTTCATGTGTTTTAAGACAACTTTGAAGTCTTAAGAGAAAAGGAATCCTAGAAGGACGTGAAAAGGAAAGTACCTTGTAAGAGCTGATACAAGCTGTTGAAAAGAAAAGAGAATTGATATTTCGATATCAGTTTCGGCGAGAAAAGCTGTGAATGTGCGGGAGTAAAGATGCGTCTTCGTCTTTGTTCTGTACCTTTGATGGTGGGTGGTAGCATCAATCCACTTCATAACAATTATATAATAAAAGTACTTTAACCTATACTAATACAATTTTGTGTCATCTTATCAATTATTACTGGATAGGGTCAGAATTTTTTTCAAACAAAAAAATTATATATACTTGATCATTTTTTTATAGTTAAAAAGATTTCTCAATAAAAATTAAAAGTTCCTGTAAATATAATTAAATAAATAAAAAATTATATATATTAATAAAAAAGATTATAAACAATAATTAAAGATAAAATTAGAAAATTGAGAGATATGCGTGAATCAAAATATTTAATTTTATAAAAGATTATATTTATTTTGTTGTGTTTGCTAAAATATTTAATTTTAAATTTATTTATCAACAAAAAAAAATTCTAGTATGGACTTCAACAATTTTCTCTCGTTCCTCTTACATTGGGGGCTAAAAGATGATAAAAATAAATAAATTTTGAAATCAAAATCGATTTCTTCCTTTAATTTTGAAAACTAGAGGGACTCAATATCTATAATTTATAAAATACTGAAATTACAATAAATAATTTATCCAAACTTTTCAAAGTCAGACATAAATTGTGATACTCTATATTTTAATTTTACCATCCCCAACAAATGAGCTTAAAATTTAACTAACTCCATAAATCAGCTTAAGATTCAATACAATAAGAGTCAAATAAGAAAAATAATAACATACAAGGAGATTCATAATATTATTTTTATTGAACAAAGCCACCATACCTTTAGGTGTAATTTAAATCTATTTTAAACAGATTCAGCATTCTATTATCTTTTAAAAATAATAATAATAATATTATTTTAATTTTAATTTTAAATAAAAATTACTTTTTAAAAACAGTATAGCCGCAATCTCTCAACCACAAACCGAAACGTCATTATCGCCCCAGGGAAACAGCAATGCGGAACATCACACTTGCTATTCGCATAAATGCAATAAACGCGCTCCACGCGCCGCTAAAACAAACGTTTGAATGATCACAGCAACCACTCCATGCACCTTCAACGGTATCAAGTCCGGTGGCTCACACCGCCCGTGAACGTAAGTCCGGATTGTCGACCACATTCGGCTCCGATACCACCGCATAAGCCATCACCGCTGTCGTGAAGAAACTCTCATCCACATCTGACGACTTTCCGTTGTATATTCTCTTGGAAAAGACTCAATCCGTACTCCACAGATGCTGCAAACTCTCTCTCCATGACACCGCCGATTTATTGGGCGAAGAAGTTCGCCAGAGCTGTCAGTTATGTTATTTGGAGGTGAGGTTTCTATTTGAAATGCAGTCGGTGAATGAGAGGGAAGCTGAAGGACAAAGGGGTGTGGAAATCAGTATTTGAAATACACCGGTTTTCGTTTGACACGTGTAGTGTGGGGGTGTGGTTTTTTATGACTTTTATGGAGGTGGCGAATGACTAGGCGACAATTAGGGGACTTCTGTTTTTGGGTGGGGAATGAGGATCCTGTGTTCTCGTAAGTACTAGGTACTTCCACGTGTTTCGCCATGATTTGTTTTTTTTTCAAACAGAAAGTTTTTTTTTTTGACATGTTTTTATAGTTAATAAACTTATAAATAAAAATGAAGAAATTCATGTATACATATAATTAGATAAATTAAATATATATACATATATTAATAAATATAAAAATATAGATAATAACTAAAAATAATTAAAAAAACATGCATCGATCAAAATATTGAATTTTTCAAAATGAGATATCTTTTTTTTTATATAATGGATTGTCACGAAGAGATTGGGATTCCCTAGCTTGTTTTCATTAATAAAAAAATGTTACAAGTGGTGCTAGCACGAGAGCATCTTGACCATGCATGAAATATTTATTTTATATTGAATTATAAAATTGAAAATTATGTTTTAAAATTCAAGCAAGGACGTAGTTTGACATTTTCCTTCCTCGGAATAGATTCAAGTGACACGTGTAGTAGTAGTAGGCAAAGAAGACCTAGGATTTTGAAATTGATATCTCATAAATTTATGATTACTTTATATAACACGTACATGGATTCGACCAAAAAGAAAATCATGATTTAAAGGTTTTTTTTTTTTTTTAAATGTGGTAACTTTTATTTCTATGTGATTTTTAAAAGTGCGTGTGTTTATTTCTAAAAAAACATTAAATTAATTTTTTTTTATTTTTCAATGATTTTAATATACTAAAAAAATATTATTTTTATATAAAAAATACTCTTAAAAAACAAATTACACCGTAATCTCAAATAAAAATAATGCAGGGATAAAATTCAGTGGAGGAGAAATCCAAATCAATAATTAGCAAACTTGTATAGTTAAATATTCCATCAAAAATTATTTTCATGTGTTGATATCAAAAATAAATTTTAAAAAATAAAATAAAAATTATTTTGATATATTTATAAACTAAAAATATTTTTAAGAATAACTTTAACTATTAGACGATTATGATACTTGATATTTTTTGGGGGGGTTGAATTAGGAGAAATCGGGGGAGATGTGGAGGTTGACGTCCATTAAAAGGAGGTTAGAATTGAATTCATATTGGACTTTCTTTTAAGGTAAATTACAGTATTTTGATATATTATAAAATTATAAATACTATTTAAAAGTTTGAAGAAAAAACTCCTTGGCTTTATATATATATATATATATATATATATATAAAGAAACCTTTTAAATCCTCCTTTCATACTCAAAATATCTTTAATTACTATTTAAAAATACATTTAAATTAAAACCTCGAAGAAAATAGAGAAATAGGACATGAAAAGTAATTTCAACCAGACTCTCAAACAGGCTTTAAATATAACTTGAAATACATTAATAATCTTGAAATTTTAAAAAATTGTCTTTATATCAATCTATATAAAAATATCCTTATACCTTTCTCTCCTATATCAACAAAAATGCTTCTCCTCGCTTGAACACCCTTAATAACCCATAAAAAAATCAATTTTTCTTTCAAAAACCCCATCAAAAGCTAACCTTTCTTCAAAAAAATAAAAACATAAATGACCCAAAGATACAAGTACAATAAATTCAAAACCTCGACAATTTTCCAACTCAAAACTTATACAAGCTTCTAACATAGCGAGGATTTCTCCTACACGAAGAGTCTCTACACCAACACCATTCTTTGAGTGAGAATCTTTAGCACGAGTAGCTTAGATGGAGTTGTATTAGGTGATGCTAAAGATTCCAACGAAGAAATCCATGTTGCAATGCTACAAAATAAACAATACAATAATTATTTTCATGTTTTTTTAAAATAATATTAATATGAAAGAAATGTCAGGGAACCAAAAGCTTAAGGTGTTAGGTGAAGTCTTCGAGATATAATTTATATTATTCTCTAACACACATCATCAAATGAAATCTTTTTAGGCTCGAAACTTGCATACAAGTCAATACTTATTTTTGCTTGATTTTTATCAAATAAAATGAGGGTGGTGAGATTCAATTACCGCTGGTCAACAAGGCTCTGATACTATGTCAAAAAACTATCTCACCTAAAAACTTAAGTTGTTAGGTGAGGTCTTTGATATATAATTTATATTATTTTCTAACAAGAAAGAAATTGTACACAAAAAAGAGAGAAAAAACTTATGTTCTGAGAATTTTTATTTTATCTTCATTTGATTCAAATTTCTAGACGTTACAACATATATTTGCTTGTGTAATATATTTTAGAGGATCTACCTTGTCAAATAAAAATTATTATATGCGATTAACATTTTTTGTTTTAGTTCTTAATACACACCTTTGATCGTAAAGTAAATATATACATCATAAAATAATACCATAATATTAGAAATAATATATGATTTTTAGGTGACTTGTTTTTAGTTTTTTACCATATATATGCTCTCCCCCCCCCCCCCCCCCCCAAAAAAAAAAAAAAATAATAATAATAATAAAAAAAATTAAAGAATATTTATTTTAAAATAGAAAACAAGTACATTAAATAAAGTTATTTTAGTCTCTGTAATTAAAAAAAACAAAGTAAGATTAATTATAAGAAGTGGAATAGAAACAACATCATTTTAAAACTAATCATAACAGTTTAAAATCCACGACAACAAATATAATTAAATTTTAATCGTAGTTCTTACGATAAAATGAGTGGTAGCGGATAAGAAACAAGCCAGCAGAAGGAAGGGTTGTGCCATTTTCCTTAGCAACCTGCAACACAAATCATAAAGTTATAAGATTTTACAAATTAGTGGACGATCAAAATAAAATCATGCACGTTTAAAATTATAGTATGATCGTGAGGATGATTGAAATTGTTTTTGAAAATAATTTTTATTTAAAAATATATTAAAATAATATTTTTTTATTTACAGAATTAGTAAAATCAACCGACATTCCTTAAGATAAGATTTAATTAATATTTAATTGGAAATCACAAACCCTAGCCGTTTTCTTTCTAATAAAAGCTGCTATCCTAAAAACATTCTTTGCCTTTTTTGCTTTCTTTTCCTTCCCCGAACTTTTTTTCATTTCTTTTATAATTGTTTTTGTAATAATATTTATCACACTACACTTGACCTATTTATATATATATTTTTATCTTTATTCTTTTATAATTGATTTTTTTTATATTTTTCTGAAGAATTATTATTCAAAGACTAAGAAATAGATGTTTCACTGCAATTGCAACATTAATCAATTCTATTTTGTTATAAATTAGATTGAAATCTTACATATGTTTTTATTAACACATGATTTTTACTATATTTTATTGTATATAAACATCAAAATTTTGATTCATCATAATATTTTTTACTCAATGTCAAAAAAATATATTAATAACATACACATTAATTCTTTTGTGTTAGAAAAAACTTATTTAACTCACAACGATATGAGTTGAATGACACATTAACACTTTTATTTATATATATATATATATATATATTAATGTAGATTGCTCTCAAAGAATTTAATTAAATACATGCATACACTTATTGATTTATAATTATATTTTTAAAAACACATTTAAAAAACTTGTTTTATACAAAACTAATAAAAATCTATTCCATATAAAAAAATTGGGATTGGATGACATCATGAAAATTACAACATTCCATTATTTTTTAAGTGGATTTTCTTTTTTATATTGAAATTCAGAAAAGATGGGAGGTGGGGACACGAATCCACCAAATCACCATGAGAGATCTGCTGCCATCATTCTCCAGTGCCATGTCATGTCCTCTTCATCTTCTTCTCGATTGTGGGATTTGTATGAACATATATAGGTTGAAATTGCCATTTAAAAATATTTTAAAAAATAATAATTTATTTTTATTTTTGTTTTTTTATTTTAAATTTTAAATTTTTAGATTATTTTTATGTATTTATATAAAATATAATTTTTAAAAAATAAAAAATATTATTTTTATATATTTTTAAGCAAAAATTATTTTCAAAAATAAAATTAATCAGACTCTAAATAAGACAAGAAATCCTTTTGTCTCTGTTATTTAGAAATTCGTAGTTTCTGAATTTTATTTTATTTCCTTATTTTCTGGACCTTTCACTTTGCACGGGATGATCTTCTATTTTGTTTCTACGTTCTTGATCAAAATGCGTTTAAAATTACTATTTTTTTCTTTGTTTGGTTTAGTTTAATTACTATTTTTTTTACTGCAAAAATGCATTTATAATATCTTCCATTTTTCTTAGTTTCTTTTAGGAGTATAATTGATATTGTTTTTAAAATATTTTTTGTTTAGAAATGCATCAAAATAATATATTTTTTTAAAAATCACTTTTGATATCAATACATGAAAATGATATAGAAACATCAAAAATATTTAATTTTAAAGAAAAAAATTCATTTTTTTAAAATATTTTTGAAACGCAGTGACTAACAAAGAATTTATACAAGATTAATTTAGTGAAAGTGATTTTTACTTATATATTAGAATAATAGTTTTATTTATTTTTAAATTTTTTTCTTAATCATTAAAATAATTCAAAAATAAAAAAAAATGATTTAAAATATTTTTTAAAATAATATTTTAATCTCAATTGTAAACACAACAAATAAATTTTTTAAAAAGTCATAAAACTACAAATTTAGGTAATATAAAAGAGGGGTAATTGCCTCTCATTGTTTTTATGATAAAAGACTTATGCTATGCATAACGAATCTCGAGTTTAAATCATGATATACACTTCTTATAAGTGCTCGAGATAAACAAGATTTTATTCACTTATCTATATCTATAAAATACACTTTATAGAAATGAATTTATCGCATAAAAAAAAACTAATTGCCTCCCATAATTTTTTGAGCCTTAATCGTTATATGCTTGAGCTCTAAATCCACAACATTATTCCTTACATCCATGAGAAACAATTTTTTTAATGAATATTTTTATTACCACTTTCATCTCCCCGGTCATATTTTTATTGGAATTTATAGAAACAAAAAACCATGTAAATATAATAATTAGTAAATTATCGTGTTGCAAGAAAAAAACATTAATCCTGTAATTCTGCGTTTAATCTGGTTGGTTTTACATTTAAAAATTGTATTTTATATTTAAAATTTGATAAGAAATTTGAAATATTATAAAATGAAGATTTTTTTTTTTAAAAAAAAGATAGAAAAAGAATGATAATTACATCAATAATACAAATCACTCCCCACATATCTTAATTAAACAAAAAACTAAAGAGCGGGGGGACCTCTATTTTTAAACTTTTCCAACCTAACACCCTAAAATAATAATAATAATAAACAAACAGAAAAAAAAAACCAAAGCTCTCTCTCTCTCTCTCTGCAATATTTTGGTTTACTAGCAAATCTGCTGGCATTTTGTTAGATCTAGTTGTGTGTAATTGGAATTAGGGTTTAGTCTCAAGTCTCAATTGGAAGAATGCAGCTGTCGTCCTAGTAGAATTCAGTGTTGAAGGTATAGAAATATTGTGTAGAATGCAGGGGTCATCGAGCGCGGTAGCGCAGCCAGAGGGCATACTAGAGTGGTTGCACAAGGAGATGCGGTATAGGCCATTAGGACCACAGAGTGCGGCCACTAGCAAATCTCAATTGCCTTCAATTGATGCCATAAGGAAGATTTGTCGTGGAAATATGATACCCGTTTGGGGGTTTCTGATAAAGAGAGTGAAATCGGAGAAAACAGTGGAGAATATAAGGAAAAACATATTGGTACATGGCGGTGGTGGTGGGGAGAGTGGCGGTTTGGTAAATGTTGGCAAAGACGAGGGGAGGGGTAAAGGAGGGAGGAGGAAGGAGAAGGTGGGTGGGGAGGGTGGGGGTGGGTCGAGTACTGCTGAGAGTAGGGAGGTGGCATTGCAAGAGAGGGAAATAGCAGCGAAAGAGGTTGAGAGGTTGAGGACTAGTGTTAGGAGGCAGAGGAAGGATTTGAGGGCTAGAATGATTGAGGTTTCGAGGGAGGAGGCCGAGAGGAAGCGTATGCTTGATGAGCGTGCTAAGAATAGGTTTGCTTGTTTAACGTGTTTTTTTATGCATATATAGTGAAGAATGCAAGAATTTTGTTTGTTTATGCTGCTCGAAATTACCGTGAAACCTCTCATTTCTAGTTCAAGAGGGCGTGTTAGCCACAATATCAACTAGGATGACTTGAATTCTGTCACTATTGATGATTCCTAAGCTTGTATACCTATATTGACGGTTGGCACCAGTTTATTGCTGTTCCTTTGTTCGTCGTACATATTTGGTTGAAGTCTTATATCGCAACTGTAGGATTAGTAATGCATCATTTCCAGTTGCTTCTTGTTGCATTGCTATGGACAATGCTGTTCCTCTGAAATTAAAATATTTTTTCACCTCATTCTATAAATTCCTTAGGAGAAATTTGGTTTACTTGGATATAAAGTACATGGCCATTTCAATGATATGGCAGTTCTTGGTTGAAAGTAGAAGTCAACATTTTTCTGCTTTGCAAAAAGGCCTTTCCTTTCAAATGATAATTTTTTTAAGCGCATTTTTAAAACTTGATATTGAACTAACAATAATTTTGGAAAGGTATAGCAATTCACAGTCTGACATGATTATATTCATTGGAGATCTAATGATGTCTGGAAGCTGCAGACCCCACCTTTTGATGAGATAGGACAATTAGGCAGTGACAATGATTTATTTTGTTTTATTGAGTAACAATTTTGAGAAGGGATCCTTTTGACAAGGATGTAATCCATCCAAACCCTTGTGATGTTTCCTTTACTAATGTGTGCTCACTTGTGCTGCAGGCACAAGCAGGTCATGCTGGAGGCTTATGACCAACAATGTGACGAGGCAGCAAGAATTTTTGCAGAGTATCATAAACGTCTTCATCAATATGTTAATCAAGCAAGGGATGCTCAAAGGTTTAACACTGACAGTTCTCTTGAAGAAGTTAGTAGCTTCAGTGCAAACAGTGAAAAGGAAGCAGTTTATTCAACTGTTAAGGGAACTAAGTCTGCTGATGATCTCATTCTTATCGAAACAACTTGGGAAAGAAATATCCGGAAGGCATGTGAATCTCTTGCAGATTATATGGCCGAGAGAATACGCAACTCCTTTCCTGCTTATGAAGGAAGTGGTATTCATTTGAATCCTCAATCAGAAGCAGCCAAGTTTGGCATGGATTTCGATGGGGAAATACCTGATGATGTTAGAACTGTTATTGTGAATTGCTTGAAGAATCCTCCTCACTTACTTCGGGCAATTACTGCATACACTTTACGGCTGAAAACTTTGGTTTCTAGAGAAATTGAAAAAATTGATGTTAGAGCTGATGCAGAACTCTTAAGGTATGTTAATATTTTCTTGCCATTTCATGTTGTTTCATGCAAGTGCAATTTTTTCCCATTATTTCCTCAGATTGTTGCAGTGGCCATTTACCCTGCTCACACCAAAGTTTCTTGTTACTTGTGTAATAATTGCTTGGTTGCCGTAATTCATTTGATCATTCTGTATGTTTTAAATGTGCACTTGTGCATAATTGCTTACAGACTGAAATGGAGTTTGGTCTTCTAATGCATATGATGGATAAGACGCAATGAATTGCAAGATAAATGTTTAGTTGTGGCCATGACAAAACATGCAAAATGGCCTAAAGTCAATCACATGCTCGCTCTGCTCCTTCCTATGACCAGAGCTTGACTTTCCTAGTAATGTGTGTATGTGTAGCTAGTAGATTGTGAATCAACAAAGGCAATTATGGGAGACGTAGTCTGTTTTGGTCTGATGAGGCATTAGTCAGAATATTGACTTGCTGCATCAAAGCAATAAGTTTTATTTTCTTCAAATTGAGGACCATCACGCATCACGCATTCATGTTGTATTTACATGCAAAAGACTGACTTTTGCTATATGTAGATGCTATAGTTAATATTTGTTCTTGTTGTTTCCATAGTACATGGAAGGTACATTAAAGAATATGTTATTTGTTTTGTGATTCTTCCTTGGTGGACTCAGTTGTTGTTTATTCCTGTAAATGTCAGTCGTATAAATTTATGGTTGCTTTGTTGACATGAATGTTCCTTTTACTAGATCAATAATTTTAAATTGCTTGATCAGATACAAATATGAAAACAACAGAGTTATGGATATGTCTTCTACTGACGCAAACTCACCATTGCACCATCAACTTTATGGCAATGGGATGATTGGAACAGACATGCCTTATAGAGGATCTCAGAATCAGCTCCTGGAAAGACAGGTTTTCTTCTTTTGTAGATGGTGGCTTTTTTATTTCATTTTTACCTTTTTAGTTTTTATATAAGGCAATAGCATAAAGTATTTTGATTGTTTTTCACTGGTTATATATTTTAATTGATAAAATCTGTTTTCTCTAAATTTATCCTTTTATTTGATATTTTCCTACCTCCCATTCTTTTAAGTTATTATGCCATTGTGATTAAAGGGTTTGGGTGCAAAACTTATACCTTTGTAAAAGATATATAGTGGGTGCTTGTGCATTTGATAGTTTTGTTCCTGCTCTTGTTTTATGCTTTTGCTTTTATATCTGCTCTCTTGCATCTGGAGCATTTCATTTGACATTGTTTTGTTTGGCTGTTAATAGAAAGCCCATGTTCAGCAATTTCTGGCCACTGAAGATGCACTCAATAAAGCTTCAGAAGCCAGGGACTTGGGTCAAAATCTCTTAAAACGATTGCATGGAACTGGTGATGTAGTTTCTTCCCCCGCAATTGGTATTGGAGTCACAGCACAGAACATGGGTAGTCAGCGGCAATTTGAGGTAATTGCTTTCTTTATTTTGCAGTTAATGGTTACCAAGGTTCCTTAAATCGTGCTATGCTGGCACCCTTGCTTTTGATACTAATCTGTTGTCAGTGCTTGGATATAGAAGTTTGAGTATTTCATCACAGTCCCTTCACTTTGTCCTACAGATTGTGATTTTTAGATATAGTTGGCAAGAAAAATTGTCGGTTTCCAATTTTACCATATCTAGTTCTTTCTTGCTCTGAGATTCTCACTTCAATAATAGTTCTTCTAACTAGTATGTGGTCATTCATGCGCGATAACTTATTTTCTTGAAGGAGACAACTAATAAACCTCATGCTCAACCCATAGACAATCCATTTTGGTTGCACTTGATCTCAGCAGCATCTCTTTGAAGTTCATTTACATAGTTCTTCAGTGTGATATCATTGGAACTTCAATTAAACATACTGTAAATTTACATCCAATACATCATAATGCTGTAAATTTACATCCAAGACGTCATAATGCAATTGGGCCATATATTTTTATTATTGAATACATGTGTAATCCACTCACTATGTTAAAGATACATGTTAAAATTGTGAACTCCAATATTTTCTGTGCAGTTGGAGGTTTGGGGCAAAGAGAGAGAAGCTGCTGGACTGAGGGCAAGCTTGAATACATTGATGTCTGAAATCGAACGCTTAAATAAATTGTGTGCAGAGAGGAAAGAGGCTGAAGATTCTTTGAGAAAGAAGTGGAAGAAGATTGAAGAGTTTGATGCACGGAGATCTGAACTTGAAGCAATATATACTGCTCTACTGAAGGTTATCATGGAGGTATTTGATCTTGATTTTTTTTTGAAGAACTCAACGCGGTAGTCTGCTGGACATTGATTTAACCATCATACAACTGTTGCTATTATTAATTCATGAGTCGGAATTGATAATGAAGCCTTGCAGGTCCAATGTTTTTTCATGGGATCACTACTGCGAGTGTGTTTTAACCATGCCGATAATTTTAATGTCAGCCATTAAGTTTTCTATGTTTCACAATAATGGGTGTGTGCATTTAAACGTGCTGTAATTGTTTTTGGCTGTCTGCGTCAATCAATAGTAGAAACTTGTCCTTTTGTATGCTAAAACTCAACTTTGTGGATAATTCTACCATTTCAGCCAATAAGTTATCCATGTTTCACAAGAAATGGATGTGAGCAGTGAGCAAGTGTTACATTTTGTTGTTAATTCTTGGAATGCTTCCATGCCATTTATGTTAATCATTGCATTTCCGCCTATATCAACTAAGAAATATGTGGTCACTGGATAGATTATTAACACCTGTAATAATTTCATTCGCCTCTTAGGATGCGGCTGCATTCTGGAAACAGCAGCCATTGGTCGCAAGGGAGTATGCATCAACTACTATCATTCCAGCATGTACAATTACTGCAGAGATTGCAAACAGTGCAAAAGATCTTATTGATAAAGAAGTTAATGCGTTCTCGCGAAGTCCTGATAATAGTCTTTACATGCTTCCTTCAACTCCACAGGTTTATGAAATTGCAACAACATTTTTTCTGGAATCAAATATTGAAGTGAATTTAGCTGTACATTAAAGCTAAAATAAAGTTATTTTTTGATTAAATTCTATCAGGCACTGCTGGAGTCTATGGGTTCTAATGGATCAACAGGACCTGAAGCTGTTGCCGCCGCGGAGAAGAATGCTGCTTTATTGACAGCAAGAGCTGGCGCTAGGGATCCATCAGCAATTCCATCAATATGTCGTGTGTCTGCTGCCCTTCAGTATCCTGCCGGTAAGTTCTTACTTGTCTGTAGAAGTTTTGAAGCTTGTCATAGTATATCCTTTTGGATAGCTTTTGGGCAGGGTGTCAGGTGTGATATCTGAGGTTAGGAGTTGGTACATTTGTTTGTCAGGGATCCACTGGAAGGATTTTGTGCCATAAAAAAGTTTTATTTATTTATTTATTTTTTAAATAGATGCATCTGACAAGTTGGAAGATTTCTGTAGACTCTCTCTTACTGAAGTAAAAGACCAAATATTATGAAGAATCCTTGAATAGTAAAAAAATCATTTGGGTTAAGGGCTGGACATGTTAATAGCTTGAAATAATTGTGCCTTTTCTATGATATCCTAATATCAACTTTTCAATAAAAAGATTCATAGGATGTTTCTTGCAGTGAATGTCCATCAAAGCTTGTGTTGACTGCATTCGTAATTAAGATTTTTGTCATAGTTATTGTTGAAGGCAAAGATAAATAATACCATCAAGAATGCATATCAGTCAACTATCCTTCGATCATTAGTTGTTTAAATAAGAACTATTGTGCCTTGGTCACTGCTTTAATGATGAATTGAATGTTTATGTGGATACCATCATTTCGTTTGAGCATTGGCAATATATTTAGTGGAAATGAGTGTGGGTCGATACTTCTTCCAAGTAGCTGCAATTTGATATGTTCTACCTGCATTTCTGAGTACTGAGCTTGCTAAAGGAACTTCACATGTGATTTTATGCATATAATTTTGTTGGCTATAACTTGGTTTAACTTTGTAAAATAAATATAAATTGGAAATGCATTCAGTGACCTGACATCCTAAGTATGAGCATTCGTTTTATTTCCTATGTTCAAATCAAATGACTTGCAATTGACAAATAGGTTTGGAGGGTTCAGATGCTGGTTTAGCATCAGTTTTAGAGTCCCTTGAGTTCTGTTTAAAACTTCGTGGTTCTGAGGCAAGTGTTTTAGAGGACTTGGCAAAGGCAATCAATCTGGTCCATATTCGGCATGATCTTGTTGAAAGTGGTCATGGATTGTTGAACCATGCATACCGTTCTCAACAAGAATATGAAAGGTACAGCTGAACTTGTGCATGTTTGTTTTACTGTGATATTGTAGGTTATCCAAACAGTCTGCATTTTGAGTAAAGGTTTTCTATGCTGTCACTTTTCTTTATTGACAACAAAAGTTTATTCTAAATTGCACAGTTGCTGACATTGAACTCCTCTGTTAGACTTAGCCTTTGAAAACCTTTCCCTTAGTTTCTAGTTTCTATCAATGTATGTCAGCTGACTAACTTGTCCTGATTTTTATCCTTGATAAAATTAACTTCTGACTTTATTGTAAATGACCAAACTATAGCAAGGCTCAAGCTTGTGTCATGCTCATGATGAACCTATAGCATGAGGCTCAACCTCTGCTCATTTAAAATTTGTTCTGCTCAGGCTCGTCTCAAATTAAGCTTGTTTCTTTGCTTAATGAGCCTTTAAAAAAGTTGGGCTTAAACTTTGACATGCTAATGAAAATTTTATATAATTGCAATATCATAATTTGTTTCTATAAACATAATTTATTTCATAGATTTTTAAACAAAATATATCTACATTTCTCAACTCCTGCATATAAAACACACATATAATTGATAAATCTTTTTATTAAAATTTATTTCATAAAAATAATTATTGATTACTGTGGAAAATTGTGTAATTCTCACTTTTATTTCTGCATAGGACCTAGGATATATACAGCATCTACATTTCTAATTTAGGATAGTTATTAACTATACATAAATAGCTATTATTGCTAGATCCTAACTTATAGGAGAGTATATTTGACTTCCCTTCTATACTTCCTAAAAATCTGTCAATGTTTAATACATTTCAATAATTACTTATTAAATTACATTATGTTATGAAATCTATACTAGTTGTTTATCATTATAAATTTTAACATGGTTATAAATGTGCATATTTCCAAGCTTTTATAGAAATTTGCCAGAAGTCTAATTCACAAGGTTTCAAACTCAGCTCATTTGTATAGCGAGCTTTGACAACAAGCTTGAATAAACTCATTATACCTAAACAAACAAGTTCAAACTGAGTCCTTAGCTAGCCAAGCTTCATGCGACTCAGGAGCGGCCTGGCTCATTTGCATCCCTATTTCTAACACACATACATGCAAACATCATCTAGATCACATGGACATGCATGTGGTTTCTCTTTTACTTTCTTTGGGAAAAGCTAACAAGTGTCCTTGAGGCACTTGTTAATAGACTAGCTATGATAACTAACAGTAATTTTAAATGTTGTGATGACTAGACAAGTTTAAATTCTGAGTTTTGTTGTAATAACCATTACACAACCCGTGAATCTTCTGATATCTTGAATTTGTAATGTTATTGGATAAAGAAAAGTTTGAAATTCTAAATTATCTAATTATTACAATTAGATCACAAGTAAATAATCTTTTAAAGGGTGCCTTAAGGACATCCGTTAGCTAGATCCTATTTTCTTTCCTACCATAACTTTTTTTAAACATTATGAGACGATTCACATTTGCTGGTGTCATGCAGGACAACGAATTTATGCTTGAAATTGGCCACTGAGCAAGACAAAATTGTCTCGGAGAAATGGTTACCTGAGCTTAAGACTGCAGTTTTGAATGCCCAAAAGTGTTTGGAAGATTGCAAATACGTGAGAGGTTTGGTGAGTAAAAACTGTAGCTGAAAATTTATTGATTTTTCTTTGCATTCCCTGCATTTGTTCATTAGAGAGAAGTGAGATTTTTGATTGGGTTTGAATGAAGATAGTTATGTCTTGAATATCCATTTAAACTCTTGATTCTTGATTTGAAACATTGACTATGATGTCATTTAAGCAAATTTTGAAAATGTCTGCAGAAGTATGTTTGCTTTGTATGGTGTTAATGTCGCTGTAGCTTTTGAGGTTGCTATGCTCCTTTACTTGGTAGTGCATCAGTAGGACTGCTGAGGTATTCGGTGTATATGACTCTGTAATGAAGTGAATTTCTGGAATTTCTACCTCAAACTTGACCTGTGACCTTGTTGGGATCACTTAAATATACTTAGATTGTCTTTCATAGTAGCTTTGGTTTGGGATGTGGCTTAGTTCTTTGGATGATATCTCATGTCTTTTCATGATTTTCTTATTTACATATGGTTTTAGAGGAACTCCCTTTTTTCTTTCTTTCATTCAGTTGTTTAGAAAGTTGAGATTGTGAGAAAAGGAGTCTTGTGTCGTTGCACTAGGAAAAACACTCGTTCCTGGCATTTTTTTGGTGAATCAATTTGGAAGGCTAAGGTTGCTTCTAAGGCCAAGAAAATCTGTTAGTTTGCTGTTTTTAACAAGATAAGATGTTGGAGGTGCAATTGACATAGATACTGGTATTACATGCCTTGGTGTTGCCACCTTTTTCAATGTATTATTTTATTGCGTGAGACATGCAGAATGGACTTTTGTGCTGGTTTTGGTGGATATAGGAAAGGCATGTTGTCAAATATTAAGGATGTACTATTCATTCACATCTTGGATGTGGGAGGAGGAATTATGAAAGGCTTCTTAGAGATGCCTGGAGTTGATTTCTATTTGGCATGTTGGATAGGAAGGAGTTCCGGGATTTTGAAATCACTATCCATCTCAGTAATTACTTTGGCGCGGAGTTTTTATTTATTATTGTTATGTTTTTGAATTTGCCTACTGAGCTTGTAGGAGAATTTTTTTAGTGAACATCCAAAGTGACAGGAGAACACCTATCATTGATATAGTATGATGTTTTCGAGGATGCCATGGCTCAACTTTGCATTGCTTTTTTTCTCTCTTCATCAAAATTCTATTTTTTCTCTCCATAAAATATGAAGTGTACTATGTTATAAAGAATCAAAAGGTAGGAATAGGCAAGATGAAACAATGTTAAATCCAAGATAAAGAAGATTAGATGGACCGATTTGTGTCTATTCACTGGCACTAGTATTTTTTGTATTTCATCTTAAACCTTAAATAAAGTGTATGGTTAGGGGCAACATTTTTTTCCCCCAGAGCTAACCAGCTGCACCCTAGAGAGGCAAATTTTAGGACAGAGGCTGGGAATCCAGAAATAACTGCCTCACACAATGCTTATGCAAACATAAATGCTGTTTGTTTCTGCATCTTAAATCAAAGGATAAAATTCTTTATTTTGTTATAAAAGAAGGATCTTGCCCATCAAGGATCACTCACAAGGCTGCGTTAACAATTCCTGTCTTTACTTAAAAGTGGTTGCTATGGTTGGACTCAATTGTTTTTTTGTGTCACAATACGGTTCATATCCTAATGTCTAGGTTTGTGGTGATGTTTTTTTCCCCTCCCCTTCCTGTGTGCCTTTTCATTCACTCCTATTTTTTTACCCTTTCTTTTGATACTCATTTTAAAAGTGATGGAAAGAATTGATCAGTTCTGTTAATTATGGTTGTCTTTCAACTGTATGCATTTAATTGCAGAAGTTTGTCGCCTAGAATTCCATAAATTGTAATTTTGGCTGTTTAATCCAATTGTTCTAAATCTAGCTATAAATCCTTGACATTGTTCTGCAGCTCGATGAGTGGTGGGAGCAACCAGCGTCTACTGTTGTTGACTGGGTTACAGTTGATGGACAAAATGTTGCTGCTTGGCATAATCACGTCAAGCAACTTCTTGCATTTTACGATAAAGAGCTTCTGTGAATAAGATCTGTGCATTTTTTCCTTGTTTGGTTGTATTTTACCACGTGCGTGTCAACATGGAAGATCACATTTGTGCCAGTTTGGAGCATGGGATACACTTGGCAATGTGAGGAGATCTTCAGGGATGTCCTTCGATTTTGTTTGCAGGAAGGGGGAGGTGGTTGGATCTGGATGAGAGCTTCATACATGGGGGTAGCCAGAGGTAGTCAAGCTTCGTCGATTCGGAAAACCAGTCAAAGGATCCTCCATTGGCTTAGAACATTAAAGGGAGGCGCGGTAGTGGGTTCTGCACTGCTTTTTGAGTGAGAAATCTTCTCCTTTTCTCCCTTACTTTGTACAGAATGGGTTAGTGTATGATAGGGCATCTGTTGTCATTGAGTTATGGGTCTGTTTACGATTTTTAACTTGTTTCATGCTTGAATAATGCCATTAAAAAAAGGTGTTGTAACTTAGCTATTTGATGTAAAAGGAAGCTTCTGAGTTTGCAGGCTGATTTGTTTGATGTGCCCTCTATAATGTTGTAGGAGAAAGAATTATTATTTGTTTCTGGTTTTATGCGTGATTCTTTTCAATTTAAATTGTTGGGCTTTTAATTGTATCATTTTCCTAGTTTTATTGAGTATATTATCAATACCACTAAAAAAATAAATGGTGCATAGGTTGGACCGTCCGTGGCTTAAACCAAGGTTGCTGGTATGAATTTCAATGGAAACAAATAAATCCTTTTAGAGCCTGTTTGGCACGGAGTTTCAACCGCCATGCTGTAGAAATTAATTTTTTTTTCATTTTAAATAAATATGTTTTGGTGTTTTTAAATCATTTTGATATGCTGATATCAAAAATGATTTTTAAAAAATAAAAAAAATATCATTTTGATATATTTCGGCACGAAAAGCATTTTGAAAAGTTACCGCAACTGCCTTCCCAGGCCTTAGATGATAAGCTACAGTCTACAAATTAAATTCTCACGTAACAAAGAAAGAAGTTTCATAGTAATCAGCAATCACATCTCCTTTTACAGAGAAGGAACTCTGTCTTATTTTGCTTTCTTACCGGAATTCAAAAACTCCGACGGAATATCGCTAATTAACTCCATACATGAGACCTGACTCGTGAAATTTCTCGACAGTGATTGCGTCGATGCGTTCCACCATTTCGTTGTTCAAATAATTCCTATGATCCCCAACCTCTCCTTTCCTGAAGAAGGAGCTCATGGGAAGTCTCATCCATGGCGAATGCTCACTGGACTTGTTGACCTCATGGCTGCTCAGCTTCTCAAAGCTACAGCTCATCACTATCTCATCCAAGACCTCTTCCTCACCATCACCATTAAAGGGACGCCCCAAGAATTCTGCTAATCTCTTGACCTGAGTCTTGGTGTCATCTTTGAGTTCTTCATAAGTAATGAAAAACACTTTCTCTGGCCTCTCCAAGCTCTCCTTCCAGAACCCCAGAACATGATCATAGTAAGGTCCAAAGGGAACCACCCCATTACAAAACTTGTCAACAGCCATCTCCAAAGGCCATGGCTCTTCATAGCTGCTAGACTTCTGCACAAATTGCCAGAACGATGTGAGGGTGTCCTTCGGGTTTCGAGTAACGTAAACCACGCGACAATCCGCAGGTTCGACGGCGTCGGCCAGGATCCGGCGGGGCAGATGAGTTGCCAGAATCCTCGACGATGAGCTAGTGCTGGCAAAGTTGCTGAAAGATTGCTGCTGCGGTCCATATAATTGAACTTCTAATGTTGGCACGAGCAAGTGGGGATGATTGGATCTCAAACAGGCTCCAGAAGAGCGATTGATTATGGAATATAAGAGAGATTTGAGCCAAGTTGTGCCAGTTTTTGGGAAAGAAGCTAAGATAACATCACTAGGAAGAGGCTTGAATTTGTCAAGAACCTGTCGAGTTCCTAGCAGGTATTGTAGTCTGAACCAACATCCCTTCCATTGATATAGTCGGTCATCTCCACACCATTTTTCCACTGGTAGTGATGAATCATAGCCCTCGTTTGAGTCTCCATTCTCCATCGGAACTACACGAACACTGCAGCATGTATATAGTTAGCAGAACATTTATTAATTGTTAGTTTGTCGAAAAGATTTTGAACAACCAAATTAGAAGCTAGCAAGTATACGATGAACAAGAATTCACCTTACAGATACAAGTATATGTCTCTGCAAGAAACAATCAAGTGTTTTTGCTCTTGGAAGGAGTTTACGTGTCTTCTGTCTGCTCAACATGTATGACCCATATATATATATATATTGCCATTGTCCGCTGAATGGTGGGATTTGTTAGGTTTTCTTTTCGTAACCAAATATATTGTGCATTTAAATTGTATATATTTTATTTAGTTATTGAGATGAAAAGATACTTTTAGTCTTTAAAAGTCACAGCAGATGATGATCACCATGTTGTTCGATGTTCTTTGATAGTAGTCAGCCAGCAAAGTTCAATGCCAAGAAGAATATTCTCACAAAGCAAAATTTATGAGTGGAACGAGAGACTTTGGAATATATTTATGAGAACTCGAGATTTGCTCTTGGATGCTGTCCTCAGAACTATTCCTTACATTAATCAGGCAAAATTAGGTCTACTCCAAGGGCGACATGTTCTCGAATATCACCAAAATTAGCTCTACTTTTCTCAATATTCATGGTTACCTTCAAGTCTTGTATGCTATTTCTGGCCCTTTTTTTTTTGAGTATGTTGATTACTATATATTGAAAATTAATAAAAGTATATAAATATATTCCCTTTGTTTTTTTTTTTTAATTATCAATCTTTATATTTGAAGGGAGAATACAATTGATGGTCGCTTGGATATCCACTAAAAACAGTATCTACTTTCGTGAGGCCATGTTGTGCTATATTAAAAAGTTTTTTTTTTTTTAAAGCAGATGCTCCACAGTGTTAATAGTGTGAAATTAAAAAAATTGTTTTTTCTATATTTTCATATTTGAATTTTGTAGTTATGAATATGATGATCATTGAAGATTTATATAATTGTTAACTTCAGGATCCATGAGATTAATCAAGGTGCACGTAAGCTGATCCAGACACTCATGTTAATAAAAAAAGTTTTTTTTTTTTAACAAGGTAACCCTTTATATATATATATATATATATAAATATTAGATTTTATTTTTGATGGAATCACTGTTGGAATGAGAAGTATTAAAAAAATTATATCGACAATTCAATAGGCATTAATGACATGTTAAAATCACAAAAACAATTCATCCATGACATTAAAATTAATTAAAACCTCTCATCTTTCTCTAAGTTCTAGCATCAAATAATATCCATAAACTACTCTAAATTAGTGGGGATAGTGTTGATTATTTTGGCAAGTCTCATTGTCCAAAACAAAGTTTAAATAAGATGGCATTAAGGGAGATTGTTGTGAGTAATTATCTAACAAAGATTTCATGCTAAATAAGAAATATAAAAAGGGAATAATAATGGGACACCTTGTTGTTATTTTTCCATGTTTTGTAATGATTTCCTAATTTACAAGGCAAGTAATGGGCAACTATTTATAAGAGACAAGTCAACACTATTTTTCTCTATTTCAAGTAGAGTTAGAAGCAATAATTTAAAAGGAATTATTTTAGCAATAAAAAACAAAGGTTTCCTAATTGACTTAGGGAATTAATGGTGGCAACATAATCCTACCAATATTAATGTTGGTAATATTAATTTTGGCTACAAGAAGATTTTATACAAGAAAGATATTTTTGAGCTTATTTAATTTAACTATATTGAACTATATTATTATTTGAATTTTTGTTGTTCTATATTATTTTTTAGGACTTGTTAATTTTAGTTTGGGGCTTTGTTTTAAATTGCATTTATAATAGCCCAATAATTGATGTTTATGACTTGTTTTAAGTTTGAGGCTTGTTTTATCTTAATTATAGTTTGAGCTTTTAATTTACAACCTAAATGAGGTCTATAGGGGTTATTATGTGTGGAATTATATAAGGTTCTTTGCCATGAATTTCACAAGCCTTTGAATTTTAATGATATTAATGTTTTGTTTAATAAATCATGATTTTTTATATTGAACAAAAAAAATCAAATTCATCAAAGTATAATTGATTATGTGGTGTTCTTCACATATTTTAGGTTCATGATTGCTTATAATCAATGAGTCTAAATCAATTCAAATACCTTTGGTTCTCTCATATAAAATTATCTTTGGATCGATGTCTTATCTCAAATATGATTTTTTGCTTTCTATATTTTTCTTATACTTTGTCGTGGGTTTTGGATCAATATATCCATAGGGTTTACATTAAAATGTAGGTCACATTTCTTTAGAAAGTTATGGAATTTCTGGTGAAAATACCAATGAAATGTTTTGGTCATGTTTCCATAAGAAATGGTCACACATATTATAATGGAATATTTATGATGGACAAGGTGTTGGGGGTATTCCATCCATAATTAAAGAGCATTCCAATGGAATATTTTATTGGAAACTAAAGTTGTTGATGAAGTTTCTAATGGAAAATGGGTGATAAAATTTATTTTTTGTAGCGTAAGTATTTCATTACATGATCAATAACAAGATGCAAATCTTAGACTAGCATATAGTCAACGGCATGTTTTCATCAATTGTTCTGTCAATATAGTAATTATCAATAAAAACATGTTTTTTTTTATTTGAGATTAATTATCTAACCTTACAAATATCTACTATATATGTCCATTTAGGATGATTATTAAGTTGACTCCATTGATACAATAATTATTCAAATGACCATTTAATCATAGATATGATGAAATGAGTAGCTTCAACATTAATAAACCTGAAAATCAATTTAACGAAACTATTTTTTACAATTATAAAACTTAAAATAACTCAATTAAAATAAATAGCACCATGAGAAAAAAATAATTATATTGACAGGTCACCCTTCCATTTTATTATCCAATTACAAGAAATAGACTATATCAATGAAAGAATGTTTGATTTGTCCTTAATGGTTGAGCCTTGATTGGTACTTTTACATTAGATGCCTCTTTACAATTCTTATTTATATTTATGGCATAATCACTGACACCACTAGTTGATGAAGCAAAAACATTCACCGACACTACTACCTTTCCAAAATTATCAATCAAATACAAACATAACAAATTAAACTATTTATTAAAAATTAATTATAATTTACTTGCACAAACCAACTAATAACTTAATAGCCTATAAACCAATAATTATCAAACACTTCATAAGTTGAAACATGTTTAACCTCTAATTTTTATCCATTCCACACAAATTCATTATTTTTTTTTTTCAATTTTTAAACTAAACCATAAAATTTACATAAACTAATTGGTACAACTAATAGCTATTGTTTATTCAATTCAATTCAATAATAAATAATATCAATCAATAGCCTAGTATTATCAATTACACATTAATTTAATTTCCCCTTAGCTTTCAACAAAACCCTACATTGACAAAAAGTAGATGGATCCAACCAATTATCTATTATTTCTTCAATTCAAAACATGAACGAAGCCAAAACATATGTCTAAGCACATGATAAATTAACACAATTATAAATTAACCCGTGAAGGTTAGGCACTATTCTTGTGTCTGATTTTAATGCACCCGTGAAGATGAGGAGTATACCTTGGAATTAGACATGATGATGACTCTTTATATATATAGCAACAATTCTTTCACTGTGCACGCCTGTCACCTCCGCGGTGCCTTACATGTTCACTGGGTTTGCAGGATGTTCAGTGAGTTCGGGGATTAGTTGTGGTGCGCGTAAGCTGGTCTGGACACCCCGATTATCAAAAAAAAAAAAACAATTCTTTCACTGTCACAAGACATTTGTATATTGTAGATTGTAGCACTCTCAAGAACACATGATCAAGTATTTTTTTATTATCAGTGGACAATCGATTAGTTTACGTGTACCTCAATTAATCCCAGTTTTTACGCACCTCGACTAATCTCACGAAGTTAACTGTCATATAACCCTCTAGTGCCTATCACATTAACAATACAGAACACAAATCTAAAACCACAAGAACTAAACTTCTTAATCCCATGTTCTTACCACTTTAACTACTGCTAGATATTTCACATGATCAAGTATTTAATTTCAGCGGTGATGGTAATGGTAAGCCAGCGAGCAATCATCTTCACGAGGGTGAAAACCCTGTTGCTTCTGCAAACATCAGTCATCCTGATGAAGTAGATTCAATCTCCAGGGAGTAAAACAAGGTCTGCGTCTGTCCAAACATTTTTTTCGAAGGGTTAACAGCTTTTACTCACCAATCAATCTACTTTCTCAGATTTGATGAAACATGTGGCTACCCTACACGCTCGTGAATTGTATTTTGAAACCTCCATCAAAGGAACAAACTCAATAAATACAAGTAAGAATCAAGGGTATAGCTAGAGTCTTTCCTTATCCACCTGCCATTTTTCCTTCCTTTTGAGCTGTCAAATGCTAGGATATGTATATATATATATATATATATATATATACACCCACATTCACTGCTGCTGGTTTGTAGTTGACTGGTTTTTACATGAATGACATTAAGATGGCAGGTGGGTAAGGCCTTGAAAGTTGAGAGAACAAGTGTCAAGCTTGGCGCGATTGATATAAGGTATACTCTTCCAGCTCTTGTTCTTCACTGAATCAAGATATCATCGAGAGCGAAGAACACTCAAATGCCTTGGTTTTTCATAATATTCCTTCTTAGTTGCACATTTAATAACCTCTCAGCAGAAGCTGGCCATGGAAAGAAACTTCCATCTGCAGTTGTTGTTGGCACTGTCTACTGCGACACATGTTTCCAGGAGGATTTCTCAAGGAACAGCCACTTCATTCCAGGTTCTTTTACATAACTTCGACTGACATTTTTTCAATTGATTCTGTTTTGCAGTATGATATATATATATATATATATATATATATATATATATATATAGGTAATGTTTTTGTGGGGTACTGTGTGCAGGCGCATCTGTTGCAGTAGAATGCAGAGATGAGAAATCGAGGCCAAGTTTTCGAGAAGAAGTGAAAACAGATGAGCATGGAGAATTCGAGGTTCATTTGCCTTTCTCAGTGACCAAACATGTAAAGAAAATCAAGAGATGTTCAGTGAAGTTGCTAAAAAGCAGCGAGCCTAATTGTGCTGTGGCCTCATCAGCCACTTCATCAGCACTCCATCTCAAGTCTAGAAAGCAAGGAACACATATATTTTCAGCTGGTTTTTTCACTTTCAAGCCTGAAAAACAGCCGATCTTGTGCAATCAAAAACCAAGTATTGAAAATTCCAGGGAATTCAGTTCCAGGAAAACTTCTCCAGCTTCCATTGATAACCCAACTTTCCCACCTCCACTTCAAGACCCAACACCACCTGATCTCCTTCCTCTTCCTGTACTTCCACCATTACCTCCTCTTCCAGGACTACCTTTACTTCCACCTGTTCCAGGAACTACAAAAAACACCAAAAGTACAGAATCTTTTGAAAGCACAACATTACCGGATCAGAACGCAGTGCACTTTCCCGATCAGTTTGCCTTTCCATCACCGCCGCTATTTCCTCCTAACCTAATCGAGCCTCCTCCATCGTCATTGATTCCTCCTCTCCCTCCTTTACCTCCTCTCATCCCAGGAATCCCCCCACCCTCTTCATCTTCGAAGAAAACTTCTCCTTGATGGAACACTATCTAGCTATACCACTGTATAACTTCGAATAACAGCTATGTCTTTTAAAACCAGCATTTACCTGTTCTTTATTGTTTTTCTTTCTTGTGGAGTTCTGTTTATCTAGGAGCAAGCATTGTATTTCTCTCCTATTGTCAATGAATGATCACAAAAAATATTGTACTATAATATAAGAAGCTTTTTCAATCATCTGCCACTGCCAAGCTTTACAATGTAAAACTTCCATGACATAATTTGAAATGTTTGTCGCAAGAGCTTCTTTGGTAAATCATTTGCGTATTGTAAGTTGTAATCCTTGAACACTGACATAGCTATACTTAGCCTATTGTCATGACATTAATCAATTTTTTAGCCAATATAGGCTGTGCAATTCGATCAGTTTAAGTTCCTACCATTGTGTTTCAAAAATATTTTTAAAATAAATAATTTTTTTATTTTATTTTTTATTTTAAAATATTTTCTTATTATTTTTAGATTATTTTCATGTATTAATATTAAAAATATTTTTTAAAAAATAAAAATATTATTTTGATTTATTTTTGAATAAAAAATATTTAAAAAAATAATTTCAACCACTATCTCGAATTAACACTAAATTACAAGTAAAACTAAGTTTACACTTATGTATGCAAACAATAAAAATGACCGAATTGAAAGTACAATATTTTAGGGTGCAGAAGATCTCTAGACTTGGTATTTTGCGAGAGTATACTTAAAAAAAAAATTAAAATATTTTTTATTTAATAATATATCAAAATATTTTATTTATTTATTTTTAAATATTTCTAAGATTAACGTATCACATGTCAAATAATATTAAAAAACTAAATTAAAACTAAAAACAATTAAAAAAAATCTCAAATACAGCCCCATAATAAAAAGACAATGAAACCCTAATTACAAAACCAGCCGCTTCAGCTGCCCTCCTAAGCTGTCACCCTTCGTAGTTCGTCCACAAACACATCTGCCAGGGTTTCTTTCGATCTTCTCTTCCACATGGTACTATATTCACTTCACTTTTCTCATCCTCATTTCATGTTTTCATCCATATGATGTGTTTTTGTTTTGTCTGGTTTCTTTGGTTTGGGATACAGTTGCTTTGTTCATGATGGGTTTTTTGATTTTCGATTGAGTGGAGACTCTATGGGTTTGCTTCTCCATCCGGGGTTGTTATTTTAAGTGATCCTAATAGCGTAAAAACTTGCTGGAGTGAAGGAAGTTTGGTTTTTTCTGTTAAATTGAAGTTTTAATATGACTTTATATGTATGGTTCCTTACAGTGGCAATGATTTGGTGAATGGCGACCAATTTATTGATGATAACTCTGCAATTGATAGATGCCCCTGAAAAGCAACGACTATATGCTTAAAGCTTTATTAAAAGTGGAGCAGTAGAAGGTTTAAGATGGAATGTGAGAAAATGCAGTGTCCTGGCTAGAAGTTAACCTAGAAACCATCGCTTAGTTTTTTTTTTAGATGGATTTTCAATAAGTTCCTGACCATTATGTAGTTTTTGAGAAGTTGGGATTCTGGTTGTCGCGTGGAATAGTTATATTTACAAACTAGACATAGAATAAATGCTAGATCCTGCTGCTTTTCTATGTGCTGGTTGAATTAATACTGTTGGTGTCACATATTATTTGAAATGGTCTCTGTTAAATTTTCTTTGAAAAGTTTCTTTTCCAATTTTCATTTATTAGCTTGTTTTTGTATCTACGACAGGCTCCCAAAAGAGGTGTGAAGGCCCCGCTAGCAGCAAAGAAAAAGCCTGTATGTTCTTCTTTGTCTCTCTCTATTGTATGCACACACACAGATGACACAGACACGCAAAATCAGCATATGTTAGTGAAACAATCAATTCCTGGGATTTGAAAATGCTAATGTTTGTAGATTATGCCCAGTTCTTAGGACTCACATGTGATGGATCATAATTCTGCCCCCTGTCAATCTTGGGCTTTATTTGCTTTCCTTTTTCAACTAATCTCTTAGTGCATTTATGTTGATTAATTACAGGAAAAAGTGGTGAATCCTTTGTTTGAGAAGCGACCAAAGCAGTTTGGAATTGGAGGTGCCCTTCCACCCAAGAAGGATTTGACTAGATTTGTCAAGTGGCCACATGTTGTTCGTATTCAGAGGCAAAGAAGGATTCTGAAACAGCGTTTGAAGGTTCCTCCTGCCGTTAACCAGTTCACGAAAACACTTGACAAAAACCTTGGTAAGTTTTCCATCGCTGTTATTGAAAAGTTAGCAAACTTTGTACCCACCCAAGGATCATGGATGCCCAGGCTTAAATTTAACATGCATCATTCTCATCAATGCTTAGCCATAACTGCAGATAATTCAGCTCATGCCAATGTTTGGTTATATTTTCTTCATTTTGTATTACAGCCACACAACTTTTTAAGTTGCTGCTAAAATATAGACCTGAGGACAAGGCTGCTAAGAAGGAGAGGCTTCTTAAAAGAGCACAAGCTGAAGAAGAGGGGAAGACTGTGGAATCAAAGAAGCCTATTGTCGTTAAATATGGTCTTAACCATGTTACTTACCTCATAGAACAGGTATGGATATTGGTTTCTATGGCATTCTTTGTTAACTCTGTCAATTATTTCATAGCAATGTGATGGTTGATGATTTGGTACCTTGTTTAGCTGGTTTGATCAACCTCTATAGTTCTGTTGTTATTGTGGCTGCGCAGGAAGACAAGTTGGCTTTCAATTTGTTTGCCTTCACATTCTCTCCTCCCACTCTCATTTCTTTCAGTTACTTATCTGGTTTCTGCACCCCTTTTTTTATTCATCATTATTTTTTGGAACTCCATCCTCTCAACCCTTTTTTTATTGGGGATTTCATGTTGTCATCTGACTTGGATTGTGACAACATGCATGACAGATTTGATGCATTCTTATCTAAGGTGATCTTATATTTTTTCCTAAGACTCTACTTGTTGTCTGTAGAACAAAGCCCAGTTGGTGGTTATCGCTCATGATGTGGATCCAATTGAGCTTGTCGTCTGGTTGCCAGCATTGTGCAGGAAAATGGAAGTTCCTTATGCAATTGTGAAGGGCAAGTCACGCCTTGGAGCGGTGATTGTTTCTAATCTATGCCAATGGATTAAAAGATCTATTGATTATTCTTTTTGGAGAAACAGTATCTGTATATTTTTCTCACTATTCTAAGTTCTATAAACAGATTGTCCACAAGAAAACAGCATCAGTTTTGTGCCTTACATCAGTGAAGAACGAGGACAAATTGGAATTTAGCAAGGTTTTGGAGGCAGTCAAGGTAACATCTATAATGAGAAATAAGAGTGATGCTTATGATGTTTGTGTGGTTTACTGAATGAAGTGACCTTTTCCCTCTGATTCATTAGATAGTGCAATTTGTTACCTATTTCTCGAATTTCTGTTTCCTTTGCACATTTCAGTTTTGTTCCCTTAAATTGCAGGCTAACTTCAATGACAAGTTTGATGAGCACCGCAAGAAATGGGGTGGAGGCATCATGGGTTCCAAATCTCTGGCTAAGACCAAAGCTAAGGAGAGAGTCATAGCCAAGGAGGTTGCGCAAAGAATGTCATGAGCTTCTAGCAAGCTAGTGGACAGAAGTTATAGTCGAAAGGAACTTCCTTAGATGTTTTTAAGCCTTTTCTTTTCCCCTTTGATTGCACTTCATGTTTTTGCGGACTAGAGTTTTATTGATTGAGTAGGTGAAATATTTTATCATGAGCAATATTGAGATTTTCAACAGAGAATGAAATCCAAAAGCCTCAATTTCTTTTTTCGATTGAATTTTTGCATCATGGTTGTGTAGTTTTGGGAAATTTATGTGGTCGTGATTCAGGAAGTGTATGGGCAGTTATGGTTACAGAAATAATTGATCTATTACTTAGATTTAGTGGTGCTAAATAGGGTAGTTAGAATCTGGTTCCCTGTCTAAAAAGATGAACTGAACACAGTTCATCACATTCATAAATCCGGTTCATTAGTTAATGTTGTGAATTCTACGTATTCTTAATTAAGACTTTAATCAACTAGCATTAATTGTGTTTGGAGTAGAAGCTGTAAAACTATAGTTCTATTTTAGAAATCAATAATAATTAAAATAACACATAAGAATTGGAATCGAGTCTGCAAACTTTAATTCATTGAATAAAAAGCAAAGTGGAAGTAAAAAACGAAGAAGACAGATTTACATTCATAACATTATGGTTATATACATGGATCGAAACATGTTAGACATGATTCTCAATATGGATCACCTTGAATAATCAAGTAATACATGAACAAGAACCGAATAGAATAATAAACCTTTCTGTACAGCCTATCAATGGCTTATATGTCTTCATAATCTACAGCTTACTTTCTAAAGTCTGATATAACAGTTTACGGTCAATAGCCTAAAAGGTTGCACTGAGTTGTAGTTACCATTTACAACTGAGTTGAGTGGTTGATTTTTCTGTTGCTGGTATCTTGTTCAACTGTCTTTCACGATCTCTGCCTCTTTCCACATCTGATCTTTCGTGGGGCACGTTTCTTCCCGTCACGTTCATCTAATTGGCACAAGAACATTTTTTAGCAAAATTGTGTGGTCTGGGATCTCATCACTTGTCTTTAATGGAACGTTTGTTAATGGGCTGATTTTTTGATATACCAGGGTATAAGAAGAAGAAAAACCAGAGGACTCGTCGAAAACCTCCTCCCACAGGAGTGTCTGAGCGATGATCCAGCTCCTGTCCATGCGAATGCACTCTACTTAAAAAGAGAGGTTGAGATAGAAAATTCGACGCAGCAAAAACTAAATATAATGACCTCCATCTTCTTAGTGGACAGATTGATCAAGTCCTTTCATGACAAGAAAGAGATACCGGAGAGATGTTTATGGATGCTCTGATGGCGATAAAATTCTGAAAATTCCCTACAAAATTGATCAAGACACCAGGCAATTTTCCATGCACAGTCTGTTCAAGCATTCAAAACCAGCCCTGGACTCTATGCTACGCTATTCAAGTTACGAGAAGAGGATCTTCCCGAGTTTTGCATTCATTCAAGTTTGAAGCCTCAAAAACTATAAAGGAGTGGGGACAGGAACTTTCAAAATTGTTGAAGAACTTTTGGAGATGGTTGATTCTGCCAAGTCCCTGTTCTTGTCAAATGTATTTCATGCGTCCTGTGTTGGCGGCGTTGATAAGGCAGGCATGGTAGCAGCAGCTAGTACTGCTCCGAGATTGATTGGACAAAGTCGCCCATTGAATCCTCCAAGTTTTATAGCTGATCATCCTTTCTTGATCTAGATCAAGGAGACGAATCGGGGATGATATTCTTCATCGGAGCAGTGCTCAACCCTCTCTCGGTGTACTGAACTGTAGCTAGGACGGTGCTGCAGAAAAGAAAAGGTGGTCGGATATGGATGGTGGTCTTCACAAACCCTGGCTCAGTTCAGTAGGGTGCTGCTACTTCTGCATCAGAATCCTCACCACTGTAAGATGGTTAACATAGCATATAGATCTTGCTTTTTTTTTTTTTTTTGTTGATGTGAGGAAACCTTACCACCGGAAAGCATACTTTGTGGGTCCAGGTGAGCAAGTAAGATCCCGGTTATTCCAGTTCGAACTCGAGACCTATTGTTTAGATCGCAAACTCTTTACCATCACGCCACGTCTCTTGGGATGATCTTGCTTTTCTACCTCTTGCAGTGGACCTTTATGGTGCAATTGTGAGCTCATTGCAATTTCATAATTGTTCCAAGTGCATTGCCTTGTTTTTAATGCAAACAGTACCTTACTGAACCTCAATTTGTTTGTAGATAATTTCGTAGTTTATGAGAACAGCATGTCTGATACACACACAGGCCTCTTGAGCTCTCCATTTTTTGTTTTAAATTTTCAGAGGTTTTAGAAATGTGAGTCTAGAGGCAACACATAGAACATAATACAAACGAGAAAATATTCTTTTCATCTCATAAAGAAATCAATAACAACTGATTGATTGGCGACATTAATTGATATCTTGCCTTGTGCGCTTCAATTGCAGACTATCAGTGAATTTTATCTCACATCTAAGGTACGTCTGATACCCATCCAGGACCAGTTTCTAAGATAATAATATAAATTATATTCTGAAGCCTCACTTAATAGTTTGAGTTTTTAGGTGAGATTGTTCTTTAACATGGTATCAGAGCCTTGTTGACCCAACAGTCACGAGTTCGAATCTCATCATCCTCTATTCTATTTGATAAAAATCAAGCACAAGGTAGTGTGAGCCTGTGTGCGAGTTTCAAGCCTAAAAGACTTTCACTTGAGGAGGTGTGTTAAAGAATAATATAAATTATATTTTTGGGTCTCACTTGATAACTTAATTTTTTAGGTAAGATGATTATTTGACACAAAGGATATGTCATTTAAGGATCACAATGATAGAACTTTGATACGCAAGGGTCCTCAAATTTCTCCACACTTTTCACAGGATCTGCAATGTCTGCTGAAGCTCTTCTGCTACAAACCCGATACTTGTGTAGTCAATCATAAAAACATTTTTCAGAAATATTAGGAAAACAAGCATGCACTATAAGACAATAAAGATCATGCAAAAGCTTCCCTCCATGTTGGGTGCCAGAAGGCGGAGAAATTTGTGTGCAGTGCACAGTTGCAAATGGTTTCAACAGGGATAAATCGAGTTCAAATGCTCATATCTCAGTGCGAATGCTCTAATTCAAGTAGTCTTTTTATTGACATGAAGGAAATTTGATTTGGAAAAGGTAGAGGCAGTAGAGATAAGGAGAAATTATACAGAAGTGAGACAATTTTAAGCTCTGCCAATTAATTCTCATACAAACACTAGAATATTCAAAGCGGAAACTATTAACAAGTAAAGCTCTATTATCCTTGTAAATTCTGTTTCGGTTGGTGTTACGGTTTCAGAGTGTTTTAGCGCGCTGTTTTGGAGTTGTACTGTTTATGTTTATGTATACGTGTGTGTGTATTAATTGAAAAAAAATAGTGCAAATCTAAAAATAAAATTATTTAGAATTGTGCAATTTAATCTAAAAAAAGAATAAAATGATTTTTCTAAATAAAATTATGAACATGTATAATATTACGAGAATATTATCATCAATCTCGCAAGGTCATTACATTTTCTGATTGCTCTGAAATTTTAACATAATATATATAAATATATCAAGAGACTCCTTGTAAAATTTCATCTCAATCTAATGGTCAGATTAAGAGATATGATTGATATTGTAAAATTATTCATTATTTAAAAAAAATACTATTTGGCCGAAATGGCACAGGCGAAATGATACCGACGTGTTTCGGCCAGTATTTGACAGAAAAATCTGGAATGGACCGAAATTTTAATCAAAATAAAAACAACACTATTTTATCTTGTTTTTTTTTGTTGGTACGAAACGTTTCGGCTGAAACAACCAAAACAAAACTAACAACACTGCTATTACCTGTAAATTGCTCTTCACTTGATCATTCGTCAGCCCTTCTACCTTCATCACGTCTCTTATCTGCTTTGGAGTAGCCACTTCAGAAAAGAAACAGAACAAAATTATGTTCAAATCATGTGTTTGAAGAGCAGACTAACCCCCATTGAAAGAAGACTTCAACCAAACTACATGATGAAACAAGAACAACAACGACTTGCTACTGATTAATCCAAACCTAGAGGTCCGCCAAGATCGAAGCTCTGGTGTCCATGATCTCCTATGCTTCCTCCATTTAGGCTTGGACAGTGGCCTGGACTGAAAATTCATCGCTTCATCACTTACCCTTGGATTCAAGTCTCCATTTAATATAAATTATATTTTTGAACTTTATCTAATAGCTTAAGTTTTTAGGTAAGATGATTCCTTGACATGGTATCATAGTCTGCTGACTCGGCGGTCGAACTATCACCACCCTCATTCTATTTGATAAAAATCAAGCACAAGATAGTGTGGGTATATGTGCAAGTTTCAAGCCCAAAATACTTTTACTTGAGGGGATGTATTAGAGAATAATATAACTCATGTTTTGGAATCTCACCTAATAATTTAAATTTTTAGATAAAATATTTATTTAACATCCATAAATATAAATAGTAACCTCCTTAGCAGGTTGTCATGCAGCTGCCATTGAGCTAGACTGGGGGATGATAGAACAGTCCTTCAAAGTCATAATTGAGCTTGCAGAAATACTCATACATGGATTCCTCTCTTTTCTGTCATGGTCACAGTTGCAAATTAATCGCATCCAATTATCTAAAACCTTGCTTTTGTTTGTTTTTAGAGGTAACGATTATTTTTATTTAAATAACATTTTTTATTTTATAATTTATTTTGAATATCAGTATATTAAAATTATCTACTAAACAAAAAATAATAATTTGAAACAATGAAAAACATTAATAAAATCTTTTTAAAATGTAAAAATAAACTGACTCTTGATGAGTTACTACTCAACTAAATTTAATAATTTTAATGATTCAAGGTAGAAGCTATTTATTACATAGTTTTCTAAGATTAAATAAAAATTGTTTTTTATTGTAAAATTATCTATATTTCCACTATTCTAGATATAATTCTGCAAGAGATTCTTGACTTAAATTCTTGACTTCCGATTTTTCATTGTTTAAAGAAAAGTAATAATTTTATTCTTGTAAAATGAACTACATATATAGTTTGCCGCTGCAGATAATCAATAAATTTAGAAAATTCGGGCATAATAATGAAATAAGTAGAAACTAGGACTAATCGTTGATGAGTAAAACGTGCTGATGACCAAATCGAAAACAAAAATATTTTAGGGTTTGGGCTTACCACAACCCTCTGCAGTCCACGTAACAAAATAAATTAGAAAAATAAAACCCTAATTACAGAACCAGCCGCTTCAGCTGCGCTTCTAAGCTGCCACCCTTCTTCCTTCACAAACACATCTACCAGCGTTTCTTTGGATCTCCTCTTTCACATGGTACGACATTCACTTAAGTTCATCCATCCCCATTTCATATTTCCATCCATGTAATGTTTCTTATTATTTCTGGTTTCATTTGATCGGGATAAGGTTGCTTTGTTTATGACGGGTCTGTTGATTTCTGAGTAACAGAGCCTATCAGTTTGGCTCTCCATTCGGGACTGTTATTTAAAGTGACCCCAGATAGCTTTGCTGAAGTGATGGGACTTTAGTGCTTTTGTTTGTCTCTTCAATTGAAGTTTCAATATGACTGTAGATGTTGGATTTCTTAGGGTGAAAATGATATGGCTTAGAAATTGGGGAATGAAGACCAGTTTTTTATGATAATCCAGCAATTGATAGCTTCCACGGAAAAGCAATGAGTATATTCTTGAAGTATATTTAAAATGGGGATGTGGAAGTTTCTAGATGGAATGTGAGAAAATGCAGTGTACTGGTTAGAAGTTAAGCTGGAAGCTTTCGCTCACTAACTTCTTCATTTAACTGCCTTTGTATATGTTTGTTGAATTAATATTGTTATTGTCACTTATGTTTTGAAATGTTGTCTATTAAATTTTCATTGAAAAGTTTCTTTTTTCAAATTTGGATTCTTTAGCTTTTTCATGTATTTATGACAGGCTCCCAAAAGAGGCGTGAAGGCCCCGCTAGCAGCAAAGAAAAAACCTGTATGTCATTCGCTCTCTCTCTCTCTCTATTGTATGCGCACACACGCACAAAATAAGCATTTGTTAGTGAAACAATCATTTCTGGGGAGTTGAGGATGCAAATGTTTATGGATTATGCCCAGTCCTTAGAACTTGCATGTGATGGATTGTAATTCTCTCCGATGCCCCCCAGTCAAAATTGGGCTTTATGTGAACTCCTCTTGCAACTGAAGTTGTTGTGCATTTATGTTGATTAATTACAGGAAAAGGTCGTGAATCCTTTGTTTGAGAAGCGACCAAAGCAGTTTGGAATTGGTGGTGCCCTTCCACCCAAGAAGGATTTGACTAGATTTGTCAAGTGGCCACATGTTGTTCGCATTCAGAGGCAAAGAAGGATTCTGAAACAGCGTTTGAAGGTTCCTCCTGCTGTGAACCAGTTCACAAAAACACTTGACAAGAACCTTGGTAAGTTTTACATCTCTGTTCTAGAAAAGTTAGCAAACTTTGTGCCTGAGGATTATAGATGTACAGGATCAAATTTAGCTTGCATCATGCTTATCAATACCTTACTAAAAAATGCAGATAATTTGTCTCATGTTAATTTGTGGTTTTATTTTCTTTGTTTTGAATTACAGCTACGCAACTTTTTAAGTTGCTGCTAAAATATAGACCTGAGGACAAGGCTGCTAAGAAGGAGAGGCTTCTTAAAAGAGCACAAGCTGAAGAAGAGGGGAAGACTGTGGAATCAAAGAAGCCTATTGTCGTTAAATATGGTCTTAACCATGTTACTTACCTCATTGAGCAGGTATGGTTATTTGTTTCTATGGCACACTTGGTTAACTCAATAAATAGTTAGGTAGCAATATTAGTTTGGATGACCTGGTACTTCGTTTAGGTAGCTTGATTGATCTATATAGGAAGAGTTCACACATAAATGAGCTATAACCATAATTATCAAAATCGGCCCTGCTTAGCTGGTTGACCCTCCAGTACTCGAGGGTTGAGGCCTTGCTTAGGCTAGGTTTGCAATTAAACCAAATGAGGAGTCCTAGTCCACACTCATTTGGGTCAACTCCTAATTTGTAAAAAAGATTTCTAAACGATGTCATTTTAGTGCTTCATTAAAAGTGAAAAAGAAAGTGGGTTGACTCCATCAGCCAGTGACCCGTGCCCTTCATTGGAACAGACTTTGGGTCAGATCTGAGTTGTGACTTTCAATTGTTCACATTTTCTTCTCCCACTTGTATTCGTTGTATTTCTTTTTCTTGGCTGGTTGCTGCACATTGTTTTTTTATCCCTCTATTTTTTTTTTTATCTCCATCCTTTCAACCCTTTTTTTATTGGGGATTTCATGTTGTCATCTGACTTGGATTGTGACAACGTGCATGACAGATTTGATGCATTCTTATCTAAGGTGATCTTATATTTTTCCTAAGACTCTACTTGTTGTCTGTAGAACAAAGCCCAGCTGGTTGTTATAGCTCATGATGTGGATCCAATTGAGCTTGTTGTCTGGTTGCCAGCACTGTGCCGGAAAATGGAGGTTCCTTATGCAATCGTGAAGGGAAAATCACGTCTTGGAGCGGTAGTTTTTCTTAACCTTGTCCTGTGCATTAAAAGATTCATTGTTTTTTTTGGAAAACTGACCCTATGGTATCTATATATTTATTTGAATCTTCTATGTTTTAAAATTAGATTGTCCACAAGAAAACAGCATCAGTTTTGTGCCTTACATCAGTGAAGAATGAGGATAAATTGGAATTTAGCAAGGTTTTGGAGGCAGTCAAGGTAATGTTTCAATGAACAATGACCACACTATAATGACATATCATATTTCTTTCGTGTCCCTTCTCTTTACCGGAGGGTATCTCTGAAATGTTCTTTTCAAGTCACAACCCTCTCAAAGGGGAAAAAAAGGTGTTTTTTATTGGTAATCCTCTAGAAGATGCTTTTTGTTATCAGGCTGAGGCAATCGATACTTGATTCCATCACCCCACAGTGAACTGAGTTTGTCTAACAGTAATGCTTATGATGTTTGTGTGGTTTACTGAATGAAGTGACCTTTTTCCTTTGATTCATTAGATAGTGCAATTTGTTACCTATTT
Organism: Salix caprea; assembly: GCA_964035475.1. Taxonomy (NCBI): domain Eukaryota; kingdom Viridiplantae; phylum Streptophyta; class Magnoliopsida; order Malpighiales; family Salicaceae; genus Salix; species Salix caprea. The sequence goes on along the minus strand of OZ037748.1, from coordinate 6,421,760 downwards.
CTCGAATTTCTGTTTCCTTTGCACATTTCAGTTTTGTTCCCTTTAATTGCAGGCTAACTTCAATGACAAGTTTGATGAGCACCGTAAGAAATGGGGTGGAGGCATCATGGGTTCCAAATCTCTGGCGAAGACCAAAGCTAAGGAGAGAGTCATAGCCAAGGAGGTTGCGCAAAGAATGTCATGAGCTTCTTCTAGCAAGCTACTGGACAGAATTTATAGTCGAAAGGAACATCTTGAGCTCTTGCTTTTTCCCCTTTGATTGCACTCTATGTTGTTACAGACAGGTTTTGTATTGAATAGGTAGAAGTATTTTATCATGAGCAATATTTAGATATTCAATGGAAAGAATGAAAACCTACAACCTCAATTTCATGTAAACATTACCTCATTGGTATTCATGTGGTTGTGCATTTCCGGAAAATTTATGTGGGTCGTGGTTCAGGAAGTCGGAAGGGCAGTTATGGTCACAGAAAAATGATCGAGCTAATACTTTTTCTGTAACCTTGCCTCTTGAACACAATCTTTTTGGCTCTGGACCACCTTTGTTTTTGTTGAGAATGCTTTCTTCTAAGAATTGTTTTTCTATCAGAACCTTCTATTCAATTTTACTGTGGAGATATAAAAATATATATAATCATGAGCAAGATAGGTAGTTTTTACATGTTATTTTTAGACCGGCGAAACTAAATGGGTTATATTAAAACGATTTTTACATTTTGATTTTATATAAAAACTAGATCAGAAGTTGGATAATAAAATCATAGATTAACATTTTGATTCAAATTTCATATTAATTCAAATAGTTTTTTAGAATATGAATATTTTTTTATCTTTAAAAAAAAGATTTAATTCTATGAGAAACACAATTTGCAGGAAAAGGATCTCCCTAACTTCGGGATTCCAAGATTTAAGTTCCCGTTCAGGTTTGAAGCCTCGGGTACCATGAAGGAACTGGGACCGGTGCTACCATTTAGAGGGTGTTTGGTAGTGTGGTTGCAGTTGTTTTTTAAAGTGTTTTTCGTTTAGAGATATATCAAAATGATTTTTTTTTTGTTTTTTAAAAATCATTTTTGACATCAGCAGATCAAAATGATCTAAAAACACCAAAAAACTTTCATTTATAATATAAAAAAAATTCAAAATTTGACCAAATGACAGTTAGCCAAACAGACACTTAGTCTTGCTGGAGGGTTTTCTGAGATGGCCATTTCCCCTGAGTCACTTATTAAGATATATCTAAAAGATTACGAAAAAAACTGTTCATTTACTGTTCACCCTCTCTGCTTTCACTGTGGACGCGAGCTTTGTCGCCGGTGTGTCGCGCGAGTTCGTCCACCCTATTTTTTTTTGTCTTTTCCTGATGTGAACAGTGTAATGTCGAAACAACCCCCGATAATAAGACAAAAACACGTTTTCGGCTGAGGGCTAAGGTTGTCATTGCACGCGTACGGACCGGTCCGGTCCGGTCCGGTCCGCCGGAACCTTTTTGTTTTTTAATATTTTTAAAAATGTGTTATTACGAGTGTAGCCCCCGATAAGACAAAATGCATTAATTAGACTCAGGGGTGGTTTAGTAATTGACGCACACGTCACTGTGCGCTTGCGTCAGCAACGTCAGGTGTCCGTACAGGCGCGTCGGAGCGCCATCGCTTCAGGCAGCGCGTGCGGCGTCATGCGGCGGTCAAAAATTTTCGTCCGCCGGCTAGAACGTTTCGCAACCCTTCGATGAATCTCATGGAGCGGCGCGTGTGGTGTGATTATCGACTTAGAGGCTCATATAGTCGGTTTAACGTTTATGTGCACTTTTCTCTCTCCTCAGCGCCGGATTTAACTTCAGTCCCCCGATTTATTGTTGATGCATTTCAGTCCCTTGGCTTTTGTTTGATTTCTGTAATAGAAGTTTCGATTTCTGTCAATTTCGTCCTTTAATTCAAATTGATATATATGCAATTTGCATGTCAGTCCTTATTCTTTGAATTTTTCGGTTTTCTATTAGATCAATTAATTTGTTTAGTGCAGCAGGTTATATTGTTTTCAGTTGTGTCCCTCATTTCAAATTCATTATATATTGCACTTTAATTTCAGTCCCTCTTCTTTTAATTTTTTTTCCTTTTAAATCTTTTAATATTTTTGGTACAAAATTATTAATTGTTGTCAAATTAATCCTTCATTTTAAATTAATTATAATATAATTATATAATTAATCATAATAATAATAATAATAATAATAATAATAATAATCTTTTTTTTTATCACAAATATTTTTTAAATGCTAACAATAATAATAATAATAATAATAATAATAATAACAATAATAATAATAATAATAATAATAATAATAATAATAATAATAATCATAATAGTATTTTTATTTTATTTTTTTGTTTTATCTTTTGTCCTCTTCTTTTAAATTTTTTTCCTTTTAAATCTTTGAATATTTTTAGTACAAAATTATTAATTGTTGTCAAATTAATCCTTCATTTTAAATTAATTATAATATAATAATATAATTATTATTATTATTATTAATAATAATAATAATAATAATAATAATAATAATCTTTTTTTTTTATCACAAATATTTTTTAAATGGTAACAATAATAATAATAATAATAATAATAATAATAATAGCAATGCTAATTTTTATTTTTATTGTTTTTTTTTCTTTTGTTAAAGTTTCTTGAAATTTTTAGTCTATCATTAATTATATGTTCTAATATTTATTGAATATTATCGCATAGGAATGTATATAGGGAGACGAAAACATGACCTAGGATTTTTTGAATAAAAAAAAACTTAATAATAGTATTCTTAAATACATTTTATATAATAATATATTGAATTACTCAAATAACATAAAAAAAAAATTATTTAATATTGTCGCCTATAAATATATAAAGAGAGGAAAAAAATGACCTAGGATTTTTTCCTTAAAAAAAATTCATATAATATTCTTAAATACATTTAATATAAAAATATAATTAATAAATACTATATAAAAAAATGCCTTTGAATTTAAATTTGGTGCTCTTTTGTTTAGGTTTATTTCTTAAAAACAAATTTGCAATATTTTCATTTTTAATATTTTAGATATAATATTACCGGGGGGAAAATTAAACTCAAAAAAAAATTACAGATTTACTTAGGTTATCTACAATTAAAAAATATACGGGTCACTTCCCGTTTTGATTCATGTTCTTTTTAAACGAGAAATAGGTCATTATAGCATGTAAAAAAATTAAGTTCATTTCTGGAAAAAATATAAATATTTTTATTTTTAATGTGTCAGATCTAATATTGCTAGGGAGAAAATGAAACTCAAGAAAAATATATAGAGGGAGAGGAAAAATGACCTAGGATTTTCTTAAAGACAGAAATTCATATCAGTATTCTTAAATACATTTAATATAATAATAAGATGAATAAATCATATAAAATAAAAAAAAATATTGGCTTCAAAATTAAATTTTGTGCTCTTTTGTTTAAGTTTATTTCTTGAAATAATTTTGCAGTGTTTTGACTTTTTAATTATATATTTATGTGTTTATATCAAATTAAAATATATTAAACCAATTATATGTTCTAATATTTATTGAATATTATCGTCTAAGAATATATAGAGAGAGAACAAAATAGCCTACGATTATCCTTCAAATTAAATATATTATGGAAATTATGTCAAATTAATTATATATTTGTATATTTATGTCAAATGAAAATATGTAGAACTAATTATATGTTTGAACATTTATTCAATATTATCGCCTAAAAATATATTGAGGGAGAGGAAAAATGACTTAGGATTTTTTTAAGGACAGAAATTCATATCATGTTTTCTTAAATATATTTAATATAATAATATGATTAATAAATCTTATATAAAAAAAATATTGGCTTCAAAATTTAATTTTATGCTCTTTTATTTAAGTTGATTTCTTTACAAGAATTTCCAATGTTTTCATTTTTAATATTTTAGATTTAATATTACTGGGAAAAAACAAACATCTCAAAAAAAAATGTTGACAAATTTACCTGCATTATCTACATGTCAAATTAAAAAATATACAAGTCACTTCCCGTTTCCATTAGACTGTTTTTTTTAGACGGCAAATAAATAATTATAGCACAAAACAAAATTAATTTTATGTTTTAAAAACAAATCACAATATTTTTATTTATAATATGTCTAATATTTATTGAAAATTTATCGCCTAAAAATATATTGAGAGAGAGGAAAAATGACTTTGGATTTTTTGAAGGAAAAAAATTCATATCAGTATTCTTAAATATAATTATACTAACTAGATATCAAAATAATAAAATACAATACATATCAGTATTCTTAAATACATTTAATATAATAATAAGATGAATAAATCTTATAAAATAAAATAAAATATTGGCTTCATAATTCAATTTTGTGCTCTTTGTTTAAGTTTATTTCTTGAAATAAATTTGCAGTGTTTTGACTTTTTAATTATATATTTATGTTTTTATATCAAATTAAAATATGTTAAACCAATTATATGTTATAATATTTATTGAATATTATCGTCTAAGAATATATATAGAGAGAACAAAATAGCCTAAGATTATCCTTCAAATTAAATATATTATGGAAATTATGTCAAATTAATTATATATTTGTATATTTATGTCAAATGAAAATATGTAAAACTAATTATATGTTTGAACATTTATTCAATATTATCGCCTAAAAATATATTGAGGGAGAGGAAAAATGACTTAGGATTTTTTTAAGGACAAAAATTCATATCATGTTTTCTTAAATATATTTAATATAATAATATGATTAATAAATCTTATATAAAAAAAATATTGCCTTCAAAATTTAATTTTGTGCTATTTTATTTAAGTTGATTTCTTTACAAGAATTTTTAATGTTTTCATTTTTAATATTTTAGATCTGATATTACTGGGAAAACAAAACATCTAAAATTTTTTTTTTGGCAAATTTACCTCCAATATCTACAAGTCAAATTAAAAAATATACAAGTCACTTCCCGTTTCCATTAGACTGTTCTTTTTAGACAGCAAATAAATAATTATAGCACACAAAAAAATTAAGTTTATGTTTTAAAAACAAATCACAATATTTTTATTTCTAATATGTCTGATATTTATTGAATATTATCGCCTAAAAATATATTGAGAGAGAGGGAAAATGAGTTTGGATTTTTTGAAGGAACAAAATTCATATCAGTATTCTTAAATATAATTATACTAACTAAATATCAAAATAATAAAATACAATACATTTAAAAGCAATCAATTTTTAACATAGATAAAAAAAACCCGCCGCATCGCGATTTTCTTCAAATAATCAAAACATTGCAATTTTGCAATCTATGAGTTAATTAAATCAACACACAATTCAGATCCAAACTGTAACTAAATTATTCTCCAAGCCAGTAAAATAATGTTAACAACCAGCCAGATCAATGCAAACAAAAAATAATCTATCTTTAATAGATTTCAGCGATTCCAATATTGCTATCAACCAGTTAAATGCTTAGTAACTGTTAAAAAATATTTAACCATCAACACATTAAATTGAAGACAACAAAAAATCATCTTTCATTCATTTTATTGATTGCAGATTTACATCAACCAATTAAATAACCATCAAAACAATTAGTACATGCTAAATAATTAATCAATTATGATCTTGCAATACTCAAATTACAATTAGCTAATCTTTCAAAAAAATTATCGCCAATAATTTTTAAATTTCGCAATTGAATTATTATCTGAGTATTTAAGCTTATAACAATAATGAACTAATTCAATACATAAAAAAATATTATAGCATTATTTAAAATTTACAATTCTCTATCTATCAACTAAAAAATTCTTTGTTTACCACATAAATAATCAATTTGCTACATATAAAAAGCCCGGCGCAACGCGCGGGCTATCCAACTCGTGTTGTCTAAGGTACTCAATGGGTCCTCTATTCAAGTGAATGAGAAAGGAACAGAAGCTGCAGCTATTACTTGGTTATTAATAGTCTTTTTTTTTTGTTTAAAAAAAATGTTCATCACTTTTCATATTTTTAAATAGATTTTTTATATGATTTATATTTTTTTTTCCTTGTGATATTATTTTAATATATATTTTTTAGGATTTGCTTTTAAGAACATGAGTTTTTTTTTTTGCAATAAAAAATATTACCAAAACACTACTGCATAAATGCTCATCTACAGAAGAGAAATGGGACTTCATGTTTTTGTCACACGGGATTTTATTAGAATCATAAAATTAGATTGATTCAGTCTGATTTTACAATTTTACCTGATTTTTGCGAGTTAGATCCGATTTTAACGGGTTTGATTTTTTATTTAATTTTACCTAATTTGTTCTTTTGATTCGTAAAATCATACGATATTACGAGTTAAATTGCGATTAATTTACAAGTCAAATCATGATTTTGATAATAATGGTCTGCAGAGTCTGATTCAAGTATTTAAATCCAGCCCTGAACTCTGTACAATGCAATTCAAGTTACGAAAAGAGGATCTTCCTGAGTTTTGGATTCCAAGATTTAAGTTCTCATTCAAGTTTGAAGCCTCAAAGACTATGAAGGAAATGGGACTGGAACTACCTTTCTGTTGGAGAACTTTCTGAGATGGTTGATTCTGCCAAGTCCCTGTTCTTGTCAAATGTATTTCATGCTTTTTATTCAAAAATATATTAAAATAATATTTTTTTATTTTTTAAAAATTATTTTTGACATTAATGAATTAAAATGATCTGATAATACCAAAAAAAAATTTAAAATAAAAAATAATTTTTTTTCTTCAAAAATCCTTTCCAAACACATTCTCAAACACTCCCTACAACTATGGTATGACCCCTTTTCGAAGTTCTTTCAAAATCCAATTTTTAAGGAAAATATTTTCTTATGTTTTTTATCGTTTGATATACTAATGTAAAAATTAAATTTAATATATATATATATATATATATATATATTATTTTAAAATATTACTGATCAAAAAATAATTTAAAAAACAATTTTAATTATAATCTTAAACATCTCCTTGTACCCATCCAGGAAAGGATTATATCTCTTTTTTAATCACCATAATTTTAACTAATGATAAATCAATTTTTAACCTCTACACAAATGACTTAAAATTGATAAAAAAAAAAAGAGTTCATGTCAGTTTACATTGATCTTTTTTAAAATCATTTATTGTTAACTAAAATATTTTCATCTATTAAATATAATCCTATTTTGGAGGTAATTTGCTAAAATAAATCATATTAAAGAATTAAAAGATTGACTGAAATACTTATTAGAAAAATAAAAATAATTATTCGACCAAAATGAAAAAAATTAAAGTTCATGTACTCATTTGGCATACAATGAAAGTTTAGAGAACCAGTAGCTTGTTAAAGGCAAGTGATACATCATCAAATAACAGAAAAAATAACGAAAGATGGATGAAATTAATTAATTAATTCTTTTTGAAAAAAATCGATGCTCTTAAATAAAATATATATACTTGAGTGATTTATTTTATTTCTTTTAGAATCCGAAAAATCAAGAAACAAAGAGGGTTGAAAAATTGAATGCCTTCACATTCGCATCTTTTTGGGCAACAGATGCAAACATCCATCTTAGTTCTTATTGATCAAATTCTTGTAATTTAGCCCAATTTCTCACAATTATTTTGAAGAATTTTATTTTGGGTGTATAGAGGTGTTTTTTGTGATCTCTACTTCCACCATTCTCTTAAATATTGATAATTTAGGTGACTTTATGTGAATTTTATAATTTTAAGTTCTTTGCTCTAAATTGATTTTTTTGTTAGTATTTATTATCTACAGCTTGATTAAATCTAATTAGTTTAAAATTGGAGTTGAGAACCTAGGAATCTATTTAATTTTTTTAAGATTAAGTAAAAATATGTTTGATTAAAAAAATATATATATTTTCACTATTTTAGATATAAATTTGAAAGAATTCTTAACCTGAAGTATTGACTCTTTATTTTTCCTTATCATTGACTTACAAGTCAAGTCTTTAAAAGAGAAGTATTTTTTGTGCATTTAATTTAATTTAAAACTTATGAAAATGGTATAAGAATCATTTGATATAAAAAAAATCATTTTATAAAATCAATAAAGGGAAAAAAAAGATAGGGGTTAAAAAATAAAAACAAGTAGAAAACAGGACTAAAGTTTGGCAAGCAAATAACAAAGATGACCCAATTGGAAAAAGAAATCGGGCCTTGGGAGGCCTATGGGCTTACCCTCTTCAGTCCACATAACAAAGAGAAAATTAAAACCCTAATTTTAAAGCCTTCCGCTTCCGCTGCACTCCCAAGCTCTTACCCTTCCTCCACAAACACATCTGCCAGGGTTTCTTTCGATCTCCTCTTCCACATGGTAAGATATCACTTCACTACTTGCATACCCATTTCATATTCTCATCCATATAATGTGTTTTTTTTGTTCTGCTTGGTGTTTTTTGTTTGGGATATAGTTGCTTTTTTCGTGATGGTTTTGCTGGTTTATGAGTGAATGTAGTCTCTATCAGTTTGCTTCTCCATTTGGGATTGTTATTTTAAGTGACCCAAATAGCTTAAAATCTTGATGGAGTGAAGGAACTTTGGTGCTTTTGTTTTTTCTGTGAAATTGCAGTTTTAACATGACTTTATATGTAGGGTTCTTTGTGGTGGCAGTGATTTGGTGAACGATGGCCAATTTATTGATGATAATTTGCAATTGATAGTTGCCCCTGAAAAGCAATGAATATATGGTTAAAGCTATATTAAAAGTTGAGTAGTAGAAGTTTCAACATGGGCTGTGAGAAAATGCATTTACTGGTTATAAGTTAAGCTAAAAGTCCTCGCTCACTAATTTCGTTATTTAGATGGATTTGCAATAAATTTATGGCAATTATGTGGTTTTTGAGATGCTGGAATTATGGTTGTATGTGTAGAATAGTTATATATATACAGACACTGGATATATGTTAGGTTCTGCTGCTTCTTTGTGCTGCTTGAATTAGTACTGTTAGTGACACGAAGATTTTGAAACAGTGCATCTATTAAATTTTCACTGACAAGCTTCTTTTCTTAGAGTTTTTTTTCCCAATTTTGATTCATTAGCTTGTTTTTATATTTACGACAGGCTCCCAAAAGAGGTGTGAAGGCCCCGCTAGCAGCAAAGAAAAAACCTGTATGTCTCTCTCTCTCTCTCTCTCTCTCTCTCTCTCTCTCTCTCTCTACTCACACAAAATAATTATGTGTTAGTGAAAGAATCAATTCTTGGGAATTAAGGATGCAAGTGTTTATAGATTGTGCCCAGTTCTTAGATCTTGCATGTAATGGGTCATTATCCCTCCCTCCTGTCAATTTTGGTCTCTATGTGCTTTCCTTTTGCAACTATAGTTTTATGCATTTATGTTGATTAATTACAGGAAAAGGTTGTGAACCCTTTGTTTGAGAAGCGACCAAAGCAGTTTGGAATTGGTGGTGCCCTTCCACCCAAGAAGGATTTGACTAGATTTGTCAAGTGGCCACATGTTGTTCGCATTCAGAGGCAAAGAAGGATTCTGAAACAGCGCTTGAAGGTTCCTCCTGCTGTGAACCAGTTCACAAAAACACTTGACAAGAACCTTGGTAAGTTTTACATCTCTGTTCTAGAAAAGTTAGCAAACTTTGTGCCTGAGGATTATAGATGTCCAGGATCAAATTTAGCTTGCATCATGCTTATCAATACCTTACTAAAAAATGCAGATAATTTGTCTCATGTTAATTTGTGGTTTTATTTTCTTTGTTTTGAATTGCAGCTACGCAACTTTTTAAGTTGCTGCTAAAATATAGACCTGAGGACAAGGCTGCTAAGAAGGAGAGGCTTCTTAAAAGAGCACAAGCTGAAGAAGAGGGGAAGACTGTGGAATCAAAGAAGCCTATTGTCGTTAAATATGGTCTTAACCATGTTACTTACCTCATTGAGCAGGTACGGATGTTGTTTCCATGGCGTTCTTGGTCAACTCTGTAAATTATTTAGGTTGCAATATGATGATGGATGGTTCTTGGTCAACTCTGTAAATTATTTAGGTTGCAATATGATGATGTATGATTCGGTGCCCAGTTTAGCTAGTTTGATCAATCTATATTGGAGTTCTTTTGTAATTATGGCTGTGGAGGAGAAGATGACTTTCAATTTGTGCTTGCTTTCACATTCTCTTTTCCCACTCTCATTGCTTTCCGTCACTTGGCTGGTTTCTACATGTTTTTTATCCATCTGTTTTTTTTTATGTGTTGTCATTGGATGTGGATGCTAACAGCATGCATGCCAGATTTAATACCTTCTTGTTTAGGGTTATCTTATAACTGTCCTAAGACTCTACTTGATTCATGTAGAAAAAAGATTTTAATTGAGCAAAAAGTTATCTATTGATTAATAAGTTGGCCTTTATATAGCCTTACACATAATAAACCCTAGATATTCCTAATTACCAATATAACCCTTTATTTCTTATAATTCTCAACACTCCCCCTCAAGATGGGCAAAAGATATCCACTAAGCCCATCTTGTCACACAACCTAGATAAATTTACTGAAGCTAAGTCATGTGACTACTGGAGATCAAGTGGCTGACTGCCTCACCAAGGGACTTAGTTCAGTAAATTTATCTAGGTTGTGTGACAAGATGGGCTTAGTGGATATCTTTTGCCCATCTTGAGGGGGAGTGTTGATAATTATAAGAAATAAAGGGTTATATTGGTAATTAGGAATATCTAGGGTTTATTATGTGTAAGGCTATATAAAGGCCAACTTATTAATCAATAGATAACTTTTTTTTTTTTTTGGTGTGTGGCTAACCCTAGATCTGTGGTGGCTCTGATACCAAAAAGATTTTAATTGAGCAAAAAGTTATCTATTGATTAATAAGTTGGTCTTTATATAGCCTTACACATAATAAACCCTAGATATTCCTAATTACCAATATAACCCTTTATTTCTTATAATTCTCAACATAGAACAAGGCCCAGTTGGTCGTCATTGCTCATGATGTGGATCCAATTGAGCTTGTTGTCTGGTTGCCAGCACTGTGCCGGAAAATGGAGGTTCCATATGCAATCGTGAAGGGCAAGTCTCGTCTCGGAGCGGTGATTTTTTCTAATTTCCTCCTATGCATTAAAAGATCCATTGATTTTTTTGAAAAACAAACCTTATGGTATCTATATGTTTTTTTAACTCTTCTATGTTTTAAAATCAGATTGTCCACAAGAAAACAGCATCAGTCTTGTGCCTTACATCAGTGAAGAACGAGGATAAATTAGAATTTAGCAGGGTTTTGGAGGCAGTCAAGGTAATAACCTTTAACTTGCAAAGACTACATTATGAACGAATATCATATTTACTATCATATGCCTGGTCATGATCCAGGGTATCTCTAAAGTGTATTTTCCTTAAAGTCACAACCCTCTCAAAGAAGAAAACGAGTGTTTCAGTTTTTTTGTTATCCTCCTAGAAGTAGCCTTTTGCTATCAGGCTTAGGCGATCGACACTTGATTTGATTATCTGACAGTGAACTGAGTCTGTCCAACAGTAATGCATTTGATTTTTGTGTGGTTTACTGATTGAAGTGACTTATTTCTTTGATTTGATATCCTCTACTTTGCTTCCCTATTTCTCAAATTTTCTATCTTTTCATTTTCCACTTTTGTTCCCTCCAATTGCAGGCTAACTTCAACGACAAATTTGATGAGCACCGCAAGAAATGGGGTGGAGGCATCATGGGTTCCAAATCTCTGGCTAAGACCAAAGCTAAGGAGAGAGTCATAGCCAAGGAGGTTGCGCAGAGAATGTCATGAGCTTCTTCTAGCAAAGCTATTGGTGTTTGGACAGAAGCTAAGTCGAAAGGAATTTTCTTAGATTATTTTAGCTTTTGCTGTTCCCGCCCCTTTGATTTCACCATTGTTTTAGCGATCAAGTCTTGTATTAATTGGTAGTTGAAATATTTTATCATGGGTAACATGCCTACTTTTGATGGAGAGATTGAAAACATACACCTGCATACGTTTAATTTTTATTTTGCTTTTTAAATTTTGGTGGTGAATAAAGTTCCGGAAAATGGGTTGCGTGATTCATGCAGGAGCGCATGGGCGGTGGTGATTTGTGGAGTAATGGCCTTGTAGGATCTCAAGTTAATTTCTATCGAGATAAAACTATCTGCTAATCTTTAAGTAAACTTATCTTGATCAAGTTAGTTGTTATAAACTCTTTTTTTATTGACGCGGGTGTGTGGGCTAGTTTTAGTGTATCTCGACTGTTTCTGCGAGTTTTGAAGTTAACGACTATAGAAGTCCAGTGATCCTGAGATTTGTGAGACTTGAACCGATGACTTTACTTTTAAAAAGCAAACTTAAACCACCAATGAAGTTACACCCCTCGGGGTTAGAGTTATAGACTTTGTTATTACAAGAGGAAGGAACATGCTCTAATATTAACTCTTTTAAATGACTTTATAAAAAGATAATGCATGCTAATTAGCAAGAAAACATCGCATCTATTTTGTCTTTAAACCGTGCATGTTAACTACTGAGCTACAACATATAATTGTTAATTTAAAATAATATATTGTACTCGTCTATTAAATGAAAATGATTTTTCTTCTTCTTTTGATTATGGGTCAAACTCGCAACCTTACCTCAAGCCACACATTTTAAGTATTAAAGATCTCTTTGATATTGTATTTTAAAAGTATTTTTGAAAATGATTTTATATTTTTGTTTTTAGATTATATTTTAATGTTAAAAATGATTTTTAAAAAATAATAAAATATTATTTTAATGTAATTTGAATAAAAAATATTTTAAAAATAACATCAACCATAATATGAAAGAGTCACTAAATTACAACATGTATTTGGTTATCAAACAATCAAAATAGTATATTAACTCATGTTATTATTTATATGAGCAATAAAACCGAATTCATTTGGTTTAATTGTTTTGATAATTTAGCTAATCCATATTAAAATAAATAAAATATTGAACAATTTATTATAATCAATAACTTCAAGGAATACAGGGATTGGGTTGAACTTTGTTAATCAATTTACTACTAACATTATCTAAAATTTCCCATTTGCTACTATAGACGATATTTGTAAAAAATGATTTTTCTATTTTTTCTTGATATATGAACTACAATATTTGCTCTGTTTTAGTTATTAAATTAGTTTTCATATAAAATACGAAATGCCCAAGCAACGCATATATAAATAATCCAAGAGCCTGTTTGTTTCTAACATATTTTAAAATAATACATGATTGATTAGTTTAATGTAATAGTTATTTGATGCAATTATTCATTTTGAATTAAATTATATAAAAAGTAAATCATATATATTCTATCAAAAAGTGATAAAACTAATCTCAAAACAAAAACAAAACTCCAAAAACAATTTGAATGTAATAATTACGTTCCTTTACAATTAAATCACAAAAATAAAATAAAAAATTCACAGATTTTTTCTTGGATTTTGATTAAGTTTCTTAATAAATTATCCTCACCATAATCTATATATTTACAGAAAAAAACATTTTCTAACAAGAAGTTTTTTTTTTTTTTCAAAAGTAGGAAAGAAAAAGAAAAAGTATCCTATGAAAGAATCACCTTTTCTTGCGAAGAAAGAAATCCCTCAACCCAATAAGAAGCAGATAATAGCTTTTCCAAAAATAATAATAATATAAAAAATTCCACCTCCCCCAGCTTTTACAAAACCCCTTTCATAATTTCATCACTCTCCCATTTCCTCTCTCCAAACAACCTAAACGCAAACTCTCTCTCACTCTCTCTCTCTCTCTCTAATGCAGTGATCTCCATAATTTCTTTACTCTCTAATCATGGAAGCAAACGACCTGTCAGTCCTTCACAAATCACTCTTCGAAGACAAGCTCTCTGCCACCGATCTCTTTTTACAAAAACTTCGTTCTGATCCTTCCATCAAGTCAGCTCTCCAGCGATTCTACTGGATTCTAAAACGCGGCGTTTCACTGATCGATGACGATGCTAATAATAGTGAACGGAAGTTAGGTTTTCAATTATGGACCGATTCGCAGATTAAATCTGTCGTTTCACTCGGTATCGCCATCGTTTCGTCTTCTAGATCTCTATCAGGTAACATTTCACTTCTATTTATTGATAATTTTTATTCTTTTTTTTTTGTATGGTTGAATTTTAATAGCAGTAAGTAGTTAACTTGTTCAGTTTTTTTTTTTTTTTAAAGCATTTTTTTCTAAATATATATATATTTTTTTTGAATGAATAGTAGAGCAAGCAGAGCCGACAGTAGTTGCTGTTGTGCACCAGTTGGTGGAATTTGCTGTTTGTTATCTGGAGAAAGCTGAGTTCAGTGGCAATGATTTCAGTATACAGGTATGTGATTTCTCGTCAAGTTATGCTGCGTGCCTTCATTGATTGCGTTTGGTTCATTTCTGTTGTTCCTATATGTTAACAAAAAATGGAATCATATTACTAAAAAAGGAATATCCAGTTATCCAATCATCCTTCTTGGATGATATTGTAATGGCCATATAGCCCTTAGTGGGTGGTAGTGGAAGTATTTGACTTCCAGCGTACGCTTTCTGCTTCTTGAAGAAGTTATCTTGCTCTTGCTCTATGGCTTAGTCTTTTAATATATCAATGTGGTTGCAGTAAGCAAATAGGAAATCTATTTATATATCTAAACAAAGGCTTCTTAGCTCTAGCATATCATAACATCTCTTTCCTGACTTTGAATAGTGCATGATGCATGTTGCTCCACTTTGTTGCCTAGTTTGGAAGTTATTGGTAATTATCGGTGTGTTTGATAACAAGCTGAAGCGATTAACTTTATGTTATATATTAACTGGAATAAAATGTCATTGAACTTGAACCATGATTTATGATTCTTGTCTTGTTTTTTTTTTGGGTGGTTGGTTAAAAACCTGGTGAAAGAACATCTTTTTTAATCAATTTATTTTCAAAACCCAAGTTTGAAGAAACCTAGGAATGCCAAAAAGAACTCAACCAAGCACTTATGGTTTACAAAATTTATATATAGTTTGCTAAAATTCCAAAGATAGTAAAAAATTCTGTTTCACTAACTGCTTATTGTACTGAATAATTTTGCATTTAGTGGACATCAATAAGAAGAAAAACTAAATCCTTCATTCTAAGTTAATTGTTGTTTAGATCTCACATGGAAAGAGAGATGCTAGTCAATAATCTTCAAAGTAACACGGAAGAAATTATATTCCATTCAAAGAGTGATTAGTCTAAGAAATAGTAAAAAACACGAAATCCCAGAAACCTGCACCTAGTCTAAATAATTACTCAATCCAATGCAGGTATATTGCTGTCTTAAGGGGGGGAAAATTCAAAGAAAAACTGATATGAACTCCATCAACAATTATGATGAAACCCAATAACAATGATGGTTTAGAACCCCAAGATCGTGTAGACAAGATTGGTTGAGCCTTGACCCGACACCTAACAAGATGAAAACCAAGACTACGAAAGATTGAAACGCCACACCTAGAAAACCCGAGAATCTCTCAACAATCAAGGTGATAAGTTTGGTTGTTTGAACGCCACAAGATTAACTTGATAAGTTCTACGAGTTCTTTAAAGAACAAAGAGGAACACAAGAGTTCACAACAATGATAATTTTCTGAAAACATAATCTTTTTATTCATTTCGAAATACCCATTTATATACTTGGAACAACCTTCCAAGAATAGGAAAAGTCATAACTAAAGCTTTAAAACAGCTCAAACAATAACAATACAAGTCCCCATGTGTTTAGGTCTCTTGGACTTTTAGAGGCTATCATAAATAGCTAAATGACTAAATTCAATGTATTTAACATAACCATTCAAGACCAAATTCATTCCTCTATTTAATATCCTTGGAACTCATCAAATTCATGCCCTTTGATGGTTAGACCATGATGAAATGTTTTTGCATAATTATTAGCCTCTTCAATTGCTTTGATGATGTGGACTAAGCCTTGATTATTATTTGAGCTCATTTTGGCCTTTTTAGAGTCAACCCAAACCTCTTGGATTAGCCCATTTAGTGTTTCCTTGAAACGTTTGACTCTAAGTCTTGTAATTGGACCACTTAGAAGTGACAAAGGGTCTTGTGCAAATTCAGCCTCATTCCCGAGTGTATGATCAACATATCCAGCTCCTTGGTTTGCATCAAAAACCAATCATTAAACTAAGTTGCCTCGTGGAGAGGGAAGAGGTGATGTTGAATGGGTTCACTTATTGTTGGAAATATGCAATATTTGGATGGATATAAGCCGAAGAAGTATTAGGAAGGGGAATAACAATTAGAAACAGAAGGGTTATGGATTCTCAATCTCATGAAAGAAATGAAAAGTTCAAATGCCATTCCCATTAAAAGTCCATTATAGACACTCCTTGAAAACTAGGAAGCAAGGCATTTTAAGAAATGCAAGAACTGGCATCTCAGAATAATTGTTTTGATTGGATGCAAATTTTGAGGATTTGGTGAATTTTTTCCATTCAAATACTCTTAACTATTTAAGACACCATATATACTTTAGATTTTTGATTCTTGCCTCTCATGAAACCAATTGAGTACACAAATAGAATTCTCTAACATTTCTTGTGACAACATGTGTCTTAGCAAAATACAAAAGAGTTTGTTCCACGTGCTCTAGTTCATTAGAGAGACAGTGTAGAAAGAGTTGACTATCTAAATGCAAGTCTCCTCACTGTGCATGACAAGAGTTTAAAATCCAGGGATGATCATTGCAAGATCTTGCTCAAGTTTATTAAGCACTTGTTAACTAAAAGCCTCAACATCGGATGGCATCTTGGCTATTCAAATGCAATTGGCCTGTAAGTACTGATTATATGCTGGGAGCAAGATAAGAATAAAAAATACTTGCTTGAAAAATCAGCAAATCTGACCCATGTCCAAATTCCTTGAAGTCTAAGCTCTCCTACCTTTCATAGAGGACATGCATCACGGCGTATAACATGGATAAAACTAGAGTTCTCAAGCCCTCCAACCCTAACATCGTAAAGAATTGCACAATAAACTATGTGATGTTTATTTTATTAATCTTCAGTTAAAACTACTTATAGCTCTTCCAGGCTTCTTAAATACTAGTAAAAATTCCTAAATAAAACTGAAAAGATCATAAAAAGAGTTGTGATCTAACTAGCAAAAGAATCCTAAATCACCTAGGAAAATATAACAAATCTCAAATAGTAACTTCTAGGCCTTATTTAAAGGCCTTCATGATCCTCGATCATCATGAAATTTTAATTTCTTGGAAACATGGATTTTAGAATCTTTTGTCAAAATTTCACCTCGATATAATGATCAAATTAAAAGTTATGCTTGTTTTACCAAACTGCGTCTTGAACTCTTCTCAAACCCCTCAAACCGTTGAAAATCTTAACAATTGAGGAAATAATAATATAAACATTATTACACCAAGAATAATGAAGAAAGTGCCTCTCATCAACCCCCCTACTTGCGAAAAACTTACCCCTAAGTTAACTGTCAAAAATTGAACTCAAACACTTTAAAGAAATAGATACTTTGAATATAGAGTGGTAACTTGCCTATTCACAAAGTAGCATGTCTTTGACTTGTACTTTAAAATTTAATTTATGTTGTGTGCATGCTAAAACAAAATCAATATCTAATGTTAGACTTTCCATTCCTATAAAGTTCACTTGTAGTTCCTTCACACATTGTTCAACTTCAAACTTGAGTTCATCATCATCTATGACTACCATAATATCTGTTGAAGACCTATTATAATTTTTAGTGCCCTCCATGTTGTTTGCAAGATCTTTATCCATACTTGAAAGATCACAATATTCTTCAATTTAACATCAAAAGACAAACTGTTTTTCAGCTCCCTCTTCGACCTTGTGATCTTCAACGTGATCAAATAACTTTGTAATTTTGTTTTTAGCAAAATCCACTAAATAGGCAAGAGGTTGTCTAATTGTATCTTCATGAATAGGTCTAGGGTTAGGCTGATCTTGAGGTAAATCTCTAGGCATGTTCCCTCTGTTTTGAGATTTTTATTTGCGTCTCCAATTAGCCAAATTAGATCTATCATGGCTTGATCCAAGTGACCAAACCTTTATCCCATCAATCTAGTTTCTGCTCCCGCATGACGCCCAAGAGGGCCTCCACTCTTGCAATCCAGATTTGTCCATGAAAGAGGCTAACTTGCTATGATACCAACTAAAACTGCTTATAGTTTGGATAAAACTAGGGTTCTCAAACCCCAATTTTACAAACTGTAGTGAAAATTGTAGAGGAACTCTGAAAGGTTTATTTTATTCATCTTTAATCAAAACTACTTGCTGCAATTTACAACTCTTTTAGGCTACTTATATACTAGTAAAAAGTCCTAAACAAAGCTGGAAAAATAATAAAAAAGTTCTAATCTAAATTGGCAAGAAATCCTAAATCAACTAGGAAAATATAACAAGTCCCAAACAGTAATTTCTAGGCCTTATTTAAGGCCTTACCGATCACTGATCATCATGGAATTTAACCCATAAAGGAATAGGGCCTTTAGAATCTTCTCTTAAAATCTTAGCTCGATCCAACCACTAGATTAAAAATTATGCTTGTTTTACTAAAATATGTCTTGGACTTCTCTCACTCTTCAAAACCTTGAAAATCTTAACAATTAAGGAATGATAAAATAAACATTATTATGCCAGGAATAATGAAGAAACTGCCCCACATCAACATGTGAGAAAATTTTAGGATTTGAAGCAGAATGCATTGTGTATTTCATTAAGGTTTTGAAAGAAATGGAAACTTCAAGAGTAAACTCCATCCATATCATAACGCCAAGGAACCAACCTCCTCCCCTTAAAATGTCAAAGCAAAAAATGGATCAAAGATGCATTACCAAGGTCTTATTTTATTGAAGGGGAAAAATGAGGAAATCAGCATTATGGATTTCCAAGGAATTGCATTAGTGGCACACGATCCAAGCTTGGCATCTTCAGGCTGACCAACAAAACCCTGCTGTTTGGTTTCTGTAGAACCTTTCTTGGTGCGAACATTATGAAAACAAACTGTGGCCTGCTAGTTGAGCTTAATTTGTTGAGATGCTTTCCATGTCATGATTCGTGCAAGGTGTGAGAATAGATCAACATTTAGGCTGATCTATGCTCCAAAGGAGATAGACATGAAATCTAATGCTTTAAATTTACTACAGTTGTTTGCCAAAGGTTTAAGCATCGTCTTCAATGTCATGTAAGAAAAAGTCCTGCAATCATTAATGTTATGGTGATCCAGACCTAGTTAATAGTGAATATATAAATAAAAAAACTTTGCAAAAGAGAAATCAAGAAAAACAGATATATCTTACTGGTTATTCCTAGAATTCCTTTTGGCAAGCAATAGTTCTCCTTGCATCCTTGTCATGCCTCACTTCCGGTGGTGGTGGTTATGGGGATTTCTTGGGTGATATTCAAAGGAAATAGAGGTGCACTTCTATAATATTGTTTGTTTTGTTGCTTTATTTAGTAGGATGACTTATTCTCTGTATTAACTTTATGACCTTTAGCATTTTCATAAATATATTTCATAAATATATAAAAATTCCCTATTATCTAAGGATATGAGATTCTATACTTGTCATTTTGTACTCAGTGAATTGGGTGGAGAATCGTCTTGCCCATTGTGGTTGAGTCCATTAAGATATATATATATATATATATATATATTTTTGTTTTCTTTCTTTCTCACGTGCACTTTAGATATACATTTAGAATGACCTGTAGTGATTTCTAGTTACAACACTTTGTATCATCTCTTTCAGATAATTTCTTTGGATGTTGTGTTGTTTGTTTTTCTTTCTTTTTCAGGTAGTGGTTTTGTGCGGGCTCCAGCCCCCCTCTTGATTTGTTGTGCTTTTGGGATTCCATTACCTTTATTACATATAAGCTTCTTTAACTGATGTTTGGTTGATTTGTCTTTTCTAGAACACTATGGCTGTGCTTATGGAGTTGGCATTGGTTGATGGAGTGGATAAAGTAACATATACATTGCAGTCTTGCTCTGAGAATAGCATTCTGGAATTGCCAATGGTTTCTGGTGATTGTCGTGGTATGGAGTTGGATGATCACATTAAATGTAGTCTTCAAGGTATTCTGAGCTCAATGCACTTCTATATATATATATTTGTTTGTTTTTTGCATTTTGTCTAATGCTTTGAACTTGTACTGATGACAAGCTCTCTTTTGCTGTTTTCTCTGTTTGAGAAGGAGTTGGTTGCTCAATAGGGGAGAAACCAGTGGACCGGCTGTTAATGAAATTAAAATCTGAGTGCCTCCAGCCGGAGTGGCAGGCTTCTGGGATCAGCGGGCATGGCCAAGATTTGAACAATTTGATCTTCCTGTCTCAGCATTGGGCTGTTGTTCATGTGGATTGTGTCCGACGTCTAATGTCATGCTGTCACAAACTGATAGAGTTGCCAGATATACCTGGTGAAAAAATTGCAGGTCCAGATTTCTGCAACGGACTATCCTTTGGTTTGAGGATATTGAAGTTGCTCAGAAATTTGATAAAGCACATCCCTTACATTGAATATGATGCTTCAATGTTACAAGAGGCTGCTTCATGTGCTGATGCATTCCCTAAATTGTTTAGACTTCAATTTGACTTTGTAAATAATCACACCGCTGTCGAGGGTAATTTGGAGAGTCTTATCCTTTCTCTGTTGGAAGAGTTTCTTCATGTTGTCCAAGTTATTTTCTGCAACACCAGTGCTCTTCAGAATATCCAAGCATGTGTGGTTGCTTCTATATTGGACAACTTGGATTCTTCCATATGGAGAGATGACAAATCTGCTACTACTACAAAGCCTCCTCTGGTATACTTTCCTCGAACTGTCCTTTATGTAATAAATCTTATTCAGGATATCAAGAGACAAGCACATCAAGCTCTTGATTTGAATGAGTTTGACACAGATATTGTTGGTAGCTCTGCTGAATTTCTACATGATTGCCCTTCATGCCTTGCTCATTTTGAGCGTGTTCCTTTGCTTAAAAGGTTCACCGCTGAGGAATTATTGAGAATTATATTTTCTCCTTCAACTCAGTGGATTGACAATTTGATGTATCTTATTTCTTTTCTTCACTCTGAAGGAGTAAAATTAAGGCCTAAAGTGGATAGATCTCATTCCAGTTGTTCAAAAACTAATTGCTCCATAGAAGTGGAAAATGTAGTTTGCCATGAAGATGAAGCCCTTTTTGGGAACCTTTTCTCTGAAGGTGGTCGGTCAGTGGGATCCGTGGATGGGTATGAGCAACCAGTAGTAGCCATCAATTCTTTCTCCAGCAATTGCAATATGCCAATGCAAGCTGCTACTGAAACATTGAGCTTTCTAAAGGATTCTGTCTTTTTTCATGCATGGTCTCCTTCTATTTTTGAGGATGGGTGCAAAAGGCTACAAGAGAACCATATTGATACATTGCTTTCTATACTTTACTGCCAGGGCTGTCGTTTTTTGGAAGATAATTCTTCTGATAGTTGTGCTAATTTGCATGAACAGAGAAAAACCAGGCACATCCATGAACTTTGCTTCGAACTATTGCGAAATCTTCTTACTCACCATTCTCTGTCTGATTCTCTTGAAGAGTACCTTGTTGAGCAAATTCTGAAAGTTGAAAATGATGCATTTGCTTACAATGATCAGACCCTCACCTTACTAGCTCACACTCTTTTCTCCAGAGTGAGTGTGGCTGGTAGCCAGCTGAGAACCAAACTTTATGAAGGCTTTGCGGGTTTCATTGTTGACAAGGCAAAAATTGTTTGTTCAAAATGTCCTTGCTTGAAGGAACTCATTGGGAGTCTTCCATCGGTGTTTCATGTTGAGATTCTTCTAATGGCATTCCACTTATCATCCACAGGGGAAAAGGCAGCCCATGCAAACTTAATATTCTCTTCCCTTCGAGCAGTCGATGCTCCATCTGTGGGTTTTAGTAGCACACAATTGTCGTGTTGGGCTCTACTTGTTTCAAGGTTGATCTCGCTGCTTCACCATATGATGTTTTATCCACGAAATTGCCCTTCATCATTTCTTCTTGATTTGCGTTCAAAGTTGAGGGAAGCACCAATTTGTGGTTCACTTATGCCAACTAGGGTTAATGATCAGTTGTTGTCTTGGGTGTCGATTGCCATGAAGAATATATTGGGTGCATGTACTGAGGAAGAGCCTTCTGTCAGTACCTTGATCAATCAAATGGTTGACATTTCTGCTCTTCCTCCTTCACTTTGCAGAGATGAACTGGCCATTGAATCCTTATGCCTGAGTTGGAATGATATATATTCCACCTTCTCATGGGTTCTGGGATTCTGGGAAGGTAAAAGAGCTTCATCTGTAGAAGACCTTATAATTGAAAGATACATTTTCTCACTTTGCTCAGATATTCCTGCCATGAGTTCTGCAGCAGATGATCAACTTTCCCTTGGGAGTGAGCCTCTAGCACATGACATGTCTAATATGACTTATTTCTTTCGCTTCAGTCGCTCACTTTTGGGTCATTGCAATGATATTGGCAAGGGTTCCAATCTTCCAGATGAAATAATTGGCATTCTGCATGAAATTTGTGCCTTGAACATATCCGAGGAAATCAAGGAACTAGGGTGGGATTTCTTAAGAACTGGGTCGTGGTTGTCTCTAGTACTTTCTTTGCTCAATGTTGGCCTCTGCAGATACTGCATGAAGATTAAAGTCCCTGGAGTGGCTCCATTCTGGATTGAAAACACTGCAAGTGACAACCAGTTTGTTGCTGTTGCAGAAGGCCTGACTTCCTGCTTAATTGAGGCTGGCCAAGTCTCAATGCTTGTTAGGATGTTATCAACCTTGCTAAACAGATATTTACAGGCCTATCAGAAAGCTTTTCTCGCAATTATTGATAATGACCAGCATGATGTGAAAAGCTTCCCGTCTCTCCTGCTTCTCAAACATTCAAGCTTTGACAAATGCCTGCAGGATGAAGTCTTCAAGAATGGAACCAGTTTTTGCAATCTTGATTATGTTTTTGATCTCCTGTCAAAGTTGGACGTGGTTGTTGACAAAAGGGCTCCAGGTATTCAGTGTAAGGTGTTTTGGGAGTGTATGTTGCATGGCTTTCCCTCTCATCTTCGAACAACAAGTGCAGTCTTTCTCTCTTGTATTCTCAGCATAAGAGGCATCGTTTTCCTTCTAGATAAGTTGTTCAAAGTAGAAAATCTGAGAGAAAAAGTTAGCTTGGAGACTGAGGTAATGCGCCAGATTCTAGATACAGTGATGACTATTAAGTTTGATAGAATCTTTGAGAGCCTTCAAGGGAAATGTGAAGACATTGTTCGTAACCTCGGTACTGGATCAGAACTGTCAGATTATACTGACTTGTTTCTGATGAAGCACATGGAAGGGTTTTTAAGAGAAATCCATGGCAGAGGAGTGAGTGACAGCAGTATCTATGAATGGATTATTACTAAGATCATCAATACTGCAGATAGCCTTAGAAAAGATCCTATAAAATCTGTCATCTTCAAGTTTTATCTTGGTGCAGAGGATATGCCTGAAATGCTCAAGGATTTCTGTGGGTTGCAATGTGGTGATTTGTTAGTTTTGATTGATTCCCTGGATGATTGTTGCTCTGAATCAGTAAATGGGAAGGTGCTTAGTTTCTTTGTTGATATCTTATCTGGAGATTTTTGTCCAGATCTCAAACAGAAGATAAGGAAAAAATTCTTTGGAATGGATTTGCATGATTTGTCAAAATGGTTGGAGAAGCGGTTGTTAGGTTGTGTGGTGGAAGCTTCAGAGGGTGGCAACTGTGCAAAAGGGAATTCTGTTACTTTCAGAGAAACAACCATGAGTTTTATTCTTTCTCTTGTATCCTCACCCTCTGAGGCACATTTGGTAGAACACAATCATTTATTTGAAGCAGTGCTGGCTTCACTTGATACTGCATTTTTGCTATTTGATGTTCATATTGCAAAGTCCTACTTCCATTTTGCTGTTCAACTTTGCAGAGGGGAATATTCAATGAAGTTGCTTTTGAAGAAGACCACAATGCTGATAAAGAAGCTTGCTGGTGATGAACATCTGTTTCCAGGACTGAAATTTCTGTTTGGCTTTCTTGGATCTCTCTTGAGTGATTTTGGATCCACTAAGAGCAGTTTGGAGAAGACTTTAGGGAAGCCTGTATTGGGTGGTAGTCTTGGAGCAGGTTCTGTTGCTTTTAAACCGCTCGGATCAAGAAAGAATTCTGACACTTTGGTTCTTTCTGCAAATCAAGAAGGCGGATCCTCGGCCCTTGAATGTGATGCAAATTCTGTAGATGATGATGAGGATGATGGAACATCTGATGGTGAGGTAGCTAGCATAGACAAAGATGAGGAGGAGGATACAAACAGTGAAAGGGTCCTTGCTTCTAAAGTATGTACATTTACATCCAGTGGCAGCAATTTCATGGAACAACACTGGTATTTTTGCTATACTTGTGACCTGACTGGATCAAAAGGCTGCTGTTCTGTTTGTGCAAAAGTTTGTCATCGTGGTCATCGTGTTGTTTATTCTCGCTCAAGTCGTTTTTTCTGTGACTGTGGAGCTGGTGGTGTTAGGGGTAGCAGTTGTCAATGCTTGAAAGCTCGAAAATTCACTGGAAGTGACAGTGCACCTATTCGCAATACAAGCAATTTTCAGTCTTTTCTGCCCTTTACTGCAGATGCAGATCAATTGCCAGAGAGTGATTCTGAGCTAGATGAGGATGCAGCTATAGATGCAGATAATTCACTCAGGTTATCTATTCCGATAGAGCTTCAGGATAGGATGCCGATGTTACTTGAAGAACTTGATGTTGAAGGTCAGGTGCTTCAAATTTGCTCTTCATTGTTGTCTTCTATAACAAGCAAAAGAGATCCAAATCTGTCTATAGATAAAAAAGTTATATTAGGGAAAGACAAGGTGCTTTCATATGGTGTTGAACTGTTGCAGTTAAAGAAGGCATATAAAAGTGGATCTTTGGACTTGAAAATAAAGGCTGATTATTCAAATGCCAAGGATCTCAGATCACATTTAGCTAGTGGTTCTCTTTTCAAATCGTTGCTCAGTGTCAACAATCGAGGCCGACTTGCTGTTGGAGAAGGTGACAAAGTTGCTATATTTGATGCTGGGCAATTAATTGGACAAGCCACCACTGCACCAGTAACAGCAGATAAGACTAATGTCAAGCCTCTCTCAAGAAATGTAGTTCGTTTTGAAATTGTACATCTTTCTTTCAATTCAGTGGTGGAGAATTATCTTGCTGTGGCAGGATATGAAGATTGCCATGTCCTCACTTTGAATCCTCGCGGTGAAGTAACTGACCGGCTTGCCATTGAACTTGCTCTGCAAGGTGCATACATTAGGCGGGTTGATTGGGTTCCAGGTTCTCAGGTTAAATTAATGGTGGTAACTAATAGGTTTATTAAAATATATGACCTAGCCCAGGATAACATAAGTCCTGTGCATTATTTCACACTGCCTAATGACATGATTGTGGATGCGACCCTTATTATGGCTTCTCAGGGAAGGATGTTTCTTATTGTACTCTCAGAACAAGGGAGCTTGTTCAGGCTACAATTATCTGTGGAAGGTAATGTCGGGGCCACACCATTGAAGGAAATTATTGCAATTCAGGACAGGGAAATCAATGCCAAGGGCTCATCTTTGTACTTCTCTTCTACGTACAAGTTACTCATGTTATCCTATCAAGATGGCACTACTTTGATGGGTCGGCTAAGCCCTGATGCTACATCTCTAACTGAAATCTCTTTTGTTTACGAGGACGAACAAGATGGTAGGAAGCGACCTGCAGGTTTGCATCGATGGAAAGAGTTGCTAGTTGGAAGTGGACTATTTGTTTGCTTTTCCAGCATGAAATCAAATGCGGCACTTGCTGTATCCTTGGGGCTTCATGAGTTACATTCCCAGAACATGCGGCATACAGTGGGTGCAACCTCACTTTTAGTCGGATTAACTGCTTATAAGCCATTGTCAAAAGACAAAGTTCACTGTCTTATTTTACATGATGATGGAAGCCTTCAGATATACTCCCATGTCCCTGCAGGAGCTGATACTACTGCAAGTGTGACAGCCGAGAAAGTCAAAAAGTTGGGTTCTGGTATCCTCAATAAAGCTTATGCTGGTGTGAAGCCAGAATTCCCCCTTGATTTCTTTGAGAAAACAGTCTGCATCACAGCAGATGTTAAATTGGGTGGTGATGCTATCAGAAACGGTGATGCTGAAGCATCCAAGCACACCTTGGCTTCAGAGGATGGCTTTTTAGAAAGCCCCAGTCCTGCAGGATTTAAGGTATTGCTCATGAAGTTCTGGTTATTGATTAACCTTTTGTTGTGGCACCAAATCTTTTTACCTGTGCTTGCATTTTTCTCTTTTGTCTAGATTATTGTTTGAAAGTCAACTTTTAACCACAGCAGTTTTGAAAGATTTAATGATATGCTGGTACCTTATTTTTATTATTGGAATGGAAAATTTGATGCTAAAATTTGCTGGGTAAAGGTGCACATGGGGAATTGGTTTTTATCAATGGTAAGTCTAGTTAGCCTTTGAAAGGCAAGATTATAGTGTTAGAGCATCTCCAAGGGAAAAAGCTATTAAGAGAAGCCAAACTAGTAATGTGGCTTTTTGAAGTGTAAATATAATATTTTTTTATATATGCACTCCAATGAAAAAAAAGCCATTTAGAAAAGCCAATTCTATTTTAATATATATATATATATATATATATATATATATATATATATATATATATATATATATATGTATTACTGATATAACTATTTATTAACAATAACTAACTAATACAAATCCAATCAAAACCACTTTTTTGCATAGAAATAGATTAAATATATTAAACAAATTTTTGTCTCTTTTGATCAATATGTAGGAATAACTCTTCAACTTAGAGATGCTATTTTGGCTCTTCAATATAGCTCTTCCCTTGGAGCTATGAAAATGAAGGATGAAAACTAA
The DNA here is from genome assembly GCA_964035475.1 of Salix caprea. Classification (NCBI taxonomy): domain Eukaryota; kingdom Viridiplantae; phylum Streptophyta; class Magnoliopsida; order Malpighiales; family Salicaceae; genus Salix; species Salix caprea. Next base: position 6,394,669 of record OZ037748.1, on the reverse strand, counting down.
AAAAAAATGTCCTTTTCTTTTAGCTCTCCCCTTGGAGATGCTCTTAGTGTTCATATTTTGTAATTTAGCATTTGATTTTGGACAGCAAAATTTTCAAGTGGTGGCAATTAGCACCATTTCTAAGTGTACTTTTGTTTTGACAATTTGCTTGATGCAATGGTAAGTGTTTGCGAGAATGCTGAATGTCACTCGTGAAACAAGGGAAAAGAGAACCTTTATATTACTTTATATGATTACTGATGATTTTTCAGAATGATGTTTCTGTTGAAAGAAGCATATTCCAAGTCTAAAGTGGGATCTACATATTTCTGTTACATGTGTATACTTGAGATTAGCTTGTAATTTTCTTGGTTATCAGCAGTTACAGTATTTTTTCTGTTATAGGTTCTGCTTGGCACCTATTTTATTCTATTTTTGCAGATCAGTGGTGATCAATGTCATTGCTGTTTATTCTAGTTCATTGTTTATAATCATTATTTCTTTTGCATATTTTTTATCTACTTTTTTCAGATCTTATAATGGCCATTTTCTTTCATAACGTGCTCCTTGTTTTTTCAGATATCTGTATCTAATTCAAACCCTGATATTGTTATGGTTGGCTTTCGGGTGAATGTGGGGAATACATCAGCAAGTCATATACCCTCTGATATTACCATTTTCCAGAGAGCAATTAAATTAGATGAGGGCATGCGATCATGGTATGATATACCATTTACTGTTGCCGAATCACTCCTTGCTGATGAAGAATTTATGATCTCTGTTGGGCCAACCTTCAATGGCACTGCACTTCCTAGAATTGACTCGCTTGAAGTATATGGCCGAGCCAAAGATGAGTTTGGATGGAAGGAGAAAATGGATGCAGTGCTGGACATGGAAGCTCGTGTGCTTGGCTCCAATTCATTGCTTGCAGGGTCTGGAAAGAAGTGTCGATCACTGCAGTCTACTTCTGTTCAAGAGCAGGCTGTATCAGATGGTCTGAAGTTTCTATCAAGATTATATTCACTGCGTAGATCACAAGAAGATGAAGTAAAACTGGATCTTAGTGAACTCAAGTGCAAGTTGCTGTTAGAAACTATATTTGAAAGTGACAGAGAACCAATGTTGCAAGCCGCTGCTTGCTGTGTCTTGCAGGCTGTTTTCCCCAAGAAAGAGAGATATTACCAGGTAACTTCATAACTTGATTATTCCATGTAACATTGCTTACACCTTTCCCTCTATTTGTGTGCACACTCCAAGTACTCATATATATAAATACATTGGTATTAGGTCAAGGATGCAATGCGCCTTCATGGTGTGGTGAAATCAACCTCTGCTCTTTCTTCAAGATTAGGAGTTGGAGGAAATACTGGAGGATGGATTATTGAAGAGTTCACTGCTCAGATGCGTGCTGTATCTAAGATTGCATTGCACCGTCGATCAAATTTAGCCCTTTTTCTGGAGATGAATGGTATCACAAATCACTTTTAATATCTGTGTCTGACCCTGTGGCATGCAGCCATGCACAAGCATGATGACATAAATTAGATTCAGACTGCACTTTATAAAGATGCTGTCCCAATGCCAAATTCATTCTACCAAGCACCATTAACATTTATGAAGTGTCATGCATGTAACACAACAGTTCTTTCGCATGTTATTTGACAAACCTAGTTGGTTGACCTGGTATTTGTTCTCAATGGATTTCTTACAAATTCCATGTATATTGTCATAATTGGTGGGGTTCAATGTTCAAGTTTCATACCCCTGCCAATGAAAATAATGCTTTCACATATCTAGACTCCATGGGCCCTCTTGTGTTACATGTTCTTTTAACCTCCAGAAAACTTACTTGTTCCAGTGGGCTAGGAGTGCGCACATAGTAGTGATTGTACAAACTATTACATTTTTAAATCGATACAAACTACATTTCCCTTTTGTAATTGTTGTAGGTTCTGAAGTAGTGGATGGGCTTATGCAAGTTCTTTGGGGAATTTTGGACTTGGAGCAGCCTGACACTCCAACTCTGAACAACATTGTTATCTCTTCTGTAGAACTCATTTATTGTTATGCTGAATGTCTGACTTTACATGGAAAAGACACAACAGGGCGCTCTGTTGCCCCTGCCGTCCTATTGTTCAAGAAACTTCTGTTCTCCCCCAATGAAGCAGTTCAAGCTTCCAGCAGGTTGCAGTTCTTGCTTTTGTTTTGCCCATCTTTTATCAAGTTTTATTCCTCAGGTGTTCAATTCATAATGTGTATGTTTTTTTTGCCTTTCCAGCCTAGCTATATCATCAAGATTGCTCCAGGTTCCATTCCCAAAGCAGACTATGTTAGCAACAGATGATGTTGTGGATAGCATGGTCTCTGCATCTGGACAGGCTGAGACAGTTGGGGGAAATGCACAAGTGATGATTGAAGAAGATTCTATTACATCATCAGTTCAATATTGCTGTGATGGCTGTTCCACTGTGCCTATACTCAGGCGAAGATGGCATTGCACTGTTTGTCCCGATTTTGATTTGTGTGAGAACTGTTATCAGGTTCTGGATGCAGATCGGCTTCCTCCACCCCATTCTAGAGATCATCCTATGACTGCTATTCCAATTGAAATGGAATCTTTGGGAGGAGATGGCAATGAAATACACTTTTCCACTGATGATGCGAGTGACTTGAGCTTGTTGCCAGCCTCTACAGATGTGACCCAGCAGAATACCACTCCGTCAATTCACGTCTTAGAACCCAATGAATCTGGAGACTTTTCCGCTTCAGTAACTGACACTGTCTCTATTTCTGCTTCAAAACGAGCTGTGAATTCCTTGCTTCTCTCTGAACTTCTTGAACAGCTGAAAGGATGGATGGAGACAACCTCTGGTGTTCGGGCAATCCCTATCATGCAACTGTTCTATAGATTGTCATCTGCAGCTGGAGGACCTTTTGTGAACAGCTCCAAGCCAGAGACCTTAGATTTTGAGAAACTAATTGGGTGGTTCTTGGATGAAATTGATCTCAACAAACCTTTTGTTGCTAGAACCCGTTCCTCTTTTGGAGAGATTGCAATCCTTGTCTTCATGTTCTTCACCTTGATGCTCCGGAACTGGCACCAGCCTGGGAGTGATGTCTCTGTTCCGAAATCAAGTGGAAACACAGACACTCATGATAAGAACATTATGCAGGCAGCTTCTGTTGCTTCGCAGTATACCTTGGATGGTCAAGAGAAAAATGACTTTGCATCTCAGCTGCTACAAGCCTGCAGTTCTCTCAGGAACCAAAATTTTGTCAATTATCTCATGGACATCCTGCAGCAGCTAGTTCATATTTTCAAGTCCTCTACTGCTAGTTTTGAGGCCACCCATGGTGTGAGCACTAGCTCTGGATGTGGGGCTCTGTTAACAGTGCGGAGAGATTTACCAGCGGGTAATTTCTCTCCGTTCTTCTCGGATTCGTATGCCAAAGCTCACCGTAGTGATATTTTTATTGACTACCATAGGCTGTTATTGGAGAATGCTTTTCGATTGGTGTACACCTTGGTTAGACCAGAGAAGCAAGACAAGACCGGTGAGAAGGAGAAGGTTTACAAGATATCATCTGCAAAGGATTTGAAGCTAGATGGATATCAAGATGTCCTTTGCAGTTACATCAACAATCCTCATACTGCATTTGTGAGAAGATATGCAAGGAGGCTTTTTCTGCATCTGTGTGGTAGCAAAACCCACTATTACAGTGTTCGAGATTCGTGGCAGTTCTCAAGTGAAGTGAAGAAACTCTACAAGCACATAAACAAATCTGGTGGCCTTCAAAGTCCCATCTCTTATGAGCGAAGTGTGAAAATTGTGAAGTGCTTGTCTACAATGGCTGAGGTGGCTGCAGCGAGGCCTCGAAATTGGCAGAAGTACTGTTTGAAGCATGGCGATGTTCTATCATTTCTCATGAATGGAGTGTTCTATTTTGGTGAAGAGTTTGTCATTCAGACTCTCAAACTGTTAAATCTGGCCTTTTATTCAGGAAAAGACATGAGCCACTCCACGCAGAAAGCTGAATCAGGGGACTCTGGAACAAGTACAAATAAATCAGTGGCACAGGCTCTGGATTCTAAGAAGAAGAAGAAGGGTGAAGATGGAACTGAATCCGGGATGGAGAAGTCCTATTTGGATATGGAGGCAGTTGTTGATATCTTTGCTGACAAGGGTGGAGATGTCTTGGGGCAATTTGTTGACTGCTTTTTACTGGAATGGAACTCAAGCTCTGTGCGGACAGAGGCCAAGTCTGTTCTTTATGGTGCATGGCATCATGGGAAACAACCATTCAAGGAAGCAATGCTAATGGCTCTCTTGCAGAAGGTGAAAAATATGCCAATGTATGGTCAGAACATTGTTGAGTTCACTGAACTGGTCACTTGGTTGCTGGGTAAGGCCCCTGATAACAGTTTAAAGCAACAGAGCACTGGACTTATTGACCGATGTTTAACCCCTGATGTCATTAGGTGCATCTTTGAGACACTTCATTCACAAAACGAGCTCATAGCTAACCATCCAAATTCTCGCATATATAATACTTTAAGTGGTCTGGTAGAATTTGATGGTTACTATCTTGAGAGTGAGCCTTGTGTTGCCTGCAGTTCCCCTGAGGTACCATATAGTAGAATGAAGCTAGAGAGCTTGAAATCTGAAATGAAGTTCACTGATAATCGTATCATAGTTAAATGCACTGGAAGCTACACCATCCAAACTGTGACGATGAATGTTCACGATGCACGCAAGTCTAAATCAGTGAAAGTGTTGAACCTGTACTACAACAATCGGCCTGTGGCTGACTTGTCGGAGTTGAAAAATAATTGGTCCTTGTGGAAGCGTGCAAAGAGCTGTCATCTTGCTTTCAACCAGACTGAATTAAAAGTGGAATTTCCCATTCCAATCACTGCTTGTAACTTCATGATTGAACTGGATTCTTTCTATGAAAATCTTCAGGCTTTATCCCTTGAACCACTGCAATGCCCACGTTGTAGTCGACCTGTCACTGATAAGCATGGAATTTGCGGCAATTGCCATGAAAATGCATATCAATGCAGGCAATGTCGCAACATAAATTATGAGAATTTGGATTCATTTTTGTGCAATGAGTGTGGATACAGCAAATATGGTCGTTTTGAGTTCAACTTCATGGCAAAGCCAAGTTTTACATTTGATAGCATGGAGAATGATGAAGATATGAAGAGGGGGTTGGCAGCCATTGAATTAGAATCAGAAAATGCTCACAGAAGATACCAGCAACTTTTGGGCTTCAAAAAGCCCCTCCTTAAGATTGTTTCAAGCATTGGAGAGAATGAAATGGATTCACAACAGAAGGACACTGTTCAGCAAATGATGGTATCTCTGCCTGGACCGTCATGTAAGATAAATCGTAAGATTGCTCTTCTTGGTGTCTTGTATGGTGAAAAATGCAAAGCTGCTTTTGACTCTGTCAGCAAAAGTGTTCAGACACTGCAGGGGCTTCGTCAGGTTTTGATGAGTTACCTGCACCAAAAACTTTCTGATGGTGCAGTTGCAACATCAAGGTTTGTGATATCAAGGTCTCCAAATAATTGCTATGGCTGTGCCACTACATTTGTTACACAGTGTTTGGAGATATTACAGGTGCTATCAAAGCATCTCAATTTGAAAAAACAACTTGTTACAGCTGGCATCTTACCTGAGTTGTTTGAGAATAATATTCATCAAGGCCCAAAAGCAGCTCGTGTCCAAGCTAGAGCTGTACTTTGTGCTTTCTCTGAAGGTGATATCAATGCAGTAACTGAATTAAATAGTTTAATTCAGAAGAAAGTCATGTACTGTCTTGAACATCATCGCTCCATGGACATTGCCCTAGCTACTCGTGAAGAGTTGCTATTGCTTTCAGAAGTATGCTCACTGGCTGATGAATTCTGGGAATCAAGATTACGTGTTGTTTTCCAGCTGTTATTTTCATCTATTAAATTAGGTGCCAAGCATCCTGCAATAGCTGAGCATATTATTCTCCCTTGTCTGAGAATTATATCTCAGGCATGTACTCCTCCAAAACCTGATACTGTAGACAAAGAGCAAGGAACAGGGAAGTCTGTTTCTGCAGCACAGCTGAAGGATGAAAATAACTCAAGTGGTTTTGGATCTTTGAGTGGGTTTGTGAGTGGTAACAAGTCTGCAGCAGAACATACAGGAAAAAATTGGGATGCTTCTAACAAGACTCGTGATATTCAGTTACTGAGTTATTCAGAGTGGGAAAAAGGAGCATCATATCTTGATTTTGTCAGAAGGCAGTACAAGGTGTCTCAAGCAGTTAAAGGTTTAGGCCAGAGATCTAGGAGCCAGAGAAATGAGTATCTGGTTCTCAAATATGGCCTTAGGTGGAAGCGCCGTGCTAGTAAGACTTCTAAAGGTGGTTTATTTGCGTTTGAGCTGGGTTCTTGGGTGACAGAGCTTGTTCTGAGTGCTTGTTCACAATCTATTCGGTCAGAGATGTGCATGCTCATTAATTTACTTTGTGCCCAGAGTTCCTCAAGACGATTTCGGCTGTTAAACTTACTAATGGCTTTGCTGCCGGCAACTCTTGCTGCTGGTGAAAGTGCAGCAGAGTACTTTGAATTACTTTTCAAGATGGTTGCTTCTGAAGATGCTCGTCTGTTCTTGACTGTGCGCGGATGTTTAACTAGCATTTGCAAACTGATAACCCAAGAAGTGGGTAATGTTGAATCTCTGGAAAGAAGTTTGCACATTGACATTTCACAGGGATTCATTCTCCACAAGCTCATAGAACTCCTTGGAAAATTTTTGGAGGTTCCGAATATCAGATCCAGGTATTAATGCTTGCATGCCTATTCTATTCAGTGATTAAACTGTTTGTTCTATCTTTTAAATAATTTGATCTTGATGGCAGTTTTATGCGAGATAATCTGCTGTCTGATGTCCTCGAGGCTCTTATAGTCACCCGTAGCTTGATAGTGCAAAAGACAAAGTTGATCAGTGATTGCAATCGCCTTCTGAAAGATCTTCTAGACAGTCTACTTCTTGAAAGCAGTGAAAATAAACGACAATTTATCCGTGCTTGTATCTGCGGTCTGCAAATCCATGGAGAAGAGAGGAAAGGACGAGCTTGTTTGGTATGGATTAATGAGTTGCATTACCTTATCTTGTTGACTCATACATGTGCTGCTCTGTCACTTCGCATAATTTGTTTAACCAGTTATTTATAACTTCAACCCCAGGGTGTAACTGATCACTATTTTTGCAAGTATATAGTTAATTATACCCTGTATCAGTTGCCATTTCTTCTTCATTTGCAAGTATATAATTTATTATGTGTGGGTCATTAAACATACTCGTTTTCATTTTAATTTCTGCTTTTACAGTTTATCCTGGAGCAGCTTTGCAATTTGATATGCCCTTCAAAACCAGAGTCTCTGAATCTGTTGGTTCTAAACAAGGCGCACACACAAGAAGAGTTCATTAGGGGATCCATGACTAAGAATCCATATTCCAGCGCTGAAGTTGGTCCTCTGATGCGTGATGTTAAAAATAAAATTTGCAACCAATTGGATCTGCTAGCCCTTGCTGAAGATGACTTTGCGATGGAGTTGCTGGTTGCTGGGAATATTATATCTCTTGATTTGAGCATTGCTCAAGTTTATGAGCAAGTTTGGAAAAAGTCAAATATTCAATCTTCAAATGCTGCGGCTAATTCTACTTTGTTATCTGCAAGTTCTGTTACATCAGCCCGAGATTGCCCACCCATGACTGTGACTTATAGGCTTCAGGTTTCTATACCATCTTGATTGATGACTGTTCATATTTGATATTTTTTTAATTGATGAGAGATGCGAGGGTGTGCCATTGAAAATAATAAGCAACCATAGCATTATGTCATTGATAACTGTGGTTTGTCATGGCATGGTTTTTTCTTGTGTAATTTGTATCTTGGAATTGGTCCAACAAATATGTCTCCAACACTTGAAGCCATAATTGGTTCTATGATGTTCAGGAATTTGAGGATAAGATGTGTTGAAACCCTTTCTTTAATCCCTTCCTCATCTTATCTTGATTGAGTTCTTATGTCCTTGCTGAGAATAAAAGTTTAGTATTTATTATGACTTTGATCTTGTGGATATTATAACCGACCCATCCTTTTTCTTGTATGTCTGATAGGGATTAGATGGTGAGGCAACTGAACCTATGATTAAAGAACTGGAGGAAGATAGAGAGGAATCTCAAGATCCAGAAGTTGAGTTTGCAATAGCAGGTGCTGTTCGAGATTGTGGTGGACTAGAAATTCTGTTGGGCATGATCCAGGTGAGCATGTTATCATAGAGAAAATGTGCCACAGACTGGAACATCAACACTTTGAACTCTATCAGTATGACTAGTGCAAAAAAGGGTTTTAAACAGCATGAATCAACTACTGAAATACTAGTTGCGTTATTATATAGGAAAAACATTGCCAATAATCTCATTTGGGAAATGATGTTGATGACTTCTTGTCATACAATGAACTCAAACATGAATTCAGTAGTTCAAAAGTTTTTTTTCTTTCGATTCCTTGCATGCTTTTCTAGGTCATGGTTCCAATTTTTTAAACAACTTATGTGTACAGCGTTTGCGAGATGATTTCAAGTCCAATCAGGAGCAGTTGGTCGCAGTTCTTAATCTCTTAATGCACTGCTGCAAAATACGAGAGAATAGACGAGCTTTGTTAAGGCTAGGAGCTTTGGGCCTTCTTCTTGAAACAGCAAGGTGTGCTTTCTCTGTGGATGCCATGGAGCCAGCAGAAGGCATCCTTTTGATTGTGGAGAGCTTGACGTTGGAGGCTAATGAGAGTGATAATATTAATATTGCACAGAGTGCTCTTACCGTATCTAGCGAGGAAACTGGGACAGGAGAACAGGCCAAGAAAATAGTTGTCATGTTCCTTGAAAGATTGTGCCACCCTTCAGGACTAAAAAAATCAAACAAGCAGCAGAGGAATACAGAAATGGTTGCCAGAATCTTGCCTTATCTGACATATGGTGAACCCGCTGCAATGGAAGCCCTCATTCAGCATTTCAATCCGAATTTACAAGACTGGAGGGGATTTGACCAATTGCAGAAACAGCATGAAGAAAACCCTAAAGATGAGAACATCACTCAAAAAGCATCCAAGCAGAGGTTTACTGTGGAAAATTTTGTTAGAGTATCTGAATCACTGAAGACGAGTTCCTGTGGAGAGCGCCTGAAGGATATTATCCTTGAGAAAGGTATCATAGATGTTGCTGTTACACATCTAAGGGACAGTTTTGCAGTTACTGGGCAGGCTGGGTTCAAATCTAGTGCTGAATGGTCATTGGGTTTAAAACTGCCATCTGTCCCTCATATATTGTCCATGCTGAGGGGATTGTCAATGGGGCACTTGGCCACGCAAAGGAGTATTGATGAGGGAGGGATCTTACCACTGCTTCATGCTCTGGAAGGAGTCTCTGGAGAGAATGAGATTGGGGCGAGAGCTGAAAACTTATTAGATACATTATCTAATAAGGAGGGAAAGGGAGATGGATTCTTGGAGGAGAAGGTTTGTAAGTTGCGCCATGCCACTAGAGATGAAATGAGGCGCCGAGCTTTGAGGAAGAGAGAAGAGTTGCTTCAGGTATGTCCTGACCCACCAACTGCTATGCTATGTAATGTGTTGTTTCTCAGATGTCTGTGTTTCATTACAAGGAAAAGGAAAATGGGAATCAATAATGTGAAAAGAATGTAACATTGCTTGCAATTTAATTGTTCTCCTTTTTGTTAATTCTAACAGGGACTTGGCATGAGACAAGAACTAGCTTCGGATGGTGGTGAGCGAATTGTTGTTGCTAGACCAATCCTGGAAGGTCTAGAAGATGTAGAGGAGGAAGAGGATGGATTGGCATGCATGGTGTGTCGAGAGGGATACAGTTTGAGACCCACTGATTTGTTGGGTGTTTACTGTTTCAGCAAACTAGTGAATCTGGGTGTTGGCAGTTCAGGAAGTGCTCGTGGGGAATGTGTCTACACCACTGTCAGTTATTTTAACATCATTCATTTCCAATGTCATCAGGAGGCAAAAAGAGCAGATGCTGCTCTGAAGAATCCGAAGAAAGAGTGGGAGGGGGCTACCCTCAGAAACAATGAATCTCTTTGCAACTCTTTATTTCCTGTTAATGGGCCATCTGTTCCACTACCGCAATATATCCGCTATGTAGACCAGTATTGGGATAACCTTAATGCTCTAGGACGTGCTGATGGAAGCCGGCTGCGGCTTTTGACCTATGACATTGTTCTGGTAAGGAGTTTCTCTTCTCCCTTCAATCATGTTTTATATTCATCCTGTATATCAAAAATTGAAGAGAAAAAAAAAAAACATGAACAATTCAAGCTCACAGCTCATGCTTATAATGGTTTTCTTATTTTTTTTAGATGCTAGCTCGGTTTGCCACAGGGGCATCATTCAGTGTAGACTGTAGAGGTGGTGGAAGGGAAAGCAATTCTCGATTTTTGCCTTTCATGATCCAAATGGCTCGTCACCTTCTTGAACAGGGAAGCCCATCCCAGCGCCGTAGCATGGGAAAAGCTGTGTCATCATATATAGCATCTTCTTCCTCATTGGATTTCAAAACTCCTGCAGCACAACCTGCCACAGGAACTGAGGAAACCGTCCAGTTTATGATGGTGGATTCACTTCTCTCAGAGTCCTATGAATCATGGTTGCAACACCGTCGTTCCTTCTTGCAACGTGGAATATACCATGCTTACATGCAGCACACTCATGGCCGTCCATCAAGTCGCGCATCACCCACTTCATCAAGCATAGTCAGAATAGAATCTGGAAGCCCCAGTGGAAGCCCTGCAACAGGCGGAGCTGATGAGTTATTTTCCATTGTTCGAAATATGCTTGTCTACACAGGCGTGATTGAGCAGCTGCAGCGCTTTTTCAAGGTCAAAAGGTCATCGAATGTCCTACCTACTGGGGCTGAAGGAACCATCACAGGATCAGAGGGTGAAGATGAGGGTAGTTTGGAGGGTTGGGAGATCATGATGAAAGAACGGCTGTTAAACGTGAGAGAAATGGTGGGGTTCTCCAAGGAACTGCTGGCATGGCTAGATGAGATGAATTCAGCCACTGATTTGCAGGAAGCCTTTGATATTATCGGTGTTCTAGCTGATGTATTGTCTGGTGGGATTGCGCGGTGCGAGGACTTTGTGCATGCTGCAATTAACGCGGGGAAAAGCTAAAGGTGCAGGGACAATCAGGTGCATGCTGTGTGTTCTATTGAGCTTGTATTTGTATCCTCTCTGTTTTTTGTTCTTTTTTTTAAATTCCTACCAACTTCACTATAAGATAATGTATGTGCAATGAACACACATGTTGCTCTTGTTATTAAAAAAAAATGCTTTTCCCCAAAAAATTTACTGATTCACGCCCTCATCGAGTAGAAACTCTTGGCGCAAAACTATTTGTATATATATACATGCAAATTATACTTCACCTAAGATCCTAGTCAAAGTATTTGTATCAGGAATAAGGAGAGACTCACAATTTCAAATTAATTGTCACCATAAATTCTTAAATCTTGACATATAATAAGCCTAACACCATGTTGTATGGCCGGCCAACATTTAGCTTATATATCACAAGACACTAAAAGCAACAATTTCACGGCTCTCTCAGTTCATTGCATCATATAATCATCCAGCATAGCTTCTCTCAGTTCATTGCATCATAATCATCCAGCTTCTCATTATATTCAAGCACCTTTCTCTTTATCTTGGATGTATCTACCCACGTTACAAAGTCTTCCATATTCCTCGTTACTAGGAACGACGGGTCGGTAACTGTCTCAGGACCTACACGAAGATGCCCCTGCTCGATGTATGTCACAGCTTCTTTCAAGTGTTCTGCAAACTTCAATCTCATCAAAACAGTTGAAAGCCTACGTCTGCAAGCAACAAAGTACACTCATTAACAAAACAAATATGCGAGTAGCTAGTTGAGCATAGCAACACGAAAATTACAGAAAAGGTGCACGCAAAAAGGCTCATTCACAAGCAAACAGTAAGGGCAACAATATCATCAGATGGTTACTAAATTCTACTAGGTACACTTTCACAAGCAAGCAGTGGAAGTTTGGGATAAATATTGAATTGCAAAAGATTTTCTACTAGGTACACTTTCTGTGAGAATGAGTAAAGAAGGGGAAAGGGTTGTGAACAAATGGAACTCATTGTACAGCAAATGAGTTCAATTCAGGATCCAGGAAGCCTTATCCTACCTGCAAAAGGATGACACTGACAAGCGATCACACAATGCCAAGCTTTTCCTGCTCGGTATCACACCCATGTTGTAGCTGTCATTCACAGAGAGACACACAAAATATCAGCTACTAACTCGTAAGCAACAACTATGAAAGAAAAAGGAGCAACAATACGAACTGCTTTGAACATCACTTGTAAACCAACCTAAGAAGACAATCTTTGTCGATTTGACTTTTTATTGTCTTGTGTTCAAATCTTAAAACCAAGAAGCAAAAACATGAACTTGAACACGATACATATTGCTATCAAAATTTGAACTCCAAAAGATTGATATTCATTACAGCGACATCAATTTGCTGCTAGTTAAATCAAAATCAGCCAAATTACTTTGTTTCCGCCAAGATTATGATGCTTACTGAAAATTTTTGAATTCATAAGCTCACACTTTTACCATATCAAGGCCTCAACAATCAATTAGCTCATATTATCACTAACAAACATAACATTTTCCACTAATGACAAGATTAAAAAAAGACTAACGAACTTACAGCTTCTCCAAAAGCATGTCAGTCATTTCAACACGAAAAGGGTCTCTAGGGTCCATCTGCTTCAATATATTTGTCAACTTCTGCACCATCCGGCACACACTAGAATACCTTCATTTTCACAATTTTACCAAGAATTAGATAAGAATAAAATAAACTCATTTCAAGAGACACAGGTATATTTAACTACAGAAAGCAAACACAAAAATAAACATTTTTTATAAGAAATTTGAGAAAATTAAAAGAAACCCAGTTCAAGATACAACACAAAAAAGCCTTTTACAATGCACACAACATACTTCTTGTAATCGTCCCGTTCAACGATGTGGTAACGTTGCATAACATGGGCTTCTCTATGGTTGTTCTCTCTTTTCCAGTCCAAGAAATTTACTTTCTTTAGCAGCTTTTTCTCGTGAAACTTTAGCTTCCTCATTTTTTATGAATCTGTTGCTGTAACAACACAGAACGAATGTGCAAAGAGAGTAAACCCTAGAGAAACTGTTTGCTTTTGCTTTTTTGTAGGAGAACAGATGGCCCTGCATACAATACTGGATGAAGAAATTTTAACAGCAGAGTAAACTTACCGGGGTTGAGAGCGGATGGCTGCAGAGGAGAAAATCGATCGGTTCGGATGCAATTGCAAAGGGAGCGAGCGAGAGGTGAAGGCTGCCGGGAGAGGGAGGCTGGGAGAGTGGAAGGCTGGCTGCCGGGGGAGGGTTAGGAAAGAAAAGAAACGAGAGAAGAGAGTGTGAGTTTATACTAACTTTTTTAATCGAACCGGTTCGGTTTATTCGGTTTTTGCCTTACAAACCCGATACCGAACCGGATATGGTTGGCCGGGTTAGAAAAAGTACAACTGGGCTATTCAACTCTGTCCATGTGGACCCTATTTTGTGCTTCATTTTTTACCATTCTTCGGGTTGTTGCTTATTCGTGTGAGGCCCTCAAAAAGTTGTCTTTGGTGGAGGGATGCATTCGGTCCAACGTTAATTTTTAGGGTTTAGCTCCATGTCGCCGCTTGTGAGATTTTCTATTATCATAACCAAATTTGATGTTAAGAACTCAATGGTCCAACTGCTTTTTCGGTGACCTCTTAAAATCTTGATTTCAAAGAATGGTATTTTTGGATATGTGCCTTAAACCCTAAAATGAGTGGGCTTGGGAGCCTGGCATATTCTCGAGGGAAATTATAATTTCAACCCTAACATCTTTAATATTAATTTTATCAAACGTATCTGTTAATTCATTGAGAGGATATGCTCAATGAACTTGTGTTTTGCATGATGAAACATGTTTTTTTCATCCTGATAAAAATCAAATTTGACTTATCAAGGTATAGCTGATTTTGTGGTATCATACGATTCAATTCCAATAGTATTGGTGCCTTGGAATAAATTTCCATTGTATCACTCTTCTCAAAACTGATTTTCAGTTTCCTTGGGGAAGCATCATCTTTGTTAGGGGTTGCTTGACTACGTAATCAAGAGGTTCGTGTCAATTTCTATTTGTTAGTTTTTTTTGGGTCAATATTCTTTTCTTTTCTATGTATATTGTGTTTGATTTAAAGTAAAAAAAAAAAAAAAAGCTAACAATCAGAAAACAATATTTGGGTGAAGACAAGTTTGTAATACACCTGTTTCGCATTAGCATATCAAAATTTATTGTAATTAACTCTAAATTTATATTCTGGTTATTTACTGTCAAATTACACTAAATCTAAAAGTTTCACATCGCTTTGACATCATTTGGTACAGGTTCTAAATTTGAGTTTTAAAGGGATTGTTTTGAGTTAGTTTTGCGTCCATATATCAAATCAACTCGGAATCTACTCAAGATTTATAATATGTTTATTAGGGTCCCAATTAAAACAAATGTTAAATTTAATGTCATTTGGATATCAATTTCTTCAGGTTCGAGAATCGATTTTTGTCTTGTCGTAACATGTCTGTTTTGCGTTGGTTATAAAATTTATTCTGTTATTGTTGATTTTTCCCCATTATATTATCATCATATTTGAGATATTTAGTTGTTGTTTGAGTCATTTTTATTACTTTCATATCTATCTGTTTTCCATTAGTTTTGGTCCTAATAAAAGTCAAATTTGCAATTTCGAGTCTAAATCAATGTTCTCCCTACTATAAACTTTATTCTTGTTTTTTTTGTATTTTTTTCTATTTGGGTCATGTATTCAACAATGGAGAGGGAACACAAGAGGATTCAAGCTCAGGAATGGGAAAAACTAGGTCATTGTTTGAGGGTTTTAGAACAAGAAGTTGCAAGTGTAAAAGAATATTCTATGAAGTTCCAAATTCATGGGAAAAGAAAGTACAACACCAAAAAACTGAAAGATGAAGGAGGGTCGATGTGTTTATCATTCAAAAATATAAACAAAAATGATTACTACAACATTTCATGAAGTGTTGTTGGAGAAAGGTGTTAGCAATTAGAGAATTCTAAAGGTTTGAACAAGAGGCTAATGAAGTCTCTAATGATCCTATTCAAACTTTGAGGGCGAATCTTCTTGAAGAGGGACGAAACAATCCAAACATGCCTAAAGTCAGAGTTTGATGTAAAGTTTCATATTGTTCAGTTTTATGTTATTGATCGTATTTAACCATTAGATTGAGCCAAAACATTATCAACACTTATAGAGCTATGTTTTTATATGGGGGTGAATTTTATATCAATTTGAGTTCGGAAAGGCCTTGCGATATAAGTCATAACAGCATATACGAGTTTTGTTATTCAATTTCTTTTGGGCAACAAAGAAAGTTTATTTGGAGTGTATGTTGGGTCTTATTTGTTTCATATTAATGAATATGAGTTTGGGCCATGGAGTCCAAAGGTGGCTTGTGTTAATTAAGATGTTGGGATCATATCATATTTTCAAAGTTGGGTCATGAACTTCTTAGGGGTGAAATATCTAACACTAGCATATCTAGGATATTAATTTTGAATTTTGAATTTTTTTATTACATTCTTATTAGTTTTTGGATTATTATTGCATATTTAGGTCAATTTTTTATTGTTTTTTGTAAAAATATTTTGCTTTTTTTATTCTTTGGGAAATTTTAATGATTTTAATTGTTTGGGCAAAAATATTGATAATAATTTTAATTGTTATTGTCATGATAATGATGATAACGTATGGATGGATTTTCAATGATTTTTCTTCTTTTGTAGATAGAAAATTAACTATTTATT
Source organism: Salix caprea (assembly GCA_964035475.1). Taxonomy (NCBI): domain Eukaryota; kingdom Viridiplantae; phylum Streptophyta; class Magnoliopsida; order Malpighiales; family Salicaceae; genus Salix; species Salix caprea. Next base: position 6,378,669 of record OZ037748.1, on the reverse strand, counting down.
TTTGTTATTTGATTATTACAAGTGTTTTCACAATTTAATTTTTGTTTGTTGTGCTCAATTTAAATTGGATTATAAAATGAATTAATCATAAACAATGAATTCAATAATTTAGATATCCAAATCTTCTTGCTTTTTTTAATGATAATTATAAGTTTATGCTAGTGATTTTGTTTAAACCTACTAAACAAATAAATTTATATCGATTTAAAATTCATATATTTTATAAGAAACTTTCACATAAATTCTGCACAGATTTATTATTTTGATCAAATTTATATTATAATAAATAAAAATCTCACACAAATAATATTTTTTTGAGTTGAAAAAAATATGATTCCGATCGCAACAAGACACGTGCAAGTTGCTAGCGGGGACACACACACATACATATATATATTCGAGGCATCTCCAGGCCATAGCTAATAGTTCTACTTCACACTGAGCAAAATTACCAGGGTTTATTCTCGTTTTAACTTGCTTTTTTTATATAATAATAATAATAATAATAATAATATATAATATATATAAAAAGAACCTTGGTAGGTGTGAATTAAAATAGCCACATTCAATTCAAGAATAATAGTAATAATAATAAAGAGCGTGACAGCCTGTGCATAACATGAGGTTTCCCTGTCAGCAGAATCTGTACCTCTCCTAATTTTCTGCAAGGAACCAAAAGGCCATGTGAGAGCACTCGAGAAACCCATTGAAGTCACTCCTCATGCTCCGGCTTTTCCTTCACCATCATTCCAATCTTACACCCATGAAAACGATGTCGTTTTTACTTTCTTGTAGGTGAGGTAAACTCGCACTTCCATGATTGCTTGCAGAGGCTATGAGTGCCCCTTTCGATTTAAGCAACGACGTCCTCACTCGCTCTGCTCTATCCCTTCCCTCTTTTCTTCATGGTGAACGGTGTTTTTCGCAACTTCACTGGGATCTTTTGTTAATGTAACATCTATATATGCAAGATTTGATATGATAAAATACGTTAATATATTCTATTATAACAACAGCAATGTTGAAAATTATTACTGTTATTGCTACAATAATGAAAATTATTAAATTACCTCAAGAAAAAAAAAAACTCGAAAACATTAACAAAAAGAGAAGCAAGAAAAAAAAATTATTATCATTATTATGGTGTTAATAATACGAAAAAATTCAATCAAAGAATAAAAAAAGTCCAATAACTTTAACAAAAGAGCAAACAAAAAAATGAAAAAAAAATTATTAGCTAAAAAATATCATTTGACATGAAAATAAAAAAACAACCAAAATAAAGAACAAAGAAAAACAACAGAAATATCATTTTTCAAATGATCACAAATACAAATTAAAATTTAAGAACAAAATTTTTCAAAAAAATGCTACCTCAACAAAAGAGAAAATAATAAAAAATTAAAAACCAAAGCTAGGAGCACATATATATAAATATGGATAAAAATAGGGACTATTTAAGAAATATAAAAAAATAAAGGAATTGAAATAAAAAAATTAAAAGTATATCAGCCAAAATAAAAATCAAATATGTTATCAATTTCAATCAACTGACAAAATTGAAAAAATCAAATCTTATATTCCGAAAATATTAAGAGATTCAAAACCAAACCTAAAATTAAAAGAATAAGGACTGAAATGAAAATATAATATATAATCAATTTCAATCGAATGACACAATTAAAACAAATCAAAACTTACATCATAGAAATAAAGACCATACATCACAATTAGAAAAGCAGGGACGAAAATAAAACAACTATAAAACAAGGGGGTTGTCGTGTAGTTTAGGGTAAAGGAGAGAGAAAGGGGGAGGACACAGCGGGAAGAGGACACAGCGGCGCATCTATGTAGACATCGGATGAACATTTTACTCCATCGGACGACACCACAAGCGCCGTCTAAAGACGGTGTGAGGCTGAATACTATCGACGTGTGTGTCAACCGTGCCCACAATATTTGTAGGAAAATTATCATAACACTCCTACAACCAACTCTTCAATTTTGTCTTGTTGGGGGCAGATTAGTATTAGCCATTTTCAAAAAAATATGCAATTATCGTGACACCCCTCTCGGTAGCAGCTGTTTTTTGTCTTTTTCAAGGGATAGAATGGACATTTTACTGTGCAAAGAAATATAAAAAAATAATAAACCGGTGACCTGACCAAACCGAACTGAAAATGTACAATTACCATGTCACCCCTCCTAGCAGCATATGATTTTTTGTCTTTTTCTAGGAACATAATAACTATTTTACTGTACAAAGAAATATAACAAAATCAGTAAACCAATGACCCGACCAAAACAAACTGAACCGACTAAGCAACACTATTGTAATCCATGGTGATTTCACTTACAAGCTATAGTAGCTAAATGATCTCTTTTATTATATAGTATAATAATATATATACTAGTCACTTACCCGCGCCTCGTCGCAGTCGAAAACATATTTCTTTTAACACAAAAAAATATTAATTGTATGAGATTTTTTTATTATAACATAAATTTGGGCAAAATAATAAATTTATGCAGATTTTTATATGAGTTATCATTATTATTACGCAAACAATAAAATCATAAAATCATCTGATCCGAAGAACATATAAAAATAAAAATAAAAACACAATAAAAAACAAAGGGAAGAAAGAGAAATATTAATTTTAAAATGATCACCAATATAAATTAAAATTTCAGAAGTAGACCGAATAAAAATAAAATACCAATAAAAAAAACTAAAAGCATAAATGCATAAATAGGACTAATAAATAAACATTTTCAAGAATGACCAAAAAAACAAAAGGAATTAATACCAAATAAAAAATTTAAAGAATAAGTGCCAAAATAAAAAATAATATCTATAATTAATTCCAATTGAAGTACAAAATTAAAACAAATAAAAACCTTGGGATCGAAATAAATAAAGACATTTAAAAAAAACAATTGGAGTGTAATTTTGTTAAAAAAATTAAAAGAATAAGGACCGAAATGAAAAGTAGCATATATGACTAATTTTAATTGGAGGACAAAATTAAAACAAATTAAAACTTGCATACTGAAAAAATTAAAAGAATAAAAAACAAACAAAAGATGGAAAGAATAAGGACTGAAATGAAAGTCAACATATATAATCAGTTTCGATTGGAAGGTATAATTAAAAAAATTAAAATTTTCATCGAAGAAATCTGGAATAAAACTGAAATAAAAAGAACAAGACTAAAATAAAATCATCACAAACATAAAGGATATACATGTAATTTCCAGCGGCAGAAGAGAGAAAAGGGATAAAAAACAAAAACTCGTTCACTGACGATTCACAGACCTTTGGAAACCGACACATGCCACATCGGGAGGCCGAGGACATGGCGACGCACCATGTGACACGGTGGACAAGCAGTTTCCATCGCTAAATGACACAGCACGAGTAGCCTGACAGGCGCGTGCACGTGCAACACTATTGACTCGTCTGTGTGACGTGTGAGTAGTGTTTTCGAAAAGAAATTTAAAAAAAGAAAATTACCTATACACCCCTAGACCAAGCAATAAATATGAAAAAATCAGGGATGAAAGTATCAGAACCCCCCAACTCCAGGCCTTTGTTTTTGTTTTTTCTTGGGGTATTTGCGTAGTTTCACTACACACGAATATGTGAAAAACCGAAGACACCTCTAACTATTCCCCTTGAAAGATCTAAAATGACCCCGGTTTCGAGGGTTAATTTTTTCAAACCGAGCGGTAAATGATAAATTCATTGTCACAATCCACAGTAATATATATTCATGTACACAGTAAAACATCGACGTCTTTTATTTATTTTTCTAATCTGTGTCTATATGTGTGTGTGTGTTTGTGTATATATGTATTTAGCTAAAAATGCATCCCAATCACCCTAATCACCTCCGCTAACCCATTTTGAACTTTAAAAATCAATCTTTAATGGATAGTATAATTAAACGCATTAAATTGTATTTTTTTATATTGAATTAATTATATGTTTAGCAATCAATCAATCATTTTCAAATATTATTTCAAGGGGACTTCCACAATACAAAGATAAATTATAATATTTTTATTGGAAATGCATCATAAATTATAAATTAAAGAATGTAATGAGAAAACAACTAATGACCTTTAAAGAATAACATACTTTTGCAAGTCACGGCGTGACGTGATAACAAAGCATTTGCGATACGCACAACAAGTCTCGAATTTGGGTCAGGACGTGCATCTCTCGGAAGAGTATCGAACAACTAGGATTTTACTCGTTTACTTGGGCCCACAAAGTACAATTTCCGTAAAATGAGTTTCCTCGCATAAAAAAAAGTTTTGCAAGAAAATAAATATAAAAAATACATATACATTTTAATTTAAATACGTTTGGAAGGGAAAAAATCAATATAAACAAAGATAGAAAGTCATAAAAACTGTCAATCACAATAAGAGCACCGACAATTCAGCATATATTTATTTATTTATTTATTTCATGAGAGAAGGATAATATACACGTGGCTGCTTGTGATTGGATACTGCTCATAGCAGCATCAATTAATGAATAAACCTTGTATCGACCGTAAGGTAAAGTGTATATATAGAATTTTTGAAATTTATAATTCCACCATCAGACAGAAAATAACAAGGGATTGGGACCATCTCTTCTATATTTTTTAGGATCTACATTTATTTCATAATTAATAATGATGGTCGCACCACGGTAGGGCTGGTAGCACCGGTGTTATAGCAGGAATTCTATCTAGTTGATAAACTTATTTATGTTTTTCTAAGGGAAGAAATAAATTATATAACATTGTATTAAAAGAAATAAAGGCAATGTTTGTCTAAATAAATAAATTATATATCACTATATTAAAAATATATATATCATTAATAATATTTTATAGTATGGATATTTAAATTAAATTTGAAATCTATTAAAAATAATAAGAATATTTTTTTTCTGTTTATCTTGTTTTTCTCTTTTTTTCCATGTCTATAGGAAGAAGAAAAATCACACTTGGATATCTAGTCATCTAGAAAAAAAAAGAAAAGGGAATTTACTTGGTAGCCACCGACAACTCACAATTGCAGAATGAGGTTGTTTTTTAAGGTTTTTGTTTTAGAAAAACGTTTTTTTTTTTTTATATATAAAAAAAACAATTATTTTTTATATCAAAAAATAATATAAAATATCTAAAATTGTTAATTTAAAATAAAAAATAATAATTTTTATTTTATTTAAAAAAAATATTTTTGAAATACAGTACCAAACAACAACATCATGATGTCCTATAAGTAGCCACTGTTTTTTTATAAATAAATGAAAATAATATATATATAAATTTAACAACAATATATCAAAATAATTTAAAAATATAAAAAAATAATTTAAAAGCATAAAAAAACTTAATTTGAAGCAAAAAAAAAAAAATAGAACACGAAAATAAATGGAATCTTAATTACAGGTAGCTTGTCTCTCTCTATCGTGCTCTAACAGCCTTTACTTTATTTTTGGACAAATACAGACGCTAATAAATACATCACTTCAGTTATTTTCTAAATTAAACCTATTTTTATTTTTGTTTTTATTTTTGTAATGTGGTAAACCAGCGCACCAGTTTCATTCATGGTCAGCCATTACAAAAGCTACAGCTTAACCCAATAATTTGCTGATGTGTTGTCCAATGCTGACAACCTTGTTAAAAATCAACTTCTCTTTTGGTGGGCCCATCCTCCCACGCCACTTTCACCTTTTATATTGCGGTGCAAAATAAATGAAAGTCGATTAAAATCTGATTTCTTTTTTATATATTTTTAAATTATTATTACATTTTGATGTGATTTAAAAAAAAAATATCAATTTAATTTATTTAGAAGGAAAAATATTTCAATGATTATATATGTTGTCGGTGGTCATGTATATATATTCTTATTTGATCCATATCCATTTTAATTTGCTCGATGCTCATTCACAGTAGATTCACTGTTTTGATATTTGAAAAAGAAATCCATGTTAATTTATTTATTTTGCAAAAAAAATGTTTGCAACCTATATTTTGTATTTACTCGTAGTGTAAATGCTATTCGTAGTTTTTCAAATGATTTTAATTAATTATTGACAGAGAGTACCAAACTAATAAAGGATGTTTGACACTGTATTTTAAATTATTTAAGAAAAAAATTAATTTTTTTTACTTTAAATTATTTTTTGGGTGTTTTTAAATTATTTTGATGTGCTGATATTAAAAATAATTTGTAAAAATAAAAAAAATTATTTTGATATATTTCTGAACAAAAAATACTTTCAAAAACAATCTCAATCACGCTCCCAAACAAATATTAAATCTTGTGTAATAATATTTTAAAGGGGTGATGTATTTAAACAAATATTAAATCTTGTGTAATAATATTTTAAAGGGGTGATGTATTTTTTTTATAGATATTATATATGATTAAAGGGATGATTTAGTACAAGAATTATAGATTGAATGATATAAATTATAGAATTTGGATGGGAATTGAAGATGGTATTATTTTAAAAAAAGCATGAGTTGTAGTGAAATTATATAATTTTTTTTATTTAAAATATCATTGATAATACTTGTATTTATTTTTTATTTAAGAAAAGAGAGTCATAACCTCTTCTGACAGACAAAGACAAATTGAATGATGAAGTAAAAGAAGATCCAAATGGCTACGGTTTCAACATTAACGTAACAGTAGCAGAGCAGAGCAGAGCAGTTAAAAACCTTAACACTCACCCCTCCTCCTTAATTACCGGCTCTCTCCTCTCTTTCCATTTCCCATTACAGCATTGCCCCTCTCTCTCTCTCACGCACACACATTTAGCCCGACAAGTTTCTCTGGCAAATCGCCGGAAATCTCGTCGGAAAATAATAATAATAAGAAGATCTCTCTTTCTCCAAATCATTCCATCTTCAAAACCCACATTTTCTTTTTTTAAGTCAAGCCACATTTCATTGCCGGATCAGCGAGCTTTTTATGAGAGATTGTCGATATTGAGCTCAAACTGGGATTTTTATCTGTCAAGATTTAGCTCAAATTCTTGCATATCGTTTCTGGGATTTCTTTGGATAGTGTAGTTGTTTGTTTAGGAGTTCTGTAAGCTGACGGAGTTCAGTTTTTCTGGAGATTAAAGTAATGAAAGGACATGAAGCTGGTGTCTTTGGTTATTTTAATTGAGTTTTCTTTTTTATAGAAACAAGGAAGGGTTTTAGACCTTCAAGGTTTTTTGTTTTCATTATCTTAATCAAGTTCAAAGAATCTCTCTGTCTCTTTTTGATTGAGCAATATCTGACAATACATTTAATTACAAAAGATCAAGTAAGGAGAAAGAGAGAAAGGAAGGAAGAAAGAGCATCTTTTGTGTTAAATCTTTAATTTGACACGTATTGAGGGAGTTGTTAAAGTGGGTTTGGTGATATTGAAGGGAAAGAAATGTTAAAAATGTGGAAGACAGAGGATTCTGTCGAGGAATGGGAGATGAAAGTGAAGATAATTGGTGGTGGAAAGGTTGATAAGTTGAAAACTTCTGTGGTATCAAGGTCTTCAATGAAGCTATGGATGATAAGGGCAATCACAACTGTCTTGTTATGGACTTGTGTGGTCCATTTGCTGGCTTTGGGAGAGATTTGGGGGCCGAGATTGTTGAAGAGTTGGCCTTCTTGTTTTAGTAATCAAGATGTTGAGCTAACTTCTGTTCCTGCCAAAGTTGTTCTGCCTCCGAAGAGTAAGTTCATAATTTCATCGATGTCAGCTTAATATTTGTTGAGAAATTACACGAGTTTGATAAGGCTGTTGATATTCACTAAAGTAGAGGTGTCATGTGCTTTGCTTTTATATATTTTCTTATTTTCATCTTTTCTACTAAATATTCATCGGATATAATTGCTTTATAGAGTTATTGCCCTTTCATACTGCTTATACTCTTTTTTTTCTGGCATGGATTGATTTCCTGATCATGACTATAATTAATGTTTCTGCACCATTGATGATTTACCTGAAACTAAAATCAAGATTTTCAATTTGTGTATCTTATGGATCATTTCTAACTTTGTTATTTTAGTTTCCCTTTAAATTTCTGAAATTTCTTTTTCTAATTATAAATTTGGTAATTGTTGCTTTGCAGGAATCTACAAGAATAATGGGTATCTTATGGTTTCCTGCAATGGAGGACTCAACCAAATGCGAGCAGCAGTGAGTTGACTTCTACTTATCATAAATTATCAATATTGAAATCGCCTTTGATTTTGAATGGTCTCTATAATTTGCTGCTATAGCCATCTGAGTTATTGACACTTCTGAACATGCCATGCAGATATGTGACATGGTTGCTATTGCAAGATATCTAAATGTTACTCTTGTTGTCCCAGAGTTGGATAAAACCTCATTTTGGAATGACCCAAGGTAATGTTTACTGGTATTGTCTTGAAAAACACTTGATTTTTTTTTATTGTTTTTTAAATATTTGCCAAATTCAATTCAGACATGTTTGTAAGCTATCTGATCAATCCATTGATTTCACTGTGAGGCAGTGAGTTTCAAGACATATTTGATGTTGATCATTTCATCACTTCCTTGAGGGATGAAGTTCGTATATTGAAAGAGCTGCCTCCTAGGCTTAAAACACGAGTAAAATTGGGACTGTTCTACTCATTACCTCCTGTTAGCTGGTCAAACATTTCTTACTACACCCACCAGGTCAGTTCACTAGAATTCTAAAGTGGGCACTAGCCTTTTCATTTTGCTATGTATCTGGACCAGTGCAACTAATTTTAGAATGTTCTTGCCAACAGATTCTTCCTCTGCTGCAAAAGTACAAAGTTGTACATTTGAACAAAACCGATGCTCGTCTTGCAAATAATGGACTTCCTATTGAGATTCAAAAGTTGCGCTGCCGCGTAAATTTTAATGCTTTGAAGTTTACATCACAGATAGAAGAACTGGGTAGAAGGGTTGTTAGGATATTGAGGGAGAGAGGCCCTTTCCTGGTGCTTCATCTCAGATATGAAATGGACATGTTGGCTTTCTCTGGCTGCACTCATGGTTGCAATGATGAGGAAACAGAACAACTGACAAGAATGAGGTAATTTTCTCTTTATTATTTTGTTAACATGTTAATTTCAAACACAGCTAACTTTCGGAAACTTCACTTGATCAGATATGCTTATCCTTGGTGGAAGGAAAAAGATATAAATTCTGAAATGAAAAGGAAAGAAGGTTTGTGTCCTTTGACACCTGAGGAAACTGCCCTTGTGTTAAGTGCACTTGGAATTGATCGTAATGTTCAAATTTATATTGCTGCTGGAGAAATATATGGTGGAAAAAGAAGGATGAAGGCTTTGGCAGATTCTTTTCCTAATTTGGTTAGTAGAAGGAAGCAACAAATTCTTCCAACATCTGTATGAATGAATGCCTTAATCCACCTTTTTAACCTGAAACAGGTCAGGAAAGAAACTCTGTTGGGACCATCAGATTTGAAGTTTTTCCAGAATCATTCGTCTCAAATGGCAGCACTAGATTATCTGGTGTCCTTGGAGAGTGACATATTTGTTCCTACATATAATGGCAACATGGCTAAAGTTGTTGAAGGTCATCGCAGGTAATTCATTGCGGCTATGTCCAATGATCTGAGAGCTTCGCTATAGAAAACGAACTAAAATGTCTGAAATGAACTTCTGCTGTAACCATTATACCATGTACAGCATGAAAATCGTTGCCGCTAATTCAGGTATAATCTGAAAAATAGAAGACTGCTAGCTGTGACTAAAGGACTTGTTGGTGTTAAATAATCTGGAGCTTGTAGTTGATGGATTTAATTTACTTTGTAGTGTCTAGAGTTCCAAGTGAAACGAATGATAGAAAGAAAACATCAATCGAAGGTGGTTAATTTCCGTTGTTCTTTTGATGACTTTCAGATTCTTAGGATTCAAGAAGACTATTTCGTTGGACAGAAAGCTTCTGGTTGGTTTAATTGATCAATACAACAAAGGTTCATTGAGCTGGGATGAATTCTCCTCTACTGTGAAGGAAGCTCATGCTGATCGGATGGGGAGTCCAAAGACGCGAGTTGTTATACCAGATAAACCAAAGGAAGAAGATTATTTCTATGCCAATCCACAAGAGTGCTTGCAACTGTTAGATGAACCATTGAGAAGTACATGAACCTAGTCATGCCAATGAGATGGTCATCCCTAATAATACCTGGTGCTGGTGCATATCTTTCAAAGGAGATCCCCTAATTATATTCCATGGAGATTGCAGGTTTAAATGCAGAGGATTGCCTCAAGTTGGATTCAAGGAGAACCAGGGATTTTATCCTCAAGTTTCCTCAAAAGTCTCACTAAAATATTTATAATGGTTCATTTTTTAATGATCAGATTGTATATAGTAGGGGAGATTGTGACAATGGAGGCCTGTTATCCAATTAGCTGAATTATAGAGGGGGTTAGTACTAAATTTCATATGGGGGGGTTTCTGGGATGTATTGCTCCATCCTTATCTCCCTTCACATCCCCTCTCATAATTTTTTCAGCATCAAATAAGCAATAAAGTCACATTTTTCTTCTCCCTTTTCAGAAAACTTTGATCTCTGGTCTAGTGCATAAGAACAGTTCACCACTCTCCTCTCTCTCTCTCTCTCTCTCTCTCTCTCTCTCTCTCTCCCTCCCTCCATGCATAGTTCCATCTGCTGAACATGGGATCCATGTCTACTAACTAATCATGTCTCTTGCATGCTGCTAGCCACATGAAAAAAGTGCATCTCTTGATAAACCATTCAAAAATAGGTAACTCAAAATGAATCCCTTTTCATACCCGAAAAAGATTTTAGGTTTCCCCCTCTCTCTCTCTCATAATAAAACTAGTCATGTGCTAGCAGGCATGACAGCATTTATGAAGATTAATTATATTGTTAACACTCTCATGTGGCATCTATAATCATGCTGAGGCCCCGGTTGCCGTATCTTGAAGAAACTAAACAAATAATTGATATTTACTTGGACACTGTTCCCAGTGTCCTCATCCAGCTATAGATTTGCAGGAGAATTTCTATGAAGCCGTATCTTACCAGCCGGGTAGGAGACTGCAATGAATTCCATAATAGTCATTAAATGATGATATTGCTTGTTTTCTGCATTATATAAAATATAAGTAGAGTATGCTTCCTCCAGCTGCCATGTTCTACTTGCTAAAAGATTTATCATTAGAATTATATATTTTAATCTAAACAAAATACAATAAAATGATTTTTCTAAACAAGATTATGAACATATATAATATTACAAGAATGTCATCATCAATCTCGCAAGGTCATTATATTCTCTTATTGCTCTACAATTTTAACATAATATATATATATATATATATATATATATATATATATATATATGTCAAGAGACTCTTCGTAAAATTTCATCTCAGTCTAACGGTCGGATTAAGAGATATGATTAATATTGTATAATTATTCATTATTTAAAAAAAACAATATTCGGCCGAAACGGCACAAGCATAATGATTCCAGCGCATTTCAGCCGGAATTTAACTCGAGGTAAAAACGGCATCATTTTATCTTATTTTTTTAACTGATACAAAATGTTTCGGCCGTTTTAACTAAAACAGAACAAGATTGATATCCTGAATATAAGTAGAGTATGCTTCTTCCATCTGCCATGATCTACTTGCTAAAGGGATTACACTTCAAGGGATTAGACATCGTGATATATGATTATAAAATGATTACCACAGATGTACTCAAAGATCAGAAGACTTTTCGTTTTCTATTTCAAGTCCTGATTCGATATCCATGGAAGGCTAGGGCAGAGAAGCAGAGAGAGGTGAGAAGAAAACAGAAAAATGTCTTGGTTGGAGGGGCAATAAAGGAGGTGGATGATCCAAGAGAGTAACTATTTACTGATCCAAGGAATTTTTTTTTTATCTCTGTGGATGATCCAAGAAATCACCATTCACAATGAATCTGTCTCGGTCATTACATGGATAGATACTTAAGTTTTCCACTAGTAACAGTGTCTGAGTGAGTGTTCAGCCACTTCAGACATAGCTTTCGAACCACACAAACCAGTGCCGAAAGTGGGGAATGATTCATTATTTCAAGTGCTCATTAATGTTAATCAAAGAAAATAAATTGTTAAATATTGCATTTGTTGAATAAGAAAAAAAAGTAATTTCTTTCAAGCTTAGAATCATGAACATGGTGGAGGTTTTCCTATCTAAATTTATGAAGGTGCAGCGTGATCACTTGATCCTTTCCTTGAACAAATAAAATATTTTTTTAAAAATGAATAAGAAACTTTCATGTCAAACTGTACAGAAATTCATGGAAATGGGTATAGGAATTGTTTGTGTTTTAAAAATATTTTCAAAAAAATAGTTTTTTATTTTCTTCAAATTATTTTCTTGGGTATTTTTAAATTATTTTAATATACATTTATATTATTTTGATGTATTTCTAAATAAAAATTTAAAAAACAATCATTATAACAATACTAAACAAACTCTTAGTCCTAGTTTGGTTTAGATCAACAATATTTGTAATTATTTAAAAAAAAAATCAAAGGATATTATTTTAAATTTATCCAAATTAATTTATTATTATAGCCGGGTTTATTGACTTTTCCTTCGAGTTCAAACTTCAAAGAAAATCTGGAGAAAAAAAAGTCAGCTGTGCCTAGTTTTGTTACCTGAACTAATTAAAAATCTCGTCCCTAATAGAGCATGCCGATAGTCTGACCCCTGCCATAGTTTTGTAGATTAAGTGGGTATTTAGCTCTGTAGTAATTTCTGTGGTTGAGACTAACTGCAAAACAAAAGTGTTTGGATAATCTTGTCCCACAATTTTTATAACTTTGAGACCCATCAAAAATTGAGGTAAAATCTCAGTTTTTAAAAAGCATTTTTCATATGTTTTTCGTCCAAAACACAGATCACACATGTTGAACACAAACAAATTCATGCACGACGATCATCAGGGAGGAAAACAGAAAAAACTGAGGGAGAGGAGACCCAGACAAGAGCATGAAAATAATACACAGGGAACAATATTTTTATAGTATCAATTACAAAAATGAAACAGTCAGCACCAACAACTCTCTCTCTCAAACACAGGCACACCTGCAATCCTCTCTTTCCTTCAATAGCAGTAGTCACCGACGAGCACCGGTAGCTGCTTCTTTGGCACCAACAACCTCTTCTCTTCACCGACAACACTTGCACCAATCCAGTCTTCTCCCACAACTCCGGAGTCAAGCAACAACAACAATAATACTATACACACGAAATTATTTCTACAATATTTAAAAAACAACACACACACATTTGTGTGTTTTTATCTCTTAAAGTTATTTCACAAGTTGACAACAATACAAAAAAAAATATAGTACCATACACACGAAACTGTTTTTCAATAAACCTCAAATTCAATCACAATTTTAACCAAATATTTTAATTTTAGTTATAAATTTCAACTAAAAGTATTTTTTTTATGAAACTAATCTTTTTTAACCAATAACTGCAATACTAATGAAACCTTAAAAGGTGAAAGCCTTTCAACCCTAGAGAACAAAAAAAGTAAAAATAAAAATATTGAAAGCCATACAGCCTCTCTCAGCTCGAGGAAATGTTGGGCTTGGGCTTTGAATTGGGCTGCTCATGATGGGGCAGCCTTTCCCATTTATATACGATAAAAAAAAATCAAGCCCTAGCTATAATTCCCAAAATTGCTCTATGGGCTCTTGGACGGTGGAAATCTAGCTCCATGCACGTTTACGAAAGTAACCAAATTCGAAACCAAGGGATAATTTGAACTTTAAGGGATTAGTCTAATAATAAAAAAATTAAAATTAAAAAATATATTCACTTTATGGTTCAAATTTAAATCCCATTAGCTTTTTTTTCTTGGATAATGTCTCCTAGTATAAAAAGTAATGACTTATCTTCTTCGTGTGAGAAATTTCTATGGACACGTACAAGAGTTGGAGATTTAGTCAAAACACGTGTAAATAGTCAACACCATCTTCTATGGTCACTAAAAAGTCTATTTGCTTTACAGTTCAAAATTAAAAATCCCACCAACTATATTTATTCAAGTCATGTTACTAGTGTAAGAACTAGTAATTTATCTTGTTTTATTATGAAAAAAATTATATAAACACGTATATAAAAGTCTAGAGATTTAATCAAAAAAACGCGTAAGTAAACACGGACAACCCAGTTAAAAAAAAAAAAAAACAGCCCGAAGCCATCCTTTGTAGTCCCCAAAATTGCATACACATCTACATGTAAGAAGCTACCAAATGCTTTATTTCTGTGTTTTTATCCATATTTCAGCAGCTATTATCTAATATTCAATATACACTGCAAAATGCCCTAATGAGCTGGTAGAAACTTTGAAATTAACATTCGAAATAGACTCTGTTAAAAAAATAAATAAGATTTGAGAAGCTTTATTTCTTTTTAGGTATTATTTTATGAACTCGGTTAAACAAGTAAAATTTTAATTTTAAAATTCTGATTCGAACTTGAAATCTGATACACCCGAAACGGCACCGTAAAACCACGCGCCCCTGTAAACTGGCACCGTGCAAGGCGTTTTATTCAGAGCCAGAGTTTTCCACAGAACCATCGCCTGTCAGTTCATCATCAACTATTCAAAGGTTCACAGAAACATATTGCAGGTCAGGAATTCTCGAAAAGTAGATAGCAGTAAATGCTCCAATCATGCTGTCTCCTGGTGGTGAGGAGGAATCGGTCTTTTCCCACAAAACTTGAACAAAAACAAGATAAAAAAAAACATTTATTAATCTCACACCTACCGAAGATGCCATTTTCTGTTTTTATTCCTCTTCTTCGAGCTCAGATTAACATTTCTCCTAAGAAGTGGTAATAAAATAGCCACTTGATCTGCCAAACTGGTTTAAAACTCACTCAGGATGAACACGACGAACAAGAATTGGGCTAAGATTATCCAATTGCAAGAGCATTCTACGGTAAAAACTATTTTGAAGAGATAAATAAAATGATTTTTTGAATAGTATAAATATAGTTTTTTTGTTTATATTTATTTTAATGATAAAAGCTATTTAAAAAAATTATTTTTTATATATTATTTTAAATATAATACAATTATTTTATATATAATTTAATTATACAATTAATTATACAATTAATAGGAGTAAATTATACAATTAAATAATTATTTTTAAATAATCCTCTAATAATATAATTATTAATTTTTTAATTGTATTTAAATTAAAAAAATTGAATTTAAAATAAAAAACCTCGCCATAATTTAAATTTGGATTTTCACAAATGGGGCATGATAAACCGCTTGGTGGTTTTCGTCGATAGTTTGCCGGTTTTGACCAGTACTGCTATAGTGATTGAAAACATGAGTTTTAGAATGAGTCCAAAACGTGCGTATAGTGCACGTAAAAGAAGAAGAAAAAACATACGAACCCTTCAACTATCTAGAAAAAGAAGATTCAGTCCTGTTTTGAATTTCAGTCGAGATTGTTTTTCATTTTTTTTTTGTTATATTAAAATATATCTTTTTTTTTTCAATATATTAAAATGATATAAAAAAATTATTTTTTTCATAAATATTTTTGAAATACAGTAGAAAGAAGTAATATTTTAGCTTTTCTTAAATGATAATTAACACGATAAATGCTATGAAGTCGTCACACTAGTTATTAAACGTGACATAATTAAAGGCCTAGATAATAAATAAGATGAATTATATCGAGTTAATTCTTTTTATTTATTTAAATAAAAATATTATTTATTTAAAAAATATATCAAATTAAATTTTGATCAAGTCGACATATATTAAGTTGATCTATTCAACACGTTAAACACGATCAACTCGAGTTGACATGCCGAGTCAATTTTTATAAATAATAAATCTTAACAAGCAAGATTTTCTCTAGAGAAATGCAAAATCCAAGAAATGAAAGTAGAAAATGTGTATTCTTATATCAAAATGTGTATTTGTCTTTGTTTTAGATTGTTTGTAATATAAAACGAGCAACACGATGACTAAGTCCATTGATCTATTGGAATTGATGGGTCCATAGTATAATTACAAATGATGAGATCTCAACAAAAAATAAACAAATCTCAACGCAAAGGATAATGATAAATGAACATATTTTTCTTAATCTAGTGGCTCAAAAGTCAATGAATTGGGGACTCGTATGCAAAGTATTAATAAAAGTAGGACCAAAAGACAACAATGAAACAGCACAAAAAGTTGGTGAAGTGACGGAGAGGGCTGAGCATCATAGCCACGACCAATAACACGGTTTCCTTTTTGAGTGAATTATTGTTTAATACTTTTTATTATTATTATTATTATTATTATTATAAAGCTATAACTTAGTCATTTATATTTTCTGTAACCTATAACTTAATCCCTCAATTGTTTTTTCTCTGAACCCTAATTATTACTGTGTTTCTACGATAATCAAATGGTATATTTGGGATTTGAATATTTTCTTTATTTAATTTCATGTTTTTTTTACTACTATGCTTTTTTAGTTTATTTTAAATTTATGTTTTTTTAATATTTTAAATTATTTTCATGTATTGATATCAAAAATAATTTTTAAAAAATAAAAATATTATTTTAATGTATTTTTGAATGAAAAACACTTTTGAAAACAACCTCAACCACACTCCCAAACAATCATTAAAAGTTTTAATAGCCTTTTAACAAGAAAAAAAAGTGATCAATATATAAAAATATGTTCGAATAATAATTTTTTATTGAGATTGGAACTCTGACGACAAGTTCTTTCTAACATAAAAAGATAAGATAAATATCTATCACGAGAATACTGATGCTTTATAAGCTTTTTGGTAAATGAAGATATAAATAAATAAAAATAAATATTTTCATAGTTTTTAAAGATTTTAACGTGCTGCTTCCGTCAATGTCAGAAACAAATATAGCATATGTTTTAATAAAACAAGGGTCGTAGTCAAGGGATCGAGTTATAAATTTGCAAACATAAAGGACTATATTGTAATACCACTCACAATATAAGTACTAAAGAATGATTTACTCCTGACTTTATTCCGTCTGCCTTTTGGACCTAAACCTACAGCCCAACACTTATTCACTAACCGAATTTTCGTTGGCTTCTTTTTATTTTAATTTCCAATTCAAGCCACCATTTAGGACACTTCATTTTCAGTTGTCCTTGGTCTTCGTCTTTACAGTTTCCATCTTCAACCAGGTCATAGTTTTGAGGCCTGTGCTCTTGACACTTCATTGAAAAATCGAGAACAAATTTGTTAAACATGTGTGTTGTATTGCACGGACAGTGATCAGCTGTTTTGAAAGGTATGTTGTGGCACTTCCATTTTATTAAGCTTCTTGATTTTGTTTTCATGGGTTGGTTTTGATCATCGACTTCTTGCTGTTTTTTTTTTTGTGTGTTTTGTTGGATTTTGATTCTTGGGGTGAAGTTTTAGAGAGAAACCATTTTATAGTTTTGATGGAGAAGTTTTAGCGGTAGAAAAACATGAGGTTTTGTGGGTATTAGATATTTTTCATGACTTGTTGCATCAGTCTATACGTATGATCCATGTTGGGATTTGCTAGCTTTCAGTCTGAACTTAATTTAAGGTCGTATGAGATACATGGAATTGTAGTTAGTATATGAGCAGACACTGAGTATATTAAGTAAAGATAGGCATTGCGTTGATGAGATTTCTTGATTGCATTTATTTCCGATATCGGTTCGTGTGCATATTTTGTGGCTTTATCTTGAATGATGCAAGGGAACACGGTTTACTGAAATTTGGAAGTAAAATATTCCTTCTATGTTGTTATAAGTTGTAATTATCAAATGTGTTGTTGCTCATTGTTTAGTGCATTTGAATGATGAATGCAGCGGAGTCGTATAGTTGAGTTTTTGCTAAATCACACTAGTACCAGAGGAATAAGAAAATCTAGATGTACACATCCTTGAAACCTGGTAGAAAATTTTCTGTTTTCAAAAGCAGCTGTTAAGCAGCAGAGTTTTGTCTTGTCATCTTCTTTGTTTTTCCAACCTTTTCCATTCTCTCTTTGATGCCCATCCTGTTAATTGATAACTTCTGAAGTCAAACTGTATACTTTCCTTTTGGACTTTGTTTTCGCCTCTGGTTCATTGTATAAGTATGCGTATTCTTAGGTTTATCTTGCTTAGGTATCCGTTACCTTTTCATGCCTGGAAAACACATGCTTTTATAAGATAAAATGTTCTGTTTAATGCTGCTTTTCAGCTCCTTGGATTCAGCGCCTTAAATCATGCACGGCTGCAATTATTATTTGTTACTTTACAAATGTGCCCAGTCAATAAATATAATCCTTGTGGCAAGTAAGCATTTCCAACTGTAATACTTGCAAGCAGGAGAAAGGCATAGGGTGAAATCAAATTATTATTTTTTATATTGTTGGTGAACAATGTGCTTTCTGGCAGTTGTACTACTTTTCTGGGGAAAATTCTTTCATTTTACCTGATATTTTTGTTTGTTTATGGCAGTGAGACTGCTGAACTTCTCAACTCAAGATGTATTCATTGTCTGAATTTCAAAAGAGACCAAAGAATGGTTCGTAAAGGTGGTTTTGTTGTTATTGGGATCTCTGTTGGTTTGGCCCTTGGTATCTTGATAGCTTCACTTGCATTTTTCGGCCTAAGGTGGTACAAGAGGCGTGCTTATCTCCGACGATGCTCAAATGATCGTAGTCTTCCAACTCTTCCAATACGCATGAATGGCTTGGGTACAAGCAACGACTTTAGTGCCTCTCTTGCAAATTCCATCACCATCCCAGGAACAGAAAACCTTCAGAAGAGCTCTCAGGTTTCTTCTTGGTGGAATCATCACAGTAAAGATCGGTTTGCTTCTGCATCAGGCATCCTTAGATATTCTTACAAGTACGTAAATCTCTAGAAGGGAAGCAAAGTTTTGTTATTGCGCTGCATTATAAATCAACTTATGATATGTGTACCGACACTTTTCTTCTTCTTCTGAATACTTCATTGACCATATACAAGTTTATTTCTAAACATGTTCCTTGATAAAGAAAAAGACTCCACCCCTCTTACTCTATTGAATCTAAATAGATATTACATGTAGGCTTCAGAAATCCATCATCCAATTTGTAAGGCTTAAGTTGATGTCTTAATTTATTGGTTTTACTTTTCCAGGGATATTCAGAAAGCTACTAAAAATTTCACGACAGTTTTGGGACAAGGTTCATATGGTCCCGTATACAAAGCAGTTATGCCTACTGGAGAAATATTAGCTGTAAAGGTGCTTGCATGTAACTCAAAGCAGGGGGAGAAAGAGTTCCAAACAGAGGTACCACATTGCAACACTTATACTCAAGTACATGTAGAACATAGAATCGCTGCAAGAGATGCCTCTGTGGCATGATTAAGACATCTATCTCATTCTAAACTCACAAATTTGATTCGACTGAGCTGCCTGCCCCCCCTCCCTCCCTTTTTTTCCCTCTAAATACTACAATACAATTTATAAATTTGAAGACACTGTCCAAGATAATAAGGATCTACAATGATATTTCATCTTTTCTAGTTGTGGCATGCATTACTTTTTAATATTACCAGGAAAAACTCTCGAAAATAGTAAAAGAATATCAATCTGACAGGGGACACATTCTGGGGAAGCAAGTCTGTTTGACTATTAATTCATAAATGTTATTAAACTCAGTAATGTTCAAAAATCAATTACACTAATCCAAAGAAATATTTCTGCTTCCAAAAGATACTCTCTGCAAGTTTCTGGGAAAATGAGGAACTAAATGCATAAAGGCAGCCTTACAGAGCATTCATTTCTACCCAATTGTTACAAATTTTGCTTTTATATCTTCAAATCTTTGCAAATTTTCTTGCATTTAATGCTCTAAAGTTCATAGAAAACATATCGAGTAGTCATTTTTTAGCCTGGTCATTTTGCAGGTATCTCTATTAGGAAGGCTGCACCACCGGAATCTTGTGAATTTGTTAGGATATTGCATAGATAAAGGAAACCACATGCTGATCTATGAGTTCATGAGTAATGGGAGCTTAGCAAACCACCTTTATAGTAAGCTAAAAGGCCTACACTTATTTTATTCTTTATATTTGTGATGAAACACCTATTGTTATGTAACCATATATTATGAAAAGAGCACATATAGAAACCGCGTTGACCATTATGGTATAGGACTGCTATCTTTTTTTCTGGTTGTGCTAACTTGAGTGGTGCCAATCTTACAATTCTCTTTAACCTGTGCAAATGGTGTTGGTTCACTAGCTAATAATTTTTGGACTCTACTTTTTTCTACAAAAGGGTGACTATTGATGAGGAAATGGGATTTTATGATGGCAGAGTTCCTAAATGACTTTGTGCACAATGCATTGTGTTAAAATGTGCTACATGTGGGTGCGGATCTTCTATGTTTGCCATTTTGGTAGCATTAATGTTTTGCTTTTAGACCTGTATGGTCAATTCCATCCAGTCAAATATGGCTGTTTTCTTTTTCTTGTCTGAAGTAAAGACAACCAAACTCTGCAAATCACCCTCGGCTCTAGTGGTGGAGTAACATACTGGGTTCAAATCCCCATTCCCTCTTTCCCAAGACCACGTTTCCTTTTGTAGCAATAAAAAAGAAGTGAAACAGCCATCAATTTTATATCAAAACAGTATGCGGATATTATTTATCTGCTTTTGGTAGTTGTGGTATCTGCTGAATTCTACATATAGGCTCACACTGATGCATGAAGTTCATGAAGAGTGCAAAGATATTTTTGTAGATATAATGTTTGTTTCTTGCAACTTTATTTCAATGTTGAGTTTTCCAACTAGATTTGAAACTAGGTCCATTCTGCCTCTTTCATAAATAAAATGATTTTTTTTCTCTTTTTAATTCTTTGATACTGAACACTTTGGCCGTGCATGTTCCAGATGATGAAGGACAATTTTTGAGTTGGGAAGAAAGAATTCAAATTGCTCTTGATATTTCACATGGAATTGAATATCTTCATGAAGGGGTAGGTTGAATACAGAATCTGTTTGTTGTCTTGGTGGAATGCTGGATTTTCTTGTTCCATTAATATGACCATTATTCTGGCACAGGCAGTCCCGCCTGTCATACATCGTGATTTGAAGTCTGCAAACATATTGCTGGACCAGTTAAAGAGAGCTAAAGTAAGCAAGCTATCATACTAACATTAACTTATTTTTAATGCACTATAATATTGCCTACCTATCCTTATACCAATAAATCAAATGACCACCACCTCGGGATTTGAAACTTGAACCTCTTCATACAAAGTGGAAGCTATCATACTAACACCATCGATTTTTAATGCACTATAATATTACCTATCCCTAGACCAGCAAATCAAATGACTGCCACCTCAGGATTTGAAACTTGAACCCCTCTGCATACAAAGTGGAACTCTTTGATAATTAAAATTTGAGATGCTGCTGATTAAAGTTTTTGCAGCTAGTTTACTGCTGTTTAATTGATGTTTTCTGAAGTATAAATGCTAGAAACATTAATTAGTGAAAACACAGGTAAAGTCTCGTGTTGTGTATTGCTGTGATTGACCTCAGGTGGTGCCCTCATGTGTAGGTAGCTGATTTTGGACTTTCAAAGGAAGAGGTATTTGATGAGCAAACTTCTGGATTGAAAGGCACATATGGCTACATAGATCCAGTGTACGTATCCACAAACAAGTTTACAACAAAGTGTGACATCTACAGTTTTGGTATTATCATCTTCGAACTTATTACAGCCATCCACCCGCAGCAAAACCTGATGGAATATGTTAATCTTGTAAGTCTTGCACTCTCTTCTAACTAGCAGATTTCTTCTTTCGATAATTTAAAACTATCCGAACCCCAAAATGCCTTTTTTCTTTTTTCCCTCTTGGAAGGCTGGTATGAGTCCAGATGGTATTGATGAAATACTAGACAAGAGGCTGGTTGGAGAATGCAGCATTGAAGAAGTGAGGGACCTAGCTTCCGTTGCCCACAAATGCTTGCAAAAATTCCAAAGGAAACGACCTTCGATAGCAGAAGTTTCACAGGCTATACTGAAGATAAAACAGAGGTGCCTTGCCAGGGAAGACACCATGTCTATAGACGTTTCACGAGTTCTAACCAGGATAGAGGATCAACAGGTGGAGTTGAGCAGGATGGCCAGCATAAAAGATGCGGAGTGAATTCTTAAAGGATCCTTTTGCACTTCTGCTTCTTTTCTCTGTTCTAATCTCTCCTTGTCCCGCACTCATCAAACTAGCATGAGCATGGTGTACCAGATAGAAACCGATGAGTTCCTTTTGCATGCTCGAGTTAAAGGTCCCTTCAAGATTCAAGGCAGTTATTAACTCGATCATTTTATAATTAATTTTCTTTTTTTTTTCCACAATTTTTATATACTTGACCGCATAGAACGAGTTCAGTACTGAAAGATGGGTCATTGCATCAGCAGTTCACAATAAATTCTGTAGATATTTCGTCTTTTATGCATTGAGAAACTCTTTCGAAGAAGATTCGTCGAGGAAACTTTGTAGTTTTGAAAGCTGCAATTGCTATACGCACACACACTCGCACACAATTTTATCTGTATCAGCAACTAAAATCCCTTGCAAGTTTCATGTATTCAGTGTCATTTGGGCTTCGAAAAAGATGATATCTTGGTTCTCCAAGCTTGTTGGGTGTATGATTAGGTACTTATCCAACAAAACCCGCGAAATCATCTTATCTTTCTATTTTTCTTTTTTCCTAATGGCAGGACCCAGAAAATATTTCAAGTGTGATGGGATCCTAGCAAACCCTCTTTACAATAAGCAATATAATGGGAGTCGCATGCATGAAATAAAATTTTATAAGACATAGTATTGTTAACCCAATTGAATTTGGTTCATCTAGGGATGGATGGTCCAGATCGCAAGTGAGATTAATCAATTTTATGTATTTGAGTTTGATCCATTAAGCACTACTCATGCAGATGAAAAATGATGTTCTCACCTGAAACTCTCTGCTCATCATCTCGCCAAACTCAGCCTTTAGGAAAATTGTGCAAACAACCAAGAATCCGAGGCATGCCTCTCGAATCAATGGCAGTTCCCTCCGGAGCATACAAGAATCTTGGAAAGGCTCAGGATTATTTATATACTCAAGTTCATCATCAGAGAATGGAATCGATGCTTTCCGCCATTGGATCCACTCAAAGTATGGATCTTCCATGGTTTTTAATTCCGTTCTGTTCTGGTCGGAACGGCCGGAACATTCCGTTCCATTCAAAAAACCGAGATAAATGATGGAATCGATGCTTTCCGCCATTGGATCCACTCAAAGTATGGAAACTTACAGGAAGGCAAAGGCCATGATCAATGGGAATGAGCTCCACCTGACCAAACCTCCCAATCCCATCAAGCTTCTTGAACAGAAGGTTCCCTAGATGACTCATCTAATAATTTAACTTATTAGATGAGATGGTTCCTTGACATGGTATCAGAACCTTATTGATCCAGCGGTTACGAGTTCGAATCTCACCGTCCTTATTCTATTTGATAAAAATCAAGCGTAAGATAATGTGAGTCTGTACAAGTTTCTGGGATCCTACTTAACAATTTAAACTTTTAGTTGAGATGGTTTCTTGACCGTCGCTGCTAATGATCCGTACATCTAAAATTCCTATCCTATGCACAGCAGTGACAAGAAAGCTTGAAGTCCCATAGTCACTGGCATCAAAATCATGAGGTATGAACTGCTGCAACGATGCAATCTTGCTAACATGGATTCTCTGTTGATTTTTATTTCCATCAACACCATCATTGACATTGAAAATCCTCATTGCTTTCACAATCTCAATCGAGCCACTCCAATCATCCTGCTGAAGATCCTTCCAATAGGGCGAGAGACACGGTGTGGATGAGCTTCTTCTATTCATAGAATCCTTCCAGAAGGTTTCCTTTCCATTCTTTTAGTCACCCAAAACTGATTAAAACTTGTAAAATATTTGAAATTAACCATTTTTTCGGTCCATATGGAAACTCAACATCGGGAGAGAGCAAGGTTTTTGGTGGAGGTGCACATGCTGCAAGTGCCGAATCACTTTCTTCCATTATCAATAACTCTCATATCCTCGATAACCCCATCCATCGTCTTGATCTTGAAACAGAGTAACGCTGGATGAAAGTAGAAGTTCGAGGTGTGGTTTTCACATGCTCAGTTAATGTTTGTACTGTCGCTGCGATTATTTCTAAAAATATTTTTTATTTAAAAATATATTAAAATAATAATATTTGTTTAGTTTTAAAAAAAAAACACAGTGATAAGCAATGTTTTAATAAATCCAAAATATAATATGACGACAAAGAATTTAATATCCACCTTTGCATGCTAAAAAAGATTGGTACTGCAGGTTTTAGTGCAGGAGAGGTTTTTTCCTTTCCAAAAAATCATGCTGCCCCATGAATATATATATATATATATATATATATATATATATATATATATATATATATATATATGTCACATGCTTTTCTGCACATCATAATGACCGAGAAAACAAAAGAGGAGAGCCAGGTAGGTTAATTTATGGATCTGGAAGGAGGAACATGAAGCCCTGGAGGAGCAACACATGACAAGATTTACCGGCAACTGCATGGCAGAGATCATACTTTTCTGCTGCATTTCGAGAATTTAATTAAATTATCCTCAAAATAGCCAATTCAGGCTGCAATGTACTCTCTCCACGAAGAAAAGGAGGCCCAGGACGAAACACATTTTGTTTGGAATGCAGTAATATAATTGTTTTTAAAAGTATTTTTCATTTAAAAATATATTAAAATAATATTTTTATTTTAAAAAATATTTTTAATATCAACTTATAAAAATATGATTTTTTTTAATTTGAAATAAAAAAAATAAAAATATTTTTAAAAAAATAAATATTATCCACGAGATTTGTTCCTGACATTAACCCCATAAGCCAGAATGACATGACAAGTCATAGCTGTTCCCCCTTTCTCTTCCCCATTTAAACCCCACCTTCTACTTTTTGCCCTAAATATTTTTGCTGCTTGGAGGTATCCGCTGCTCTTTCCCATATTTTTTTAGAGTTTATTTTTAATATTATCAAATTATATTAATTTATTTAACAATATTTTTAAACAAAAATTAAAAAAATTGCAAAAGAAGACAAACACTGCCCTAGCGCTTTCATATATATAAAAAACAAGCCTCCGATGTCACGGACCCAACACCAAAACTTTGAAAATTTGACCTTTTCATCTGCCGAGGGCATCACCCAAGTACTTAAAAGGGACTAAAAGCTGATTTCTTTTTATGTTTTTTTTTTAAAATCATTTCAATATACTAATAAAATATTATTTTAATATACTTCTAAATAAAAATCAATTACAAATACTTCAAAACCTTAGAAGGGCTTGCTTCTTAATTTATCATAACATTATAATCAAATTTAAAGCACCATTATTGTTTTTTTTGTATTGAGATTATATTTAACTATATTTTAAAAATACAATAAGCTTAGAAAAATATTATAGTAATAGTTTTAATGTGCTGATATAAAAATATATAAAAAATTAATATCTATTAAATAACATATTACCAAAACAAACAAATAAGATGTGTAGCTTAATTTATTTTCCTTGGAAAAATGGAAGTACCCAACTTGTACCACCAGACATTTCAATCATGTACACAGTAAGCCAGTGGTACTGATTAGTAATTAAAAAAGTTATATCTTTCTTGATTGATATGAGAGTGGTTAGATCTGGGTAAATCTTTAAAAAATAATAAAAAACAATTTTTGTCTGAAAATTTCCATCTAGGCATTTCTGTAGCCTTTAAGACACGTCTCATACGTGTGCTTGGGCTTAAACTCTCTCTCTTCTGTGACTCTTGACTTCCACTACTCTGTCTTCTCCACTTCTTCGAAGTGACTTTCTTTTTTCTTCAAGCTTCTCTCTTTAACATTCAAAACACGCAAAAACTAGAAAGTTGGGATCTTTACTGGTTAATATCCATGAAAGGAGAAGGGAAGATGGTGATGATGTCCAAAATGAAGTGGGTTGGTTTAATTGGGCTAGTTCTGTCAGCCTTTTCTCTCGTTGTCCATTTCTTGCTTGCTAGATACACCGTGGGAGGCATTTCTGATTACCAGTCTTCAGTCACAATCTTTTCTTGGAGACCCATCTTTGAAAGTCCTGAGTTTGCCAAGAATGTATGCACCACCACTACTCATTATCAATATCTTAATCGTTTGCTTCTATCATAATGTTTGTGTTGTTGAGATTTGGATTTGGTTTAGTGGGTTTTGAGATGCTTTCTTTCTTAGTCTGGTTGGTTGTGGGCATCTCTATGTTTTCTCTGTTAGTATGTCAATGCAGCGATCAAGTTTTTGAGTTTTGTCTTTGATGTTCAGTGTTATAAGGTTTTGTGTGGATCTAAGCAGACCTTTCCACGAAGAGGCCGCATTTTTTTATTTGATTTTGGAGAGATTTTGTATTCTTGGCTTAGTTTGGATCCGTTTTGTAATCATTTTTGGGTGGTACTTGTGAGATTCTTAGACTTACAGAATGAGGATCACATGGTCTCTGATTCATTTTTGCTTTTAATATGTGGTGCAGAGTCCCTTGTACAGAAGACTATGGGGTCAAGTAAGGCGGCTTGAATCTTTCCATCCAGATGCAAATCCAAGAGGATATTATGCTGGTTAGCTTTCATGCCAAGGATTTTATAATTATAAGAAATGTGGTCCTGCAATGTTATGACTTCAGCTAGTTTGTCTAGGTTTTCTAATTACGAATACAATATAATTCACTGCAATATCATACTGCTACTTCTAGTTTATCTCGGTTTTGTAACTCTTTAAGGACTGCAGAGTTATTAATGATATTGGGGCCATAACTTAATTTGTTTCTGTGGAAAATTGGTAGGTTCTGTCTAGAAACAGTCTTGAGATCTTTCAAATTTTGGGAGAATAAACTTTGGAGTAGGTTTCTACACACTGGAATCAGTATTATAAACCTAACTGTTATTGGAATTTAAAGAGCTTGTATGATCCTGGAGATGGGAATTGCTATCTGATGGTTTTTGGAACTTAAACAGCTCGAAATGGAACTGGGACCAAGCTGTTTTCTATTTTAGTTGCTAAGCTATGCTGTTATTTCAATGCCTTTTGAAATTCTATTACCATGGCATGCTAGGAGAACTAAAAAAACTTGAGCAAAAGCCTGTGGCAATTGGATTTTGATTTCGTTTGCACTTGGATAAGAATTTGCATTGGAGAAATGGCACCAGTGAAATTTGGCCAAGAACATGTTGTGTGTATGACCTAATTGCTTTAGCTGGTTATGGCTCCATGCACAATTCATTCTTTTTGTGTAATGGCAGTCAATCCCGTGCTGCTGTATATTTGATGCATTTTAGTTTAATATTGAGCTGGCATTTGTTTTGATGCGTCTACCCCTGCATAACATGTTACCTTTCCATTTTTGTTTATATGGATAGAGTTGGATTATGTGGTCTTCTAATCAGAATCTCTGATGTTGTGACACGACACAAAAGTGGATGATGAGTAAACTAGGGAATTGTTGTTCCTAGTCAATTATTTTATGCTATGATTTTTGTCTTGTTTGTTCAAGTTTATATCATATGCAGCATGAGTTCCTAACTTGAATATGCATACAACAGATCCCCGATCAGAATCAAGTGGGTATGTGTTTGTTAGGATACAAGGTGGATTCCATGAAATAAGGAATTCGGTGAGGCTAACATGCTCTAATTTGCATTATTTCCTATCAATGTGTAACACGGTTAGTCTTACCTCTGAATCTTGTTGGTCTTTCAGATATGTGATGTGGTTGCAATTTCTAGGCTTCTTAATGCTACTTTAGTTATTCCTGAGATCCAATCAACGACAAGCAGCAAAGGAATCAGGTGACTCCTTTTTTGTTATTAACTCTCACAAAATTTGTATCTATGGAAAAATTAATTTAATCATTAAAAATTCATTTTATGTCAATTTTATGAAATGATCATTGCAGCTCCGAGTTCAAGAGTTTTGCATACCTATATAATGAGGATCAATTCATGGCAGCTTTGGTGAAAGACGTTAAAGTTGTGAAAACCCTTCCTCAAAATCTTAAAGGTGCAAGGAGGAAAAAAAAGATCCCATCATTCAGAGTGCCTAACTCAGCTTCACCATATTTTTATTTGCATCATGTTCTCCCAGTGCTTAATAAGCATGCAGTGGTCGAATTAGTTGTTTCTGAAGGGGGGTGCTTGCAGGTACTTGATCAATCATTGTTTTCCTATAGGCGTGGACATGTAGTTATATCTAAAACTTGATACTCAGAAATCATGTATAGATTTATGTATACTCTATTTTGCTTCATTTTTCTTATTTCTTTCTCCTCGCACTCTTTGCTTTTCCAATCTATTTGGAGTATTTCATGATATTCCCACACCAGCATCTTACCTGAACTTGGCTTTGGGCATTCATGTACTTGAGCCAAGCCATTGTGTCAACAAAGTGTAGGCGAGATGGTGTTAATGGAAAATAATGCTGTGGTGTTCTTGTTCTTATTTTATCTGTAAAGAAATAAAGCTTGACCAATCTTGTTGCCTTAAACTGTTTTAAGTTTGCTTTTTCCCCAATGATGTGATCTGCAATATATATATCCTAGTTGTGCCTGCCTTTTGGAGTCCGTAGTCACAATCTTCTTTGCAGCTAATATTTCCTGATGAGATACTTTGCAATCCTTCTGGTTTTTGGAAATTGGGATTTAGATTTTCTTTTCTGAATATGATTACCATCTTTCTGTTACATCATGTGGCTAGGAATATTACCATCTTTCTGGTCCTGATTTAGGCTATCCTTCCACCCCATCTTGAAGAATATCAAAGGCTGAGGTGTAGAGTTGCTTTTCATGCCTTGCGGTTTCGGCAAGAGGTCCAGGAACTTGCAACTAAAATGTTGCACAGGTCAATGACTGCTCATCATTTAATTGAAATATTTATCAGTCATTTTCTTTCAGTGGTTTCTGAACTGTCCACTTAGTTCAGGTTACGGGCTCCTGGTCGACCATTTATAGCCTTTGATCCTGGTATGACGAGAGATGCCTTAGCGTACTATGGCTGTGCTGAACTCTTCCAGGTACCTGCACCAATTCCTGAATTTATTATTGATTTTTGGAAACCTTGAACAGCAAAGCTTACCTTGCATTTAACTGTGTTGTGTCTTGGAGCTCTTCCTAAGGATGTGCACACTGAACTTATTCAGCACAAAAGAGCTTGGATGAAGAAACGCGGGATTGTTAAGGGGAAGCTTTCTGTAAATTCAGCCAAACAACGTCTTAATGGTTCATGTCCATTAATGCCAGAAGAGGTAAGAGTGTGTGTATCATATTTTCTCTTGTTTAATATTTCATGCATAGGAAATGTGCTTCTGATTCCTCCAAATGTCCATTTTAGGAAGCTTAATTTTTCTGCTGTTTGTTTTGTGCCTTGGAATTTTTTAAGAAAGTAGAGGAAGACATTTTGAGGTCATTATTGTCACTTTACCTGTACAGGGAGGGGGGTCATTGCTGGATTTATTTTTTCAGCAAGGTCAACCTTTCATTGCCTAATCATTGATTGGGTGATGGAACAAGCTTATGATGATGGTCCTATTACCAAAATATGGCTGCTTCAAGTCTAACCATTTTGTTTAAAAAGAAAATATTTCAATAAATTCTAAGTGCTTCTTTGGTCTAAATTAATTGGTTTTCTACAGGTTGGTATTCTTCTACGTGCATATGGATATTCATGGGACACAATTTTATATATCTCCGGGGGAGAAGTTTTTGGTGGCCAGCGGACACTGATTCCTCTTCATGCCATGTTTGAAAATACTGTTGATAGAACTTCTCTCAGTGCTGCATGGGAGCTGAGTAGAATTTATGGTCGTGAAGTTACCCTTATTGACACTAAATTAAGGCCTCCACCTCTTGTGCAAGAAAAAAAGCTTGGAGAATGGAAAAATGCAGGCCTGCGTCCCCATCCACTCCCGCCCCCTCCAGCTCGGCCTAAATATCCACACAACATTGAAGGTTGGTGGGGTTGGGTGGCTGAGAGTGATAATGAGCCTGAGAGTACAGTAATGGAGCTGAGGACCAATGCCCATAAACTATTATGGGAAGCAATTGACTATTTGATTTGTGTTGAAGCTGATGTTTTCATCCCTGGGTTTGACCATGATGGGAAAGGACGTCCAAATTTTGCCAGCTTGGTAATGGGGCATAGGCTCTATCAATCACCTGCATCTAAAACATTCCGGCTAGACAGGTAATCATCGCTATCAACAGAAGTGTGCGTGCTTAAGAATAGTTTAGTCATGGAAGTAAATTTGAATTGCAAAAATAAGTCCATGGAAAACAATTGTCCTCAAACACACCCAATGGGAATGGCTGTCTACTCTGGTCTCTTTCATGTTTTCTTAAATGGGTACTAGTTTCAGGTACCGGGATTAACTTGATGATGTATAGTCTCCTTTTGCAACTAATTCTTGTTAGCTGGACGATATGCCTTAAGAATTTAGTTTAGCATGCTGTGCATCTTTATCTATTCTTGTGCTTGTAAAAGTCATTTTGACATTTTGTCTGCACAAATCTAAGTGATGAGGGTCAGTACACATCACCTTTTTTCTCTGTTAACAAGGGTCTTTTTTCTCCTGTACAATAGAAAGAAAGTTGTCAAGCTTTTGGAGGAAAACCGTGAACATTTGTACCAAGCAAATTATACCTGGCTGACTTCAATGCGCAAACATCTTAGAAGAAGTTTAATTGATGGTGTAATAGAAGCATCCTCGAAGTCAAAGCGATTTTCTTTTCTCTCCCATCCAGCCCCCGAATGTTCTTGCTTGAGATATGATCCTACCAAACCAGTTGAGGCTTCCCTTGGAGTTATGCATAGTTGCCCTAAGTGGATGGATAGCGAGATACAAACACAATCGAAGGATAAAGAAACCGAAGAGGATTCTGATGAAGATGTTTCCTCATCTTCTGGACTGTTTTTCAAGAATATTGGTGGAAATAATCAGAATGGAGGTGGAGAATTGATGAAAGAAGAGTCTCAACTAGATGATCAAGAAGAAATTGAGGGTGCAGACTGACAAGAGCCCTTGTGTTATATTAGTAGGCTCATGAGTGCCTTGGACATCGTCGCCTGCCACTACTGTGTTTTCTGCATGGGGTATTGAGTTTCATAATTTGGAGGGAAAAAAGCTGTGAAGAGCCATTATTGGCTTCTGCCTTGATAGGAGAGGGAAAATGTTGAGATGGGAGTTCAAAAACCTGATGGCTTGAGGGCTCAAACTTAGCTCAACTCGAGATCCATAAGCTCAGGTTGAAGCCCTGTGACTTTGACATGTGCTAATGCAAGCTGTTCAAGCTCCTGGGAAAAAAAATTCAGCCTTCATGTTGGAAGCGAAAAGTCAATTTTGATGCAGACAGATTGCTTCTGATGGATAACACAAAAGCAGACCATTTTTGTAGGAAGAAGCTCTAATGCTCCTAGGCATATTAATTCGTGACATCAATGTAACATAGTTGATAGCAGAGCAGTATAGATATCTAATCCATGACAATATGACAATAATATATTGATTTATTCTGCTAGATATTTGGCTTTTATCCTAGCTATCACATTCCCTTTGCCATTTCTGTTTCACTGGTTTCTCAAGGTAATACGCTCTAATGCTCCAAACAATTTTGCCAATTTTGTGGCATCAGTCTATTTTTTTCCCGTTTCAGTCAAAACAGCATTATTAATGATATACTGTGTAATTAGTGTGTTAATGATTTTCTAGTCTAAATCACACTGATGTTGCCATCAAGAGCACCATTTGCCATCTCCACTTCCCAAGTATTCAGCTGATCTTCAACAAAGTGTTGGTTTTCATGTGTGCGTCCAGGATGATCTCATGTTCCTTTCACAACACCAACTATGGTAACGTACCACAATTTGTAGAAGATCAAACTACAAAGCCGCACAGTAGATCATTAACAGACACCATTCCACATCCCCAGTAGGACTCGTCCCAAAGGGAAAATCTTATCATGTGGTGGATGAAGCTGCACTATAACTTTCAATGGTTACAACGAAAGAAACGATGCTTGTGGTTTCAATGGTGTGCCGCCAAGTGAGTGTTATAAATTGAAAGTACAGAATGATTTCCACTGTCCTTCTGGATTGAAGTACTGGGTCCATAAAAAGTCTTGAAGTGTATTGCAGTGCAAATTGATGTTGGCAAAAAAGAAAATGGTACAACTACTGTGGCACCATGTTCGAACTTCGAAGGTTTACTTCTATGATCCTACACTAATTATTGCAATCCCTATATGAATAATGAAGAAATATCCATAAAAAATATTATTATCAAACCTGCAAGTAGAAGAAGATGGGGATCGCAACATGTCAACTGAACACAGTTCATCAGTTATCCAAACCTTACCTTGATACAAGTATAATTCAACCACCTCTACACTCACAAGCATACTTTTCTATCATCGGAAGAGGTACAGACTCAGACTCTATATAAATCAAGGAGGGGCACCCTCTCTCCCATCATTCGATCCTTTCCAGAAAGGCCTTCAGATTGTTATATGAAGAACCTCCCTCCATCACAGCCTCCAAAGTCAATGCTTTCCACTTTTTAGCATTCATTCTCATTTCCTCCCCTCTCTGCCCCATCACCATCTCCAGACACCTCTCAATCTCTTCTGCTTCTAAAGTACCATCTTCATTCACTCTTGCTCTAGCTCCAGTCCTCCACACCTCTTCCACCATCTTTGCATTTGTTGTCTGGTCAGAGAATTGTGGGAACCCCACAACGGGAACGCCGGTTGCTAGGCTCTCCACAGTTGAGTTCCATCCACAATGCATCATAAAACACCCTATTGACTCGTGAGTGAGCACCTCCATTTGTGAACACCATGGCACTATCAACCCTACTCCTTCATTCACTTTGTCCTTTATCTTCTCCTCGAACTCTCTACTATCACTACCTGAAGGTCGGATTACCCACAAGAATGGCCTGCTGGTACCAATTAGACCAAGCAATATCTTTTCCATTTGATTTGTTTGTAACACAGCTAGGCTTCCAAAGGAAACATAAACTACTGACCCTTTTGGTTTTGAATCCAACCACCGAGTGTATTCTGCAGATTTTTCAAACAAGTCAATTCCACAAGTTGAGTCTGTTGAGTTGTTTTCATCTAAAAATGCATATGAAACTAATGGTCCGATGGGGATCGGGTTTAAACTACTGATGACTCTGATTGCTTCTTCTTCTAGGCTATCAGAGGTGTTGAGTAGAACACATGGGTTTGAGTCTTTTTTCAGTGCTTGGATATGCTGTTGAAAGACAGGGATGAGTGTTGATGCATGTGGGTCATCAGGCAAAAGGAAGGAAGGAATATCTCTACTGGTGAATAGTGGCAATCCATGCATTTCAATTGAACCCGGAGGCCTTTTGTCATCACTTCCATCAACACCATCATCTTCTTCAAAGAAACAGTAACACAGAGCAAAGGCAGTTGTAGACTGAATACAGAGAAAAGCAGATGGAATGGACATGTAACGTGCAACATCAGCAGCCCAAGGGAGGAGAAGGGTGTAGATTAGGTAGCTCACCGGATTACCCTCCTTGGAGAGAGACAAGAGGAGCTCAGTTAAGGTTTGTGAGCCAACACGTTTGATTTCAGCCATGATGCGGTGTGGATCGTTGGTGGGTTTGATCCCATCATCAAAACCATCAGAGAAAGAGGCGTACTGTAAATTTTCAGGTGAAGGGAAGGCTTTGACCTGAGTGAGACCATGTGCTGTGGTGGCAAAAGTGACTCTCCCGGCACCGGCATGTATTAGGCACTTGCCAAGTTGGAACATAGGATTTATGTGGCCTTGAGCAGGCAAGGCGATCAGGAGAAAGTGCTTGTTCTCCATGGCTGTGGTCTTCCTGTGTTGCCTGGTCGATGTTTCTTGCTTCGTTTGTCAATGCTGTTTAGTTTCTAAGTTAAAGTATTAATTGCCTGAGGGTTATACAATCTGGGCCCAAATGCCAGACATTGTTTATTGACTTGGTGACAAATAATTGCTTATAATATGATTTTCTACTCAAAGTTATCCATTCGAATCTTGATCGTGCATCGTCACCTGATCAAACGTTGGACTTGTCTGGTCTCTTACTTTCCCTAATTTTGAAGGACATTTTAAACTGCCCATCAAGACTTGTGTCCCAAGTAAATGGTCACGCATTTTGTAGAGAAGGCAGTGTATAACTTACTAGCTACGGAACTGATTAGCTTTTTCAGGTTCACATACAATTGTAAGATCCAACAACATGGAGTGTTGTTATTTGACAAGCAAAATGAACGTGAACCTATAAACAAGATGTTCAACGAAAGCTTTACTATGGAGGTTTCTAGGATTCTAATCCAAAACTTGTGAGCTCAAACCAGCAAATTTAAAGATTGGCGATGTAGATGCAGCCTTGCTAAACAGAGATACTTGCAGAAGTCTACGCTAAACAATGAAAAATCAATATGCTTTCTCGTAACTCCAGATGATAATAGATGCATGCGATCTTGCAAAAAATCACTAAGAAATCGAAAACTTGGATACATCCCCCATTTTATCTCCGGAGGGGGAAAAAATACATGCTATTCTTGATGGGAGCAATTGCAATTTGTGAAGGTACAGCACTAAAGAAAAGAATATCCTCAAAGAAGTTTCTCAAGACATAAGATAGGTGAAAATTCTACAAAACTGAAACAGCCAGTGCATTGATCTGGGGGAAAATGACCAACGTAGATAAGACCCACATTTCTGTCTGGTTAACACTTCCAGAAAATAACTCAATCTATTTAGTCACTGGTTGCTTCTGAGCAAATGCAATGCCTTTCTCAATGCTGGCCTTCAGTTCAGGCTTGAGAGCTTCCAGTGCCTTCTGTTCATACTCAGTCAGCCCTTGGAGGTCAGATGAAATGATAGCTTCAACCCCCTTCCTTCCAAGTTTTACCCTTGATGCGAAGAATGGAAGCTCGGTAAGATCTGATTGCACATACGAGCACTCGTAGACATCAGCATCACCGTCCAGTGCACGAAGAGAAGATTCGACAAATCTGGCTGCAGCATATGCCATCGACAGGGTAGCAGACCCTGCACCTGCCTTTGCCTCCACGACTTCTGTCCCAGCATTCTGGATCCTCACACTTAGCTCCTGCACTTCCTCATCAGTGAAACTGACTGGGGGTCTTGTCTTTGATAGAAGGGGAAGAATGGTTATCCCAGCATGCCCCCCTACTACTGGTACATCCACATCGATAAGCTTGAGATTCTTCTTCTGAGCAACAAATGTGTTTGCCCTAACAACATCAAGTGTTGTAACACCAAAGAGCTTCTTTGGATCATACACACCTTTCTGCTTCAAAATTTCAGCTGCAATTGGCACTGTAGAGTTGACTGGATTGCTGATAATGTGTATGAAAGCACCAGGGCAGTTATCAGCAACAGCCTCAACCAAGGTCTTTACTATGTTGGCATTGATGTTGAAGAGGTCATCGCGGGTCATACCAGGCTTCCTTGGAACCCCAGCTGGAATGACAACAACATCTACACCCTTCAAAGAATTGGGTAATTCAGCAGCTCCTGTGAAATCCAAGACTTTTGAGGGGGTGTTACAGTGACTGAGATCAGCAGCAACTCCCTTGACATTTGCTATATCGTAGATGTGCAGGGCCGAAATTAATGGCGACATCTTAACTAGAAGTGATAAAGGCTGGCCTATCCCTCCAGCAGCTCCAAGAATTGCCACCTTGTAGGATGCCTGTGGGTTTAGGTGATACTGTGACCTTTGGCTTGATTTTAGAGCTTTTGGTGCAGCAGCACCTCGAAGCGCTGCACTGCTTTCCTTGCCTAAGAAAGATGACTCCGACTCACACTTGACAAAGGTTGCTGCCTTGAGTCCACTGAAGGTTGCAAGAGTGTTCTGGGAGTTAAATCTCACTGATGAGGGCTTCAATTGCGGGAGTTGGCTCACTTTGGTGCCAAGGGAGATAGTTGATCCAATTGAAAAGGTAGCAGCCGACGTTGCTGCCATTTTGAATAGCTGTGAAACAAAAACAATGCAGGGCTTATTTCGTTAGGGAAGTAACACTTTTAACAATGAAAGTAAGGTTTTTTGAATTCAATCCAAAAGATAAAGATGCAGTTCATCACTATCCGAGCACCTCTAGCAGCCAAAGCATGATCTGAAAACATAACATACTTGAGAACAAACTAAAAGAAGTTAAATTAGCTAAACCAAGCAACCTCAGTGGAAACAACAGAAATACGTGGAGATGCTTCAATCCTAATTAATGTACCAGCACAGCACAACGTCAAATGATTTCAAGTAAAGATCTTACTGAAATTACCCCTCATTCACTTCAAAACCAGCTTAAAAATCAAACCGACAACCTTTTAAGTACCAACCACACATTAACCTTATAGAAATTCCTTTAAAACATCATATAACTGAACAAAAATCTTCAAAAGCTTAGGCCATTGAAGATTGAACAACCAAAATCCTGTAAGCAAAGTGATAACAGATCCATTACTATAAAACAGATAAACAAAAATATGTAGATATGGCATTGGGAAAATTAAAAGGCATGATTGAAGGAGTTAAATAAAGAAATTGGTTAGAAATATAATTAAATATTACTTTGAGGTAATTATATAATTATGGAGAAAGAATAATAAAGTTAATTAGCTAATTGTAACAATTAATCAAAGGGAGGATATCCACCCTTCCCCCCCCCCCCCACCCACCCACACATAAAAAAAAAAGCAGTAAATTCGAGGGCTAATAATCCATAATTTATAATGTGATTATTGGATACCATCATTTAAAAATCAGAAATTCAAAACCTAGGGCTTATCTGAAAGGGCTTTACCTACACAGAGGGACATTTCAGGGGGGGAGCAATTCAGAGCAGCAGCCAATACTACAATGCAAGGACTAAAGTGAACAGTATTTAAATCCACAGGGACTAAACTATAAGACACGTCATCTTCAACATCAACCAGACCTAAGAACATGTTTCAGTAAATACTCATCTCTACATGTTTTCTTCTTATCCTTTTCTGGTTTAAGTTACAAGGGAAAATAAATCAGGTTTAATTAAAATCCTTTAATCCTGAGAAGAACAGGTGGTAATCCACATATCACTCTACCATTCACTGAAAACACCTTATAAAAAAATAGCATAAATCTAAATCTTAGCAAAAAGTTTAACACCATCTCCTCCAAATCCATAATTGAATCCACATAAAATTAAAAACCATAAACCCAAACGTTTAAGATTGGTGTCTATCTAATTCAACCAACATTTTATTATTATTATTGTTGAAATAGAAGCCAAAAACAATTAATAGTTTCATAAATTAAATTAATAAAAAATGCATGGCTTCTAGTTTAAAGCTGCAAGAAAAGCAATGATAAAATATGAAAATGGGGTTGGCTGGTTTTACCTATTAGAAGGGAAATTCGAAGAAGGGCTGCTTCTGCTTCTGCTTCTGCTTCTGCTGAACAGTGAAATCTAGCTAAAGGAAATGGATGATGTTAGTGCTGAGCCCCCTCCGCCCCCGAAAAAAATATCAAATCTTTTCTATTAAGCGTTTATCGTTGTTGAGGTTTTTGCATGGTTCGATTATCCTTTACGACTATGAAAATGGTGGGATCAAAGATTTTTTTCAACGGATGGAATGCTACCACGTGGAATGATATGGTCCAAATTTCATCTTGGACTGGGATGGTTTCGAGGGTTTTTTTCTGGGACACTGACCCGTAAAAGAAAGAAAAGAAACTGAAAATTACGTGTTCTTGGACCCTTCCCTTTATAATCATAGTATGATGCATGAACAGAAGAAGGATTTGAGGGAGGCAATTAGGGAAAAGCCTAAGCTAGAGTCATTGATTAAAGAAAAACACATGCTGAGTTGGAAGATCATCCAGTCTGTTCTCTTACAAGCATTTGATTCATTTTCCAAGTACAAGAACAGCCCTACTGATCACTTGATAACTCGAAACCATTTAATTAAGAATAAGAGTTTGTTCTATATGACTATGTTTTTTTATGTTTTTTTTATTTTTTAAATTACACTATATATTAAACTTTATAAATTCACAACATTATATATCATTATCTCTTATGTGCCAGAAGTAGTTAACAAAAATGTTCGAATTATTTATAAGATTTTTTTATCTAATGATTCTAGAATTTCTACAAGTCTAATTCATTACAAAAAAATATTTTTGATTAAATAAATTAAATTTATCAGGGTTTAGGCTTACATTAAATTAAAAACATATACAAAATATATTTCATGATTCTTACTTTAATATCATTCCAACCATGAAAATATTGAGTATTTTTCATATCAATTTTTCTAAAATATTTTTTAAATAAAAGATAATAAGATAAATTGCATCCGGTTCATCTATAAAATGATAACAAAATCACCAAATCAAAGACAACAAGCATACATGCATTGAAAAAAAATATAGAGAAGAAAAGAAAAGAAAAGAAATAGACTAAAAACCAAGCACAAATACTTAAATTTATCTCAAAGAATTTTAATGCTATCATGCAAGCAAAATATCAAAGTTTTTTTTTTATCAAATTAAATCAAGTTAAAATTTTACACAATTAAAGCTCTGAAACTCATGTACATATTTTTTATTTTCATCAAATCAAATTAATATATCATAAAATTAAAAAAAAAAAATTGGCTTGTGTGAATGTCTTCTCATCTAAAACAAGATCTATATTTGACCATTAATAAAAGAATTCATGCACGGGAAGAGTATTTTAAACAAATTTTTCACTTGTAATCAAATTCATTATTGTAATGTTGACATAATTTTTAGTGTATTTTTAATTTGTAATTTTTTGTGTGTACAATGATGTATATACGTATATGTTAAATATTACAATTTTACTATTAAATTAAAAGATAAAATACCTAGCCACTAAAATTCTTTCTATCTCATCTTTGTTTTCCCTTCATCCAAAAACTGTTTGTGATAAGTGAGATTTAATGTCTATATATATATATATATATATATATATAGATTCATAATTAGATAAAACTGTCCACTAATTTCCAAAGGAAAAAAAAAAACACAAAAAAAAGTTGTTGAAATCCTTTCTTTGACCTAGCCGCAACCACCTAGTAAGTGACTCGATGGTAAGAGTTTGCAACTAAGAGGTTT
Organism: Salix caprea; assembly: GCA_964035475.1. Taxonomy (NCBI): domain Eukaryota; kingdom Viridiplantae; phylum Streptophyta; class Magnoliopsida; order Malpighiales; family Salicaceae; genus Salix; species Salix caprea. The sequence continues at coordinate 6,339,305 of OZ037748.1, read as the reverse complement.
GCTCCTTCTATAATCTTAAGTTTGAATCCTATGATTATTAACTTTAAAATCTATAAAATTAATCGAGATACCCATAAGTTGATACCACAAGTTGATAAGGACATTATCTTCTCAAAAATCACAATTGGGATTGAATTTGATTGCTTAGTATCAGCAACCCATGTTGTCGAATCAGTTCAGCAAGCAAGAACATCAGGGAAAGGGAATCTCAAACATGAATTTGCCTGCTATTTTTAGCTTCACATATGCTTCTCATTACATGAATTACTTAAAAGGGAGTCTCTGAAAAATAACAAAAACTGAAATCTTAATAATCATGAATTTTTTATATATTTTTTTTCTTATTGGGGCCAGGACAAAATAAAAACTGAATGTAGCAAAACAATATGTAGACTATTGTAAATGTTTTAACATAATTATGAAACTTGAAAAATCATGGATTATTTAACTCGAATTTCAAATTAAATCATTTAAAATTATCCTCACATGGTATTGTTTATTGGGCAAGTCTAAAGAAAAAAAAAAGATAACTCCCTACTAAAAATTGAAATTTAAAAAAAAAACAAAAAAGGGGCTAAAAACCTAAAGGAATTAAAAATTACACATTAAAGGATAAAATTAAAAAATATATATATACAAAAAGGCTAAAAAACTTTTATCATATGATAAAAAAAAAATACAAAAACTGATTAATCATCAACCTAATTCTATAAAAATAAATAAATTAAAAATCTCATATCAAATGATGAATTAAATAAAATAGAGATCATAAATAAAAGAGGCTCATGAAATGTTGCTTCCAGAAAGCTGGGTTAGCCACCTTCACCCCGGGGGATACCTCTCCGAGAAAAAAAAGAGGCTGCTTAGCTTCTTATAAAGGTTTCTCAGGATCCTCTTCCTCGTATACAAATGTTTTTCCAGTTATTAATAAAAATGTTGGGATACATCAGCCATGTTATTATTAATACAAATGTCGGGATACATCAGCCATGTAATTTCAAAAAAGGAAAAGGGAAAGGTGCATGCCCTCAATGATAGCGATTGCAATTTTCGAACCTACAATGCTATCATGGAATATCTCATTAAGAAAGAGTTTCTCACGATATAAGAGAGAAAAAACGAAAATTCTACAAAACTTAGTGTGCTGATGTAATGACGAGCCACAACAAAATTTCTCATCCGCAATAAACCTGCATTTCAGTATGGTTTAGGCTTCTAGAACTGACCTCACTCTATGCAGCCACTGGTTGCTTCTGAGCAAATGCAATGCCTTTCTCAATGCTGGCCTTCAGTTCAGGTTTGAGAGCTTCCAGTGCCTTCTGTTCATACTCAGTCAGCCCTTGGAGGTCAGATGAAATGATAGCTTCAACCCCCTTCCTTCCAAGTTTTACCCTTGATGCGAAGAATGGAAGCTCGGTAAGATCTGATTGCACAAACGAGCACTCGTAAACATCAGCATCACCGTCCAGTGCACGAAGAGAAGATTCGACAAATCTGGCTGCAGCATATGCCATTGACAGGGTAGCAGACCCTGCACCTGCCTTTGCCTCCACGACTTCTGTCCCGGCATTCTGGATCCTCACAGTTAGCTCCTGCACTTCCTCATCAGTGAAACTAACAGAGGGTTTTGTCTTTGATAGAAGGGGAAGAATGGTTATCCCAGCATGCCCTCCCACCACTGGTACATCCACATCAATAAGCTTGAGGTTTTTCTTCTCAGCAACAAATGTGTTTGCCCTCACCACATCAAGTGTAGTAACACCAAAGAGCTTCTTTGGATCATACACACCCTTCTTCTTCAAAACTTCAGCTGCAATTGGCACAGTAGAGTTGACTGGATTGCTGATAATGTGGATGAAAGCATCAGGGCAGTTATCAGCGACAGCCTCAACCAAGGTCTTTACAATGCTGGCATTGATGTTGAAGAGGTCATCGCGGGTCATACCAGGCTTCCTTGGAACTCCAGCAGGTATGACAACAACGTCTACACCCTTCAAAGAATTGGGTAATTCAGCAGCTCCTGTGAAATCCAGAACTTGCGAGGGGGTGTTACAGTGACTGAGGTCAGCAGCAACTCCCTTGACATTTGCTATATCATAGAGGTGCAGGGCTGAAACCAATGGGGACATCTTAATTAAAAGTGCTAAAGGCTGGCCTATCCCTCCAGCAGCTCCAAGAACAGCCACTTTGTACGATGCCTGTGGGTTTAGGCGATACTGTGATCTTTGGCTTGATTTTTGAGCTTTTGGTGCAACAGAGCATCGAAGGGCTGCATTGCTTTCCTTGCCTAAGAAAGATGACTCTGACTCACACATCACAAACTTTGCAGCCTTGAGACCACTGAACGTTGCAAGTGAGCTCTGGGAGTTCAATCTCACAGATGAGAGCTTTGATTGCGGGAGTTGGCTTGCTTTGGTGCCAGAGGAGAAAGTAAATCCACCTGAAAAGGTAGCTGCTGATGTTGCCGCCATCTTGTAAATCTGTTACATAAGAATAGTTCAAGGTTTAGATATGAAAATAAACACTAGTTAGCTTAGCTGGAGAAGATACAGGCCAGTTAATGTCCAAATGAAGTTTAACAAACAGCAAGAATGCAACTGTCAAGTTACATCGGGTCACAATGATTTTAGTAACTACTGAAACTCGAAAGTGCTATTTTATGAGATCAAAAACTGTTTATACTGTAGTGCACACAATCAACTATGAACACAAAGGTGTTCAAAAGAGGTAGTGACATATTGGTTTTATTATGAATCCTTTGCTTGTGAACAAATTCTCTCTCCAATCAAAAATCAATGAACCATCACCTATTCAATATATTAAGAAGTTGAAAAATATGCTAATCAACTAAGAGGAAAAAAAGTGCGCTCCCAACTGATATGTTAAATTTTGGCCGAAATGGGTATGTTAAACAAAACTTGCAATTCAATGATATACAAAAGAATTGACACCTAGAACATCAGTTTTTTTTTTCATTTGGTTAGATAGGAGAGGTTTGAACTCGAGACCCCTTGAGGGAAGGAGAGACACAAATGTCAGTTGAGCTATCACTTATCAGCTAGAACAACATGATCAAGAACATAATAAATAGTCACACTCAAATATCTCTTATATGGAATGATTTAAATTTAAATAAGAATTATACGATGACAAAATAGACTTTTTTATACAAGCTTCAACACACACACACACACACACACACACACACACACATATATATATAATAAAAAAGCATCCTTGTTATTTTTGAGTGTGTGCCCGTGCGTGCATGTTCAATGAACGAGAAGTTTTTTCAACTTCATCCAAAACTAACAGCATTGTTCAGCACCGTCAGCGAACCTCCATCAACTAAGCATGATCCAAACATATAACATCCACGCAAAACAAACCACAAAACAGATTAGCAGAATCGCAGTTCATGACTCACTACATATATCTATGACAATCAAGTTGGTAAAATGGCCAAAGCAGTTCATCCATACATTCATTACCAAGAACCCATCTGATAAATCACATTTACACGTTAGAGGTATGCTTTCTAAAAAAACTCAACTCAGAAAAAAGGACTAAAATGAATCATTTTCGAAACATCGCGGACTAAACTGTATATGGATGAACTGATAATCATGCCATCTTCTAACTCAACCAGACCTGATAATCATGTTTCACGAAAAAAACCCAGCATTGTCATCTACTATTCATCATCAAAATCCAAGCGAATCCCAGCATTAGTTTAAAGTAAAAACCATCTAATCAATCTTTTTTAGATTCAAGCAAAACACTTTATAAAAAATAAAACATAAAATTCATATACCCCCATTAATCCTGATAATTCAAAATAAAATCTTTTTAAATAAACAATGAAAATCCCAGATCCAAGACTCTAGATTGATTTGCATCTCATGCAAGGAAATTATTCCAAATTGAAGCCAAGGCTAAATGAAAATATTAAAACAACAGCAACAACATTAAACTTAATGTACAGTCTTTCGTGTAACATAATTGAAATAAGATGGGTGTTAGTAAGTTCTTGCCTTTTTGAAGAGTTGAATAGAGAAAAGAAAGAGCTTGATGCGAAAACAATGAAGAAAGATTTGAGCTTTGCCGAAGGAGCAGTTGCACTTATTCAAGTGTCAATATGAATAATGTGAAAATATTTAATAGAAATCTAGGAAGCTCAGACAACTGACCCATTTTAAAATGTGCAAGCTTGTTGCTTTCCATGATGTCTCAATTCAATGGGTGCATATTTTCTTGTTGGGGTTGGTGATGAAAGTAAGCTCATCCAACGGTTTCAGAGGTGGCACGTGGCGTATCCAGGGACAGGCTTTCTTGGCATATTCTTTGGAAAATCCGACAGGCTTGTACGGCTTTTGTGGACCTGTTTTAGATTTGGGCTCAGTGATTATACAAAGACTTTAAGGTTTTGGTACAATGGCCTGCTTATCTTTGTATTTCTGCACCACGGTCTTATGAGCTCAAGTTTTTCATTTGCTTTTAATGAGGCTCTTTCTACTCTTAGTAAGAAGTTATTTGATAAAGTTACATCGTGTATTTTGTGGTTACAAAATATATTATTTTATTTTTTAAAAATTATTTTATTTTTAATATATCCAAAATAATTGAATAAAATATATTTTATATTTATTCACATCAAAATTAAATACTAAAATTTTAGAGAGTTTTTTTCTATACTAAAAATTCCCAAATTATTAAATATATCATATAATACTTCAACACACACTATCAAATCATGATACAATCATGAATCTCATCTCACATTAATGATACTCATCATTTCACTTTAATATTTATAATTATATTCATAATTGATTATGAAATGAGAGAACAATTTTTTTCTAAAGTTCAAGGACTAAGTTGTATTTTTCACAACTTGAGGGACCAAACTAAAATTTTACCATCTTTAACCTCAAAACCAGTGTCCAGATTTCAATCAAGGGGTTTTCAAAACCTCTCAATATTTTTTCACTTAGCACATCAATTAACCTCAAAATTATTATTTTTACCTAAAATCTTCTAAATAAGTCATTACCATTAAGGCATTAACAACTTATCTTCTAGTACCCAATGGGTCCTGGCGTGAGTGGTGAGGGCGCTCTCGTCCCTTAAGAGAGGTCAGGGGTTCAATCCCTCCTCTTGTATGGAGCCGGCCATTTGGGGAGCACTTTCACCCCTTTGGGGCCCACTCGGTGCGAACGTGGATTAGTCTGGGCCAGCGCCTGGGACATCGCATGGTTTATACCAAAAAAAAACTTATCTTCTAGTTTTTCCCCTTCCTTTATCTTTTTCACTTCTTCTTCTCTTTTCTCTCTCTCCTCCTGGTTCTCTCTCTAAGAAAATTTAGATCTCTTTTTTTTCTTTCTATTTATATTTATGAGGCTTTATACAATTACCACGATACCCCTAATTTATTCATACTTATCTCTAAGCCACCAAAAGCATTGTTGTCTTTTTCTATTTTTTTAAAACATCACACAATTAATTTCTTACCCTTAAATCTCTGATAAAGTCAGTATAATCAGGTTTTTCTAACGATCCTAAACCAAACAACAAGGTGCCGACTTCACAACCCATCGACGCTGCATGAAGACATGCAACAATTATTATAATATTAAAAATTCCAAAAAAATCAAATGGATATTTTAAAATATTTGTGATTTTCTCGCTTATTTGTTCAACAATTTAGCTTAATATCACATTGTAAGATACGGACCTAGTATTAAAAAATACTTGATTTTCTTCAAAACTTCAAGAAAACAATTCTAACGATCATTTTAAATATTTTTGATTTTATCACATGTTTTTTTAGTAATTTTGTTCAATTGCATTTTATGCATATAAATAAGTATGAGCTGATATGGATTAATGAAGAAACATAACACACTTTTAATTATTTCTAGCTAGCTAGAAAAACTACTAAATCTTTATTTAAAAAAGAAGAATCATAGTAAGATAGAAAAATAAATAATCCCCATGCCACCATATATGGAGCTATATATATATAAACTAAAACCATGGATAAGAAAAATGAAAAGTTGTTGTTGAATAAACTAGATTTGTTTTTAGAGGAGAGAAAGAGGAGGCGACAGGAATCCCTACTTGGAAAAATAAATTACTCATGCAATTAAAAAAATAATATACTAATCACGAAAAAACGAGATTTTTTAAGAAAATAAATGGTTGCTAATTTTTTATTTTTCGAAAAATAAAATCTGGTAGGTAATTACGAGGGAAAAAGGAAACCGGCTGCCCCAGGAAAGAGGAATGGATTCAGTTCGGAGAATTTATTTTCGTAAAAATGTATCGATAAATATTAGGGCAAGCTCTTTCCGTTACGGCGGCGTGTGAACGCCGGAGCTTTTGCTTGAATTTTTGGAGGTGGAGTATTGCCTAAGTCGTGTTTGGATGGCTGAGTCCATTTGTGAAAGTTCAGACAAACACACCCGAAGACAGCTAAGAAATTGCCGAAGGTGTGTTCCATGTTGCTGTGAAGTCTTTGACCCTGCTCAAATTCATTGACCAATGACGAAGACAGAATCAAATACTCCACCTCCAAAAATTCAAGCAAAAGCTCCGGCGTTCACACCCGGCTAGAAGGGAAGACCTTCCATTTATTGATACATTTTACGAAAACAAATTCTCCTCCATTTTAAATTGAATATAAAATGAAAGAAATTTCATTATCAGAACAACTCCCTCGCATTTCTATGTCGTAAGATATTTTAAAAATATTATTATAATCTTATTTAAAACAAAAATTAAATAGTATTTAATAAAATATTATTTATAATGTTTATAATCTTCTTTTAAAACAAAAAATTAAATAGTATTTAATAAAATAATATCTAAAATATATTAAAATATTTATAATGTTTATAATCTTCTTTTAAAACAAAAAATTAAATAGTATTTAATAAAATAATATCTAAAATATATTAACATATTAATAATGTTTTAAATAAAAAAATTATAAAAATAATATTAAAATTAGAAGAAAAAACACAATCACGGAAGCCGAAAGAGGACAAAAGTACAAGTACGTGGGCTTTGTATACGATGCAAGGTTGTGAAGCTAAATTAGTAATATGGTTTTTAAAATAGTATAAATATAACTTTTTTAAATTTGCATTCCAATGAAAAAAATTATTTAGAAAAGTCATTTATATATATATATATATATATATATATATATAAAATAATTTCACAAGTTAAAAACAATATAAAAAGTTTGGTAATCAAAGACTTGAAACTGTTTTTCATTAATCTCAAACTTAACCACAATTTTAATCAAACACTTTAAAAATTATTTTGAACCGTAGCAAAAGTACTTTTCATGAAACTGTTTTTTTAAAACCTCAACCACAAAAGTAAAAGTAATATCAAACACACCCTAAGTACCATTTTTTGTTTTTTTTTTGACAAAACTCCAAGGTAGAATTTAGCAAAAAAGTAGAGGGGCTGATTTTACGTTTTATTTTATTTACAATAGGGCTGCTTTTTTTTTGCCTTCTTTAATTTTGATCCCGAACTTTCAATCTCATGCAAATAATCAAATCAAGTAGATTTCTATAAAATTGAGAGTCAACCCAATGACAGAATGTTTTTGTAAAGACCATCAAATTCCATTAAACATAATCTTAAAAGATTAAATTAAAAAAAAAAAGGACTGAAAGCATTTTTCCAGTAAATAACGTGTCCTGTAAAGGGAGCTACAGGAAAAACACCAAATCTTTTAGGTTTTGTTTAATAAAACGGGCTAAAAAAACAAGATTTCCTTCTGTATCGAAAATCTTAGAATTTAGAGACACTTGTAAATCTAATTCATTGACATCAAGTAAAGAATTATAAATCTCCAAATAGATATCTATCCCATCCAATTTGAATGAATAACTTTTTTTCAAAATCTTTAATTGATAAATAATAAATAAAATATGAATATTATTATATTGGACTGTTAACCTGATCCAAAATCAATTTAAATATATATATATATATACGAGTACTAAATATTAAATAATAAATAGTATTGAGATAATGATAAATATTTAAAATCTGATGATGGAGTATGGATAGTTAATTTCCCTACCAATGAATAATGCATAGACTTTGAATATATATTTTAAATATAGATATAAATATAGTAAAGCTTTTATCAGTAGATATCCATTAACATCACTAATTCTAAATACAAGGTTCACCTTAAAAAAAATTAAATTCTTTGATCAATAGTTTGACTTTATCGATCCATTGACGTTGAGGGTCAGCTTCATGGTGAGAAACCAAATAACAACGTCGAAAAAACGACATTAAACGATGCTTGTCTCGTGCGCCCAAAATAATAGAAAGACGGTCAGATAGTGAAGCCTAATCAGTCATGGTATGCATCATAACAATAGACTCTTTTTTTCTTTCTTTCTTTGCAGCCGACAACAATTAATGGACTCTAACCTGAATCTTGACGAGAAAAAAAATTAAAAATACTAATTACATCGAGAAAATTATAAAAAACCGAACCATTAAAAAAAATCGATTAGAATATTTTTAAAAATTTATGGTCCGGTTTGGTTTAGATTTCTTAAGGCTAAAACCGGTAAACCGAAACCAAACCAAATTGGTTCAAATTTTTTAAAAATACTATAAAAATCTTTATATTATTCCCATATTGTTTAAATTTTTTGATATGATTCTATTCTAGTGAAATGGGAGAAGGAAAAAACTTGGTTAAAGCCTACAAAAAAAACCTAAAAAAACAAGGTAATATTTTTCTATTTTTTACATAATAAACTAAACCGAACCGAAAATAATTAGCTCTTAATTGACGCATATATATTCTGTCTTCAATTGATTCCGGTCAAAATTAAATAAATAGTTTTTCAAAGTTTATGCTCAAATTAATATATAATATAAGCCTACAACTCACCATTATAAAACCAGATTCATGTTTGTGTCACCACATCCCTCTCTAGTTTCCAATCTTATTTAGGGAGACCCCAAAAGAATTCCCAGATAAGAACACGATATAAACTGTCCCATATCTTGAAGGGTTTCTGAGAACCTCGTAAACACATACAGTCCTCGTATTCCTCACAGATCTCCCTCCATTTCTGCAACGAGAATACAGTGATGAGTGCACTAATCATCTTCTTTTCCCTGCTCCAATATCATTTCATCTCTTCGGTTTGCGGTGCACCGCTTGCACCAGCACTGTACGTATTCGGCGATTCGCTGTTCGACAGCGGCAACAACAACATCTTGCCCACCGTTTCCAAAGCTAATTTCGATCCTTATGGTGTTGATTTTGCCAAGGGAGATACAGGAAGATTCAGTAACGGTAGATTGGTCCCAGATTTCATAGGTATATTACTTCTTTTTTACTGTACACGTTCTGCCAAGAACATCTCTACATATATATGCAGCACCATCAAAAATACTACTTAATTTCCTTTTCTTGGACGTTAACATGTGTATATCCATGTATGTTCGTTGTTAAAACTCGCGTTGTAGCTGAATTTCTCGGGCTGCCATATCCTCCGCCGTGTCTAAGCTTCCGAATATCTACACCAGTAACTGGTTTGAATTATGCGTCGGCATCTTGTGGCATTCTCTCTGAAACTGGACAGATTTCTGTAAGACACTAACCCACGTGATCTATTTATTTCCAATTTATTGTTAAAATTGACGACACACACACACACCGTTGAACTTTCAAAACATAATTAATGAAAAATGATTGGCTCTCTAAAAAACTAAGTTCAGCCAGTGCATGAGAGAGCCTGCGAGTCGGGTTCAGCTCAATTTTCTTCTATCATCATTCATTCTCATTGATGATATTTCTCATCTCTATATGATTTTCGTGCCAGCTTTTTTTATTTGGATGAATTTTGCTAATCTTTTTCTTTGGTTGAAACCAATATTTAACCATGCATATCCCTTTACGAGTTTGGAACCACGAGATATATAATTTAAGCGATTGGATATTTTTTTCTTATTACCTTTCTGTGATGGTAAGGTAGCTAATATATCATTTTCTTGTAACTTAGCATCACAATCACATTTATTACTTACATTTTAGGATATATATTGGATAGAAAAGAAAGGGAAAAGGTTACTTAATTACTATATATAACTAATTAATTATTATTCGTTTTGAATTTTCAGGGGAAGTGCTTGAGTTTGGATAACCAGATTGATTTATTTCAGCGTACAGTTGAGTCAAGCTTACCAAATCACTTCAAAGGTCCAAACGAGCTGATGGATTACTTGTCCAAGTCTATTCTTGTAGTTGGCATTGGCAGTAATGACTACATGAGCGACACGAGCAAGCAGTATACTCCTCAAGAATTTGCTCAACTCCTTTTGGATAAACTCTCACTGAATTTTCAGGTCTCTTTCTCTCTTAATTACTCTGAATTTCCAATTGGTGTTAAGATTATAGATTTCAATATAAATTGTTAAAATTTAGAACTCTTTACTCGGTGTGTGTCACGAAACCATTTCATCTAAACACTCATGTTGTTAGACGAGATCCTAAAATATGATTTATATTATTTTTTTAACACACACCCTCAAATAAAAACTCTTCAGTCTTATAACTTGCACACATATCCACATTATCTTGTGTTTAATTTTAATCAAATATAATAAGGGTGATAAGATTCGAACTCGTAACTACTAAGTCAATAAAATTCTGATATTATATCACGAAATCATCTCACCTAAAAACTCAAGCTATTAAATGAAATTCAAGATATAATTTATAATATTTTTTATCCGTATTCACTTCCTAATATATCTAAATACTTACATATATCTATGACCATCAACCATCAGAGGCTATACAACTTAGGAGCCAGGAAAGTTGTGATGTTTGAGGTTGGTCCCATTGGTTGCATCCCATCAATGACGAGGACAAATCAACATAATGGAAAATGTGTCGAAGAGTCAAACCAGCTCGTAGCATACTTCAACGATAATCTTCTTGGAATGCTTAAGAATTTGACATCCACTCTCCCCAACTCTATTTTTGTTCGTGGCCATGCTTATTGGCTAGCCTACGATGCAATTATGAATCCCTCTAAATATGGTACGTTCGTGCTCTTTTTATTTTCACTATTTTATTTTCTATGCCTCACTAAACTGTTTTTAATTTTCCTTGGTGACTTTTTTTTTTTTTTTTACAGGCTTGCTTGACACAAGCAACCCATGTTGCGAAACCTGGGCCAATGGGACCTCTGCTTGCATTCCGAAGCTAAAACCGTGCCCTAATCCTGACCAGCACTTCTTTTTTGATGGTTATCATCTCACTGAATCTGTATATTCTGTCTTGGCAAGCCATTGTATCGGCGATGGATCGGTTTGCTCTCCTACTCTTAAGGAACTCGTAAAGATGTAAGGCCTACCTATAAATGATGGATTCATCAGATCGATCAATAAAGTGCTATTTTATTTATATATAATATTCACTAGTTATTTTGTTGCTATATTTAGGATATATATAGAAATAATTAATGCGATCATAAATAATCCGATCCGATCCGATCCATCCCAACCCGGCCGAATTGCTGCATATGTTTAACTCCATTTACTTGGATTAATTGTCACCTAATTGTTAAGGAACCATCTCATTTAAAAGTTTAAACTTGTAAGTGAGGTCCCATAATATGATTTATATTATTCTCTAATACACCCCCTCAAGTGAAAACCCTTTAGGGTTGAAACTTGCACAGGCTCACATCACCTTGTGCTTGGTTTTTATCAAATAGAATAGGGGTGGTGAGATTCGAACCCGTGATCGCTAGGTCAACAAGGATTTGATACCATGTTAAGGAATCATCTCACCTAAAAGCTTAAGCTTGTAAGTGAGATCCCATAATATGATTTATATTATTCTCTAACACTAATTTTCGAGCTAAATATTTTTTACCAACCCTGATATGTTTGAGGTTACCATGAGTTGGGTCGGTTTTGTTTGTGTCCTAAATCCATGTAGTCAATTGATTGAATTTCTTATTTTGAAATTGAAGATAAAGAAATTGAAGCATTGCTAGGAATATAAAGAAATCCCATTAAAAGAAAGCTCGATATGCATCCGAGCTTTTGAGGAAGACTCCTTCTAAACTTTCCACCACCAACAATACTAGAAAATGGGGAACATGGAATTTATTTTTTATTCTTTTAACCATTTTCTCCTTGAGAAAGGTATTTATTGTCTCTCTCTTTTTTTAATGGGATTCGAGATCATGCGTTGAATTTAGTCGCTTCAAAACACACTATTCACAATCTTTAAAGATTTCTTTGTGTGGACTAGTGGGAGTAACTAGATTTGTTTCCTTATACGCAAGTGGGGATTTGGTCTTGTCCAATCTTTCTTAAATAATTAGACATATATATATATATATATATATAGTTTATAATCAAGTAATTATACAAGATCATGGTAAACATGAGAATCCTGGAAAGAAAGTAGCATGCTTACTAAGTAAATATATGATCTTACAGAAAAGATAGAAATATAATTTTAACATGCACATATACTAATCATACATAGAATTATGCATGAGAGAATGAATTAAACCCTAGCATGTATTTTAAATATATATTGAAAATATACTTAAACAAAACTAATAAAAGATACGTACTTGTTGAAGTATTTAACAAATAATCAATCTAAAACTTGTTGTTGTTGTTAATGATTAATTATTTGTTTTTAAAACTTAATCACTCCACACATTGTGCAAAATAAATAATTATATTTAATAAGTCTCATTAAGTTTCAACAACATCACTCGATAATTGTTTGCAAAGAAGGATTCCTAAGATCTAGAGCAGAAAGAATGAATAGAATAACAACTTTTAGAAGAAAAAAAACAATAAATAAAGAAAAGAACTCAATAAATTTCTAAAATCAAATTTCTTCCCATCTAAAATATATTTATAGGACTTAGAAATTAAAACATTAATTAATCATAATTCATTAATGTTGTTGATGATGAGTGTTCATTACTAAATATTATAAAGGATCATAATTCATTATTATTAATAAATATTCATATCACGTAATAATTAATGTATTGGTTCATATATTAAAATATTTTAAAATTAAAAATTACTAATCAAAAAATGGATTTAATAACAAAAAAAATGTTACCCAAACTCATGAAATCATAAGTCCATTGTTCAATATATAAAAATGTTTTGGTTTTGAAATTTCTGATATCCAAATATTCTTTAAGAGTATTTTTTTTTCATTGATTTTTAAAACATGTTAAAATACTTATATTGAATTATAAAACATAATATGGTTTTAAATATCAGTAGACTTCACTTAATTTGTACTTAAAAGTAAAGGTGAATGCTACATATTTTATAAAACTAATTGATGGAGAAAAAAACACGAGGCCCAAGGAAGCCAATGGTGAGACAGAGCAAAAGCAGGGAATAATTAAGTAACTCGCACATGTGCCCAGTTTGTCATTGTATTTCAAAATTATTTTTAAAAAAAAATTAAAACATTTTATTTTTATTTTGTATTTTAAATTAATTTTTTGGTTATTTTTAAATTATTTTCGTGTGTTATATCAAAATTAATTTTAAAAAAATAAAAATATCATTTTAATATATTTATAAATAAAAAATATTTTCAAAAACAATTTTAAACTCAAAAAATCTTCAGCAATCTTCTATACTGAATACCCCAAAGATCAAATGAACTGTGTGTTAACCCCCCCCCCCCCCCCCCCCTCTCTCTCTCTCTCTCTCTCTCTCTCTATATATATATATATATATATATATATATAAAAGAAAACTAGAGCAAAGTAAACAACAGAAGAAAAGGGGAGCTTATGAAAGACGCTTATAATGTACATAACTTTTTGATGTTTCTACAGCGAAGTGTCTTGTTAGAAGATTAAACAAACAACATTAATTTCCGTGTTATGAAGCAAAACCAAAGAAGTTCTATCCTATATTGGGTTAAGGGACTTCACTTCCTATTGGGGGACAAAATTGTGGCTGAAAAGTGACCTATCTAGGGTTTCAGTTGCGTTCAGTGAATGGGATCTTCATTGTTGACTGGTGGCTTGCGGGCAGGCCTACCATGGCCGGCGTAATCCTTGTGCATCAGGTTCACAATTTCTACAGTTGCATCAATCAGCCTCTGCATTTCACCTTTCGGATGAGCACTGCTTCCTTTAGGTTCCTGACCCATGTCAGCAGCCCTCGAAAGACTTTCCAAGCTGGTTTTGGTTGGCAATGCTTTGGAATCCTGAGCGAGCTCGGGGTTTGGGAGATGAGCTGACTCAGTCCTCGGAGCTCCCACTCTGCCAGACAATGTCTTTCTCTCCGAACTGTTCTTATCCTTCTGCTGTGAAAAAGCAAAAAAAGTTATTGCTATGTTGATACAGACTATATATATTAAATTTATAGCACGAGTTTATGTGTGGCAGAGAAAGGTTGAGAGAGGGAGACCTTATTATTATTATTATTCAATTGATCTTTTGATGATCCTTCGAGAGACTTGTCTGAAGCATTCTTCTCCTTACCTGGATTCAGAGATAACCATGAAGAAAAGATTCAAAATTTGGAACCAAACTTTATAAGGAAATATCTGCGATCTGATCACATGGACATAAACTGATAAAAGAGAAATCAAAGAGCTGCAATGATGTAACTAGAATACAAGAACCCTAATTAAGGATTGATTGCATTGAGTTCCTTGAAGCTTCAAAATTATACATGACACCACACATGTTTGCTAACTAGGATACATACTATTGCAGAAAATTAAGGGGATCTAACTAAAAGGGTTTCGGTGCTTTTCTCAGTTATGCTTCGGAGGATGCTGTTTAGGTCCCCTATAATCATCACCAGAAGCTACAAAACCAGACCCTTTTTTGATCATTTTAGGAGAGTTGCTTTTGTCTCTAAGTTTACATCTCACATTAAAATCTCCCTTTACTTTAAAGTCCCATTTGACATTAGAGTAGTTTGCACCTGAATTATCTTCTGAAACTCCTCCATGAAGGCCTTGCTGATCTTTCTCAATTTCTCGCCTTGCCACTTTCTGAACTGCCATTTTCCTTCTTCCAAGGGCCATCTTCCTTGTGCCAGCAGTGCTGCCGAAACCATCAAGTTCCTGTACATGAAAATGCTCAAGTTAAGCAGCTTAGATTTATACATGTCGAGAGTAGAAAATATTTTGCTGAGTTTAATTAGCCCGTCGATCGAAAGAGACTTGAGAGTTACAAGCTTACCTTATGAGCAGGCAAATCAATTTCTTCTGGCCCCAGTTGCTCGTATTTGTTCATTTCCCAATCTACAAAATGAATTCAAATAAATCTTAGTTTTCATCAAGATCAGTAGAAGGGAAGAAATTAATAAATAATTATATACCCTGATGATCATGATCAGCATAAGACCCCCATATAGCATTCATCACATACAGCAGCCCTAGTACTATGACTAAGAACCTTTTGTACACCATCTTTTGATTCTTATTCTCTTGATTATATTTTTTTTTTCAAGAATAGAAAGGGAGGAAAATTGGAAAACATGGTGTAGGTTTTATAGAGAGTTCAAACCCAAGTCAAAGCTAGGGTTCCACCACCAGCCTGCATAAAATATTACAGCTCCCTGGCTACAATCAGAACTAGGGAAGCTCAAAAGAAAATTAAAAACAAATAACCGAATAAAATAAGCTGTTTAAAATGAAAAATCAATTAATAAATAAACTATATATGTCTTTCAAGACCTTGAAAGTGGTCTCCTGGGTTGAATTGAAGTATCGAACAAAAGCTAGTCACGAGGCCAGCCACGATATTCTGACATATATATATATGGATGTTTTATGTGCGCATATATATATTTACTGTCATGCATGCAACGGGGAATTTGAATATATAATTTAGCATATTGCTAAACTAGTAGCTATAGTTAGGGACCTTGTCTAAAATTTACAGCCATTAGCTAGAGAACTACGTGGTTTCCCACAGTATTGGTATTAGTCAAAAACTTCTTTCTTCTAGTTCGTTTTTGTCTTCCTTTATCTTTTTTCTCTTTTCACTTCTTCTTCTTTTTTTCTCTCATCCTTGTTCTCTCTCTAAAAAAAATTAGATCTCTCTCCTTTTTTTCTTTCTATTTATGAGGTTTTATACAATTACCACAATACCCCTAATTTATTCATACATATCTCTAATCCACCAAAAACATTGTTGTCTTTTCCTATTTTTTAAAACATCACACAATTAGTTCATTACCCTTGAATATATGATAAAGCCAGTGCAATGGGGGTTTTTCCTAGCGATCCTAAACCAAACAACTAGGTGGAGACTTCAACAATTGACACCACACAAAGACGTGCAACAATTATTAAGTTAATATTATTTTAAAAAATTCCAAAAAACTTCAAATGGATATTTCAAAATATTTGTGATCTTGCTTATTTTTGCAACAATTTGGCATAATATCGGATTATAGATTTACATTTTAAGATACGGACCCGGTATTAAAAAATTCATGGTTTTCTTCAAAACTTTAAGGAAAAGATTCTAATGATCATTTTAAATATTTTTGATTTTATCGCATGTTTTCTATTAATTTTGTTCAGTATCGGGTCATCTACTTACACTATTAGATATGAATTTGGTACAAAATACTTGATTTTCTCTAAAATTTCAAAATATACAAAAAATTCAGAAACAAATCCATATTAAAAAAACATAAGAAAAATTCATGCATGTGGCCAGATCATAAAAATTATCCAAATATATTTTCATAAAAACAAAACAAAAATCATCTTTTCTCATGCTTTTAAAATACATAAATAAATATCATATCCAGTTTATGGTTTGTTAGGGTTTGACCAAATACCAAAAATTCATAACCAATGATTTTGTTAATTTTACATTTCTAATGTTAGGACTTAATCATAGACTGTAATATATAGAGGTGTAACACCACACTACAGAGTACACTCTTAGGTATGAAAGATACAAAAAAATGAAATAAAAAAAGGCTAAAACTTAGTTTAAAATGGTTAGGTTTTGATCTAGTGAGGTAAAGACTCCCTTACAAAAAAAGATCTACCTCAAACCTCTGAAAAGAGCAGCAAATAGAAATTTAAGTTAAAAAAAAATAACAGTGCAGCTTACCTTAGATAAGGTGTACTAAAGATAATGTGTTTTCTTGCTTACATAGTAGTCTTTTTACTCATATTCTTGCATATCATTAAATATTATAGTGACCTTAATATTATATGACGATTTCTAAAAACTATAATAATAATTTTAAGATCATACTTGCAATCCCTTTTACACACACGTATATTTAGAAGGCAAACTTGTCTGCAAGCATCGTGTCTCATGACATATTTGATTATAAAAAAACTCTCATATATTCTCTAACTCAGATTATCCATGTCGAATTCAATTGCATTTTATGCACAGAAACAAGTATGAGTCGATATGGATTAATGAAGAAACATAACACACTTTTTATTATTTCTATATAACTAGAAACAACTGCTAGATCTTTATTTAAAAAAGAAAAATCATAGTAAGAAAGAAAAATAAACAATTCACATGCTACCATCTTTATTTTTTATTTTTTTATCTCGTTTTAATATATGTAATTTTTTATTTTTTATTTTGATTCTTAATCTTTTATTTTATGGATTAGTTTCAATCTCTTTATGTTTTTTATCCTTCTAGGATAATTCTTAATTTTTTGTTTGTATTTATGTATTTATATTCTTAGTTTTGACGTTTAATTTTTATTATTATTTATCTTTATATTAAATGCAGCTTGCATTAAAAAACAAAGTAAGTTTAGTTTTGCTAGCGTGAAATGAGAGTGAAACTCTCTCTCTTATGCATGTATAGTGAATCTTCTATTGATAATCATTTGTTATCTTTGTGTTTTTTCATCTGTTTTGTTTATGTGTGCCTTCAAAAAGAATTTATTTACGTGATGTTAGATCCGTAATATCATACATAAAAAGGTTACAAAAGTCAATTTTTAACAAAAAAAAACATCGCTAATGAATTATTTCAATTATTATCTCATTGTTATTATCATAATTGTTAAAATATCACAATTATTATAGGTGTCATTACAATCATTATTGTAAATAATCAATATTGTTATAATCGTTATCATTACTACAACGATAATCATCAACATTGTTATTTTTATTAATATAATTGAAATTATTTTTATTATTATCATTATTGATATTTTCTATATTATTTTATGAGTTATTGTTATCATTACCATCAAAGTCATAAATCATTAATACCATAAGCATTATAACCATTATAATAAAATGCAATTGCTATTATCATTATGATTAATAATGTCACTATTATTATTATAATTATATCACCTAAAATTATCATTACTATTACTGCTAAAACAATAAAAAATATTAAATTACCCTGAGGAAGAAAAAAACTCAAAAACTTTAACAAAAGAGGAAACAAAAAAAAACTAAAACTATTATTATTATTGCGTAAATAATGAAAAAAAACAAATTACATCAAAGAATAAAAATACTAAAAACTTTAACAAAAGATCAAACAAAAAAATAAAATAAATGATAAAAAAAACTAAAAATTATTAGCTGAAAAAAGTCATTTAACTTGAAGATTAAATAAAAAAAAAACTAAAATTAAAAACAAAGGGAAAAAATATCAATTTTCAAATGATCACAAACACAAACTAAAATTTTAAAAGTACATTTTTCAAAAAAAAATAATACCTCAACAGAAGAAAGTAATAAAACTTTAAAACTAAAACTAAGAGCATATATATATATATATAAACATAGAAAAAAATAGGGACAATTTCATAAATATAAAAAACAAATAAGAGCATATACATATATATATATATATATATATATATATATAAACATGGACAAAAATAGGGATAATTTTAGAAATATAAAAAATAAATAAGGAAATTGAAATAAAAAAATAAAAGTTTTAGAGTCGAAAAGAAAACAAAATTTATAATCAATTTTAATTGAAGGACAAAATTGATAAAATCAAAACTGTTGTACCAAAAATATTAAGGGATTTAATACAAATTCAGAAATTAAAAGAATAAGGACCGAATTGAAAATGCAATATCTAATCAATTTCAATCAAAAGACAATATTGATAAAATCAAAACTGTTGTACCGAAAATATTAAGGGATTTAATATAAATCTGGAAATTAAAAGAATAAGGACCGAATTAAAAATGCAATATATAATCAATTTCAATCGAAAAACAAAATTAAAACAAATCAAAACTTTTATAATAGAAATCAGGATCATACCAAACAATTAAAAGATCAAGAACTGAAATGAATATATCATCAACAAAGGGGTATGATGTGTAATTTAACATGCAATAAAGAGAAAAGGGGGAAAAAGTTCAATTGACTACCATCACGTGTCCGGCCATTGTGGGAAACCACGCGTCACGCCATGAGGGAAAGGACATGGTGACGGATGGTCATTTTGTACTACCAGACGCCGCCGCACACGCTGCTCGAAGTGCGCGTGAGACCAAATACCGTCGGCGTGTCTGGCAGACGCGCCAATAGTATTTGGAAGATAATAATAATAATAATAATAATAATAATAAATGGATGAATTACCTAAACACCCTTCAAGTCAACTCTTGAATTTTATCTTTATGGGTGTATATCCGTATTTATACATTTTTAAAAAAATATGAAATGCCCGAAATCCCTGCGGACAAATCTTGTTTTTTGTCTTATTGGAGGGTAATAAGATTATTTTACTATGCACTGAAAATATCAAATTACCGTGACAACCCTACGGCAACTCTTATTTTTGTCTTATTTAAGGTATTATAGTTATTTTACTGTGCAAAAAAAATATAAAAAATTGAAATTACCTCTGAGTCCAAGGCTAAAATTATTGTGCACTAAAGGGTAAAATAATAATTTCACTATTATAATCCATAGTAATCTGTGTCTACTAGTACAACAATTTTGAAACAGTGAAATAGCAAGTTCATTTAGCTTATTAGTAATATTAATCACGACAAAACGAGAGTTTTTTAGAAAATAAATGGTTGCTATTTTTTTTATTTTTCGAAAAATAAAATCTGGTAGCTAATTACAAGGGAAAAAGGAAAAAAAAAAACACTTTATATTTTAATTCCTGCAATAAATATGGCTTGAGAATTATTACTGGCTTACAACTCCTCGGCTCCATGGACTACTGTTTTAATAGTTTACAAGGAAACCGACTGCCCCAGGAAAGAGGAATGGATTCAGCTCAAAATTGAGGAGAATTTATTTTCGTAAAATTTATCGATAAATATAAGGGCAAGCTCTTTCCGTTTTGGCCGCGTGTGAACGCCGGAGCTTTTGCTTGAATAATTGGAGGTGGAGCACTAGATTGTCAATGGTCAATGAATTTGTGCGGAGCTCAAATCCTCGCCGATAATTTCTCCTCAATTTTGGCAATTTCTTAGCTTTCTTATAGCATATTTGTTTTTACAGTAAACAAAATATATTTTTGCATCTCAAATTATTTTTATATGTTTTTAATGGGTCAATAAATTTTGATAGCCAACTTTAAGGATAAAAAAAACTATTAAACTGAAAAAACCGAGAAAAATTAATTGAGAAAGACTGAATCATTAAAAAAACCTATTAAACCACTTAGGATATTCTTAAAAACTTTTGGTCCAATTTAGTTTTGGTTTTTTAAATTTAAAACTGATAAACAGAAATTGAACCATAGGAATAGAAGAAAAAAATTATAATTTTTTTTTCTATTCCTATGGTTCATATTTAGTTCAATTTCTTTTATTTTTTATTTTCTTCATAAACAAATCTTACCGAAAATAATCATCTTAAAGTCTGTGTCGTCTAGTCCATTTGTGAAAGCTCACAAACAAACACGCTCGAAGACAGCTAAGAAATTGCCGAGGTTGTGTCCCACGTTGCTGTGACGAGTCTCTTAGACCAACGACAAAGACAGAATCAAATACTCCACCTCCAAAAATTCAAGTGTGTGGGCTTTGTAGACCATGCAAGGGTGTAAAGTAAGGTTGTCAAAATCACGATTTTGATACAATATAAAATTGATTTTTGAACTCGGATCGTAAAATTGTATGTAAAATATTTTTGTATAAAAATCATAAAATCACAGTTAAAATCATGTAGGTGGAAAAATAATAAAATCATAAGTAAAATATTTTTAAATACAATACACCATAATTATGGTCATAAAACTTTATTAGTTAAGGTTCATGCATAATTTAAAATAACTTAAAAATACATTACAAAACAATTATGTCCATAGAATTTTATTAAGTAAAAACTAACAAATTTAAAACAAATATTCTGCTGGCGTGCTATGAAAACTTAAATCAGTCTCATTACTATCATCTTCCTCGCTATTTCTAATACATTCATCAAAAGCATTATTATTGAAAGGATTATTGGTACTACCAGTAGTACCAACACCAATATTGCTAGTACTAGCTCCAACTCTAACAAATTATTTCGACATCAACACATGAAAATGATCTAAAAACATTAAAAAAATAATTTAAAGTAAAAAATATAAATAAAAAAATTATTTTTTTCAAAAATTTTAAGTTTAAATTTTAAAGTTAATATTTAAATCAATATATAGGAATCAAGAAATTTTTATTTTCTACGAAATGGTTTGTACGTGCATTTAAAAAAAATTGATTTTTCTACTTTATTTTACCAGGTTTGTTCTTTTAACTTATAAAATCGTACTATTTTACGAATCAAATCACAATTTTGATAATTTGATAACAATGGTGTCAGGTTCTCACTTCTTACTAATTTTTTTAGAAATGAAAAATGCATTTTCTACTCTAATTGTTTTATAGCAATTGGTGATAGGTCGCTTGATTGTCTCTTTTCTAGTCATCTTAAGTGAATAACAAAATCGAGAGGGACAGGGCATGGCCTATGGCTTTCAAACCCTGGAGAGAGAGAGGGGGGGGGGGGGGGGGGGGAGTGAGAGGGACAGGGCATTGTCTATGGCCTAGCGTGGGGGGGGGGGGGGAATAGGCTTTTGCATGAATTATAGCGTGAGATCGTAAAATTGGACCAATTTTATTTCGATTTTAACGGGGTTCAATTTTTCTACCTAATTTTACCAAATTTGTTCTTTTAACTCGTCAAATCGTACGATTTTACGAGTCAAATCACAATTTTGACAACAATGGTGTCAGGTTCTCACTTCTAGCTAATTTATTTTTGGAAATGAATAATGCATTATCTACTCTAATTTTTTTGTACCAATTGGCGATAGGTCACTTAATTGTCTCTTTTCTAGTCATCTTAAGTGATAACAAAATCGAGAGGGACAAGGCATGGCCTATGGCTTTCAAACCCAGGAGAGAGAGAGAGAGAGAGAGAGAGAGGGACAGGGCATGGCCTAGCCTTAGGGGGGTGGGGTGAACCAATAGGCTTTTGCATGGATTATAGCGTGAGATCGTAAAATTGAACCGATTTAATTTCGATTTTAACTGGGACCGATTTTTCTACCTGATTTTACCAAGTTTGTTCTTTTAACTCGTCAAATCGCAATTTTAACAACAATGGTGTCAGGTTCTCACTTCTAACTAAATTTTTTTGGAAATGAATAATGCATTATCTACTCTAATTTTTTTTATAGCAATTGGTGATAGGTCGCTTGATTGTCTCTTTTCTAGTCATTTTAAGTGATGCAAAAATCGAGAGGGACAGGGCATGGCCTATGGCTTTCAAACCCAGGAGGGAGAGAGCGGGGGGGGGGGGGGGGCAATAGCCTATGTCCTAGCTTGGGGGGAGAGGGACATGATTGGCCTATTTATAGCCTGGGATAGTAAAATTGGATTGATTTTGTTTCGACCTTAACGGGGTTTGATTTTTCTAACTGATTTTACCAAGTTTGTTTTTTAACTTGTAAAATCGTACAATGTTACGAATTAAATCGCGATTTTGACAGCAATGGTGTCAGGTTCTCACATCTAACTAATTTTTTTTGGAAGTGAATAATGCATTATCTACTCTAATTTTTTTGTAGCAGTTGGTGATAGGTCGCTTGATTGTCTCTTTTCTAGTCATCTTAAGTGATAAAAAAAATTGAGAGGGACAGGGCATGGCCTATGGCCTAGCTTGGGGGAAGAGGGACAGGGCATGGCCTATGGCCTAGCCGGGGGGGGGGGCAACCAACAAGCTTTTGCATGAATTATAGCGTGAGATCGTAAAATTAGACCAATTTTGTTTCGATTTTAACGGGGTTCAATTTTTCTACCTAATTTTACCAAATTTGTTCTTTTAACTCGTCAAATCGTACGATTTTACGAGTCAAATCACAATTTTGACAACAATGGTGTCAGGTTCTCACTTCTAGCTAATTTATTTTTGGAAATGAATAATGCATTATCTACTCTAATTTTTTTGTACCAATTGGCGATAGGTCACTTAATTGTCTCTTTTCTAGTCATCTTAAGTGATAACAAAATCGAGAGGGACAAGGCATGGCCTATGGCTTTCAAACCCAGGAGAGAGAGAGAGAGAGAGAGAGAGAGAGAGAGGGACAGGGCATGGCCTAGCCTTAGGGGGGTGGGGTGAACCAATAGGCTTTTGCATGGATTATAGCGTGAGATCGTAAAATTGGACCGATTTAATTTCGATTTTAACTGGGACCGATTTTTCTACCTGATTTTACCAAGTTTGTTCTTTTAACTCGTCAAATCGCAATTTTAACAACAATGGTGTCAGGTTCTCACTTCTAACTAAATTTTTTTGGAAATGAATAATGCATTATCTACTCTAATTTTTTTTATAGCAATTGGTGATAGGTCGCTTGATTGTCTCTTTTCTAGTCATTTTAAGTGATGCAAAAATCGAGAGGGATAGGGCATGGCCTAAAGCTTTCAAACCCAGGAGGGAGAGAGCGGGGGGGGGGGGCAATAGCCTATGTCCTAGCTTGGGGGGAGAGGGACATGATTGGCCTATTTATAGCCTGGGATAGTAAAATTGGATTGATTTTGTTTCGACCTTAACGGGGTTTGATTTTTCTAACTGATTTTACCAAGTTTGTTTTTTAACTTGTAAAATCGTACGATGTTACGAATTAAATCGCGATTTTGACAGCAATGGTGTCAGGTTCTCACATCTAACTAATTTTTTTTGGAAGTGAATAATGCATTATCTACTCTAATTTTTTTGTAGCAGTTGGTGATAGGTCGTTTGATTGTCTCTTTTCTAGTCATCTTAAGTGATAAAAAAAAATTGAGAGGGACAGGGCATGGCCTATGGCCTAGCTTGGGGGAAGAGGGACAGGGCATGGCCTATGGCCTAGCCGGGGGGGGGGAGGGGAACCAACAAGCTTTTGCATGAATTATAGCGTGGGATCGTAAAATTGGATCAATTTTGTTTCTATTTTAACGGGGACTGATTTTTCTACCTGATTTTACTAAATTTATTCTTTTAACTCGTCAAATCATATGATTTTACGAGTCAAATCACAATTTTGACAACAATGGTGTCAGGTTCTCACTTCTAACTATTTTTTTTTAGAAATGAATAATGTGTTATCTACTCTAATTTTTTTGTAGCAATTGGTGATAAGTCGCCTGATTGTCTCTTTTTTAGTCTTCTTAAGTGATAAAGAAATCAAGATTCAAGTTTTTGGAATCCAAAAACATATTTTTGAACTTGTTTTCACATGAAAACACCATAAAAAAAATGAAAAGAAACCTTCATAGGCTCATTTTCAATCTCAAAATACTCTAAAATCACTTTAAAAAAAATCAACTAGATTTTAAAAACTATTCGAGCTCTAATCTAATTTTTACGGAAAAATAAACATGAAAAAACATCTTAATAAAACTCTTTTTTTTTGTCAAAAGAAGCTCGTTGACACTATAAAAAACATTTTTCATACTAGAAATTTTACTAACCCATAACTTTCTTTTCTTTTATTCACAATTTATCAGTGACTCTCTCTTCTATCTCAAACTATGTACCAAATTTTTTTTTTTTTTTAGAAAACTCCAAGGTAGAATTTAGCAAAAAAGTAGAGGGGGCTGATTTGATTTTTTATTTTATTTACAATAGGGCTGCTTTTTTTTGCCTTCTTTAATTTTGATCCCGAACTTTCAATCTCATGCAGATAATAAAATCAAATAGATTTCTATAAATTCGAGAGTCAACCCAATGACAGAATGTTTTTTTCAAGACCATCGAATTCCATTAAACATAATCTTAAAAGATTAAATTAATTAAATAAATAAAATTGAAGGACTGAAAGCATTGTTCCAGTAAATAATGTCTCCTGTAAAGGGAGCTACAAGAGAAACACCAAATCTTTTAGGTTTTGTTTAATAAAAACCAAACAGAACTGATTCAAATTCTTCCGATATACTTCAAATTTTTTGATCTGATTCCATTCTGGTGAAATGGAAGAAAGAAAAAACTTGGTTAAAGTTTACAAAAAAAAAAAAAAAAAAAAAAAAACCCTAAAAAAACAAGGTAATATTTTTCTATTTTTTACATAATAAACCAAACCGAACCGAAAATTACCAGCTCTTAATTGACGCATAAATATTCTGTCTTCAATTGATTCCGGTCAAAATTAAATAAATAGTTAATTTTTCAAAGTTTATGCTCAAATTAATATATAAAAAATAAGCCTACAACTCACCATTATAATACCAGATTCATGTTTGTGTCACCACATCCCTCTCTAGTTTCCATGCTTATTAGGGAGACCCCAAAAGAATTCCCAGATAAGAACACGATATAAACTGTCCCATATCTTCAAGGGTTTCTGAGAACCTCGTAAACACAGTCCTCGAATTCCTCACAGATCTCCCTCCATTTCTGCGACGAATACAGTGATGAGTGCACTAATCATCTTCTTTTCCCTGCTCCAATATCATTTCATCTCTTCGGTTTGCGGTGCACCGCTTGCACCAGCACTGTACGTATTTGGCGATTCGCTGTTCGACAGCGGCAACAACAACATCTTGCCCACCGTTTCCAAGGCTAATTTCGATCCTTATGGTGTTGATTTTGCCAAGGGAGATACAGGAAGATTCAGTAACGGTAGATTGGTCCCAGATTTCATAGGTATATTACAATTTCTTACTGTACACATTTTGCCAAGAACATATATATATATATGCACCATCAAAAATTCTACTTAATCTCCTTTTCTTGGACGTTAACATGTGTATATCCATACATGTGTAGCTGAATTTCTCGGGCTGCCATATCCTCCGCCGTGTCTAAGCTTCCGAATATCTACACCAGTAACTGGTTTGAATTATGCGTCGGCATCTTGTGGCATTCTCTCTGAAACTGGACAGATTTCTGTAAGACACTAACCCACGTGATCTATTTATTTCCAATTTATTGTTAAAATTGACGACACACACACACAGTTGAACTTTCAAAACATAATTAATGAAAAATTATTGGCTCTCTAAAAAACTAAGTTCAGCCAGTGCATGAGAGAGCCTGCGAGTCGGGTTCAGCTCAATTTGCTTCTATCATCATTCATTCTCATTGATGATATTTCTCATCTCTATATGATTTTCGTGCCAGCTTTTTTTATTTGGATGAATTTTGCTAATCTTTTTCTTTGGTTGAAACCAATATTTAACCATGCATATCCCTTTACGAGTTTGGAACCACGAGATATATAATTTAAGCGATTGGATATTTTTTTTCTTATTACCTTCTGTGATGGTAAGGTAGCTAATATATCATTTTCTTGTAATTTAGCATCACCATCACATTTATTACTTACATTTTAGGATATATATAGGATAGAAAAGAAAGGGAAAAGGTTACTTAATTACTATATATAACTAACTAATTATTATTCGTTTTGAATTTTCAGGGGAAGTGCTTGAGTTTGGACAACCAGATTGATTTATTTCAGCGTACAGTTGAGTCAAGCTTACCAAATCACTTCAAAGGTCCAAACGAGCTGATGGATTACTTGTCCAAGTCTATTCTTGTAGTTGGCATTGGCAGTAATGACTACATGAGCGACACGAGCAAGCAGTATACTCCTCAAGAATTTGCTCAACTCCTTTTGGATAAACTCTCACTGAATTTTCAGGTCTCTTTCTCTCTCAATTACTCTGAATTTCCAATTGGTGTTAAGATCATAGATTTCAATATAAATTGTTAATATTTAGAACTCTTTACTCAGTGTGTGTCACGAAACCATTTCATCTAAACACTTATGTTGTTAGCTGAGATCCTAAAATATGATTTATATTATTTTTTTAACACAAACCCTCAAATAAAAACTCTTTAGTCTTACAACTTGCACACAGATCCACATTATCTTGTGTTTAATTTTAATCAAATAAAATTAGGGTGATAAGATTCGAACTCGTAACTACTAGGTCAATAAAGTTTTGATATCATGTCATGAAATCATCTCATCTAAAAACTCAAGCTATTAAATAAAATTCAAGATATAATTTATATTTTTTTTTATTCCTAATATATCGAAATTACTTACATATATTTATGACCATCAACCATCAGAGGTTATACAACTTAGGAGCCAGGAAAGTTGTGATGTTTGAGATTGGTCCCATTGGCTGCATCCCATCAATGACGAGGACAAATCAACATAATGGAAAATGTGTCGAAGAGTCAAACCAGCTAGTAGCATACTTCAACGATAATCTTCTTGGAATGCTTAAGAATTTGACATCCACTCTCCCCAACTCTATTTTTGTTCGTGGCCATGCTTATTGGCTAGCCTACGATGCAATTATGAATCCTTCTAAATATGGTACGTACGAGCTCTTTTTATTTTCACTATTTAATTTCTATGCCTCACTAAACTGTTTTTAATTTTCCTTGGTGACCTTTTTTTTTTTTTTTTTTTTTACAGGCTTGCTTGACACAAGCAACCCATGTTGCGAAACCTGGGCCAATGGGACCTCTGCTTGCATTCCGAAGCTAAAACCGTGCCCTAATCCTGACCAGCACTTCTTTTTTGATGGATATCATCTCACTGAATCTGTATATTCTGTCTTGGCAAGCCATTGTATCGGCGATGGATCGGTTTGCTCTCCTACTCTTAAGGAACTCGTAAAGATGTAAGGCCTACCTATAAATGATGGATTCATCAGATCGATCAATAAAGTGCTATTTTATTTATATATAATATTCACTAGTTATTTTGTTGCTATATTTAGGATATATATAGAAATAATTAATGCGATCATAAATAATCCGATCCGATCCGATCCATCCCAACCCGGCCGAATTGCTGCATATGTTTAACTCCATTTACTTGGATTAATTGTCACCTAATTGTTAAGGAACCATCTCATCTAAAAGCTTAAACTTGTAGGTGAGGTCCCATAATATGATTTATATTATTCTCTAATACACCCCCTCAAGTGAAAACCCTTTAGTGTTGAAACTTGCACAGGCCCACATCACTTTGTGCTTGGTTTTTATCAAATAGAATAGGGGTGGTGAGATTCGAACCCGTGATCGCTGGGTCAACAAGGCTCTGATACCATGTTAAGGAACTATCTCACCTAAAAGCTTAAGCTTGTAAGTGAGACCCCATAATATGATTTATATTATTCTCTAATACTAATTTTCGAGCTAAATATTTTTTACCAACCGCGATATGTTTGAGGTTACCATGAGTTGGGTCGGGTTTTGTTTGTGTCCTAAATCCATGTAGTCAATTGATTAAATTTCTTATTTTGAAATTGAAAATAAAGAAATTGAAGCATTGTTAGGAATATAAAGAAATCCCATTAAAAGAAAGCTCGATATGCATCCGAGCTTTTGAGGAAGACTCCTTCTAAACTTTCCACCACCAACAATACTAGAAAATGGGGAACATGGAATTTAATTTTTATTCTTTTAACTATTTTCTCCTTGAGAAAGGTATTTATTGTCTCTCTCTTTTTTTAATGGGGTTCGAGATCATGCGTTGAATTTGGTCCCTTCAACACACACTATTCACAATCTTTAAAGATTTTTTTGTGTGGACTAGTGGGAGTAACTAGATTTGTTTCCTTATACGCAAGTGGGGATTTGGTCTTGTCCAATCTTTCTTAAATAATTAGACACACACACACACACACACACACACACACACACACATATATATATATATATATATATAGTTTATAATCATGTAATTATATAAGATCATGGTAAACATGAGAATCCTGGAAAGAAAGTAGCATGCTTACTAAGTAAATATATGATCTTACAGAAAAGATAGAAATATAATTTTAACATGCATACTAATCATACATAGAATTATGCATGAGAGAATGAATTAAACCCTAGCATGTATTTTAAATATATATTGAAAATATACTTAAACAAAACTAATAAAAGATACTTGTTGAAGTATTTAACAAATAATCAATCTAAACCTTGTTGTTGTTGTTAATGATTAATTATTTATTTTTAAGACTTAATCACTCCACACATTGTGCAAAATAAATAATTATATTTAATAAGTCTCATTAAGGATTCCTAAGATCTAGAGCAAAAAGAATGAATAGAATAACAACTTTTAGAAGAAGAAAAAACAATAAAGAAAGAAAAGAACTCAATAAATTTCTAAAATCAAATTTCTTCCCATCTAAAATATATTTATAGGACTTAGAAATTAAAACATTAATTAATCATAATTCATTAATGTTGTTGATGATGAGTGTTCATTAATAAATATTATAAAGGATCATAATTCATTATTATTAATAAATATTCATATCACGTAATAAATATAGATAGATAGATAGATAGATAGATAGTTTATAATCATGTTATTATATAAGATCATGGTAAACATGAGAATCCTGGAAAGAAAGTAGCATGCTTACTAAGTAAATATATGATCTTAAAGAAAAGATACAAAAATAATTTTAACATGCATATATACTAATCATACATAGATTTATGCATGAGAGAATGAATTAAACCCTAGCATGTATTTTAAATATATATTGAAAATAAACTTAAAACAAAACTAATAAAGGATACGTACTTTTAAAAGTATTTAACAAATAATCAATCTAAACCTTGTTCTTGTTGTTGTTAATGATTAATTATTTGTTTTTAAAACTTAATCACTCCACACATTGTGCAAAACAAATAATTATATTTAATAAGTCTCATTAAGTTTCAACCAAGGTTGTCAATACCGTTCCGGTCACCGTTCTGGTTTTTCTATTAGAACGAAACGTTTTGGTTTCGAAGTGTTTCGGCATGCCGTTTTGGGGTTATATTGTTTATATATATATATATATGAAAAACTTTAACAAGTATAATTTAAATTCAAGATAAATTAACTTTAAATTATACAATACAAACATAAAGTCAAACAAATATAATCTCAAAATTAGAAACATCTCTAAAATTCCAAAATATTATGATAGTAAAATGTTCTAAAATAAAAGAAATATTATGATTTTGAGCCGGAACGGTACCGAGGGGTTCGGGCCGGAATTTCCGGAACGGGCCGGAGTTAAAACCGAGATGAAAACGATGCCGTTTCATCTCGGTTTTTAATGGCACGGAATGTTCCAGCCATTCCGTCCGGAACGAAACGGAATTAACAAGTCTGGTTTCAACAACATCACTCGATAATTATTTGCAAAAAAGGATTCCTAAGATCTAGAGCAGAAAGAATGAATAGAATAACAACTTTTAGAAGAAGAAAAAACAATAAATAAAGAAAAGAACTCAATAAATTTCTAAAATCAAATTTCTTCCCATCTAAAATATCTGGTTTCAACAACATCACTCGATAATTATTTGCAAAAAAGGATTCCTAAGATCTAGAGCAGAAAGAATGAATAGAATAACAACTTTTAGAAGAAGAAAAAACAATAAATAAAGAAAAGAACTCAATAAATTTCTAAAATCAAATTTCTTCCCATCTAAAATATATTTATAGGACTTAGAAATTAAAACATTAATTAATCATAATTCATTAATGTTGTTGATGATGAGTGTTCATTGCTAAATATTATAAAGGATCATAATTCATTATTATTAATAAATATTCATATCACGTAATAATTAATGTATTGGTTCATATATTAAAATATTTTAAAATTAAAAATTACTAATCAAAAAATGGATTTAATAACAAAAAAAATGTTACCCAAACTCATGAAATCATAAGTCCATTGTTCAATATATAAAAATGTTTTGGTTTTGAAATTTCTGATATCCAAATATTCTTTAAGAGTATTTTTTTTTCATTGATTTTTAAAACATGTTAAAATACTTATATTGAATTATAAAACATAATATGGTTTTAAACATCAGTAGACTTCACTTAATTTGTACTTAAAAGTAAAGGTGAATGCTACATAATACATATTTTATAAAACCAATTGATGGAGAAAAAAACACGAGGCCCAAGGAAGCCAATGGTGAGACACAGAGCAAAAGCAGGGAATAATTAAGTAACTCGCACATGTGCCCAGTTTATAATTGTATTTTAGAAGTAATTTTAAAAAAAAAACAAAACATTTTATTTTTATTTTGTATTTTAAATTAATTTTTTAGTTGTTTTTAGATTATTTTTGTATGCTATATCAAAATTAATTTTTAAAAAATAAAAATATCATTGTAATATATTTATAAATAAAAAACATTTTCAAAAACATATTTCAAAAAGAAATCTTCAGCAATCTTCTATACTGAATACCCCAAAGATCAAATGAACTGTGCTAACCTCTCTCTCTCTCTCTCTCTATATATATATATATAAAGAAAACTAGAGCAAAGTAAACAACAGAAGAAAACGGGGGGCTTATGAAAGACGCTTATAATGTACATAACTTTTTGATGTTTCTACAGCGAAGTGTCTTGTTAGAAGATTAAACAAACAACATTAATTTCCGTGTTATGAAGCAAAACCAAAGAAGTTCTATCCTATATGGGGTTAAGGGACTTCACTTCCTATCGGGGGACAAAATTGTGGCTGAAAAGTAACCTATCTAGGGTTTCAGTTGCGTTCAGTGAATGGGATCTTCATTGTTGACTGGTGGCTTGCGGGCAGGCCTACCATGGCCGGCGTAATCCTTGTGCATCAGGTTCACAATTTCTACAGTTGCATCAATCAGCCTCTGCATTTCACCTTTCGGATGATGAGTACTGCTTCCTTTAGGTTCCTGACCCGTGTCAGCAGCCCTCGAAAGACTTTCCAAGCTGGTTTTGGTTGGCAATGCTTTGGAATCCTGAGCGAGCTCGGGGTTTGGGAGATGAGCTGACTCAGTCCTCGGAGCTCCCACTCTGCCAGACAATGTCTTTCTCTCCGAACTGTTCTTATCCTTCTGCTGTGAAAAAGCAAAAAAAGTTATTGCTATGTTGATACAGACTATATATATTAAATTTATAGCACGAGTTTATGTGTGGCAGAGAAAGGTTGAGAGAGGGAGACCTTATTATTATTATTATTCAATTGATCTTTTGATGATCCTTCGAGAGACTTGTCTGAAGCATTCTTCTCCTTACCTGGATTCAGAGATAACCATGAAGAAAAGATTCAAAATTTGGAACCAAACTTTATAAGGAAATATCTGCGATCTGATCACATGGACATAAACTGATAAAAGAGAAATCAAAGAGCTGCAATGATGTAACTAGAATACAAGAACCCTAATTAAGGATTGATTGCATTGAGTTCCTTGAAGCTTCAAAATTATACATGACACAACACATGTTTGCTAACTAGGATACATACTGTTGCAGAAAATTAAGGGGATCTAACTAAAAGGGTTTCGGTGCTTTTCTCAGTTATGCTTCGGAGGATGCTGTTTAGGTCCCCTATAATCATCACCAGAAGCTACAAAACCAGACCCTTTTTTGATCATTTTAGGAGAGTTGCTTTTGTCTCTAAGTTTACATCTCACATTAAAATCTCCCTTTACTTTAAAGTCCCATTTGACATTAGAGTAGTTTGCACCTGAATTATCTTCTGAAACTCCTCCATGAAGGCCTTGCTGATCTTTCTCATCAATTTCTCGCCTTGCCACTTTCTGAACTGCCATTTTCCTTCTTCCAAGGGCCATCTTCCTTGTGCTAGCAGTGCTGCTGAAACCATCAAGTTCCTGTACATGAAAATGCTCAAGCTAAGCAGCTTAGATTTATACATGTAGAGAGTAGAAAATATTTTGCTGAGTTTAATTAGCCCGTCGATCGAAAGAGACTTGAGAGTTACAAGCTTACCTTATGAGCAGGCAAATCAATTTCTTCTGACCCCAGTTGCTCGTATTTGTTCGTTTCCCAATCTACAAAATGAATTCAAATAAATCTTAGTTTTCATCAAGATCAGTAGAAGGGAAGAAATTAATAAATAATTATATACCTTGATGATCATGATCAGCATAAGAGCCCCATATAGCATTCATCACATACAGCAGCCCTAGTACTATGACTAAGAACCTTTTGCACACCATCTTTTGATTCTTATTCTCTTGAGTATATTTTTGTTTTTCAAGAATAGAAAGGGAGGAAACTTGGAGAACATGGTGTAGGTTTTATAGAGAGTTCAAACCCAAGTCAAAGCTAGGGTTCCACCACCAGCCTGCATAAAATATTACAGCTCCCTGGCTACAATCAGAACTAGGGAAGCTCAAAAGGAGATTAAAAACAAATAACCGAATAAAATAAGCTGTTTAAAATGAAAAATCAATTAATAAATAACTATATATGTCTTTCAAGACCTTGAAAGTGGTCTCCTGGGTTGAATTGAAGTATCGAACAAAAGCTAGTCACGAGGCCAGCCACGATATTCTGACATATATATATATGGATGTTTTATGTGCGCATATATATATTTACTGTCATGCATGCAACGGGGAATTTGAATATATAATTTAGCATATTGCTAAACCAGTAGCTATAGTTAGGGACCTTGTCTAAAATTTACAGCCATTAGCTAGAGAACTACGTGGTTTCCCACAGTATTGGTATTAGTCAAAAACTTTGGGCAGGGCCACAAGTATAAAATTTAATTTTGATATACAGAATTAGCTTAAAATACTACTTGTCCTCAGAAAATATTCGAGGGTTTTAATTATTTTAGCTTCTTTTCCAATGAAAATTTTGATTTGATTGATAATAGGCCAGATGGCTTGAGTCTAGATAGATATACAGGTTGACATGTATGTGATCACTCACTGGTCAAGGTTATCCTACATCCTTATCCAGCAAGAAGATATATCAGAAGAAGAAAATAGATAACGGGCCACCAAATTCATTTTATTTTTCAATAATCAATATACGATCACTAGAAGACATAAGATTTTAGGGTTTTGGAAATGATGCATTGATGCTTGACTCGATTGTATAATCAACGCTAGGTATTTAAACTAGTAAATCCCACAGAAAGATATATAATTGCAGAGATTAACCAAATGATAAGAAAGAATCAAGGTGTGAAACTAGACAGTCTATATGAAATACGGTCAATCCTCGCAAAGATCTGAGTCAGATAATATTAGCAGATGTATCAGCATAAAAGAATGAAATAAAAACAAAGGAGTGATCATCTCTTCCCTTGGATACCTTATAGAGTTTAGGGTTTTATGCAGACTTCAAAGCACATTATTCTCTTTTTATTTTCAGACACCGGAATCTTTCTGTTAGAAAATAGAAACATCCAGCATCGCCTTGCATGTTTGACATTTTAGAAACCTAGATATTCCTTCAACAGCTAGGTGCTAGGGTTTGTGACAATGGACCAAGTAGCCTTAAAAACGAATATGAACACATAGCTAGCTAGCTAGAAAGGGAATTCCTTTTTGTATGGAAGTTCCCTCCTAGAACATAGAAAGAAAAATAAAATACCATACCTAGCTAGAAAGGGAGATTTCATATTTCTAAGAGTCCCTTTCTCTCTACATAGTGGATGTTCATTTGTTCACTTTCGGTTTGGATTAGATTTTTATTTATAAAAACAGTCAATCAAAATTATGATTAAAAACAAATCAAAACTGAACCGAATCAAATTGAAACCGAACTGAGATCAATTCGTTTTTTTATGTAAAAAAACAAAAAATAGTACATTATTTTCTAGGGTTTTTTTTTTTACTTTAACCAAATCTTTTTCTTCTCTCATTTCACCAAAATAGAATCAGACCAAAAAAATTGAATCAAACCAATTCGTTATAGTTTACTAGTTTAATTCTTAAAAAAACTAAACCAAACCGGACCAGAAACTTTTAAATGTATTCTAATTGGTTTTTCAATTGTTTTTATCACCCTACTACATGGGGACCCTCTTATTTTGGCCAAAAATATTGAAAAGCAGGATTTGACCAAGGTAGATGGTTAGTTTCACATAGCTGCACATGGAAAATTGCAAAGCCTGCATGCTCATTTACTGAAAATTAAGTTGAGTTAGAATATTTTTGCATATAGAATGTTGGTGGAGGAGGAGGAGGGAGAAGAGAGATGGTGGTGAATGAGAGGGCAATGCATAGTTCCCGATGAGGCATGAGTTGGCATCAAATTAAGAGCTTGATGAACATGACCAAGTGATTAATTACTGCATGGGTTTGCTAAATCATATCAACTTTTAATTAAATATGTGTTAGCGTAATAAACTATGAGATTAGTGCTGGATGAAGTTTAGAACCCGAGGGCTTGTCGTCCAGCTTGGTACTAAGCTCGTGTCTGCCTCTTGAGAATGGTGTCATTTGTGTCCGTTGATTCTTTTGATCACAATAATCAGAGAAATCCCATTTGTCAAAATGCAAGGTTAGATACGTCATCAGAAATTTATCTGAAACTTCGTAAAATCATTTTTTTTCTTATTTAATTCTTGAAAGTTATATGTTTCCTGAAAATATGCATGATAAATTTCCTAGTGATGAATATACATGTACTATAATAAAACAAAATTAAAATATGCATGCATCCTAGTTTTAGTGGCCCTTTTTATTTTTTATTTTAAAGTCAATTTGACTAATTTTTTCTTGAGTTTTATTTCAAATTAATTTAACAAAAAAACATAACTGTACTTTCGTAAGAAACTCAATTTTAAAAATAATATTCATTAAACCAATTAAAAAATAACTTGTCAAAGTTAGTTTCTACTATTTTTTTGAAACTAATAAAGGCTAGTAGAATTAGAACTGAAAAAATAATATTCTTATTTCTTTTAAGTACTTTCCATAACATAGGAGAAAGAATTGCTAATTTGTTTTTTTTTAGAATGATTGTTGATAAGTATTGATGATGTCCCAAAAATCCAAGTTATTTGGAAGCTAGGTTATTTGGTGTTTTTAGTTTTTAGTTAATCAAATGTTTATCCTAATATCCCTTTCTCCATAGCCTAAGAAGTACATAATTGGTGGTGAAAATCCTAATACCTATAAATCATTTTTTTATGGGATTTAAAGATCCTCTTATTATAAAGTGAGTATTTTAAATGATTGTGATAAATAAAAGAAATAACTTTTAATTCAAAAAACAAGAGTGCTTGTTTTTTGTTTTTGTATGATAAATGCTCTAATGAGTAAGGTATCAATGTTGGAAGAGTAAAGAAAGAAAAAACAATCTTTTATATGAATAATTTAGGGGTTATTTTATCATTCTTAAACTTATTATTTTGATGAAGTGAAGAGACTGCAAAGTAATTTATCCTGATAGCAATATCCCTTATAAATTATTAATAAGATGGAAATATGATAGATTATTGAAAGACTTCTTATGCACCTACAGGTATAGAGATATGATTATTTTTGACGTGAATAGTTTATGTTAATAGCTTTTAAGATAAAACTCGTACCAATTAGGTCTAACGTGTAATTAATCATAGGAAAGATGGGTTTGAAAGTTTATTAGATCCATATTGTTTTGGGTTTAATATATGGTTGAGCTCATATATAATGAGTATGGTAATTCATTAGACCCATGATGTCCTG
The DNA here is from genome assembly GCA_964035475.1 of Salix caprea. Lineage (NCBI taxonomy): Eukaryota > Viridiplantae > Streptophyta > Magnoliopsida > Malpighiales > Salicaceae > Salix > Salix caprea. The sequence goes on along the minus strand of OZ037748.1, from coordinate 6,302,327 downwards.
GGTCCAATCATGAAATGAACTTAAAAATGTTAAATCCGACAACTTGCTAAACTCATAGTAATTTAAATTTGATCAAATCTAAAAACATAGAATTTAACAACTTGTTAAATTCAAATTGACTTGGTCTCCATGCTTGGCCTAAACATATGAGATTTTTAAACTATTTCATGGATTCAAAATATCAAGTAAAAAGACTGATGCATCAAATATTAATACCACAAAGGAGATTAGGACACATGTCCACAGTATGGCTCCATTAAACAATGCCTCAAAAGCTAAAAACATGGTGGTACTTGTAGCAGTTCGTGCTGACAAAGAAGAACATGTGTATGGTTCCGATAAGTTAAAACCAAAACGTAAATGATATGGCAAGGGAGGCTTCGTATATATATATATATATATATATATATATATATATGCACCATGGTGTACGGAAAAAATTGGAGCTATTGAGGTTTCGAGAATCTAAACTTCATGTGGAGAGCTTAAGTTGCAGGGCCTGTTCTTGTTCTGCAACTCGATGCTCAGTTGTTTTCAAAGAAACGAGCATCTGCTTGCCTGTTGAGGACAAGTTCACATGTATTTTCAATATTATTATTAATTAGTAACGAATTCATGCTAATTAATCACAGATTAGTAGCACAAAAGTTAAGGAGAAGTCTTTGAGAACCCAAGAAAGATTCCTGGCAGATAGCTAGCCTTGGTTTTTGTACTGCTTCCTTCAAAAACTTTAGGCAACATCTCCCTGCCTCGGACTTTTTCTTTTTCTTTTTCTTTTTTTTTCTATCGAGTTAATTGTAACGGGACCATTCTGTATTAATTATTGAGAAAACTATAAATGAGTCCTCTAATTTCACAATTTATAGGTTAATCCTTTTTTATTGATAGGGATGATCCCTAAAGAATATGATGTGATGATAAAGAGTTTGAGATTTATCCTGCAGGTCTTGGGTTCGAGTTAAGATGTGATCATTTTGTAAAAGTCTGAGATAGCTTGAGTTTTACTCGCTTAACCCGGATCTATAAAGAGTATCCAAAAAGAGATAAAGTTTTTACAAATCTAAAAAAAAAAATTACTACAGAATAATTAGATAAAGGATCCTAATGAGCTTTTAGCTTAGATGACACCAATCTACTTATATCCTCGAGGGGTTTTTAGTTTTAAAAAATCATTTCTATAAAAACTAATAGTGGAAATATTAAGTTCCAGAATAAAAATGCAAAATTAAATCTGAGACTTTCTAAACTAGAGAGACTAATTGTTAGCTCCTTTAAGAATCAAGAATATTTAAATTATAATTTAATATTAGAACCGTCAGGTAAATAATATCCCAAAGAGAGCTGGTATTTTAATTAGAGCACATTCTCCCTTAGAACATTAATAGAGGTAGACCCGTGCTCTTTTGCAGCTCAAATCATTCTTATATTGTTCTGAGAAATGATGTTAAAAAATATTAAAATTCATTTTTAAGAAATAAAATTATACATAAAAAAAAATTGAATTAACAAGCTAAACTCATCGTCCATATCTTTAACTTGAAATAACCTGATATATAAATTATCAAGAAATCATCTTATTTGAAAATTTAAAACAAAAACAGACAAATAAAAACACATTCATGACTTTTTGTGATATCACGTGGAATCCATTTCTTAGTCATTTGTTCAACGTAGATAGAAGAGACCATGCCATACCTGGGTTGATAAGGTTAGGGTTGATGGGGTTAGAATGAGTCAATTACCTACTTTATTTTCCCTTTAATCAAGACCATTTATTTACTCTAGGTCGGTGAGGTCCCGAGTTAACACGTTGGGCTAGACTAGGTTTTACAGCTATAGAGTATAGTGCTCATGAATATGAGTGAACAATGTTTTTCCAATGAATTTTAACTTTAATTAATTTAAACTTTGAAGTCACGTTTCAACTTTGGAACGTAAAGAAGCTTGTTAACAAGTATTTCTACATATAATATAAATAATCTGTTATAAGGTATTTGTTTAGATATATAGATAACACTAGCTTGCGACAAAATTGTGCTAACCCCATAAAATGCAAATATAAATAAATTAGGAAGATTAATTATAATCAATTAAATATTAAAGAATGAAAATATTAAAAAATAATAATTTAAAAAAAGATCCCAAAAAATTATTCAAGTAAACATAGATAAAGAAGTCAAATTTATGACATAGAATGAGGTTATCTTATAAAAAAACAAATAAAAAGATAAAAAGATCACTTCTTAATTAATCTATTGTCAAACTTGCAACTTGGATCATGAGATTGAGATAGTTCTATAAAACTTTCTTTTTTAAAATTAAAAAAAAAGAGCTAAGCGATAAAAAATCTCTTTTAAAAAAATCTTTAATTTTATTTAAATGAAGTTTAAAATAAAAATAAAGGAAATCCCTTTCAAATGGAGCTAGTTAGTTACATGGGGCCCAAAAACAAGAGTAGAATCGTGTGCCTGCCTCCCAATGACTGAGAAATGAAATTTTCAACTATAATGGAATTTGTAAAAATTAAAGGGATTGATAATTTATTATTTGAAAAGTTTAAGGACCAAAAAGAGCTTTTCACACAAATTTTAAAATTGCCAATCATTTTCTTCACCTTTTGATTTTAATTTTAGTTCTTTGTCTCTGTCTCTTCCTCTCTTCAAAAAAATCACCTAAATTTGCCATCAGTTTGGTATGGTATGATCAAAATCATATATAAAAGCCGAAGGACGCATTGAGATAACAAAGTGTCATTAATTGGTTGAAATTAGGCCACCTTAAATAGTTGGAAAGTGGGGTTTTTAATTTTTAAGAGTTGAAAAAAGTCTTTTTAAACCATTTTTTTTTAATTTAAACACCTAAAAAATATTGTAAGCATCTCAATAACTCATTTATGTCCTTAAATCACAATTAAATAGGCTAAAATTAAAAAATTAAGCAGAATCTAAAAAATATTATGAGACCTGACTTCTTTTTTTTGTAAGATAAAGACTAAAATCGATATTAATAGAACTTTGCTTGTCAAATAAAATCCCAATTAACATCACGATATGCTTTTTTGTAACTTCAATATGACCACTTAATAACTTTTTCTCTTTGCTCTTTTTGAAGACTCTCTGCTCTATCAAACGTAAGGACTAAAAATAAACAAAATAATTCTTTTTTAATATAATTACAATATCAAATGCTAAAGGGACTGGAAAAGAAGTCAAAGGAAATGAAGTGGACCAAAAGGTACTTTTTTTAATTGTGTCTATCTACTAGTAATTCAAAATACATTTGATTAAATTGGTCTTCAAGTAAGTTTCAAAATCTGATAAAACCTTTAAAATTTTAACAATTGGTAAAGATAAAAGGCTACCAACTAGTAAAAAAAAACACCCAAAACAACATATAAAAAGACTTAATTAAAGAGAAAAAAAGTTTGATAACCAAAATTAAAAAAAATAAATTACTCCAATGCACAGTTAATTGTGATGGGAGGAATAGTGCATGCGTGTATAGTGAATTCCTCAACAGTTTTTATTTAACAAGCTTCTAAAACCTATTTAATAACTCTTGTTTTGTGTTTTTCCAAAGCTTTAGCCCCTTCATAAAAAAGAATGGGATAATTGCATTACTAGGTCATCAATTCTACAGGTTTTTTCAATTGAGTAAATGAGTTTTATTTTATTTCATTTAAGTACACCTACTTTTTAAAACTTCTAATAAAGTACTTCCATTAATTCATCCATTTTTCACTCAAGTTTCCTTTAACCGTTACTAAAGGAATAGTTATTAGTTTTGATTAATCATAAGATATTTTTTAACCTTAGTGTAGAGCGTAGAGGCTTATAATTAATTAAAAGGTTTTTTTCTTTTTAAAAGGGTTTATTTAATTTAAATTATTTTCATTAATTAAATATAGCATTATTTTAGAGAGAACTTTTACTAAGAAAAAACACGGTAGAAAATGAATATTGACCAAAATAGTTAAATAGCATAATAAAAAAAAAAACCATGTATCAAAATGAGAAACATTAAAGTTTTGCACTTTATTGAGATGGTGTGAAAGTTCGGCTATCAACAACGAGAAAGGCACAGATCTTCAAATAACAGGGCAATAGGAAAGTGGATGGAAGTACTTGTTTTGAAAGAAATTGATGTACTCTAACGAAAGTTCATGTATTTGATTGAAAAGGATGTAAAGTTGGTGTACTACTAGTGTAATTATCCCTGAAAAGAATACACTTAGAGTGAGACTTGAGGAAATAAAAATCTCAGGGACTAAATTCTAATGTCACTAATATTTCGGAGACCAAGAAATACTCCACCCAAAATTGTGTGAACTTCTACCAAGGCCCAATTTGAAAAGGCAAAAAAAAATTGACGAAGGAAATTCAAAAACCATCCACCATCTGTTCCTTGATTTAATTGAAGATGAGGCTGCTCTACAACCATTAATGCAGAAATAAAAGGCAGCAATTAACAGGATCACACTGCTGATTCCCTCAGCACCAAATCCAGAATAGGCCGGTATTTAAATTGGAATAAAAACGACATCAGTTTGTCTTATTTTTTTAACTTCTACGAAACATTTCGGCCAAAACAGAACAAAACAACCCTGCCTGGAACAGGAGCACAGCTGATTCCCTCAGCACCAATATTTGCAGTGGAAAAAGCCCTGTAGTTCTCTAACGTGTACACTCTCTCGATTTGATTTAAGAAAGCAAGATCCTAATCCAATCTCATACGTGCAAAACTTTTGTGTTCACGGGTTGTAATTAAGGTAGGTTTAGCAAAAAAATTGTGATAAAAAGATGGTGAGAGAGAAGGTTGACCAAGCTGCTGCACATTATGAGCCATTTAGAGTGGCTTAAAAGGGATGGTGTCTGCGTATAGTTAGTTGTCAACTTGTCCAACCGGCACATCTTGAAGGAACATATAACAAATGTTGCGTTTTGACAATGTTTTGGAACAGAAGTGACAGATATAGAGAATACAACATGGACGATTGAAAAGTTATGGACATAAAATAAATCTTGTGAATTTCTATATTTGCAGAACACTGCTACCAAAGTGAAGAACAAACAGGTGTCTGGGCAATGATTCCGTCGCCTGATTATCAAGCATCTCCCCTCTTGTTTATCCCTTTTTAGTCATGTGCAATTTCTACACAAGGCACATCCAGATTATGAACATTACAGTTTTGAACCTGGAAAATAATATTTGCAGATGGAACATGGACATGCCGGTACAGCAGAACCATCAAAAGTGGAGAATTTACGAGATGGTATCAAGGAAAGACTCCATCAGGAATGGCAATATTGATAAACAAGAGACGGTTCTAGCCGAGAATTACATGCTTAAATAATAGCAAATGATATGATTTGATATTACAGAGATGCACAAAAGCTGGAAAAGAGAGAATCTTCTTACAAAATTTCCCCAAGATATCATTATCCATTGAGTACCTTCTTCACCAAATCCAACCCTTCACAAACAGCTTGAGCGCAGCACTGCTCAAGCCAAAGGCATCATAGAATCTTGATTCCAAGTCATACAATCGTTAGCAGATAAGAAAATTCAGTGACATGAAATGATTCCTTAGTTGACGAATAATTACAATTTTGCATGCAAAGCTAAAGGAACTGAACTCATTAATCACAATCAGCCAATAGAACAGAGCCTTGTTATTGAATACTCTGAAGAGAGAGCAGAGCATTGAGAGAGAGCAAGAATCCCAGCTCAACAGATGGACGCGTCAAATCTTGGCTCATAGAAACAGACCTGGCTGTTGAATGATTGAAGAGCACATCCAGCAATCCAAGACCAGACCTTCTTATCCACATCATATAGAAGGCCTTTTCCTTGATTCCAAGATGTAAAGCAAATCAAGTTATCCTGTCCAAAGCACTCAAATCTTTCAGCTGATAACCTCAAAAGAGCTCGAAAATACTTTGGTGGCATCCTGCTAATCTCCACCCAAGTAATCTTTGCATGATCCAGTTCCCAAATCCTCATACTCTGAAGGTTACTATGCAGGCCAATCCTTCCAACCAAAAACAGACGCTTCTGAGTGCCAGCTACCAGATATCCATCCAGCAATGACCTGGGGAATCTTGCTGGAATGTGTTCCCAGTAACCGGGGTCAAGCCTATACATCATCAAACCAAGTGGAGAAAGGGTTTCCAGGTACAATCTTGAGTCACAATATGCCATCTTTGAGGAGCAAAGATTGACTGCAGGCATTATCTGGTGAAGTGACCATCTATCAAGTTTTGAATCATACACTTCAGTAGGCAATGACCTGTCCCCATAAATATCACCGGTGGCTATCACTTTGAATGAGCGGTCTATTCTATCCACAACCATTATCATCTGCCTTTGCTGATTATAATGCATGCCTGGTAATGTTCTCCAAGTTTGCGTGAGTGGATTACAAACTAGAGTTTTGAAAGTTATCCCATCAAGTCCAGAAAAACAAACAAGGCCTCCTGAAGAACCAACCAACCAAAATGCCCACTGTGGCAAAAATGTAAGCGGAATTCTATACCAAGCTTTCAGTGGCAAGCTGAAAACTGAACATTGCGGGGTCTGCAAGTTCTTCCAAAATGTCAAAAGGCAAGGCCCATGAGAGGGCTCTTGTGAGTGAAATTTAAGAAAACTACTATCTTGGAGAATTGAATTCCACCTTTTACAAACTGAACGGAGACGAAAAATCATGAACGGAGGAACCCTTAATAAAATCTCATTCAACAGATCCTCAGGTAACATTGCCCATATGTCATCCTCCATTTGAACATCCTGGTGAACAACCTTACCAAATGTAGATACCGTTTCCTCATCTAAACCACGTGGCTTGGTCTTAATCACCTTTTGCCGAGAAGGGCTGGTATTCCTTGATCCAACACAACCGATAGGACTTGCACTCCTCGACTCACCAATTCTAGTTGGTGACTCTTGCCTAGGACAACCATCGTCATTGTGCAAGCCCCCAATTTTCAACGAATGACAATTAGATACAATAGACCCAGATTCAGATGATTCCCCAGGACTATCATCCATGGCTAAGTTCTCAAAACCCGAAAAACCCGAGACCCTAATCGTACAATAACAGTGCCACTCCAAACACCAGATGTAAGCTCTAATTCATTGCACATGAAGCAAAAAGACTAAAACTATATGCTCCAAAAAGGAAGACTTCAGCAATCAAGAAACAAAACCCATTAATCCAAACAAACAGAATTTCAACAATCATTGACTACAGATTGCATTCTATTTCAGATTTTTTTCTTAAGAATAAACCTAATTTTCAGTTAGATCCAGAACCTGAACAAAATATAATGATTTCAAAGAAACAAATACGGGCCAAACATCAATGTGAGAACATAAAAATGGAAGCTTGGTCGATGGATTAGAATTGGGTTACCTTTAGATGCAAAATATTTGTTACTAATTTTCTTGGTGAGGATCACCATGACAGGACTGAAACAAGCAGAATTCTGGCATAGAAAGAAGAGAAAGAACCCTAACTCTCACATGGTGTTTAATTTATTGCCACTGTTTTTGGGCCCAAAAAAAAGTTTAAAATTTAAAAATAATAATATCATTTTGGGAAATACTTTTCATTGTGGTTGAAGTTTTTTTTAGGAGTGTGATTGAAGTTATTTTTTAAAATATTTTTTATTTAAAAATATATAAAATTAATTTTTACTTTATTTTTAAAAATTATTTTTGACATCAATATAATAAAATATCTAAAAACATAAAAAAAATTAATTTAAAACAAAAAAAAATTCAAATACTAGAGATTCACAAATAAATATATTAGGCTCAAGTACATGCTGTTCATCTTCTATCCAAGGCTCCATTAATTTTTCTACTGCTTGTTGGTGGATATAAATAAGGCTTGGTATCATTAAAAATATTTTTTTAATTTTTATTTAAAATTTAAAAAAATAATGTTTTAAAATTATTTTTATATATTAATATCAAAGATAATTTTAAAAAAATATAAAAAATCATTTTAATAATAAAAAATATTTTTAAAAATAACCTTAATTACTCCTGATGTATAGCTTCAAAAGTATTCCAAGTTTCAACTTGAAGTTTAACTTTTCTTGACCTGCTAATTTGTCAATAGCCAAAGAAAAGGAGAGGGAAAACGAAAACCAGCCAAGAAGTTGTCCTGGTTCAATCAGTACTGTTCCTTCGTGTTTTCTCACAAATGCCTTGAACGAAGTATATTCTTTGGGTGTGTTTTTAGCGTTGTGGTGTTTTAAAAAAATTATTTTTAGTTATTGTTTTAATAAAATGTATATTCAATTAAATAAAATATAAAATGGATGTTTGCGTGAAAAATAAATAATATGTTTTTATAAATAAAAAAACATGATATTTTAGTTTCTATATTATTAAAGTCTGAAACGTATTTATTTATATACGGGATCCAGTGTAAAACGCAGAAGTTATTTGGTTAACCAGATAATTAACTTTTTTAGGTGGTTAGAATTTTTGTTATGTCATAATTTCAAATAATTTCTCCTTATATATATAAAATAACTTGTTGTGTTGTTTTAAACTTCTCCTCATCTACTATTAAGCTAAATAAAAAAAAAGCAAAAAATAATAATTATCCGGTAAGTGGCACGGTAGTAAGAGCTTAGTTCTAAGTGGCTTGCTTTTCTTGTGGTTTCAGTTTGAGCCATATAATTATTAATATGATAATCACTGAAATATTACATGATCATTAATTTCAGGAGCTATAATAATAGTCGAGATATAGCTCAAACTGACCCGGACATCCATGTTAATACAAAAATTGGTATAATTTTGTATTATGGATTTGCATGGTATAATTTTGTTGGTCATGTATTTTTTTTTTATCTGATCATTTCCCATTGTTTTTATTCAAGATTGGTATTGATAGTTTGTTTAGAAGACTTGATTTGGGGTTATCGTGAAGTTATAAGAAGAAAAAAAACATTTTTTCATTGAGTTGTGGTTTGATTTTGCAAAAAAAACAAAGTTTGATTTTTTTTTTCAAAAGATTAAAACTAAATGGAATATAATTGAAAACTTAGGAAACAATGCATCCCTAGGAAAAAGAAAATAAACCATGTGTTTCTCTAGTGTTGCGCCCTTCGTCGCATCCTAACATCCGTACAATTAGGTTAGCTCATTACAGCCATATAGCAAGTTAATTATGGTAAATCTAGTATTTTATTGTTTCAATATTTTAAATTTTTATTTAAAATCAAATTATATTTCTATTGATTATTCAAATTACATTTAAATCCATTAAATCATTTATGTTAAGTAATATGAACTCTCAAACGTGTTAATCGAAAATCTAATAAAAAAAATTAAATTAAAAGATTTTAAAATTGACCCGTTGTAATAACATTTTCTAAGATTTCTTCTCGTTTCTATTCTTTGATTACATTCAAGAAAACAAAGTTGATAATTTATGGTTATCTTATAATTTAATTTTTTACTCATATCATATTTAGAATTGTCCAACTTGATACGCTATGAATTTACACTTATTGTTTTTAAATAAAATGTTATTGTCACTTCAAAATTCAAATCCTTACCTGCAAAGGAACTCAGGCAGTGAACTTCTGACCGAACTCATAACTTCTGATAATTGCGGTAGATAACGTTAAGCTACTGTTTATTAATATAACTGAGGTTGTTTTTGAAAATAATTTTTATTTAAAAATTATCTAAATGATGTTTTTTTGTTTTTTTTTTAAAAAAAAAATGATATTAGCACGTGAAAATGATCTAAAAACATCAAATAAATTAATATAAAATAAAAATAAAAAAAATTAAAATTTCAAATTTTTTTAAAAATATTTTTGAAACACAGTATAAAAAACAGGTAGAAGTTGCTTTTCTTCATTTTCTAGGGCGTGAACCCTTCAAGTTGATGAATAGGGTCCCAAATAATGTAACAACCCCCAATTTAGTGTCGGTTTGGGATTGTAGTTGCAGTTGTTTTTTAAAATATTTTTTTGTTTAGAAATATATCAAAATGATATTTTTATTTTAAAAAAAAATATTTTTAATATTAGCACATCAAAATAATCTAAAAATTAAAAAAATAAAAATTTTCAAAAATAATTTTGAAATACTATATCAAACACTCCCTTAATTAGTTCACAGTAACACGTTGTGTTGCGGGTCAATAATAAAAATTAGATGTCAGAACATTAAACTTGATTTATCATGGAAGGTCCAAAATCAATTCAATCAACTAGGAAAGAGAAGTTCGATAATAAAATCGAGAGCAAGAAAGTAGAAAGTAACATGGAAAAAAAAGGGAGTTATCCGACGTGATTCAATTTATTTAAGGACTATTAAAAAACTCTAAAAATATATTAAAAATAAAAATAAAAATAAAATAAAAGGATTAGTGAGTTCCATTGTTAATGAAGCTCCACAAAATAGGTCCGTTCATTTCGTAGAGAAAGTAAATTAGTTAATACTATATAAGTACATTACAATAAAATCAAATTTTTATTCAACATAAAAAATATTGAAGTATTCTTAACATGTTTTCTAGAGAAAAGTTTTTATTAAAGGTTAATTAGATGTGATATAATTGACTTTGTAAGTTCAAAAACAACACAAACAATCGATAATAATATAGTTTGATTAATATATATATATATATATATATCTTTTTAAAAATATTGAAATGATAATATATTAGATCTATTTGAATTTACTTGGATTAACTTAAGTTGATTTGTCAAATCTCAAATTCAGATCATGAGACCTTGATAGCCATGTAAAAATCAAAAAACAAAATAATATTAAATATAATTCTTAACCAACCTAATATAGAATAATAAAATTAAAAACAAATTTAAATTGAAAAAACGAGTCGAGCTAATCTGGGACAACTTGTTAAACCTTGATCATATGATTGGGATAATCATATAAAAAGAAAATTAAAACAAATTGTGAAACTCAACTTTTAATCAATCCAATATTGAAGAATAAAATTGAAAAACAAAATCAACTAGAAAAGGACACACAAAAACCACATGTGTAAATTGACTGAACCCATGAACTGAGTCATGAAGTTTAGATAATTTCATATAAAATAAACCAAAATAAATTATGAAGCCTAATTTTCATAAATCTAATATCAAATAATGAAATTGATAAACAAATTAAAAAGAAGACAAAAACAACAACAACAACTACTACAACAAAGGCAATCAAGCTAACCCAACTATGAGTCATAAAACTGCAATAACTTTATAAAAAAAAACGAAGCACAATTCTTCAATCAACCTAATGTTAAATGAGTAAATTGAAAAAAAAAAATACTTAAAAAAATAAAAAAAAATACTCAAGTCGACACAAGTTAACTTGTTTAAACCCATAATATTAAACCATGATAAAAAAAAAAAGTTAGAAAAATATTTAAATAACTCAATGTTTAAGAATAAAATTGAAAAAAGACCCAAAACATCACAAGTCAACCTGACTAACTCTTAGTCTAGTCGGAAAAATTTAAGAGGTCAAATTGGTAATAGTCTTATCTTATAGGTTATTAATTAATATATCATGTTATCATTCTATATCTAACTTTCTGTCAAAAACAGCTATCAATAAGGGAAATTAAAAGGAAATAATTACTTTTCTAAAATATCAAATCAATTCAATTATTTCTTTTTGATTCTAGTACGGAAAATTAAATGAAAACAATTTTTTTCTTTCTTTTGGTAAGGACTAACATTGATGTTGATTTTAAATCAATTTGTCAAAGAACCTATATTTTTTTTCAATTTAAGTTTCAATCCTAATTCCTAAGATATGATTAATATAACTTGTTGCATATTGAAAAGTAATTTTAAATTTATTAATTCATAAAAGCAAGAAATTAGCCATATTAATAGGAGATGATACTTTTTTTTTTATCTTTTATTTCTCATATCTATAGTAATAATTGGTTGATTAGTATAATTACTTACTTTTAGAAATAGTATTTATGTTTACATAATTTAGTAATATAAAATAAAATAATTTTAGATTTTTTCCTTAACTCAAAAAGTTTGTTCTAATTTTCTTATCTTGATAATGCATTAACTATTATATAAATATGGTGATGCGCCTGAATAAAGTTAGAAAGGACTTTAACAGACAATTCACAATAATTACATTAATTTAAATATTTAGCAAAATAATAGTTTCCATTTAAACTCTCAATATAATTATTATTTTTGAATTTGATGACATAATAAATTAATTAAAGGATCAAGTTGTAACATATAATATATCATTAATTGCAACTTGAATACCATAAAAAAAATTAATTTGTCCAACAAAACAATTTAAAGCTCTAATAACTCAAGGTTTAATCTAGATCAATTTAATATTAAACCCGCTAATAAATCAATCCGATTAAAACTCAAATTTAACCTTAAACCAACAAAGAAATTGATCCCTGTACAAACTAAAGCAACTCAATTTTCTGATATTAAAAAGAATTCAAGAGGACATGAAATCAACGAAATTGATTAATTTGTGAATATTGAATTTAAAAATACATAAAATAAATATATATTTTGAAAAACTCTGAAAACTAATCTATCGATATCCTTAACCTAACCTAAAGGACTAAGTGTCTATTTGATATCGTAACTAGAATTGTTTTTAAAATATTTTTTATTTAGAAATACATTAAAATATTTTTATTATTTAGAAATTGATTTTGACTTTAGCATATTCAAATAATTTTAAAATACCAAAATAATAGTTTAAAGTAATAATTAAAAATAGTAATAATTATTTTAAAAAAAACAATACCAAACAAAAACTAAGCTATAAATAAATGCAATTTTGTACATATGTAGCATGTATGGAAATCTTTTTCCATGATTCAATAAGTATAGATATTTAATATATGGCAGACCGTGTCTATGCAAGGTGAAAATCATTAAGATACTTCTCTCTCTCCAGAAATTGTCTTATTTAACTATATATGACCTAGCAGCATGTGTCTTATCTTTTATTTAACTAGGTATGGCTATTTATTGCTTGCTTGTATATTTTTTTCAGCCTATTTATTTTTGTGTTTCAAAAGAGTTTCTGGTATTTTTTTTTTTACTTATGATCAATTTTTATAGTGTTTGAAGATTATTTTAATATTCTAATATAAAAAATATTATTTTAATATATTTATAAATTAAAGAAACTTAAAAAAAACAACCGCTACAGAAAGTATCCAAACTTTAGCTTTAACTAACACCACCAAATAACTGTTTTTTTTTTTTTTTTTTCAATTAAAAATATGAACAGGAACATAATGAAGCATAAAAGCACCTCTTCAAGTTTGGCTCCAGTTATCCACCTTTTAGTTGTCAAAATTGAATAATTGTAGGGATGCTGGACGAGGACGAGACAGCTTGGACCCTTAATTTGGGAGGTTCGATAAGGTTTTTTAAAGTATTTTTTATTTAATAGTAGATTAAAATAATATTTTTTTTATTTTTTAAAAAATATTTTTGACATCAGCATATAAATATAATCTAAAAATACTAAAAAACTAATTTTAAAAATTAAAATTTTTAATTTTTTTTCAAAGTATTTTGAAACACAATTTCAAATATGACAGTAATTATCGACCTTTAAAGCTGTCTAGGTTGAATAATTGTAGTGATGATGGACAAAGATGAGACAACAGGTGCCCTTAAATTGAATTCAAGGAGAGAGTTTATATAAATTTAAGAGGTTGTTTTGGTGATTTTAAAAAAAAGTTATTATTTGTATTTTTTAGTTAAAAATTTTAAAGCTAGTATTCGAGAGAATTTATTAGTTTTTTATTTTCAAATTAATTTTTTGAATATTTTTGGATTGTTTTATTATTTAGATATCAAAAATAAAATTTTAAAAATAAATAAAATTACTTTGATGTATTTGTAAATAAAAAATATTTTAAAAAGAGTACTATTACTATAATTCTAAACTACCATTAATTACAACTTGAATACCATAAACAAATTATTTTGTCCAAAAAAACAATTTAAAACTCTAATAACTCAAGGTTTAATCTAGATCAATTTAATATTAAACCAGCTAATAAATTAATCCGATTAAAACTCAAATTTAACCTTAAACCAACAAAGAAATTGACCCCTGTACAAACTAAAGCAAGTCAATTCTCTGATATTAAAAAGAATTCAAGAGGACATGAAATCAACGAAATTGATTATTTTATGAATATTGATTTGAAAAACACATAAAATAAATATATATTTTTAAAAACTTTGAAAACTAATCTATCAATATCATTAACCTAGCCTAAAGGACTAAGTGTCTACGTGAGATCGTGGCTAGGGTTGTTTTTTAAAATATTTTTTTATTTAAAAATATATTAAAATATTACTTTTAATTTTTTAATTATTTTTGACTTTGACATATTAAAATAATTTGAAAATACCAAAAAATAATTTAAAGTAATAATTAAAAACAATAATAATATTTAAAAAAAAACAATACCAAACAGAAACTAAGCTATAAATAATTGCAATTTTGTAAGATATTGAGAGCTTGTGTGTTGCAATTGTCCAAATCAATTAATTATAGCCACTAATGGAAATTGAACTTCAATTTCCCATCTATAATCTGCCGACAATTTGAACAGCTTTGGATGTGAGATGTACTAACTATGTTTGTTTCCCGGAATTTACTTTCCGGAAAATCACTTTCCAAACTTTCCTGTGTTTGTTTGCCTTCTGGAAAGTTGTTTAACAGAAAACACTTTCCAGTCAAAGAAAAATTTAGCTTGGTTTTCAGGAAAGCGTTTTCCGGAAAATTTGGGCGGAAAACACTTTCCGGAAGTTATGAAAAATTTAGAAATGTCATTATTTGCTGATTATATCAAATTTGATCCTCAAACTTTTGATTGCTATATATAGGTTGTGTTTGTTTCCCAGAATTCACTTTCCGGGAAACCACTTTCCAAACTTTCCTGTGTTTGTTTGCCTTCCGGAAAGTTGGTCAATGGAAAACACTTTCCAGTCAAAGAAAAATTTGGCTTGGTTTTCAGGAAAGTGTTTTCCGGAAAATTTGGGCGGAAAACACTTTCCGGAAGTTGTGAAAAATTTAGAAATGTCATTATTTGCTAATTATATCAAATTTGATCCTCAAACTTTTGATTGCTATATATAAGCTTTACCTTGACAATTATTAAACAATTATATATGGTGAAATCGGTCGATTTTATTTTTAAAATTATGCCACATTCCTCATTTGTGGACATATGTAGCATGTATGGAAATATTTTTCCATGATTCAATAAATATATATTTAATATATGGCAGAACGTGTCTATGCATGGTGGAAATCATTAAGATACTTTCCCCCCCCCCTCTATAAATTGTCTTATTTAACCATATATGACCTAGCACCATGTATTCTTTATTTAACTAGGTCTGGCTATTTATTGCTTGCTTGTATATTTTTTTCGGCCTGTTTATTTTTGTGTTTCAAAAGAGTTTTTGATTTTATTTATTTATGATCAATTTTCTTAGTGTTTTAAGATAATTTTGATATCAAAAATATTTTAAAAAGAAAAATAATATTATTTTAATATATTTATAAATTAAAAACATTTTAAAAAACAACCAAAGTATCCAAACTTTAGCTTTAACTAACACCACCAAATAACTGCTTTTCTTTCTTTCTTTTCAATTAAAAATATGAACACGAACATAATGTAGCATAAAAGCACCTCTTCAAGTTTGGCTCCTGTTTTCCACCTTTTAGTTGTCAAAATTGAATAATTGTAGTGATGCTGGACGAGGACGAGACAGCTTGGACCCTTCATTTGGGAGGTTCGACAAGGAGCTTGGTCGTTAATGTTATTTTTTAAAAATTATTTTTGATATTAATAAATATAATTTAGAAATACTAAAAAAGTTAATTTAAAAAATTAAATTTTATAAAAATATTTTTAAAATACAATACCAAACATGAAAGTAATTATTGACCTTTTAAGTTGTTTAGGTTGAATAATTGTAGTGATGATGGACAAAGATGAGACAACATGTGCCCTTAAATTGAATTCAACAAGGAGAGAGTTTATATAAATTTAAGAGGTTGTTTTGGTGATTTAAAAAAAATGTTATTATTTGTATTTTTGAGTTTAAAATTTTAAAGCTAGTATTCGAGAGAATTTATTAGTTTTTTATTTAAATTAATTTTTTGAATATTTTTGTATCGTTTTATTGTCCAGATATCAAAAATAAAATTTTATAAATAAATAAAATTACTTTGATGTATTTGTGAATAAAAAATATTTTAAAAGACAACTATTATTATAATTCTAAACACTTAATAAATCAATTTAAATCAACATAAAACATAATATTATTTTAATAAAAAATCAACAATACAATTTTTTTCTAGACAATTCAAAGCCATAATACACCCAGGATAAAGGTAGGGCTTGTTTAAAAATATATTAGATGTTGTGTTTTTTAAATAATTTTTATTTAAAAATATATTAAATTAATATATATTTTGAAAAGTTTATTTTATTACTATTATTTTTAAAAAAAACACTATTAAAATGATATTGGCAATAAAACACACACAAACAAAAAATTGCTAGGGCACCGTACGAGGCTCCGAAATTAGTCATGATTACGAGAATACGAAAACAACCTCATAAATGCAATCACACAAACATCATAATGTTTGACGGACCAAACCATAAGGCCACTTAATGAAATCTGGGAAAAGACCAAACACATCATCCCCTCACCTCTTCCCACAAGGACACGTGTCTTTGTCCCAATTTAACATCACTGTCACTGTCACGGTCACACAATCTCCATCTCCCCCGTTTAAAACCTTCTCCACTGACGTATCTAACCACACGTGCTTCCCTTCCTTTTTCCTCGCCGGAATTTCCTCCCCTTTCGCTCCCCCAAAAAACAAATCCCTTTTCCTTTCCTATCACTATCTATCCTGCCAAACATCCCCCTGACTTATCTCGTCATATCAGATTTGATTTCTTCCACTGTTGGATTGTAACTGAATCTAACAAACAGTACTCGAGTTACTGGTTCTGCTTTATTATTTTAATGGGGGCGGTGACATCGACGATGGCGGCGAAGTTCGCGTTTTTCCCTCCGAGCCCGCCATCGTATGAGCTGGAGGAGGAGGCGGAGGATTGTGGGAAGAAGTTAAGGATGGTGACGGGGGTATCTGTACGTAATAATAATAATAGAAAAAACGTTGATGTGTTGAGATTGGAGACGAAGAGAGGGAATCAGGTGGTGGCGGTGTATTTTAAGAATCCTGCGGCGTCGTTGACGATGCTATACTCGCATGGAAATGCAGCTGATCTAGGACAGATGTATGATTTGTTTTGTGAGCTCAGTTTGCATCTCCGTGTTAACTTGATGGGGTCAGTTCACTTGGTCAAAGTTGTCACTTTTTTTTTTTTAAAAAAAGAACTTTGAGCGTTGATGTTTTTGTTGTGTATTTATGCAGGTATGATTATAGCGGGTACGGAAAGTCAACTGGAAAGGTACAATATTTTGATTAGATTTTGTTTTTTTTTTAACAATTGCTTTGGTTGGTGTTGTTGCGATTGATTGCTGAAAAGAAGAGAAAATTTGTTCTTGTTTTTGGTGGGTAGGTTTGGTCGCCGGGAAAAGGGGAGGAAATTAAATTTTGGAATTTGATTTTTTTTGTTAGTATTGATTTGTTTGGTCATTGAGAAAATGTTGGGTACAGAATAAAAATAGTCTCCTTTTTCTTGGGAGATTTGGTTTTTGGATTGTTTGGCAGGTGATGGAAAGAGATGAAATCTAAGGGAATGAAATTGCAGTTTTTTTTTTTTTTTTTTTAAATTTTGGTTTGAGAAGCTGAACAAGTCTTAAAAAATATATAGTAAACCATATGCTTGTGTCAGAGTGTGTTAGACTCGTAGTTTCCTCTTAGTTGATTGACAATTGTTGGACAGCCAAAATGAAATTCGTATCTAGTTGTTAAAGTTTGTTACTGTTTCTTGAAGCCAAATGGGGTCTTGGTTTTTTTTGAAATATTTGTAGTTTGGAACTCTTTGAAGACAGCTGAACTGTTTGTTGCCACTGTTCTTTTTGGACAGCCAACTGAGCAGAATACATATGCTGACATAGAAGCTGCATATAGGTGCCTTGAAGAGAAATATGGGGTGAAAGAAGAAGATGTTATCTTATATGGACAGTCAGTTGGGAGTGGACCCACTTTAGATCTGGCAACACGGTTACCGAAGTTAAGGGCTGTGGTTCTTCACAGCCCTATTGCTTCTGGTCTTCGTGTAATGTATCCAGTGAAGAAAACTTATTGGTTCGACATCTACAAGGTATTTTTCATCATTGAATTCTCATCTGCAGAGCTCTGATGTCTTCAGTCTTTTTGCGATCCTCAAGTTTACTGCATTTTAATGGCTGCTTGCTTTTTTATGGCACAGAATATCGATAAAATACCTTTGGTCAATTGTCCTGTACTGGTGATTCATGTAAGTATTTCCTTGCATTGGTAATGATGGTTAAAATTTATGATATGTTTCTGATGTTATAGCTTGCTGCTTTTAATGCTTCTTCACTCCATCATCCTTTCCCATGAGGCCACTCTGGCTGGGAAAACCCATCTGTGCATATAAACACGAAACACAGCTACCCCACTACAGCTAAGTGAGTAGGCTAGAAATGCAATCATGAAGTGAAATTGTTTGTAATAACTTCCTGTTTACACCAAAGAATCTCACATTTGCTTATTCTTGATTACACTTGGAAAATTCTGTTGCCTGGATGATTTTATGATGCAATTATGAGTTTTAACTTTAGGATCAGAATTTCGGACTGGTTTTCTGATCGCGGCAATTTGTAGGAAAGATTCTCTGTTCTTTCTACGTGTTTAATACCTTCTTCTTTCCAATGATTGGGATTCAACTATCCTGTAATCATCTTGAACTATTCTACATGTTTAATACTCTCTGTCCAATGATTGGGATTCGACTATCTTGTAATCAGCTTGAACTATAGTTTAGATTAAGTTTGAGCAAAACGATCCATGGAGCTAACTATATAGTTTAAGTATAGGGTCAGGTTCAATCGAAGCAAGACTCACCATCCATTAAACCTTTTGAGTTTTCATGGCAAAAAATCAAGAACTTATGAGAGAATGAAGAAGCTGCAAGAGATACCGAGTTTAGAAGAATCTCATCTTAATCTTGAGTAAATCCAGGTCTTAATATCACCTCTAACCATCTTAAACTCTAAAGACTAATAACCAGATGTCAAACATGTTTATTTCTTAAAATTACAGTTTTCAGAATAGAAACATCATGTTTCTATCAGATAGTACACTCCATATTACATCCTCTGGAGAATGCTATGACACCAAAGGAAAATAATTTGCTTAAAGAAAGGACAATGAATACCGAAATAAAGGCTGTGAAAAAAACCCGATGAAGAAATGCAGTAAGAAAAGCGTGTTGAATGTCGAGAACATGGATGAAGGTGAGAAACCCTTCTGAAAGGTCCAAAACATTGAGGATAATCAATTGAATGAACTAGGAGATGCTGCTGTTTGCATAGTGAATAGAATGCAAAAAAACGAAAGAAGGGTTAATACAGAATATACTTCAAACTCATATGGTGTACTGTATAAACAAGGTACTTTAAGATCAGCACAAACTCAGCAATAGTATTTTGGTGTACAGTTTAATTGGTTGTTTTGTGAGATAAATGCGCATGTTAGTTTGATAGTTGACTATGTCATCCACCATGATACACAATTATGGATAACTTGTCCGCCATAATATGCAGAACTTGGCTCTTTATTTGGATAATGAAACTGAAGGTTATACTGTATAAAAGTTTCATGGTTACTAGCATGAAACATTCTGCCCAAGTCTTTTTTGTCAAGTTTACTCTCTGTTGATCTGCTGCATTCCTTTGTGATTTCTGTCTCTTGCAGGGAACTGCTGATGATGTCGTGGACTGGTCCCACGGTAAGCAGCTTTGGGAGTGTTGTAAAGAGAAGTATGAGCCATTATGGGTGAAGGGAGGGAATCATTGTGACTTGGAGCTTTTCCCTCAATACATCAAGCATCTCAAGAAGTTCATTTCAGCCATCGAGAAATCATCTCGTCTGAGAAATGTTTCCGGCCCGATTGTTTATCAAACAGAGGATCATCGAAAGAGCACAGATTTCAGAGAGGCTGCTAGATCAAGCGTAGATCAGAGAGACAAGTGTAGGCTAAGTGTTGAGCAAAAAGAAAAGCCTCGGCTAAGCATGGACTGCAGAGAGAAATCAAGATCCAGCACGGATAGGAGAGAGAGATCAAGAAAAAGCATCGATCGCCCTGAGAGAGAGAGCATTGGTTCATACCAGCATGAGAAAGCCAGGAATAGCATTGATCGGTAAGCTAGCTAGGAGCTCCTGCTCCCCATTTCTTGGCATGCTTTTCTTTTGGTTTTTCTTCGCTGATGATTGAACTCTTCTGGTGGCAGATTCGGGGGCATGATAAGATCTGTTGGTTTGTGCAATATTGATTGTTTCAAGCCCACAGCGACAGCCATCTGATGAAGAAGAAGAAATGTCAATACACAGTTTAAGGTTGATACAAATCATTTTCCAATTCGTAGGTGTTTGCTAATCTGGTCAGGATATTTAACTGCTATCAGAAAACTGCTGGTTCATCTGCTTGACAAGAAATGTCAAGTACTGTATCCTTTCCATCACTAGTTATGAATCGTTGTGCTGTTTAGGGGAACTGTAATTTTTTTTCCTTGATTAAATAATTTTTCATTTCGTAAATAGTAACTCAATTTTCAAGATAAATCCTAGCAGAATATATTTTAAATGAGATATAATTTAGTAAGAGAAATGGGAGATTGCTTGGCATGACTTCCTTGTCATGTAGGAATTTTCAGAAATCCTTTTTGATAATGAATTCTCAGAAATTCATGTTCTTCATTGTAAGATTTATTTTCTTTCTTTATGGGAATGGTTCCTGTTATTTGCGAGCTTGGATTGATCTGTAACTTTTGTATTTTATCTCTGGATAAACTTCTTCTTAATGTTGTTTAATATAATAAGATCTTGCATTCAATACATAGCAGTGCATGGCCACCTTTTCCATCCACCACTTCTTAATTTTGTTATTTAAAACAAAAAAAAAACATTTTTTTTTCGAAAATGTATTTTTTCTCATGATATCATAATCTTAATCTTATTATATTAATTAAATATTCATCACTTCGAATTTTATTCTTTTTATTCTAATTAACAAAATTAAATACAAAATAATATAAGATAATATAAGTTGTACAAGCTTCAATTCTAAAAATTTTCTATTTAAAAGGGATAATAAAAAATAATATAAAGCAAATTTGGATGAAGATCCTTTTAGAAGATCCTTTCACTTTTTTCTCATCAAATTTGGATCGCGCAATCTTGATTGGAGTAAAGCAAATTCACTGAATGCAAATGCTGGAATTCAAAACCTGGCCGGGTAGCGGCTATGGTGGTTTTCTGATGATCCACAGCATGAAAAAACTCTTCTTCTTTAGTTAGGAAAGGTTGTAAATAGCATAATTTATCAACTTAATTGATATAATTTAAAGATATATTGTTAAATTCAATAAAACACTTGACACTAATATAATCTCGACAAAAATCTAATTCATTACTTTTATCTCTAAATAATGTAGTTTATGACTTAATTAATGTATTTTATAACTAATTAACATAATCTATACCTGATTAAACAAAATTTTAGATTAAACTAAAAAAACTCTAACCATTTACACTAACATAATCAAAATATAGAAGTAGTACAAAAAATATCAAATTAGGAGAAAATATATAACATATCTTTAATTATTGTAAATGGGTGGTGGTGGCAGCCTGATTTGTGAAAAGCTACAAAAATGTTTTAAACAAGTAGAGTCTCTCAAGTCTCATGTCATATATGACTTTTTTATTATTATTATTATGAGTGTTTGAGTCAGTTTACACGTATTTCGATTAATTTTACGGGACTTGAAGTTAATGATCATGTAAGTCTTCAATGATCATTATATTACCACCGAGCGTGTAGGTCAGCTGACAAAGGGCTGTCCTGGCTTAACCAAGGTCTCGAGTTCGAGACCTTGGGTATGCAGCGGCGCTATGTGGGAGAGCTTTGCTGCCCTTAAGGGTCTCACCCGGCTAGAATCCGGATTAGTCGGCAGTGGCCCGATACCGGATGGTTATACCAAAAAAAAAATCATATTAGCAACTATATAACTCGAACCTGAAATCACAATAGGAGCAAACCTCTTAATCCTAAACTCTTATCATTAAACCATCTGCTACTAGATGGTTATATCATATGTGACTCTTTATAACTATGTTAAACTATATTATTATTTTATTAAGGTTTTAATATGTTTTATTATTTTTTCTATTTTCTATTACTATTGAGCTACTTTAAAAAAAAACCAGGGATATAATTGAAAATGCCAAGCTAACCGGACTAGAACGAAAGATGGTGGAATCTATATGGTGCAAAATATAGTTCACCTAATCCAGATCGGGCTCCGGATCCCAACGATCACAATATTATCCCTCTGTGAATGATCGTCTCTCTCCCTCCCCGCTCTACATTTGAAATCGGAGCACGAAGCTAATAATCGGTAATACTAAAACCTCTCGTTTTGTATTTCGCTGTGTAATTTGATAAAGCACATCTCTCTTCCTTTCGGCTCTTTATAAAAATTCTGCGTTGAATAGAGTATTTAATAGAGAGTGATGTGTTTGTTTTCTATCTATATTTGCTTCTTCATTCACTTATTCTGTTGTTTAAATTATTATGCGTTTAATGTTGTGGTTAATCAGTTTTTTTATTGCTTATAAGGTTCCTTAATCAATTAATTCATTAAATATTGTGGATTATTTTACGATTTTCTCTTTTTGTTTATGCAAGAGGAGCAAAGTAATTAAATAAAATCGGATTATAAGAATGTGGTTTAGCAGTGATTTTCCGGAATTATTGTTGAGTTTGGCACGTGTGGGCACGTGTATGAACGAGCATTTGTGATACTTGATTGACGTGAGGAAGATGTTTGTTTATGATGACAACTGCTATACTGTTGTGGTTGGCTCAGGTATGGAGGATGGTAACAAGCAAGAGCAGGTTGACGGGAATCTTTCAGAGGATAAAAGTTACATGCCTTCATCTAAACAGGAGGTCTGTCTTTCTTTTCTGCCTCCTAGTTGATCATATGCATGGTTTATTGTTGACATATACTGCGTGATTAAAAAACTTTCTATTTGCAGAATTTTCAACTATTTATTTGTTTATTCTTGTATGTAGGACGAAGTTGTAAAGAAGAAATATGGAGGAATAATGCCTAAGAAACCACCTCTTATTTCTAAGGTGATGCCTTAGTACTAAGTCTTCCTTATAAAGATTTTGTCTTTGGTGATTTTTGTCTAAGTTATGATTTGGATTTTAGGACCACGAGCGTGCATTCTTTGATTCTGCTGATTGGGCGCTTGGAAAGGTACTGTTTTTCTGTTATTTTACTTAAAATTGGTTGCATTAAGATGCTTACCTGATGTCATTTGATGATCATAAATAACAGCAAGGTACTGAGAAGCCCAAAGGACCATTAGAAGCCCTACGGCCTAAATTACAGGTACATATGTGAATGATATCGTCGACACATTCTTTGTTTCCTTCCTTGTTAAAGAGGAAAACTTGTGAATACTTGTTGTGCTTATTCTACCCTTATGTTTGACTTTGGTGAGTGATATTAAATAAACCAGACGGCTTGAGTGGTTTTTGATTACTAGTGAAGGTTGAGAGCTGGCAGATTACGTTGGAAGTTTTCTCCAAGGGTCTTCTAGATAAGCTACAACTAGAGTTAAATGAATCTGGAAACTATTTTACAATGTTGAGGGGTAAGAGTTGATGAAATGGTAGAGCTAATAAGGTTGTCGGATGAGAGGACTGCCTGGCCTCTTGAGGTACTGGACCTGTTAAATTTTTTTAACTATGGGATGCTAAAAAGTTCATTTCTGCTTATCCCTTACAAGAAGATTAGTTTCTCTTGGTTTTTGTTGGTTACTGCTTTAGATGTTTAATTTCTTAGGAATTCTTTTTTCTCCTATTCAGTCTCTCCTCCTCTAATGCTCTATTTTACACTCGCCTTGTGCTAGATCTCTTTTGCCCCATTTTGGTGTTCTCTGAAGAAATTGTTGTAAACCTGAAAAAACTAGTGATGATAGTAACCAGACATTTGCCCATATTATTTTTTCTATCTGCATGCAAAAGTATTCAACTACTTGTTATAAGCTCTTGATGATGGACAGTATTAAGGAGTGAACTGGTGTGTATTATTAACTTAGAAAATTGGTGAGGATAGAACTACTTCAAAAGCTGAAGAAGTTAGCTATTCATTTGTTTTGAAATCTCATGGCCTGTTTAAAAGAAAGAAATTATTAGAATTAAGTTCGTTCAGTCTAAAGATGCATTAAATTTATGGAGCATGAGAAAATTAATATAACTTTGAGATAATTGGTCTGTGAATGTTCTTTTGAAGTTGGTTTTAGGTTTTTCTTGAGCTCACAATGGGATATAAGCGAACAAATGATAGATTGTCAATGGCTTGCAACCACTGCTAGTGCTCTTCTGCAACATGCAGGCTCAATGGGAAAAAAAAACAAGGACAAATGAAAACAAAAATTCCGAGGGAGGGGTTGTATTGCCATCATATATGCATGTGAATGTGGAATGAGGTGAGATGGGTCAACTATACAAAGGAGAAATCGAGTTGTGTGATAGTTTCTTGGACTTCCCTTGATAAACTAGGAAATAAAAAAAAAGGACTTCACTGGGCCTGGGAAAAAGCAAGCTTTTATTTGGAGCCAATGTCTAGAATGTTCTTTTGAACTTAGAAGTTCTTTAAACCAACTATAGGTGTCTTCTTTAATTTTTGTAATGATAATACTGCATAAAGCTCATACACACTTCACAGAAGAAATTGTTTCTCATCTGTGAGTTCATCAATCATTAACATTCCAATAAGTTTATTCCTCTTGTGAGAAGTAGTCATCATGTGGAAATATTTGGCTGTGGTATTTCCTTTGCAAATCTTTAAAGCCTTAGACATCACCCTCCCACTATGCCTCATCTGTGGTCCTCCTTAATTCAATTTCTGGAGACAATGTTTCCACTAATCTTTCTGCTTCGCACTAGTATAATTCAGAGCACTTAACTATTACACATAAGATCTTACTCCAAACCTAGCTACTTAGCAAGGAAACTAAAAGTAAGGTCACCTGATAAAATGATGCTCCAGAATCAAGGCCTGATCAAAGAAACAATCTACTTTCAATCACATATCCTCAAAGTGGAAAAGGGGTTTGTGTCTCTTTAAGATCGCCACCATCTAAAATACAAACCTTTAAGATCGCCACCATCTAAAATCACTAGGAAACGATCAGAAGTTGGATGAGGTATTGCATTATATACTTCGGTTGGAGGATGTTACCTCAATAAAATTAAAGTCTCTACACCTATCATTTTTGGAGGATTTTAATTTTGCTGAGGAAACAGTGCACTGTAGAAGATTGATTTTTTCCTAATTTATTTTGATGAACAGCTCTGAAGTCTTATCCTTATTGCTCCAAGCAAAGGTTCCTCGATGACTTTGAACGATTTTGTTGTTTTCTTTAAATCCTTAATTTAAAGTGAAGTGAAAGGCAACACAACCATAAATAGAGATGTTGCCTTCAAGGCATGATGTAGATATAGTGCAAGTGAATTTGAAAGAACCATGAATGAATGGCTCCTTCTATTCTTGTGATATCCTCCCTGCTATTTTTTTGACTAACTCCATTTAACAAAAGACAGATCGGCAGACACCCTGAATGGTTTTTGGTTTTCCACACTCAAGTTTTTATTTATGTGTGAGGAATATGTATATTTTTCTGCTGGGGTTTGTGTTATTGTTGTAATGCTAGCCTATCTTTTTACTGGGTGCTTATTTTTGTATTTTTGTTGCTTTTCCAGCCCACACAACAGCAAACACGATACCGGAAGTCTCCTTGTGCCCCGGCAGATGGTGAAGGTATGTGTGATCATCATTCTGTAACCCAAAGCTATTACTAGCAGTGTTAGAGAATTGCTTTTCTCTGTCTGAGCTTCTCCCAAGGAGCCAAGGAAACTCAACCATCTCTTTCTTCATATGCAGATGGAGGAAGTGCTCCATCCGAGGATGCAACTGCCAATGAATGAGAAGTTACTATAGATCTCCTCTTGTGAGGACTTGATTGTTATTCTAATACCTACATAATTGGTGAGTAGTTTTCTGTTATCTGCTACCATAAAGTTGGTGAAGTTGTTTGGATATTTCTGAAAAGAAACTAATAGACAACATTTTGGAAGTTGGAGAGGGTCCATTCTTCACGACGCATAATTCAAAAAGCCTTATCCATTATCACTCTGTTTAATCCAGCATGCATTCTTAATGATCGTGACTTGATTATCTCTCATAATACAGCAGTAGTAGAACATTATGGGACTGAAAGGCACCATTATTTAATATTGCCAGACTTAAAACAAAATTGCTATGACACAATGCAGCTGATATTTTCTGGCAACGCTGCCCGTGGCATGAGAGACCAAGACTTAAACACCTTGTGGTAGGTGGCATATTTTCAAAAGAACATATGTATATTCTGTCATTGCATTGTCTCTAATATGGCTTCAAGTTCACATGTTAAATTATAGTGATATCGTTTTCGATAATTTAATTTACAATAATATCCAAGTGATGTGCCTTACCTCACCCAATTGTTCATATAGATTGTCAATTTTTTCCGAATTAATCCTTCATTGACAAGAGATTATGATTCATAACTGGAGAATTGCTTAATGCATGGGTTAGTTAAATCTTACTAAGAGAGAGCCATGATTATGACGGTGATCGTTTGTGATTATGGTGTAATACAAATTTCTTAAGCACGTTCCTTCTTTGTTTATAGTTTTGATTACGTATTAAATAATTGTTAATTGTGTGATATATTAAGTCATTACCAATTTTGTGGGATGCATTCTCTTGGTATGATGCCTCAGGTGCTATAAAAAAATTGTGGCCTACCTTGATCAATGGTTAATTATATGTCATCCAATCCTCGAGACACGACGTCCTTATTTATTTATTTATTGTACACCAATGAAGATTTTCCTGGTTAAGCTTTAACCAGTCGTGTAGATCTGGATAATTTTAATTGATTAGACTTGGCAAGTTTAGGGTTTAGGGAGGTTCTAGTCTAAATTAAAGTGGTAAAACCAGAAAATGAAATAATAAAACGAAAATCAATCATGCTATACTATTACTGATAAGGGTGAGAATTGAAATAAATAAAAAAATATTTTTTTTCTTTTCCATTTAAATAAGAAACCCAGCAGAACAATAATATATTTATTAATATAATAGCCTACGGGTTGATTCTTCTCTCAATCATTAGGGACCCCGATTTGATTTTTTTTTTGTTTATATGATCTAATTTTTTGGATTAAAATGCATGGGGTTAATTGTATTGCTTCATTATATATTTTCTGTTCAATTTAGGATTAACTGTAATCAGATGAATATCAAAGAAACTGAGGTGGATTATCTTTACGTAACATTCTGGAGTATACTTTCTTGGATCGTCTTGATATCTTGTTTTTTTTCCTGGTTTCTACAAGTTATTAATTTTGTGCTGTTGAAATACTTTAGCAAAATACACACACATGCATACATAAAAAGGATAACACAGAGTAGTTCCTGGAGAAAAAAATATACATAAAAAATTAGAATAAACTAGATTATTTGTACATGCTACGCTACATCGTGGGTGGAGTTAATTTAAGAGAATTATATATATATATATATATATATATATATATATATATATATATATAATTTCCAATTTCAAAACATTATTTGATTAATTTAAAAATTTTAAATCAAGTTAAGAAAATAATTTATGTGTACCTTACCTGTGTATCATTTCCTATATGTTTAAATGGAAAAAATCAAACTTATAAAAATCGTAGTCTACTTTTGTCGAGATTTGTCTTAGTAAATACTAAAATATTTTAGTCAGTGCTATGTTGTGGGAGATTACAATAAAACAAATCCCAGACGAAGTAATTATTATTAAAAACGTTTTAAAAATATGAGATTTGAAATATTAAGTTAATCGGATAAAAAAACTTCATTTATTTATAAAAGAGAAAGAGATTGAGATTTAGGTCATTGGATGAACTGTATCTGATAAAACGGGGAAACAAAAACAAGTATAAATAAAATAAAAAAAAATGAACTATTGCTAAGTTTATAGAAAAATATTAGAAAAAAAAAACAAAATTGTATCAAATTAGGTTATTCCGCTAAATTAATATAATAGTGAAGAATCAAACTGAAATAAAAGAATTAAAAATAAATAAGAAAACAACCCATGTGGTAATTGCAGAGAAAATCCTGTCCAAATGCACATATTATTACACGGTTTTTATGTTTTTTTTCTTCTCTTGTTTAATGTCACGGGGCAATTTGAAGTGGAATGGTTGGAATTTGGAAAGCTCTTCAAATGCAAAAGCTTGATGCTGACTCAAAAGGGAGAGGAAAAGCGGGAGTGAGAACCCCTGCTCTTTCCAGGACGGTATCCGAAGCGCGTTCGATGTCGTTTCAGAATATTTCTTAAGACTTTGTTTCCTGTAAAACTGTTGCAGGAGCATATTCAAGCATGAAAAATAAGGAATATATTTTTTAATATTTTTTTTTTGTGAGTTGTGTCCACATAATTTCAATTTAAAAATAACATTAAACATTATAGAATTATATTTACTTACTGATTTAAAATTTTGTTATCATAAATATATCTAATCATAATGAGCTTTTTGGAGAATAACTGTTTTTTTATGGTTATATCTTTCTTTCAAATTTTTCCAAAGAATAAGGGGATTTTTTTATATTTTGAAATACTCTTTTTTTAACTCTTCGTGGAGATGATGGCTTAAGAAAATCATGATCTCTGTCTTATTTTAACTAAATACTTCATTACCATTTATAATGATGTCTCTAAGACCCATAACATCCAGATGAATTTTAGTATAAAAAATTCATGATAAATATAAAAAATAAAAATGTAAAAAAATTCATAAATATTACAATGAGATATTTTTTTAGTATGATCAAACTATTAAATATAAATAAAAATAATGTGTGACATTGTTATACCTTAACCACAAGGAGTATTTCACCTTACTTTGGATCAGTAGCTCCCATGCTAGAGATTTCTACTCTATATACCAAAATTATAAACACACAATATAATTTTTGATGTGAATTAAAAAGGCAAGTCGAGCGATTCTAGTAAACATAAAGCATATTTATGATTTGCATTAATATAAGTACATAATTTAAATAATAATAATAATAAATATATAATGATGAATAAATTTGATGAAATTTTACTTAAATTTATATTAAAATGAGTATAGAAGATAATATATATATATAAATACACCTTTTACTTCTTATGAATAAATCAAATATGATTTTCTGCTTCAAGTTGAAAATGGGGAGCAATTCGTGTTGATAATGTTTTATAAGATTATATATTTAAAAACACAGAATATACTCAATAAAAAGTTAATATAAAGAATAAGAACAATGAAAACTAAGAGAATGGAAAAATCATTCTTATTTCATATAATTTTATATGTATATATTTTCTTCTCTTAGCAATGCATCAATTTATAGGCACATATACATAAATACTTGTAAGTTCAAATGACATAAAAAGATATAGAATTTTAGAATGAGGAAGAGGGATGCATGACTAGACATCCACATATAAAATATATGATTTTATAATAGTTTTGAGTTTATTTTTTCTCTCTATAAATCTCTATTTTTTCATTTTAATTATTTTTATCTTGACAATAGTTAAGGGCATTATGTTTATTGAAATATGTTCCTATCAAATCGCGAAACTCTTAAATATTTCTTACAATTTTACAGAACTTCGTGGGATTGTTGTAGTTCACCTTAGAACCTTTGCATGCACATATTATTACACGGTTTTATGTTTTTTTATTTTATTTTTTTCTATCGTTTAATGTCACGGGACAATTTGGAAAGCTCGTCAAATGCAAAAGCTTGGAAAAGCGGAAGAGAGAAGAAAATGTGCTCTTTCCAGGAAGGTGTCCGAAGCGCGTTCGATGTCGCTTTCAATTCCTTGCATTTTACTCCGCCGAAAGTAGTCCCTTACAGCTGGATACAAAGAAAATGCAGTAGACTTACCAGTGAGTGTTCTTGACCTAATAGGAACCACAGAATTTCATGTCATTGGGAAAAAAAGAAAAGAAAAGGGCTTTGGGAGCTGGTTAGTAAGATACCAGAAGAAGAAGAAGAAATATTGGGGTTGGCTAGATCTTGTGCCTCTTTATTCATCACTTACCACACGGCTTGTTTCCTCTATATTCGTGTAATACTTGTAAGTGTTTTCTGATTTCTAACTAGAACTGTACATCTTCCAGGTTGAAACTGATAATTGGTAGATTTAATTCCCAAATTAATTTCTTGCTCTCACTTTCTGTTTCATGTCTAAACACAGGCGCAGGTGGAAAGCAATTGCTGAACCGAGCTAGCTAGTTGATACTAGATAAAGCGGTCGGTACTAATTTATTGCTATAGGTGTTTTCATGGCTTCCACCAGCCTGCAAGGAATAACCTCATCTCCTCCTCCTCCAGTACATATATATGATGTGTTCCTTAGCTTTAGAGGCAAAGACACCAGGAACAACTTTACTAGTCATCTATATTCTAACCTGGTACAGAGAGGCATCGACGTATACATGGATGATAGGGAGCTCGAGAGAGGAAAGACCATCGAACCTGCTCTCTGGAAGGCCATCGAGGAATCAAGGTTTTCAGTCGTTGTATTTTCAAGGGATTACGCTTCTTCACCATGGTGCTTGGATGAACTTGTCAAGATTGTTCAGTGCATGAAAGAGATGGGGCAAACTGTTCTGCCAGTTTTTTATGATGTGGACCCTTCAGAGGTAGCCGAGCGTAAAAGGAAATATGAGGTAGCCTTCGGTGAGCATGAACAAAATTTCGAGGAAAATTTGGAGAAGGTCCGGAACTGGAAACATTGTCTCGCTACGGTGGCTAATCTATCTGGTTGGGACATACGAAATAGGTAAGCTATCTATCCACAGATAAAGATTGTTTGTTATTACATGTGCTATTTCAATCCTAAATGAAAGAAACCTATGATTGTCTCCGTTCAGTCTATGATTTCAATTATAATCTATCTTGGTGGGAAGTACGAGCATGACTTTATTTATTTTCAATTATAAATGAGTGAAACCTATGGTTAAATATCAAAATAATATACTAATTATTAGATGCTAAGCTATCCATACATTATTTTATCAAAGATGGTCTAATGATTTTTCCACATTCATGATCAATGTTTTACCCCTCTTATGCAGGAATGAGTCGGAATCAATTAAAATCATTGTTGAATATATATGGTACAAACTAAGCCTCACTTTGCCAACAATTAGCAGAAATCTAGTTGGAATAGATTCTCGTCTAGAGGTATTAAATGGTTGTATAGGTGAAGAAGTTGGCGAAGCAATCTTCATAGGGGTTTGTGGAATGGGTGGCATTGGTAAGACGACTGTTGCAAGGGTAGTATATGATAGGATTCGTTGGCAATTTGAAGGCAGCTGTTTCTTAGCAAATGTCAAAGAAGTTTTTGCTGAGAAAGATGGACTACGTCGTTTACAGGAACAACTTCTTTCTGAAATCTTAATGGAACGTGCCACTATATGGGATTCTTTTAGAGGTATTGATATGATAAGGAGGAGGTTGCGACTTAAAAAGATTCTTCTTATCCTTGATGATGTAGATGATCAAAACCAGCTAAAATTCTTGGCGGCAGAGCGTGGATGGTTTGGTCCAGGGAGTAGAATTATCATAACAAGCAGAAATGAAAGAGTGTTGACTGGATATGATGATGCTAGAATTTATAAGGCTAAGAAATTGAATGATGATGATGCTCTTATCTTATTTAGCCAGAAAGCTTTCAAAAATTACCAGCCTCCAGAAGATTTCGTGGAACTATCCAAGCAGGTTGTGTGTTATGCTAATGGCCTTCCACTAGCTCTAGAAGTTATAGGTTCGTTTTTGCATGGAAGAGGTATCCTTGAATGGGGAAGTGCGATTAAAAGACTAAATAAGATTCCTGACCATAAAATTATTAATGTGCTTCGTATTAGTTTTGATGGCCTTCATGAATTAGAGAAGAAAATATTTTTAGACATTGCTTGTTTCCTAAAGGGGTTTAAAAAAGATCAAATAATAAGGATACTTGATGGTTGTGGATTCGATGCAATTATTGGAACTAAAGTTCTTATTGAGAAATCTCTCATAAGTGTCCCTCGGGATAAAGTCTGGATGCATAATTTATTAGAGATAATGGGTAAGGAGATTGTTCGTCGTGAATCCACTGATGAGCCTGGAAGGCGCAGTAGATTGTGGACATACAAGGATGTTTGCCTTGCACTTATGGACAACACAGTAAGTAGCTAATAGAGAACATTATCCATAAGATTTCATATAGTTTATTTTAATTTATGTTTCTTCTTTGTTTAGTATTTGTTTTTTACTTATATTTATTTTGGCTGACAGCGAAAAGAAAAAATAGAAGCTATTTTCTTGGACATGCCTGGAATAACAGAGGCACAATGGAACATGAAAGTGTTCTCTAAAATGAGCAGGCTAAGATTGCTTAAAATCAACAACGTGCAGCTTTCTGAAGGACCTCAAAATCTTTCCAATATGTTACAATTTCTTGAATGGCATTTTTACCCTTCAAAATCATTGCCAGCTTGTTTACAGGTGGATGAGCTAGTTGAACTTCACATGCCTAACAGTAGTATTGAGCAATTATGGTATGGGCATAAGGTGAGATCAACTAATTTAAGGGCCTTTGTATTTTTTTCTCGTTTTCCTATATATTTATGTTAGTAATATCCATATTTCTTCCCTCGCTACCTGATTGCAGAGTGCACTTAAATTGGAAATTATCGATCTCAGCAACTCACTAAGCCTGGTCAGGACTCCAGATTTTACTAGCATTCCAAATCTTAAGCGTCTAATTCTTGAAGGTTGTACAAGTTTGTATGAGGTCCACCCATCGCTTGGACATCACAAGAAGCTTCAATATGTGAATCTTGTGAACTGCAGAAATGTTACGACTCTCCCAAGCAACCTTGAAATGGAATCACTTGAAGTTTTCATTCTTGATGGCTGCTCCAAACTTGAGAAGTTTCCGGATATAGTAGGAAACATGAACAAATTGATGGTGCTTCGTTTGGATGAGACTGGTATGATTGAAGTATTTTCATCAATTCATCATTTGATTGGCTTACGTCTATTGAGCATGAACAACTGCAAGAACCTTACAAGGATTCCAAAATGCATAGGTTGTTTGAAATTGCTTAAAAAACTTGATTTGTCTGGATGCTCTAGACTTAAGTATATACCAGAGAATTTTGAGGAAGCTGGAAGTTTAGAGGAGTTTGATTTAAGTGGAACTTCAATAAAACAACTGCCAGCATCCATTTCTCTTTTAAAGAATCTTAAAGTGTTACGCGTTTGCCATCTAAGAAAAGGGGCACTTACTGAAAATATTGGCTGGTTATCTTCATTGATGTCCTTAGATCTTAGCGGGAATGACTTTGTTAGCCTGCCTAGTAGCATAAATAAACTTTCTAGACTTGAAATACTTGTCTTAGAGGATTGCTGGATGCTTGAATCATTGCCCGAGGTTCCATCAAAAGTTCAAACATTAAATTTGAATGGTTGCATACGCCTAAGAAAAATACCAGATCCGATAAAGCTAAGCAGTTCCAAAAGATCAGAGTTCTCATGTCTTAACTGCTGGGGATTGTACAAGCGTAATGACCAAGACAACATGGGGTTCACCATGCTTGAAAGATACCTCCAGGTCTTCTCTCAATCATACCCCAACTTTTTTGTATCTCTCTCCCTCTCCCTCTATCTATCTGATATTTTGTTTTTTCATGGCACAGGGTTTGTCCAATCCAAGACCTGGATTTGGTATCATTGTTCCTGGAAATGAAATTCCAGGCTGCTTTAACCATCAAAAGAAGGGATCTTCAATTAGTGTGGAGGTGCATAGTTGGAGCATGGGGTTTGTTGCATGTGTTGCATTCAGTGCATCTGGTGAAAATCCTTCTCTTTTTTGTCATTTCAAGGCAAATGGAAGAGAGAATTATACTTCGCCGATGAGTATTAGTTGTAACTCTATCCAAGTTCTATCAGGTCATCTTTGGTTATTCTATCTATCTTTTGATTACCTTAAAGAGCTTAAAGAATGGCATGAATCGTTTAGCAACATTGAGTTGTCGTTTCATTCCTCCGAGCGAGTAAGGGTGAAGAATTGTGGTGTCTTTTTGTTATATTCTCTGTATACTCCTCAGCCATCACAATCTTTTGCTCATTTTACTGTTTCAAGTGAAGAAGAATGTTATTCTTCTAGAGGTTATATTTTTAGTAATAGTGGAATGCTTGTCATTGGAGGGATGCGAGATGTTATCCCTGTCATCAGAGGCGCAGACACTAGTAATGCTTTCACCAATTTAAGTACAGCTCCAACTTTGAGAGGCACTATCCCAGACGACAAGAAACTAGAGAAAGTAATGGCAATTAGATCAAGACTCTTAGAGGCCATTGAAGAATCAGGATTGACAGTTATTATATTTGCAAGAGATTGCACATCTTTAACTTGGTGCTTTGATGAACTTGTCAAGATGGTCAGATTCATGGATGAGATGAGACCGGACACAGTTTTTCCAATTTCTTATGATGGCAAACAATCAATGATATATGATCAAACAAGGAGGAGGTACACAATTGTCTTTGATAAGAATGAAGAAAATTGCAGGGATGATGTGAAGGTGAAAAGGTGGATGAATATTCTCACTGGAGTTGAGAACGATGAAAAATCTAGGCCTGAATCTTTGGAAAGGTAATAATTACTCTGTTTTTTTATTACTGTAGGGAGTGCCTTGAAAAGTTTGTTTTTTTAAATAAATTTTATTTATAAATATATCAAAATAATAATATTTTTTTTAAATGATTTTTATATCAGTACACACCCTTCAACTAAATGAAACTGGGAATACTGAGACATAGAGTTGTTTTCAGAACTTAATGTTAATAAATCTATGCATTTTAGATCATCGAATCCATGTATCGTGAGGATGGGGGAAAATTGTTGAACAAATCTATTTTCTATTTTATGATAATTTTACCCGAATGAAAGATAACCACTTTACCAAATCTAAATGGGTTAAAAACGAATTATCCATATTTGGGTTGACTTTAAGAGACACTACTGAACCGTTTCTAACATATATTAATAACCTTAAAGTTTTAAAAAAATTATCATTATTCACAACACTCCTGACTTCTTCTTTTCACTCTTAGCAGCACAGAGGCTCCAACAACTATCAGGCTCCCCCGGCAGCTCAAGGATCTCGATTCGCTACTCCAGCAGCTACGCCAACAACCATGCATCCATAAATTTCTTTGGTTTTAATTGTAAAAACAGCTGACTAAGATTTGAGTGTTTTTTTTAAGAAAAATGTGTAGGTTGGATTGGGTTCAAGTATTAAAAATTCAGGTTTCGGTTGAGTTTGGATAATAATTTTAAAATTTTTATTCTGATATAAATAATATAAAACTTGACTCATGAATTTTCACTGTGCTCTAGCTTTTTATCATTATTTTTAAGATTCAGATAAAAAAAATTAAAAAAAATGAAATTGAGTTGTATAGTAAATAATTTTTAAAAAGGAAAAATCTTAATATTTTTAGTTGGTTCAGTAACTACTAGTTATTTTAGTCGTGGCTGTAAATTTATTGATTTTATTGAAAAGAGCATCTGTAATTAAATAAATTGATAATTATTTAGGTAAATGAATAAAAAGATTTGTTAATAATAACAAAATAAACTAGAAAATTAAAAGATTGTTGTAGATCAATATATTTAATATGACAATACAAGTTATTTAATTGGTTTTGTTTAATGAACTTATTTTCATAGAAAAGGAATTAACTAATTTACAAATGAAAAAATATTTTAATATATATATATATAGAACAGTAATTTATTACAAAAAAATTATAAGAAAATGAAAAGAATGAGACCAAACATTGTGAGCTTCGTAAGTCAACCCTAGTGCAGAATTGTCTGCCCCATTCTTTGGCAAAAAAAAAAAAAAAAAAATAGATGATGCATCTGAAATCCTCATAACCCAACCACTATGGCAACTGAAAAAACAAGGTTGTTAATTTTTTCTCTGAAAAAACATTTTCAATATATATATATATGACTGAAGATATCATAGAGATCTTGTTAAACAAATTCATAACCTTAAAAAACAAAACAAATCACATTAAAATCCAAAATGAAACCGGAAAAATAAATTTTTCTTAGCTTAATTTTTTCATGCAATTTTAAATAAAGTATATATTATCCGAGTCTTTCACTTCAATTCTCTATCTTTCAATTAAACTCTCTTTAAAAAAAGCATGAAATTGAGTACTTAAGAGATCTTGATTGTGCAAATAAAAAGTTTGAGGATAAAAATAAAAATTATTAAAAAACATTATTATAATTCACGTTTAATTGTTTTAATATATATATATATATATATATATATATATATATATATATATATATATATATATCCCTTGCGACTACCATCAAAGTACAATGAATATATATATATATATATATATATATATATATATTAACTAAAATATAA
Source organism: Salix caprea (assembly GCA_964035475.1). Taxonomy (NCBI): domain Eukaryota; kingdom Viridiplantae; phylum Streptophyta; class Magnoliopsida; order Malpighiales; family Salicaceae; genus Salix; species Salix caprea. The sequence goes on along the minus strand of OZ037748.1, from coordinate 6,265,402 downwards.
AACGCGTCCCGGTTTTACTGTGCTAATCCACAGTAACTATTAGTATTAATATATATTGTCATGAACGATGACCAAGGTGTAGATGTAGCCGAGTTGGTCCAAGATGCGAGATGAAGGCAGTCTTCAGAAAGGGCTTGGGTTCGAATCCCATTGTCCACATATTTTGTGTGAATCCAAATAAGACATAGTATTAATATAAAATGGCGTAAATAATGACAGGGATGTTGGATAGCCGGGTTGGTTAAGGCACGAGATTAAATCAGGTTTTTGAAAGGGTGTGGGTTCGAGTCCCACTCTCCATGTATTTTTATTTTGCTTGGAAATGTGATTAATTTTTTTTAAAATATATATTTTTTATTTAGAAATATATTAAAATGATAATTGTTTTTTAAAAAACTATTTTTAACATCATCACATGAAAATGATCTAAAAACATTAAAACAAAACATAAAAAAATACAATATTTGGACAATATTTATTTCATGTCCGTATTTATTTGGAAATGTTATTTATTTATTTTTAAATATTTTTTGTTTAAAAATATATTAAAATGATAATTATTTTTTTAAATCATTTTTAACATTAACACATGAAAATGATATAAAAACATTAAAAAATACAATGTTTATTTTTTGTTCGTATTTATTCATTTATGCGTTTAGATTATTATTATTTTTTATTCATTTTTTGTCGGATTTTTCTTTTAATTAGATTCTATTCTGAAATTTTAATTTATATTGGTGATAATTTTAAAATTAATATTGCTAATTTTTTCCCTTTGTTCTTTTTTTTTGTGTTTTTTATTATTTATCTGTTTTTCGGATCATATAATTTTGTGATTTTATTGTTTGCGCAATAATAATGATAATTTTAGTGATTATTTTTTTATTGTTTTTTTGTTAAAATGTTTTGATTTTTTTTATTTTTCGGGGTAATTTAATGATTTTAATTGTTTGATAAGTAATGTTGATAATAATTTTAATTGTTATAGTAATGAAAATGACGGTAACGTAGGGATGAATTTTCAATTTATGTTTTCGTCTTTTTGTGGATAGAAAATTAACTACTGATTTGTTATTTGATTATTACATGTCTTTTCATAATTTATATTTTATTTTTAAATGTGATTTAAATTGAATTATAAAATGAACTAATCTTAATACAATGAATTCAATAATTCAAATATCTGAATCTTCTGTCTTTTTCAATGATTATGATAATTTTATGATGGTTATTTCATTAAAACCTATTAAATAGATAAATTTATATCAATTTAAAATCCATATATTTTATAGAAAACTTGCATTTCACAGGAATTCTGCACAAATTTATTATTTTGATTAAATTTATATTATAACAAAAAAAACATACACAATTAGTATTTTTTTATGTTAAGAAAAAATATAGTGCCTCCCGCGATATATATATATATATATATATATATATATATATATATATATATATATATATATATATATCCCTTGCGACTACCATCAAAGTACAATGAATGGTGATTTCAAGATATCATGTGATCTTCCTTCTTGAAAGCCAACACGAGGGGGGAACGTAGCAAAGATTTTCATCATGCTTTAATGGGTCCTTGTTTCTTCTCATGGTTTTGATCGGGGATAATTAAAAGCTATATTTCTAAAAGATAAAACCAACAATTTCTTCAATATTAATTTTGATTTATGTTTTCTATTAATCTAATTCAAAATTCTTTGAAATCAATTTCTTATTTGTCTATAACTAATTTTATATATTTTAATACTTCATGTTTAAAAATATTTTTCAAAGTTTTAACCCATTCATTTAATTTTTAATTAAATTTCATATACACTTAATAACTACGTTTTAAAACCAATTTCTCCATCGACATGCATTTTACATTCAAAAGACGTAAACATTGATCTCACGCGCCACCAAGCTGCATGCATGCATTCCAACAATTCCAAACCATTCCCGCAGCTCTCTTTTCTTGGTTCCGTTAACCTATTTATTTTTAAGTTTAAAAAGTATTTTTAAATTTCCTTAATTTTTTATTTATTTTGTTGATATAAATTTTTTATTTATTTTGATATCTTTATATTAAAAATAAATTTAAAAAATATTATTTTAATATATTTTCAAATAAATAATATTTCAAAAAACAATATCTATGATAATCCCAAATACTACATGGATCAAATCATTAGAAAAAAACATCTTTAATTTGCTACCATTCATGATACTAAACAAACACAGCATGCATGTGAATATAAATACAAAATATCTATACTCTAATAAAAATAATAATTTATTTATAATTTCTGTATAAGCCTAACAAATTGAATGGAATATGATTTTCCTAAGGTATTTTTTTTTATCAATAAACTTCTCTTAGATGCACCGACAATTTTTTTTTATTAATAACTTTATATTTACTAATATATAAACACATAAATACATAAAACATTAATATATATAGAATCAATATCAGTACTTACACCAAAATTGAACTTGCTTCATTTATTACACAAAAATAATAAAATTTATTTCTACATTCATAACAATAAACATTAATAAAATTATATATCAAAAATAATTTTTTTGTTATTTCAAATTAACATTATAAGTATTTTAAAATAATTTTTTGTTTGAAAATATATTAAAACAATATATATTATTTTTAACAATATATTAAAATAATATAAAAACTACAAAAAATAATTTAAAATAATTTATTTTTGAAAGTTTTTCATAATATTTTTAGCCTTTTATCTTAAAAACCCACCATTACGTGCAATTTCTAACCCCAGGCCCTTGGAAACTCTTGATATTATTCAAGTGCCCCCTTCTACTCCAGGATTCAGGGCAACACAGGGAGTGAAAAGAGAGAAACAAACAGGACGACTTAGCCAAAACCCCAGAGATGGTTAGCAGGGTTTAAGGCGGCCGGTATACTAATACCACTACCTTACCCTCTCTATGAACTCATTTCCTTTCTCAAATTGCATTACCCGCGCATTTTAATTCATCTCTCAATCACTTCAATTCCATTTCCTTTTCATTTCCTTTAATTAGAGTGCCAGCTCCCATATATTTTCTACCAAAAATTTCTATCTCTAAACCATCCACAGTTATGTGGAGAAACGTCGCAAAACAAGCCACTTTGAAATCCCAATCAAAGCCCCTCAATTTCCCTCCATTTCCAAGAACTCACAGCTTTTTAGGAGCCTCTAAAGAACTCATCTTTTTTGGGAAATTCAAGTTCCATTCTCTTAATAACACAAGTCCACGACTGGGTTTTCGAGCAATTGGCGAAATATCAACTGTTAGAGAATAATATAAATCATATTATGGGGCCTCACTTACAAGCTTAAGCTTTTAGGTGAGATGGTTCCTTAACATCAACACATGAAGATTTTATGGGAAAACCCAGTTCTGCTCTTTTGGAGAAATAGTGATAGTACTAATGGGAATCCGTGTGGTGGATTTTGTCCAAGAGGGTATGTGAGTGTAGCTGAGGCAGTGTCATCAACAGATGTTGAAGATAATGTGTCTAGTGCTGATGAAGTGCAAGAATTGCTGCCAGAAATGAGGAAAGAAGAGGAGAAAGAGGAGCGCTTTAGGAGGAGAAGGAGGCTAAATGCTAACCCTGGAATAGGGTCAAGGAAGCATAGGGTCTTAAGGAGAAGGCAAGTGAAGATTGAGGCGGAAGCATGGGAACAGGCAACGAAAGAATATAAGGAGCTTTTGAAGGATATGTGTGAGCACAAGTTGGCTCCTACTTTGCCGCATAACAAGAGGGTCTTTTATTGTGAGATATTTATTTTTCAATCCTTCATTGAGATGCTGACAGATGAAAATCATTGTTTTTGCACGATTCTGCAAAAATGTGTTATTTCCTTCTTCCATGGTCTCTCCAAGATTTATACGTTCCAGATGAATCTTGGCATTAAAGATCCGTAACTAATAATTAATTCCAGAGATACCAAGAGCGGTAAATTCAAGTTTTTTCAAATTTAACATTATCTTTTTATATAAAAACAAGAAATAACTTATTAAATAAAATCATGAATATAAAAGAAAAGAAAAGAATTTTGTTAAGACTATTCTTTATTTAGCTTTAGAAATACTAGCTCTTCAGGAACTATATTTAATTTATTTAATTATTCAGGAAACTTGTAATACTAGTTTTTCATGAACTGTTTTAATATAGTTAATTCTTCAAGAACTATAAATCTCTTTCTATGAATAAAAGTAAGAGAAAATTTGCCAAAGTAAGAGAAAATTTGCCAAAAATAAATTACAATAATAAAAAGCAAAAATATTAAAATTGATATAAGCTACATAATAATTGTGTTTATAACATATTGTAAAAAGAAGAAACAATTAACATATAAAAGCATAGATATTCAAAATATAATTAAAAGTGAAAAGATAGAAATACTTTTTATTAATAATTCTTCTATTTTTCTAAGTTCCACCAATACAAGACAAGTTGATCTATTTATAGGAGAATGAAATGAACTCAAGGGTCATGGAAATCCAAAACACTAAAATCAAGAGTCATGGACATTCAATATATATAATTACGGATTATTATGGACTTTCAATACACATAATTATAGATTTATAACAAAAAATAATTTATTACAAAAATCTTTTTTATAAGAAAATGAAAAGAATGAGACCAAATGTTATGAGCTTGGCAAGTCAACCCTAGTGCCTAGCCCAAAAAAAAAAGTGTCACGTGCAAAAGCTTTTTTTTCTTGATATTAAAGAGGCGGAATAATCTGCTCCATTCTTTGGAAAAAAAATAGATGATGCATTTGAAATCCTCATAATATAACCACTATAGTAGCTGAAAAAACAAGGTTGTTGGTTTTTTCTCTAAAAAAATATTTTCAATCTATTTGACTTAAAATACCCTAGAGATCTTGTTAAGCAAATTCATAAACTTCATAAACAAAAAAAATATCACGTTAAAATCTAAAATGAAATTGAAAAAATAAATTTTCCTTAGCTTAAATCTTTTTTTCATGCACTTTTAAAGCCTAAAGACACTTAATTTTATTTTTTCTCATCATATGGAACTGTTTGGTACAAAAATCAATTGTTTGGGTGGCCAAAATCATTGCAACAAGAACTTTCTCTCTCTAAGATAGAATCCAACAAGCTCCTCTCTCTCCTCACACCAAAAAAAACTGAAAATAAAGTTTAGCGTTGAAATTAATTTATCATAAATTAAAGGGATTGATCAAATAATAGATTAAAAAGATGGGGCTAAAATGTGTTTTTCAAATAAACTCTAAAGAACCACATATATCACCCGAATTTCTCACTTCCATCCTTTATCTTTCAATTAAACCCTCCTTAAGAAAGCATGAAATTGAATGCTTAAAAGAGCTTGATTGTGCAAAGAAAATTTTTGAGGACAGAATGAAAAATTATTAAAAAAAATATATATATTATAATCCACAGTTAATTGTGAGAGGGTTAACAATAGGAGTATCTATAGTAAAAGAGCTACATTGTTTATATTATAGACAATTTGCTACATCTTGTTAATTATTACTCTTATTCAATCAAATAATAATATAAATAAACAAACATATTTAATTGATTGAATTAAACAAAGGGAAAAAAATGATATGCCTGACTACACAAATTGAAGCTTTATTTGAAAATAAATATTTTTATTTTCAAAAATATAGCTCATCTATATAAAAGATATAAAAAAGGTTTATGGATAAAAAAAATCTCTTAAAAAATTATAAGCATAATCAAAAAATCATTATCATTAAAAAAGGCTCCTTAAACAAAATAAAAAGAGAAGGGGTATTAATTTAAATATTTTTATATTTTTATATTAAAAATAAAAAAAAGCATTAATTATATAAAAAAATAATAAAAAAAAGCTAGACATTGTTGGGTTTAACTCATTTAGTTAGGGCTCATGCGCAAACCTACAATGGTAGCACCGCTTAACTAGGCTTGATTTGTTTTCACTACACATCTGCTTTAATTTTTTTTGAAAATGAAAGTCAAAGGATGCATTTTGTTTTTACCTAAGCACTATTCTAGGCACTATAGTGGTTGAAAAATGAGGTGTTAAGTGTTTTTGACAAAAAAAGAAATTTTTTCAAACTTTTGTTTTTACATAAAATGATCGTAAAACACTTTTAAAACCATATTAAACCTATCAGTGGTCTCAAAAAAACCTCTTTAAAAGACAAAATCAACTCGAAACCAAAAATTAATCTAAGCTCATATATGTTTTTCATGAACTTGAAAGAAAAAAACATTTAATATGAATTTTATCATAAAATGAAACAACTTGACACAAATTTTGTTTGTTTTGGTGGCTTAAATCAATACCAAATTTTGTTTGTTTTGGTAGCTTAAATCAATGCCAACAATATATTTCTCTCTCTACTACTAGAATTTAATGATATTTGTCTCTCATCTCTCAATTAATGACTAAAAAATAATAAAAATAAAATTTTGCATCAAAGTAAATTTGAGGATCAAGGTGTATTTGTTTTGAAACTATGACATATCATCCATGTTTGGTGTCTATTTCATTCTAGTCTATCTTTTCTTAATCCAACCCTTTCTTAAGAAATCAAAATCAAGTAGTCTTTAACTGGAACTAAATCATTGAAATAATTAAAAAATTTACAGACTCTATCCGCAATAATATATATGAGAGGATAAACAATGCATACTTAAACAATTAAAATCTCACACCTTTTATATTTATAGGTAATTTGGGAGTGTAATTGGCTCTCTCCCTCTCTCTCTCTCCACAATAGAACAACAATATTTGGTTAGAGCATGTAACTTTTGGTTTAACAAGTGGATCTCACCAATAATTATGGTCTGACAACAGTTTGGGTGAAGCAACTAACTTGATTAAGTAATTTTTTTATAAAATATTTTTTACTTGAAAATATATCAAAATATACTTTAATTTTAATTTTTTTTCGATATATGAAAACAATTTAAAAAGAAAAAATATTTTAAAAAAAACACAATCCAACGGAAAAAACAATCACGGTCTATGTTGCTTTCTCTAAGAGCCTACATTTACCAAACAGAGAGATAAGGTTTGATTCCTACCGTTGAAACTATATAGACCAAAATAACCTCACCATTTTTGTACTTCTCATCAAGTATTTTTGTTGAAGTTTTTATTGAAGTCAATCGTCTCTAAAAAGCTTTTGATTTTTTCATGGATTTAACTAAAAAAAATTAGGTTTTTTATGGATCTAATTTCTTATTAGCTTTTTATTATTATTTTTTTTCTTTTTAATTGCCAACAAAAAATGCAATGAGTGGTGATTTCAAGACTTCATGTGATCTTCCTTCTTGTAGCCAACACGAGGGGAAAACATAACAGATATTTCCATCATGCTTTAATGGGTCCTTGTTTTTTTTATCATGGTATTGATTGGGAGTAATTAGACTCACATTTTTCAGTCGAGGTTATCAATATATTTTTATTTTGGTATCTCGGTATTTCTATAATCGTAGATTCTAGAGTTTTTTCCATTTACTAATTATATATTTGTATATTAATATAATTAATTTTGTGTATTCTTATTCGTGTTTGGATACTATAATCAAGTCCAAGTCTATCCTTTTTTAGAAGAGTAATATTTCATGTGTATAAAAGAGATTTGTTTTCACTGTGTTTTCCTTCTTACCTCCCCCTCTAGTTATTTCAAACAATATCTAATAGATGGGTGAATGATTTAATTCTCCACTTAGCCTGTAATATATCATATTTGTGTTTCAACTCGCCATTTTTTCTATTGATGTAGAACAAAGAAGAAGATGAGGGAGAGAATATAAGAAAAAGAAAAATAGTGTTGAAGATAAAAAATGTGACATATTTGAGTTCATATTTAGATTGTAAATGCCAACTGTCAAAAGCCTTTCTAAAACATAATATGCATGCTCTTTCTATAAGGCATAAGCAAAATGTTTAATACTTTAAAAACAAAATTGGAATAAAAAGAATATCCTAAACAAAAAAAATCATAGTTAATACAAACAATCATAACAGAATACTTAATTAATAGTAAAATAGCTTATACTAAAACTCTTAATTAATGCTAATTTTTTTGTTAATATAATCCATAATGGGTCAACCCAATCCATATTAATATTATTTATATTAATAAAGTAAGATAATAAAGGAAAAAGATCCTAACAATAACTGTCAAATGTTAAAACTCTACACCCTTATATATATATCTATTATACAATAATAGACAAGTAATAAAGAAATATTAAAAAGAAAATAACATGGAATGAAATAAAAGAGACTAGACTCGTAAAGAAAACCCTTTACCAATTCTATAATCATGACTCTTCATTGCATATAATTTGTTATTCTCTAAAATCACCTATCTAAATATGTTTGAAGCATATCCATCAGAAAAAATATAGAGCCATTAATAGTTAAGTAATTATGTATTATTGTCTAAAACAAAGTTGGCTTTAGGTTTTATGGCCATGATCCATTATAAACCAACCTCGTACTCTTATAATGACAAAACAAATATATATCATTTTAGCCTTCATGCTGTCTTTTGTCTTTCCTTTCATGTTCATCATTATATTAAAAATGATTTCAAACATGTTTTTATTTACATGCATAAAATCCAAATTATAATAGAAAAGATTATTTTTCCAACAAAAAAACACAAAAAACACTCCATTTTACTTAATTATGGGTCACACTAAACCAAAAAACTTTTGCTTACCGAATTAAAAACCAAACATAATGTCCTTGTACTGTGAGATCACGTCATATAATTCTTCACTCAGTGGTATAACCAGTGTAACATCCCTTTCAACTTTAGCTATAAATAAGTGTTTTTTATACTTATGATCAGTTGACAAGAACCTCCAATGATAATTAATAAAAATGTTTTACAACCATTTGTTAAGATAAAGAGCTTGTTATTTTCCATACAATATGAATATGTTAATTCTTTAAGTATGATTCTACCATAAACATTCTCAAACATTGAAAAATCATTGTCAACCCGCATAAAAATTGACATAATTTAAAATTTCGTTTTCTTGAGATATTATATGTCAAAGTCCCAAATGACAAGAAAGAAAACATTAATTTCAGCCTCATACATATCCATATAAATTATGTTTTAAATTCTATATCTTTCTTTTAATCTTCTTAGTTAAATATATTTTTATTTTTTGTATATGGAGGATACCAAACAAACACAGCATGCATGTGAATATAAATACAAAATATCTATACTCTAATAAAATATGGTTTTCGTAGGGTATTTGTTTTTTTATTAATTAATAAACTTCTCTTAGATGCACCAGCAATTTTTTATTATTATTAATAGATTTATATTTACAGCTATAAAAACACATAAATACATAAAACATTAATATGTATAATCAATATCAGTATTTACACCAAAATCGAACTTGCTTCATTTATTACACAAAAATAATAAAATTTATTTCTACATTCCTATTCAATTATGCCGTGAAAAGTACAAATAATAAACATTAATAAAATTATATATAAAAATATTTTTTTGTTATTTCAATTAATATTAAATTTAGCGTCTTTTTAAAATATTTTTTTGATTAGTAATATATTAAAATAATAATTTTTTAAATTATTTTTAACATAGCATATTAAATAATATAAAAAAATTTATTTAAATTAAAAACTTTTAAAATACTTTCATAATACTTTTAACCTTTTATCTTAAAAACCCGCCATTACATGCAATATATAACCCCAGGCCCTTGGAAACTTTTGATATTATTCAAGTGCCCCCTTCTACTCCAGGATTCAGGGCAACACAGGGAGTGAAAAGAGAGAACAAAAAGGACGACTTAGCCAAAACCCCAGAGATGGTTTAAGCAGGGTTTAAGGCGGCCGGTATACTAATACCACTACCTTACCCTCTCTATGAACTCATTTCCTTTCTCAAATTGCATTACCCGCGCATTTTAATTCATCTCTCAATCACTTCAATTCCATTTCTTTTTCATTTCCTTTAATTAGAGTGCCAACTCCCATATATTTTCTACCAAATTTTTTTATCCTTTGGTTACTTTTGATAAGAAACCCACAATTCTATCTCTAAACCATCCACAGTTATGTGGAGAAACGTCGCAAAACAAGCCACTTTGAAATCCCAGTCAAAGTCCCTCAATTTCCCTCCATTTCCAAGAACTCACAGCTTTTTAGGAGCCTCTAAAGAACCCATCTTTTTTGGGAAATTCAAGTTCCATTCTCTTAATAACACAAGTCCACGACTGGGTTTTCGAGCAATTGGCGAAATATCAACCCATGAAGATTTGATGGGAGAACCCAGTTTTGCTCTTTTGAGAAATATTGATAGTACTAATGGGAATCGGTGTGGTGGATTTTGTCCAAGAGGGTATGTGAGTGTAGCTGAGGCAGTGTCATCAACAGATGTTGAAGATAATGTGTCTAGTGCTGATGAAGTGCAAGAATTGCTGCCAGAAATGAGGAAAGAAGAGGAGAAAGAGGAGCGCTTTAGGAGGAGAAGGAGGCTAAATGCTAACCCTGGAATAGGGTCAAGGAAGCATAGGGTCTTAAGGAGAAGGCAAGTGAAGATTGAGGCGGAAGCATGGGAACTGGCAACGAAAGAATATAAGGAGCTTTTGAAGGATATGTGTGAGCACAAGTTGGCTCCTAATTTGCCATATATGAAGAGTTTGTTCCTTGGTTGGTTTGAGCCTTTTACAGATGCAATTGCGAAAGAACAGGAGTTGATTAGAACGGGGAAGAGTAGGCAGGCTTATGCTCCGTATTTTGATCTGTTGCCAGCTGACAAGATGTCTGTTATTGCAATGCATCAGCTCGCAGCAATAGTAATGACAGGTGGGGAACATGGATGTGCAAGAGTTGTGACTGCTGCTTGTATGATTGGTGATGCGATTGAGCAGGAGGTAAGTAATTTTCAATGTTTTATTTGCTTATTTTTACTTGCGGTTTGATTTGTAGACAGGATAATGAGTGCCCAGATAAAAGTATTGAAAGATAAGGGAAAACATTTAATTTTTTTAATATCAAGAAATCAAAATGATCTAAAAACATAAAAAAAAAATAAAAATAAAAAAAAATAAAAAAAAAATAAAATAAAATTAATTTTTTTCATAAACGCTTTGTGAAACGGTTTTTTTTATAAACGCAGTGCCAACAGGGTCTATGTACAATTTAAGTTATGTTTTGTCGAATGTTGAATTCTGGATTTATTTTTTATATATCTATAGCTTTTATTTTCAGCTTTATTTTGATTCTATATGAATCCAAGTTCTTCTGTTATTCGTAGTTCCAGGGAGGACAATAAATGGAGGTAGGAAAAACAATGTGGTATAAGATCCTATCGATGCTAAGTTTTACAATTTTGTCATTATGTATTAAACTTCTCATATCACGGGCCTTATTAAGCTGAATACTCTATCACGCCCTCTTTATTGAGCTACATTTTCTTCAAAGCATACATGGTGGACTCGTAAGAGTGACATTTCAGCTTTCCTTTGTCAGAGCTCATCTCACGTTTGGACATTGTTTCACTATGTATTTATTCTTATGCATTTCCCTGTTGGGGACATCAACTATCTTTATCATTTCAATTATGTGTGTTCTTGCTGTGCCTTTGTTTTATAAGCTGTTTTAAGTTTTTTACTTAGTTTAGACTTTAAAGCCATGTGTGACACTTTGCTCTACTATCTCTTCTGACTATGGGAGTCGCTTCCTCTTTTCTTTTCCTTCTCCTTTTCCTTTTTTTTTAAAGAACTATACAATGCAGAGACATTTAGGTGTACCATTCTTAATCCATTTTTTGGACTTCCTAACTCTGCAATCTTGTTCTCTTTCTTTGAACTGAGGACTGAATCTGTAACAGTTTCTGTGATGAAACAGATTAGAATACACAATATCTTGGAGAAAACAAGGAAGAAAAAGGAAAAGGCTGATGATAGCAAGAATGGTGTAGAAGGTGAATCCCCTGCTGTCATGAAGGAACAGGAGAACCTAAGAAAAAAGGTTACTGATTTGATTAAAAAACAAAAGCTTCCAGCTGTGAGGAAGATTGTGAAGGGGAAGGATGATTCAAAACCATGGAATGTAGATGCTAGGGCTAAGGTTTGTGTGCTTGCAATCATTGATAAAAGTTAATTTTCTTGAACAAATGTAGTGTACAACTTTGATTTATGTCCTTTGCAGGTTGGAAGCCGACTAATTGAATTGCTGTTACAAACAGCTTATATACAGCCTCCCTGTGATCAGTTAGCTGATACTCCATCTGAACCTCGACCTGCATTTGTACATACATCCAGAACTGTGTCATATGAAAATAAGTACGGAGTCATTCTTTAATTGAATCGATGAGCTCAATTTATCTTTTTTTCCTTGTAATTGCTTCTAACTAATGCACAGTAGCCTTTTCTTAAACAGGAAGGGCGCAAAAAAATATGGTGTTATTCAATGTGACCCACTAGTCCTCAAAGGCCTAGAGAAAACTGTGAGTAACCCTGTCATATTTTATTCTTCTAGTGATAACTAGTTTTCATATTTTATCATCCTTTATGACATGAACTTGTGATGGGGTGCCATATACTTTCAAACAAAGAGGTTAGTTTCTAGATTTTAGAGCTGAAACAGATGAGATTTGCAGGCAGTTTACATGTTGCCTCTTAAGTTGCAGATGTTTGTCTTTCATTTTTTTTTCTTGCCAAGAAGTCATAAAAATGTTGTTTCTCCAAACAGGCGAGGCACATGGTGATTCCTTATATGCCAATGTTGGTGCCACCACTTAGATGGAGAGGGTATGTTAACTTTTTTTTATATTTGCAGTTTTCCCATGATTGTCTTCTCTTAATTTTAAATTTTTTTGTAAGATATATTCCCAGTTCAGAAATATTAACATAGTGTTTTGGTTACTTCTGCTTGATGCCTGGAGTTGTTTTCAATTTTATTGTCAAGTTAAATGCTTAAAATGGTATAATAGATGAGGGATAAATCTCTGATTATAAAGTTTGGAATTCCAATCCCATTTTCAGTTAATTGAAATTAACATTCCAGCATATTTCAAGGCTCTGCCTTTCCATTTCTGTAACCTCCATTAGAAGGGAAACTAATTGTCTTTGCAGGTATTTATTGAAAACATGGTGAATGTGAGATATGAGATGGAAGGGTTTGTCTAGGATTCTCTACAAAACGGAGAACACTATCTTTAAACATTGAAGAGCATTTGCTAATCACAACTATGTCTAAGAAGGGAAAAATAACATTATTGCCACAGGCAGGAAATTTAGGGATTGCAAAGGAATTCTTTTTTATAATGTTTTTGATGTTAAAGGGAGAGGTATACTTCATGGAAAAGGATTGGCTGTTAGAGATAAAATATAGAGAAAGAAAAAGTGTTGGGTTTTCTACAAGGATGCTGTGGTGTATTATTTCAGTGCAAGAAAAGATAGAGTATCGAGTTGATAGAGTATCGAGTTGCTGTTTTCATGTGAAGTCAGACATGTAGTTAATTTAGGATTAGGATAGTACATAGAGAACTTGATTGAAGTTGTTTAGTTTCTTTAGGTGATAATTTGTATATAGGTATTTATTTCAAATTTCAAATGTGCCAGAAGCAAGGAGGCAACAGATGATTACATAGGAGAAATGGCACAGACGGATCTCCTCAGTCAAACTGAGATTTTTGAACCCTATTTTCTGGCGAGTTAGTTAGGATATGTTTTTCATGGACTTTGGTTAAGTTTTTCTTGGTGCAGCTTTATTTTATTTTATTTATTTATTTGTAAAACAAAAGTGTAAGAGGAAAAAGATGAAGGAAGCTCCATGGATAAGGATAAAGGGGAAAAGCAGTGAATAACCAGTAAAATCAGAAGATATCTTCCATCAAATCTTATAGTGGTGGCATGAGTGATCTGTTCACTTAATGATGGGAATCTGTTGGTCAATTCTTACTCAAATTGATCGTTCTTCAAATGTAATACGAAAGATTATTCTGATGATCTTGACTGTCAACGTGCAAAAGTCATTTAGGTTGCTTTGACTGATGGAGTGTTTCGATTTTTTCATGTTAGGAGTGTGTCAGTAAAGGGACACGTTGGGTTTCCTAGGGATAAATATCTTAAAATTCCAAACTTTGTGTGTGTGTGTGTGAAAGAAATAATTTGATATTGTCACTAGATTTTTTGTTGGAACAAGAAAGAAGAGATCGTTTTATTACTTTTTGATTCATTGGAAAAACTACACTCGCTTTGGAATATGAAGAGACCTCTATAGCAGCTTCTGCCATTTAACCTGTTGCCTTTAAATCTGATAAGCTCCCTAGCACTTTTGGTTGTAAATTGCCCATCAGGACTGAGATTCCAGGACACACTGTCTGTCTACAAAAAGCAAAGATTTAAACCAGGGATTGCACCCTGAATATCTTCCATTTGATCAGTTCGAGCATCAGACAAAAACGATTTCATGGAACTGGTCTTGGGGAAAGAGCACTTTGTTTACTAGCAAGTTTATAGTGAGTCTTGGCTCTTTCACCCAATCATCATGCAAGTTGCTGGAGGCACATTAGCATAGTCCCCACTAAAATTAATTTTAGATCCTTATGTACAAATTTGGAAGATACAAATTCTTCTTACACGTTCCTTACATATACTACTTTAATCTAAAATTTAATGAGTTTGTGGTTGGATTCTGGCTCCCATGTAGTTCGTGCAACTCTTAACAGCACTATTGCTTCTAGTAACAAATCAGGACCTAGCATTTAAGTAGCATTTTGGTGTGTTCCAAGCTCTTCTTAGATAATTGTGACATAGCTTCTGATATTTGCCTCTCTCTTACTTGTGTCAAGCATAACCTCGATGCCCCTTGCAGTTTTGATAAAGGAGCTCACTTGTTCTTACCATCTTATGTCATGCGGATACATGGTGCTAAACAGCAACGAGAAGCAGTTAAGAGGGCACCTAGGATGCAGCTACAACCAGTTTTTGAGGTCTGTACATATTAGATGCATTGCATGGTTACTGATGCATATTTTATTGGTTGAACTAAATCATCTTTTGGTACTAACATGTGATGTTCTTTGAACAAAATCTTATACTGATAATTGTGCATACCCTTACATGCTATCACGTGTAGATTTTACCAGCTTAGCTTCTTGTTTAAAAAGGATTCTCTTTTGTTTGAATTAATTTTCCAGGCCCTGGATACACTAGGGAATACCAAATGGAGGGTAAATAAGAGTGTACTTAGTGTTGTTGATAGAATATGGAGTAATGGAGGCTGTCTTGCTGATTTGGTAGACCACAGTGATGTGAGTATCTTTTCTAACTTTCCGCCCATGTAACTTGTGCTTTTTTGAGAAACTCCTTTACCTTTACCATTGTGTTCCAAGAATTTATCATGATATCTTTAGCAATTAAAAAACATTTCTCAATAATTTCTTCATTTCAGGTTCCTTTACCTGAGAAGCCAGAAACAGAAGATGAAGCACTGCTTAAGAAGTGGAAGTGGAAACTCAGAGCAGTAAAAAAAGAGAACAGGGAAAGACATGCACAGCGTTGTGACATCGAACTTAAACTTGCTGTAAGACTCAATTTACTTTATTTTAGACAGTACACTTTCAATTTTCTTGATTTAGTTTACACCACTATTCTTAATTGGCTGCAGGTAGCACGGAAGATGAAAGATGAAGAAGGTTTCTATTATCCACACAATATTGACTTTCGTGGGCGTGCCTACCCCATGCACCCATACTTAAACCATCTTGGATCAGATCTGTGCCGGGGGATTTTGGAGTTCGCAGAGGGACGCCCTCTTGGAAAGTCAGGCTTACGCTGGCTGAAGATACACATTGCGAATCTATTTGCCGGTGGTGTAGACAAGCTATCTTATGAGGGACGAATAGCTTTCACTGAGAATCACCTTGATGATATATTTGATTCCGCAGACAAACCACTTGACGGAAAGCGTTGGTGGTTGCATGCTGAAGATCCATTTCAGTTCCTGGCTGTGTGCATTAACCTCACTGAAGCTTTGAGAAGCTCCTCTCCAGAAACATATATCTCACATATTCCTGTTCATCAGGTATATCTTATCAATGTATTGCATCGGGCTCATATAAACTTCTTATGGACATTTTAAGGATTGCAAAACATCCTACTCAATTGAGCACAGTTTTACTGGAATGGTAGAGAATGGATGAGAGAGGCAGAGATGTTAGGAAGATGAATGGTAAAAGGAGAGTCAAGATTCTTTGTTGTTGTACCTTGTATGCTTTGGGAAAACAAAGTTTAGGTGGTTTCTACTGGTTTTATTACATAAAAAACTGTTGGACCATGTGGGACAATCAAGTACTTTTCACTGGGCTTTTCTTTGCTCTTCTGGCTTATTAATTTATTTTGCTCTCATATTTCTGTATTTTTTTCATAACTTGTACTGCCTTCTGAGGTATCCCTTCCCTCTTATGGTTTTCTGTAGGATGGTTCCTGCAATGGCCTACAACACTATGCTGCACTTGGAAGAGACAAGGTAATGTCGTAAACTTGAATTGGATGATGTTATGAAGTTTTTCTTTTCTTTATGATTACTGCTGATAAACAAAACCCAATATGTGCAATCTGTCTGTCTGATTCTCGTCTCCTAAGGCACTATGCTGATGCCAATCATTGTTGAATTCAAGTTATGTTTTTTAGAAGTGGTCTGCAATTTTTTAAACTTCGTTTTTATTTTTGAAAAAAGAAAATAATGCATTTTATAATGCTTTGAACCCCTCTGCTTTTGTTAATTCATTGGAATCTTGAACAGTTAGGAGCAGCTGCTGTTAATCTAGTTGCTGGAGAGAAGCCTGCAGATGTCTACACAGGAATAGCTGCTAGGTAAGGGGTTTCCTCATGATACAGTAGAAAATATTTGAGCTAAGATGAGCTTCTGTTGAAGCAAGCCAATGGAGCGGGATGTTTTTACTCTGACTGATATAAAGATCAGGTCACAGATTTGAAAACGCAGAGATTTTTTTGAGAAACTAAACAAGTTGTGCTGAAAATTGTGGCAGCTCTTGGTTAGTGGGCTTAATAAAGGGATACTCCTCTTTAAATCTGAAGTTCCATTTAATTACAAGAGGACAGAATCTGAATTTTTAGATTTATAACCAACTCTTAGTAGGATGAACCACAAATATGGTCCTAGGTATAAAAACCAAAAATGCCTACTAATTGGGTCCCAGTTTTTCTGCAACATACTAGCATGTATTGGTTCGATTAGAAATCTGCAATTACATTATCATCTCAAATACTAAGAGTTTGGAAGCATTACTCTCACAAAACTAGAAGAAGAATGTATTTCACTATCCCAGTTTTCTGGCATTGTAGGAAATCTAGGTATATGTAATGAAGTAGTAACATCCGTAGAAGATTAATATTTCTGCTTAAATTAGGAACTTCAATTAAATCAAAGCCAAACTTTAGTCAACAAAGCTCTTATTTCATAGCCTATGACCAGATCCATATGTTATCCCTTCATGTGTAGTAGTCAAAGTCGTGTAATTATTCATTGGATATGTTTGATTGGAGCCAGATTTGTATAGCCCCTACAAGAATTTTTCTTTTTCAATCCTATATTTCTGTGGTGCATGCAGATATCTGCAAAAGGATGCTGTGATAAACTTGCACTTTTGTGATGCAGAGTACTTGATATCATGCGCAGGGATGCACAAAAAGATCCAGATGTTTTCCCTGATGCATTGCGTGCAAAAGAATTAATTAACCAGGTTTCAAAAAGATCCAGATGTTTTCCCTGATGCATTGCGTGCAAAAGAATTAATTAACCAGGTTTTCTGCATGCTTTGATTGTGATCATAGTGGTCTTCTGTCACTAAGGGATTGCTTAGTTACTATTGGGTCAACACTGTTCCATACTTTTCCTGGGTTTTTTTTGGCCCATTCAAAAGATAGGGTGTACCTTGCCATTTTTCAATGTGGATAAGTTCTTTTACTTTCGACTAATGGTGGTTTGACATCATCTAGGTTGATAGAAAATTGGTGAAACAGACAGTGATGACATCTGTATATGGTGTGACTTACATTGGTGCTAGAGACCAGATCAAAAGGAGGTTAAAGGAACGTGGTATCACAGAGGAGTCAGATATCTTTGGTTGTTCTTGCTATGCTGCAAAGGTGTGAAATGAGCGTCCCAACAGAGAGGATTCATAATTCCTTTGCTTCACTCTTTTTCATAAAACATGTCACTGACAATATTTTATATTTTTGCTTGATCAGGTGACCTTAACTGCCTTAGGAGAGATGTTTGAAGCTGCGCGAAGTATCATGAACTGGCTTGGGGATTGTGCAAAGGTGAGCCTGTCTATATATTTTTTTTTCATTTATGTTGGTATTTGTTTTTTTTTTTTTTTTTTTTATCTAGTTTCTATACCAACAACAGACATTCTGTTAACCTTTTTGTGTTTTACCTGGCCAGATTATTGCATCTGAAAATGAGCCAGTGCGGTGGACAACTCCTCTAGGACTTCCTGTTGTACAACCTTATCGTAAATTAGGGACGCGTAGTGTGAGTTCTATTACATTTGCAGAAGCATAGTAGAGCATATAGTATTGACAGGAAAAGTAATTGATTGACATTTTGTTACATTCATATCGATAGAGAGGGCATTTTGAGTTCTCTCATCTTCCTTTTGTGCAATTTTTGCAGATCAAAACTTCCCTACAGGTTTTAATACTACAAAAAGAAACTGACGAGGTAATGTTACTCATCTTTGTTGCTCGTTTCTGCTTTGTTAATCGAGATTCCATATTATTTACTGTGACTTGTGAGTCTGTGCTAAGATGTTGATAACACATCAAATTGTGAAAGATATGACATAACCAGTTTTTATTGCTGAAATGTTGTTCAAGGATATAGTATCTAACATCGGTACATTCTGTTAGCTGTTTCCCAATTTTCTGAACCAATTTCTGTGACAACATGATTTCTGGTAGACTTCAGTGGGGTGCCTTTGCTTTTTGTCAAGTTAAATTGCCCTGCTTTTTTTCTTTATTCAGTCTGGACCGTGACCAAAATACTATAACATAGGGAAAAAAAGGCTGTACCTTCTGGGTCTACGATCTCAAATTTGGCAGTTCTTTTACTGTTACAGGTTATGGTCCAGCGACAGAGAACAGCTTTCCCACCAAATTTTGTTCATTCCCTTGATAGTTCTCATATGATGATGACCGCAGTTGCCTGCAAAAGGGCAGGCTTAAACTTTGCAGGTTTTTCACTCATTGCTGGATTTTGTCTCAATTGCTGTCCTATTCCTAGTTTTGATTTCTCATTACTGTATATTGGCATACCATCACAGGTGTACACGATTCATATTGGACGCATGCATGTGATGTGGATGAAATGAACAGGATACTAAGGGAAAAGTTTGTTGAGCTCTATGAAACACATATATTGGAGAATGTAAGTATTAGCACTGCTATATTGTTCTAAAACTTGTAAAGGGGCCCATTCATTGGCATCATTATATATTTGTAGAAGGCAAAATCCCAATACAATATTTTTGAAGTTTATTTGATAGAGCGGATAAGAGGCAATTCATTATTGTTTACTAGCTTTAATCGATTGTGGATGTTTTGGTTGTTAATAAAAGAAGAAAGAAAAAAGATTCGTACCATATGTTTAAAGAAACAACACTTGTTGCAGTTAATTAAAGTATGCTTTATAATTTCTTCTCCTGCTGTTTCAATTATGTTTTGGGGTAAAAAAATGCCAATAAATTTCAACTTGAATCAGCATTTAAAAGAATTGTGCAGTGTCAAATCCAAGTCTGAGTTCCCGTGTCTTTTTTTTTTCCATTTTGCAGAACTCATCATTTATACTGTTGGATTTGTATGCAGTTGTTGGAGAGCTTTGAAAAGTCCTTTCCCACGTTGTCTTTTCCACCTTTACCTGACCGGGGAGACTTTGAGCTGAGGGAAGTGTTGGAATCACCTTATTTCTTTAACTGATCCAGTGCAAGGGGCCATTCTCTCATTGCTACAGTAACGTGACCACGTCTTTAATGAGTGCCGTTCATTCTTTGTTCCTCGCCAACCCTGGCTATGGAAAGCTGTGATCTAATGAAAAACTTCCTGCTAGAGACTAGTCTCACTATTGTATATAGTATCTTGAAAGGAGTCGTCAGGCATTGGAGATCCTCATTTGGTCTCTTGAAAGGAGTCGTCAAGCATTGGAGATCTTCATTTGGTCTGAGTTTTGACTCAGCTCTGAATGGTGTTGTACAGCAAGCATATTTATTTTGATCTGGGTATAGGCTTCGCTGGGTTCTTGCATTGAACAAGAATGAATGAAGAGACAGCAAGATCGTGTTTGCTTATCACTGCTCAGTTGACATCAGGTTTCTTTGATTTTCGGACGAAGAGCTTCGTGATTTTGCGACGTCCTGCGACTCCAGGAACGCAGAGAGTATGAGTTAGGTTCCATTGTTATCTGATACAAGGTGCTGAATTTTATGAATCTTCGTCGCGGATTGGTATTTACTATACCAACGAGACTTGTGATCAATGTGAGCCACACTGAAAATGCAAAGTGAACAAGAATGATATCATGCTGTTGCTATGTAATGGTTGGGAACTTTGGATGAACTCTTTTGTTGCCAACTATAAATTGGCTTGTGAATATGCAGAAATGAAGCAGGGCCGCAAGAACAGATTATCATTTTGTTATGCTGCCAAATATTTTGACAACCTGTTACACTGCTTCTTTAGATTCTCTTAAACCAAAACCAAAATAATTAATTATTATTAACTACTAACTAAAAAGCTTTATTTTCATTGATGAGTAATTTTTGTTTTTTGTATATTGGGTACTTAAATAATAAATAAAAAAGAAACTGTTAACTTTTCCATAAAACCCTTAATATTATTTAAAAACCCTGTTAAAACTAAAATATCATGTTGAGCATTTTTAAAATTTAGCATTTGGTTAGCAGATTAGATCAAAACTATGGAGTATAGGTTAAATCCATATAACCACATGCTAATTTCATGAAAATTGAATAACATAAATTTGGCTAATTTAGCTGATGATAAGCCAAAGCTAGTGTTTGTTATTCCATGTTAACAACATTAAAAGATGTCCCTAAAAAGCATGACATGATGATAAAGAGTTTGAGATTTGCACAGCAGGTTTCAAGTTGAGTTAGAGCGTGCATTTCTTATCAAAATCTAGAATAACTGAATTTTTATTCACTCATCTAGATCCACAAAGTACATTTTCGGGGTGGAGTTTTACTCGAATTCTAAAAAAAACATTAAAAGACTTAAAAGTTGACTTGGAATTAACCGCGCATAGATTTTTTATTACATAGTCAATTAGCTGGGTGAATTAGCCTTGAAGGTTTTTTTCCTATCAAGGGAGGATTCTTTCTGCTATAAAACTCTAGATCAACTAAGTAGACATGACAAGAAAAAAAATTCTTTCAACTAGCCAGAGTGTATGTTACTCGAAAAAATGTTGGTTTGGCCATTGAAAACAGTGTTATAAGTTCCGTTCCGTTCCGGCCGGAACGCCCCGTTCCAGAAGCAAATCCGGAACAAAACGGCGACGTTTTTGTTCCGGTAAAAATTCCGGTCGGTACCGGTAATTCCGGCCGAATTCCGGCCGGAACGCCCCGGTTCCGTACCGGGCGTTCCGTTCCGGTTCAAGGCAAAACGATGTCGTTTTGTCTTGTAACAAACGACGTCGTTTGGCCAATACACGGGCAAACAATACACTCCTTTCCCTTTCTTCTTCCCACTCCCACTCTCCCAGACCCAGACGACCGATTTCCCCCAATTTCCCCCAATCTATTCCCGATTCTCTGATCTCAAATTAATCCAGAAATCCCTTGTTTTCGATTCATAATCCTGAAATCCCTCACTTGAAAAGCTCAATTTGTAATCCTCAACCCCTAAATCAGCTCAATTTCTGAAACCCTAAATCAAAAATCAAAATCACGGCGGCATAATTTCTTCCACACGGCGGCGCAATTTCTTCCACACGGCGGCACAAAATCTGCAGTAGTTCTTCTTCCCCATATCTCCAGTTAAAGGTACACATTTGAGGAACCAAATGCTTTAATTTATTGAAAAATTGAAACTGTCGAAAATGCATGAATGTGAATGGAGAAATAAATTTTCTATTTTGCTCTAAAAATGCATAAATATGAATTTAATCTGTTTGTTGTTGCAATATATGATCGTGTTACTCTATTTATGAGGTGAATCAAAGAAGAATTTTTTGCTTTTTTCTTTAGTAGGAGATTGCTGTTGATGATAAAAGTGTGACTTGGCTATGTTTGTTGCTGAGTTTTTTCTTTAGTTTCAATGTTTTTGAGCCGAAGTTGTTTGGGAAATAGTTAGCAGATTTTTTATTTATAAAAAAATTGTTCTTCTTGAACTGTTTACAGGAGCTGTATTATGTTCGTTTGTTTGCTGAGCTAGTTGAATCAAGTATGATACTGTATTATAATTTGATTGATTAAGAAAGAAAGAAAGAAAATATTCTTAGTAGAAATTCTCAAAATGATTTCTTTTGAAGTTCTGTTTCAAATTCTATGATGAAGTGCCCTTGAAATGGTAGGAGATGCTTTCTCAGATTGAATGACTTTCATACAGTTCTGATGTTATATACAACAACAATTTCAAACTTGATGGTTTGATAGCTAAGACCATAGAGAGGAGAAGAAAAGTACGATGTTGATTTGTTATCCTTAATTCTGTTTGGAAATCAAAATGGGTACAAGTTTGATGATTTACTTGCCATTTTATGATTAGTTATTGAGTGACTGATGGAAGGGTTTATGAAGATTTGATGAAATATTGGGAATTAGCTCTAACTTGCTAATATCAAAATATATATCTTATTTTAGAGCAATATTTTTAGAGTAAAGAATGATACATGCCTAACTTGTGTTATCTTTTTTACAACAAATTAAATTACATGGCTGAAAACTCATCTAGTGGTGGGAGTTCCATGTATTCAGCTCCAGCAAGATCAGATGATCCAGCATGGGCTCATGGACAGGTGGTTCCTGGTGTAAAGAATGCAAGTATATGCATTTATTGTAATAAACGGATGAATGGTGGTGGTGTTACTCGGTTGAAGTGCCACCTTGCTGGTATTAAAGGTCAAGTTGAACCTTGTAAAAAGGTCCCTCCGGAGGTTAAGTGGCAAATGAAACAACTGGTAGATGAAATGACAATGGAGAAAGAGAGAAGAAAAAGAATTAGAACTGATATTGGAAATTCTCAATCAGCTTCCAATGATGAAGAAATAGAAGAGGGTGATGCTGCAAATCCTCGTTCGGGTGATATACGTTCACAAACAAGTAGAAGAATGACAGTGCAAGGAACAAGTACATCTCAAGATAACATCAGTGCCCAAATTGAGGAGTATAAGAGAGCAACTGGTCTTTTTGGTGTAACCATGGCTATTCGTCAAAGAGAAAAGTTAAATCCAGGTAATAACTTTTATTTTTTACAATATAATGTCTTTTTTTTTATCTATAATATTTGATTTATTCAAAATTTGTTATCTAGTTTCATGGTGGGAGCAATTCGGCATTGATACTCCAGAACTTCAAAAGTTTGCAATTCGAGTTCTTAGTCAATGCTGTAGTGCAACTGGGTGCGAAAGAAATTGGAGTGTATTTGAATTCATTCATTCAAAAAAGCGAAATAGGCTTGAGCACAAGAGATTAAACGATTTAGTATTTGTTCGCTATAATCTAAAGATTAAACAGAGGTAAGTAAAATATCAATATTATTATATTAGTAATTATTTTCTATTACATTGCTATTAATTTTTTAATTTCTTTCGTGTTTATTCTTTGTAGGAATATGAGCAGAACAAGAGATGCTTTAGATCCCATTAGCCTTGACAACATTGATCTAATGAATGAATGGATTTGTGAAGAACCCGGTCTTCTTGATGGAGATGACATAAGTTGGGAGAGTATCGAAGCACCTTTCGCTACTTTAAATTTAGATGATGAAGAGACATGTGTAAATGAGGAGAATGAGCTTGATGGAGATGACCAGCTATTGGAATGTCTTGTTGACGACGTTCCTTATGTTCCACAGCCAGATCAAGATCCTTACTTTTATATTAATAATGTAGAGGATGTTTGATGTATTTTTCTTTTATTTTAGAACATTTTACTTTCATAATATTTTGGAATTTCAAAGATGTTTCTAATTTTGAGATTATGTTTGTATTGTATAATTTAAATTTCATTTATCTTGAATTTAAATTATACTTGTTAAATTAATATTTTATTTTTTTCATATATATAATTAAATAAATATGAACAGTAACCGGTACCCGGAACGGTACCGAAACCGGAACGTTCCGTTCCAAACAAAAAACCGGAACGGTACCCGGAACGGATTTTACAACATTGATTGAAAATGATTCTTTGAAAGGCTAGCAATCGATTCCTTGGAAGTTTCTTCAAACTATCATCTTTCTTTCAATTCCTTCTTCAGGATCCAGGAGATTTTCTGTTGGCACGAACATGTCTGGTGTAAAGCACATTACATTCTCACCAAGTTGCCTTTAATTTCTTTTCTTTTGTGCTTATATTTCAGTCCTTGATGAGTTCTTGGTATCAAGTAAGCGGATTAATGAAACTCACAAACACAGAAGCTTTTTCAGTGATAATTTTCCACACATGTATTGTTGTTTATGAGTTAATTTATACAACAATCCTTTGTAAGGCAAGTATTCTAATTATAGAAGGAATGATAATGGTCATGCTGTAATTGTGCTATTGTGATATCCGTGCATTTACAATAGAAATCAGTTGCATTATTTTCAGCGATGCTTGTCATGATCTTCGGCTGGAGTTCTGGTGTTGTTATGATAATCATGATCTTCCTTGATACGCCCCCTCAAAATCAAATTGCCATCAGCAAGAGAGATTTTGCGTTTCAGTATGTCAGTCCATTGTCGTGATAGAGGCTTTTGGGAGTAGGTCAGCAAGCTGATCATTGGTGTGAACATGATTGACTTGAATGATGCCACGGTGTACTAGGTCACGAACAAAATGAAAATCGATTTAAATATGTTTCATCCTCGAGTGATGGACAGGATTGAAGCTCAGGTGAGTGGCACCGAGGTTGTCACAAAGTAGGGATGGAGACGACGTGAGCTGAAGGCCAAGTTCCTGCAGAAGAGAAGATAGCCACATGGTATCAGAGCCTTGTTGATCTAACAGGCACGAGTTCAAATCTCACCATCCCCATTTATTTGATAAAAATAAAGCACAAGGTAATGTGGGCCTATGCAAGTTTCAAGCCCAAAGGGCTTTCACTTGAGGGGGTGTGGTAGAGAATAATATAAATCATATTCTGGAGCCTCGCCTATCAGCTTAAGCTTTCAAGTGAGATGGTTCCTTGAGACGGATAATTCAATATATGGGTTTATATTAGGACTAGATCATGTCCCACATACACCTCCTTTATCTCAAAAATAACATCCAATCAAACAATAAATCAAACATGTCCTGATGAGTGTTGATGACTTGTATAGCAAGGTATATATTGGATAACATGTGATGAATATTCACACACCATAAGTCCCAATGAATGAGAGTTTCTCAACCCTATCTATCCCAGATATCCACGCATAGATGCACAGATTCTGTAACATGGAAAGCGACATAATCACTATAACCATACAGCTACAAGCAAAATTAAAGAAAAACAATATAGTTCTCTGAGAAAATAAGCTTCACAAATACTGTACATGATTCGGGTGTAAAACTGTAAAATAACCCACATATATAGCCTTCAACACCTATGCACGTGGAAAAAAGGGAAAGAGTAAAACGAAGAAGAAGAAGAAATTAAGTCCACCTCTGTAAACCACTTCTCGGAAGATATTAACTAAAATATAATTGCCGTGGCTGTTTTACTGTGTGTTTTTCATTGTGTATATAGAAATAGATTATTGTGTATTATAACAATAAAATTATCATTTTATCTCACGGCTGAAAATTTTAACCCTCGACGGGGTTATTTTTTACGTTTCCAGAGAACATGTATAGTATTTCTGATTTCTTTGCATATTAAAACTACTATTTTACCCTTGGATGCTGACAAAATGAGCAGAACAGTAAGGGGTGTTTTCGGTTTTTCACAAATTCGTGCATAGTGAATCTACGAAAATACCCACCTAAAAAGACAAGAAAAGAACGCCTGAAGCCAGGGGTATTGTGGTACTTTTATCCCTAGTTTTTTCATAGTTATCACTGGATCCAAAATATATAGATAATTAATCATTTTTTTTAATTTTTTTTCAGAAACACTACAATGCATCAGCAGTGTTTCATGCGCACGCAAAATTCCATCATCAGCGCCTGCTACTTCAATTTTAGCAATAGCAGTCTCACATGAGAAAGCAAAATGAGTACAGTATTGTAGGTGGAGCAGCTTCTGGCTTTGGAAATGAGAAATATAAACTCGACAAGTTGCAGAAAAGTCTAAAATGGCAGAAAAGTTGAGAAAGCTAGCTAACTACCAACAGGTACAGAACCATTCCTGTCAGCAGGCAGCCAAGTTCATGGCTTTCGAAGTAGCTAAGCTCATTCAACTCAGTGTTGATTTGGATGGGCTTAGCAACTTCGTCTACTTTACATTTAAAATTAAGATTACCTCTAAAGATAAAAAGAATATGTATGGAAAGATATAGAAATATTTATTGAAAAAAAAATTATTTATATAACTGTTTAAGAATATTTTTTTTATTTTTTATATAATTATTTCAATAGTTATAAGAAAAATAACTTTTACCAATGAATTTCATTATCAATAACTTGATTTAGTATCCATATTTTTTTAAAAAATTACATCACATGTGAAACCATAAGAAAATTAAAATAACACTTGTCACAAGAAATCGAGGTTACATCATTCCAAATATAATGTTTGTTTTTATATTGCAATAAAATTAATTTTATTTATTTCTTTTTTAAACATTATTTTAATATTTTTTAAGTAAAAAACTCGTTTCCAAAATTATACTCTGTATAAAAAGTCTTGGTAAAATAAAACTAGCAACTCCATGGCATAAAAAGAATGATTATAATGTTGCCCTTCTCATTCTAATAATAATAATAAAAAGAAAAAAAAAAAAAAGGAGATTATGCGCTTCTGTTAGCTGGCACCCACTTATCATACCGTTAACCTCAAACGACAAGTCATTTGTTTTTAAATATTCTCCATTAATAATAAAAAAAAAATAGAAAGAACAAGAAAAAACTACCCTCCTTCTCTCAGATCATCACTGTCTAATCACACTCAAGAAACTAAACAAAACCAATGCCTCCAAATCCCTAATTTCCTCTCTTCAGGTTTCTCTCTCTCTCTCAATATCATTTGCAATCACTTTTCTAACCATCCAATTTTCAAAATCTAATCAATTTCTTTGGTGATTTGTTTTTGCTAGGAGTTGATAAATTATTGTTATTATTATTGTTAAAAAGATGAAAGCAGGAGGCACCGGCGCCGGTGCTGCGAAGCAGATTGTGGATTCACTGCTTCAGCGGTTTCTCCCTCTCGCACGACGCCGTATCGAAACCGCTCAAGCTCAGGTCATTTTTTTCTATTCAAAATGATTGAAATTATTTTACTGATATGAAAAATGAATAGAAAATTTTATTTCTTGGTTGAATTTTGAAGTAGTAGCAAAAAAAAAAATTAATTTGCTCGCGTGTGTGTGCAGAATATGGTGATTGATAACTCATGGATGCTGGTAAGTAGATTTTATTTCCACTTTTTTTTCCTATTGCCGTCCTGGAATGGGCAAAATGTTGGATGGACCATCTGACCCATCCATGAACAGGTTTTGGATTCTTTGGCTATGATTGCACGCCATACTCCCGTTCCTCTTCTCGAAGCTCTTCTTAAATGGAGAGAGAGGTAATGTAATGTTCGCTTTACTTAGTTAATGATTGATTATTTACTATTTTATCGCATTAATATGATGGTAGGCTTGTATCTCTCTGGAAACAGTGTATTTCATACATGGGGAATATCACTATTTATAAGTTAAGAGAAAGTTGAAGCATTGTGCTGTTTGAGACAAAGATGATTTTTTATTCTAAGCCAAAAAGAGAAGGTTTTTATTCCTAAACTTTCTGCTTATAGTGATTTGAAGAAGATAATTTAGAGTAGTTAATGAGAGTAAGTTGATTGATGAGAATAATTGAAGAGAATGGCATTTGACAAAGAAGAGACTAGGATTAGTTTGTCAACACAACAAGGATTTTTTTTCTTTTTGTCCAGGAAATGGAAGCCTGATTCCACATGCTCTGTCAGTAAACAAGTCAGGTCTGTTGGACAAAAGACTGTTGGTAGTGTTTAGAAAGAAATTTGAGATTGGAGATCTTATGTTGACAAAATGGGGGTTGGTTGTAAACAATGTTGTGCTTCTAGTATGAAGTTTGCCAAGGTGCTGATGATTCTAAAATCTGTAGTCTGTTGTGGTTTGATTGACTGGTATGAATGGGAAAAAATTCCAATTGTAGGCAACAAATCTTGTTGTCATATGCAAGGATTTTGAGGCTTGTTTTTGTAGTGGTTGATTTTTCCTGATATTTCATTCTTCAAAAGTTGGCCTGGATGTACAGAAAGGGACTCTGCATGTGACAAAAATCAGGAAAAGTTAAAAACAAAAGGATCTGAAACCAGTGAAATTGAACTTGGTATGAATGGGAAATTTTTTCCAATTGTAGGCAACAATTCTTGTTGTCATATGCAAGGATTTTGTGGTTTGTTATTGTAGTGGTTGATTTTTCCTGATATTTCATTCTTCAAAAGTTGGCCTGGATGTACAGAAAGGGACTCTGCATGTGACAAAAATCAGGAAAAGTAAAAAACAAAAGGATCTGAAACCAGCATGAAATTGAACTTGTGTAGCCAAGGACTTTCAACTTTTACCGTCAATCTTGTAGGGTAACAATGCCTGTTCAGTCCATTGCAAGATTAACAGCTTTCTTTTCTTGTTAGCCTGCCTCATGAGATGCATCCTTCATAGGAAATAGATTCCACTCTCTAGCCATCGTCAACAGATCTGTTTCTCTGTTTAAGATTAACCATATGTGCGGGCACTAACCTTTTTGACTTGGAAACTTGTTGCGATAAGGAAGCACTTATTATCCAACCATCTATACATGGAAACCCAGGGCCATGTTGCTGTCTAGACCGGACCAATCTGATTTACCCTTCAACTTTCGGTTCATAGGAAACATTGTTGTCCACTTCATTAACAGACATGAGTACTGGATGAAATGTGCACCAAAAAATGTAAATCAAGGATTGAAGAACTGCCAATATTGTCCAAACACAAACAAGGCCTGGATTAGGCAGACAAAAGATTTTACTTGCCTCTATGTTATAAAGAATAGATAGACACAAGAAGCACTTGTTTTTAATTTGAGTGGTAGTTTTTCTCTGACAATTTCTCATTCCCCCCCTCTTTGTTGGATTTTTGTTGCAGTGAATCTCCAAAGGGTGCAAATGATGCGTCTACATTCCAAAGAAAGGTTTGTCAAGGATAATGTATAATCAGTACAGTACACTGTCATTTCTGATATCAGTAACATTCTAGATCATTAGAAATAAAATTGAAGATATTTTTATAAAAGCTGTAACTTTAAAGCATTATTTAAACACATTTTTTTACGTACATTAGAGGAATTATTGTTGAGCATCCAAAAGTTTTCTTGCACTCTCGTGCCAACACATTCGGATCATCTTGGTAACATTGTTGAATAACACTAACTCTTAAAGCTCACTATACTCAACCTTTTAATGACCCCTCATCTTGATCTTCAACAAAATCATCATTATTACTAGTGTGATGGCCTTGAATATAAATTATATTCTAAAAAGATATTTTGTTAAAACTTGTGGGGTCATGTGGAAAAAAAATCAAAACAAAGTCAGCGATTTGAAAATGATTAAAATGAAAAATAAGTCAGCGATGAATTGAAACTTAAGGGAATGTGAGAATTGATGAAAATTGATGGTTTTAGAGAGCATAGCTTTGTGAAATACTTATTGAGCATTGTATATCAACGCTCATGTTTATATTTGTTAGCTCATACAAGTACATCCTCCCATTTAGCGGCATGGGAAGCCATTCTAATAGGAAATCCTTGTAATCAAGCAGAGTCCAGTTTTAATTGAGTTCACTTGCTGACACCCAACTGCAGGCCAAGCTTTGGATTGAGTTGACTTTCACCTGGCCCAAAAATGCATTGATTGTGAAAATTTAATTGAAGAAATGTTCATTATAATTTCAACATAGAGATACAATTTTTTACCGTGCATACCTTAAAGTTTTATTCTTAAATGGTTTAACCTGTATAATAAGATGTCACCAATCGAATTATAAGAATGCTTATTTCTGCTATTATAAGGAAATTTTAGGATTTAGGTATGATTTCATCTTTCCTTTGGGGATGATGGGAGAGTAAGCAAATGCCTCTTTTTTTCCTGGGCAAGGTCAATGGTTGTCATAAAATCTCAACATATTAAACATTGAAAGTAAATGCACACTCATCGTTATGCGTTGGCAGCAACTGAGCTGCATTCAGTTTCTTCATTTCATTTTTTACATCTCTTTTATTTATTTCAGTCTTTGGAGATTGATATAGGTGTTTGCATGAATAAGTATGTTATGCTTTTGGATCCTCGTATGCAATCTTGGCCATGCATTTGATTCATCATCCTTAGCAATTTCTATATCCCATTTTGCCCTTGTTTCATGGGGATTTCTGTTGTTCTATGAACCTACTGAAAAGTCTCCCCCTTACAAACTTAAAATTGGACTCTTACTCTATAATAAGATAATACTTACCTGATTGACAGGTGCACTTCTCGTGTCTTTTGGGATGCCCCCCAATTTATGGTTTTAAATAATATCTTAGCAAGAGCAAGATGACTAGATTTTACGATGATTCATAAAAAAAATTAGTGAGTGGATGGACAAGAAAAGTTTGGCCTATCAAATGACAAGGTTAAGGAATCATCTTTATTTCTATCCCAATCTATCCATGTGACATATGCATAATGTAATGTTATGAACCTTTTATATGATTATCCTCTGAAACACCTCTAATATTAACTTTCAAGCTATATTGTAAATAGGAGTCATAATTATTGCAGATTCAATAATGTTGAAGAATGAGGCATGTACTGGGTAACAATAGATGCACTGGATTAATGTCTTATTCATCGTGCAGCTTTCAAGCTGTTTGTCCTTTGTGTTCAACTTGTAAAGTTTTAAAATTTTAGATGAATATATCATGATATTTCCTGTCATGCACATTTCACCAGGGTAACTCATTTGGTAGGAAATACATCATATGCCATAAATTCTTCATTCCTAACTTGTTTAATCTGTAAACATGAAATGACATGATTTATCTTGATAACATGGTTGTTTGATTAGAGGTTAATTTACTTTAGTTGTGCTCAGCTTGCAGTGAGTGCATTTTTTGTTCAGCGTGATAACATAGCTGTTTGATTCAGAGGCTAATTTATGTTGTGCTCAGCTTGCAGTGGAGTGCATTCTTAACTTGTTTAGTCTGAAAACATGAAATATCTTGATAACATAGTTGTTTGATTCAGAGGTTAATTTATGGTACTTGTGCTCAGCTTGCAGTGGAGTGCATTTTTTGTTCAGCATGCATCCGTTTTGTTGAATGCTGCCCACAGGAGGGACTAACTGGTTTGTTCACTATCCATTTATGTTGCTTTTCTGCTTGAGTTGTGTTTTTTCTAGTTCGATTAAATGGCTGATCTTCATTGCAGAGAAGCTGTGGTCAGGGCTTGAAAATTTTGTTTTTGACTGGCTGATTAATGCTGACAGGTAAAGCTATGGATTTCAGAACTTCTAAATATATGTGGTTATTTGAATTATCTGCTTTGTATATATGAAGTGCAAAAAATGAAGTGAGTTGCCAATATCTGCTCTTCTAAAACATCAGGCTGGCACGGGGCTGATTTTGTGTCAACTTTATTAACTGGGATACGATATTTGATAGATTAAAATGATTACTTAAGCATGACAGTACCTTGAGCTAGACTGAAGCATGACAGTACCTTGAGCTAGACTGAAGCATGAAATGAAGACATTCAGAATTGAGATATTGAAGTCTGAAACACTTAAAGAAACTTAGGAACAATCATAAAATATATTTGATTAAACAGTTCTCATGTTCTTCCTTTCTCTTTGTGCATCAAATATATCTTTGTTATAGGGTTGTTAGTCAGGTTGAATATCCCTCATTGGTTGATTCGCGAGGGCTTCTTCTGGACTTAGTCGCTCAGCTCTTAGGTGCCTTATCACGGATCAGGTAACCATTTCATTACAATATGCCTGATATTGATATTATTATTTGACTCAGCACTATTTATATATTGTTTGATGTGTCTTTGTACTTGCACATTTGGCGTTTGGATTCATAGAAAGGAGGGGCAAAATGGAGTTTGTGCGATTGAATAATGATGACAGTTTATGTTATTTCAA
This sequence comes from Salix caprea, assembly GCA_964035475.1. NCBI lineage: Eukaryota > Viridiplantae > Streptophyta > Magnoliopsida > Malpighiales > Salicaceae > Salix > Salix caprea. Next base: position 6,232,782 of record OZ037748.1, on the reverse strand, counting down.
GCTTTATTTAGCAATAGCATACTCTCTGGTCAAGTGGGTTTGTCTAATTTTAGAATCTTAGCTTATCTACCAAGTCATGAAGGAAAAGAAACTAAGAGTTCTTTCCTTGTCAGTGCATATTTGTGAGATATTTACTAACTTGGGCCAGCATTTTACTTCTGGGATTGTGATGTTCAAGGCTGTGGTTGGTGACAATGAAATCTGAGTCAATCTATCTTCCTACCTTCAGTTTCATTCAATTTTATCGAAAGTTTTGGAGCTGCGGTGAAATATTGAATTCCCCCTCCTCTTAATGCATTGCTGTCGTACCTTTGTCGGCATGCTGTTAGGCATGATATAGTTTGGGTTTCAGGATCTGGCTACAGTGGCTGCTTTCTTTTTATCATTTTTCAGGAACTCCTGCTAGTGGTTTCTGTCATATCTTCTCTTTTCCTTGCCCAATATGGACATTTCCCTTTTCTGTCTTGGACCAATAAGGGTGGGTTTTTGTTGACTGAAAAGGAAAATGACACTACACAGAGAAAATATCTCCTCTCAATTCCGTCTCTTTCTATATCATTTGATCATTGAAATAGAAAAAAGTGCACATACTATAATTAATCGAGGAAGTTGTTGTGAGTATCGATAAGTTTTGACATGCATGCAGTGGAAAGTAATAACAGTAACAGAACACCTCATCAGTGATCTTTGAAGCAAACATTATTGGCTTCTCTCTTTTCTCCCTATACCTCGTGAGTAAAGCCAGGTACAATTCTTACGGTCTTTCTGTTTTCTTCCACAGGTTTAGTTCTGTAACTGAACGCTTTTTCATGGAACTGAATACACGTCGAATTGACACTAGTGTTGCTCGTAGTGAAACACTCAGTATCATTAATGGGATGCGCTACCTGAAGCTTGGGGTATGTGTGTGATTCACTTATTCCCGGACTGAGTGGAATAAAACAAGGTTTTGATAATGTGCTAGTTTACAGGTTAAGACTGAGGGAGGACTGAATGCGTCGGCTTCCTTTGTGGCGAAAGCAAATCCTCTTAGCCGTTTTCCTCCTAAACGCAAAAGCGAGCTTCACCATGCACTGTGTAATATGCTTTCAAACATTTTGGCTCCACTAGCAGATGGTGGAAAGGGCCAGTGGCCCCCATCAGGTGTAGAAAATGCACTTACTTTGTGGTATGAAGCTGTTGGGCGAATAAGAGGGGTACTTATCCCTTGGATGGACAGACAGAGCAAACATATAGCTGTAAGTTGATTTCAGAGAATATCCTCTTTTTATATGGAGCTCCAGGTGTTTGGTTGCCTTTTAACTCAATATTTGAATTTCTTATCAGTTTATTTTACATTATGTTCTTAGATCTCTAGCCTGTTTAGCTACTTCTCTTTCATTATATTTTCAGAAGTTTTTTTCTCAGGGAGTTTGCTTTTTCACTTTGCCCTATGTTTAATTGACATCTTGTTTTCCTGGCTCTCCTCATGTTTCCGTTTCTTTGTTATCAATCTGTTTGGAATTTCCAGGAAAATGTCCTCTCTCTATTTTGCTCTAACGGTATCCCTGGCTTGTGCATGTGTGTGATCTTTTTAATTTGTTAGGTTGGATACCCTCTGGTGACTCTTCTTCTCTGTCTTGGTGATCCTCAAGTATTCCACAATAACTTGAGCCCTCACATGGAACAACTCTACAAGCTTTTAAGAGTGAGTTTAAGTTTGGTTTAAGTTAATTCTGGGGGAGGCAAGAGAAGATATGGTTTATATATATTTTGACGATTGACTGTCTATTTAGGTTGATTTGTTGAGGGCTCAGAGGCATATCTTTATAGGCTTTCATTTCTATTGTTGCTTTTGCTATTGCAGGACAAGAACCACCGATTCATGTCCTTGGACTGCCTTCATCGAGTTTTGAGGTTCTACCTAAGTGTTCATGCAGCTAGCCAGGCCCTAAACCGCATATGGGACTACTTAGACAGCGTGACTTCTCAACTCTTAACAGTTCTGAAGAAAGGATTGCTTACTCAGGATGTCCAACATGACAAACTTGTTGAATTTTGTGTAACTATTGCTGAACATAACCTTGATTTTGCCATGAACCACATGATATTAGAATTGCTGAAGCAAGACACTCCAAGTGAAGCAAAAGTGATTGGTCTCCGTGCTTTGCTTGCCATAGTTATGTCACCTTCAAGTGAGCACATTGGCTTGGAAATATTTAAAGGTACTTGATAGCTGGTCCTTTAACATGTATATATTATCAGTTTGATTTTGTTAAGAGTTATTTAACTGAGCATCATTTTGACTTAATTGCATGAACAGGGCATGATATTGGCCACTACATTCCAAAAGTGAAGGCTGCAATCGAATCAATTTTGAGATCTTGTCATAGGATCTACAGTCTGGCTCTCTTGACTTCCTCAAAGACCACAATTGGTAATATCTTTTTAAAAGATGTCTAGATTCAGTTGTGCTTAGCAACTAGTTCATGAAGTAATAAATGGACTTGAAATGTATTTAGCATCTTATTCCATTGATTCATGATGGGGATAATTTTCATTCCAGCCCTTTGTTTTAGGATAGGTTGTTTTACTTGCACTAACACTTGATGGATATCCAATGGGTTTTGGATGAATGTCAACAAAGCCTAGTGATTTGAGCCCAAACTGACTTGACTAGACAACTTCAATTAGTATGGGATGAATATTTAGTTGAGTGGTGCTATTTAGCTTTTAGAGGCAACAGTTGACTACTGCTAGCAGTGTCACAAATGTAAACATGGCCTTATACCCCTTTTCTTTCAACTAAATAGAGAGAGCTGAATAATACCATGAATGATGGATTATGATTCTCATTTTCCACGCACTTGACCGTGTAGGGTTCAGGAGAGATTATAGATCTGTGTTATGATATGGTGTATTTTTTTTCACTGGTCTTGCATGTCTGCTTGCCACAGAATCCATTGCTTTCATGAACTCCTGGCTATTCTCCTTGTTACTTTCTTTTCTTTTCTTTTTTAACCTGCACCATGCTTTCAATTTGTGCTATTCTTAGCTGCAAATGGCTTATATGAAATTAAAAATTATGCTTCCTTAGATGCTGTAACCAAGGAAAAGTCTCAGGGATATCTTTTCCGGTCAGTCCTGAAGTGTATACCATACCTGATAGAGGAAGTTGGCCGAAGTGATAGAATAACTGAAATAATTCCACAACATGGAATAAGCATTGATCCTGGTGTCCGTGAGGAAGCAGTGCAAGTATTGAACCGCATTGTTAGCTATCTTCCACATCGTCGATTTGCAGTTATGAGGGGGATGGCCAACTTTATTCTTCGGCTTCCCGATGAATTCCCTCTTCTCATTCAAACATCACTGGGGCGCCTACTGGAACTAATGCGCTTTTGGAGAAGTTGTTTGAACAATGATCTAGAATTCCAGGTTGATGATGCAAAGCGTGGGGTGCAGCGAAATGATGGATTTAAGAAGTCTACTTTCCAACAATCTGAAGTAATAGAGTTTCGTGCATCGGAGATTGATGCAGTTGGTCTGATCTTCCTTAGTTCTGTGGACAGCCAGATTAGGCATACAGCATTGGAGTTATTACGCTGCGTACGTGCTCTAAGGAATGATATACGAGACCGTACATTACGTGAGCAACTGGACCATAATTTAAGAAATGAAGTGGAACCAATATTTGTGATTGATGTCCTTGAAGAACATGGGGTGAGACATCCTAATTTGTAGTTTTCCACCTTTGATACTTTTCTGTTCCTATTCTTTAATTTCATGCAAGTAGCAGTCTTTTGAATGCAAATTTCCTTATCATATTCGCAACTTAAAGGTTTCAAGATTACAGGATGACATTGTTCAGAGCTGTTATTGGGACACTGGGCGCCCATTTGATATGAGACGAGAATCTGATGCAATTCCTCCTGAAGTGACACTTCAATCAATCATATTTGAGACTCCTGATAAGAATAGGTGGGCTAGGTGTCTTAGTGAACTCGTCAAATATGCTGCTGATCTATGCCCAAGCTCTGTTCAGGATGCAAAGTGAGTAGATTTTGATTGATATATTAGTACCATCATGTTGAATTGTTGCATTCACTTCTACTGCCATTTGTCCATTGCTTCTATCTGCAATATTTTTTACCATAGAATTGTTAACATAGGCAGTATTCTCATTGTGGATTTTTGAATTATTAGTTATTTGATTTACTAAAACAGAAAAGGTGTATAGTTTGTGGTTGTGTATGGGTGTGTTGGTTTTATTAAGTTCTTCTGATCTTTGTACTACTTGACTACAAGTGTAGCACAAGCCTTTAGGTTCTCCTGTCAAATATATCTTAATTTTAATTGAGATATGACCATTTAGTTTTAGAGCTGAAGAAATGAATAGAACCCTGGTTATGATGCCGGTTTGTTCTTGACGCTTTTGTTCACATAGCGTTTAATCAAGCTCTTCATATCTGCTGATTCTCAAGGAAACCAGATATGGATGATGTCATTTTGTACTCAATTTTGATTTGGCAGGCTGGAGGTCATCCAACGCCTTGCTCACATTACTCCCATTGAGTTAGGGGGGAAGGCTCATCAGTCACAAGATGCAGATAACAAACTGGATCAATGGCTCATGTATGCAATGTTTGCATGTTCATGTCCACCAGATAGTAGAGAATCTGATGGCTCAACAGCTACCAAAGATCTCTACCATCTTATTTTTCTCTCTCTAAAATCTGGATCTGAAACAAACCTAGTAAGTACATGTTACTAGCAATTCTTCTATTTCAATGGATTTGTATTCATTTGCTTCTTTAATTTTAAGTTTGTAATGAGCCACTATCTACAAGTTAGTATTGAAATGAGGAAAGGGTACATCAACATTTTCTTTTGTATTTTTAGGCTTAAAATAAGATGCATAGACATTTAGTTCTCCAACCAACCGCTGCTCTTTAACTGGACCTTGATATCTCTTCTTTCTAGGGGGAAAAATCAGCATGAAGGTAAACTTTATGTCCTAAGTTCCATCAGGATGGTAATGTCAACATGGATTAAATTTAAGTGGGAGTCCACTAAAAGTGTTTATTTTCTTGCTGCATGTTTGCTAAATGTACCTGTGTTCCTGTTAGCAATCTGTTTGTGTCAGGTTGACTGTGAATGTTTAGAATTTGAAAGAGGTCACCTTTTTATGGGGAACGGTTGCAAGTTTTATGGGGTTGTGCTATGTTTGCTGTAATTTTGATTGTGAGAATGAAAATAAATTTTTTAATCGAAGAATTATTTGCTCTTAAATAATTGTTGTGGGATTGGACATGTTATTTAGCTTCCTTGTGATGTACTGCTATTTAGAGGATCATCTTTAGTTGATATGCTTTGGGAATAGAAGGTCCTTTGATGGAGAATGAAGGCAACAATGGGAATTGGTTTTATTTATTTAAGAATTTTAATATTGTATGATTATTCTATATTTTACTAAATAGGGAATGTTAGGATTTATATTCAGTAATTAAATTAGGATTTTAGTTTCCTCATTGAGTTAAGAATTATTAGGTTTTTCTATTATATGTTTTGGTGCATATTAATAAGCACCTAGACATTCAGTTATGTCGCTCTTGGTTTGTTTTGTCAAAATGGAGTGGGTCTCGTGTTTTGATCCCTTCAAGATCAAGTCTGTCTCTCTTATTGGTGATTTTGATTTCTATTCTATTTTTTTTTATCTTGTTTTGTTGATTTTGCTCATCTGGTCCTACAATACCCTTCCATTTTATTTTATTTTTACAGATATGATTCTCTTAGTCATGCAAGATTCCCTATCTACTGTCATATTTTTTTTTTCTTCTAATAAAGTTGTTTTTTATCAAATAACATTTAAGAGCTAATCAGGTGCTAACCCATATATGACTGTCATCTGATGGTAGGAATTTACTCTCTTCAGTCTACCTTGTGTGATCTGAAATTTTTGTGTCTATTTACACTGAGCACAATATTTGGCTGTATTTTCTGTCATGTATTTGTCAGAGTGCTTTGTCTTTCCCTTTCCTCTTTTTTTCCAGGAGTAATGCAATTTATGTCTTGTGCTTGTAATTTTATCCCTTTGTGGATGCTGAAGAGAATTGAACCTGCTGCTATCTTCTATTGAAGTTGTATCGGTTACCAGTTGCTGTGTGCTAAACATGCGATGTTCCAATCTATGCCATTACATGCCTATATTATCACAAAGGTGAAGGTGTTAATTGGTCAATAATGGGAAGAGAGGGTGGTTTTCTCCAGTAGACATGTTCACTACAAACAATTAATAAACAATTAGAGGACTTCGATATTGTTAACTTTCATGCCCGAATGATTTGTTTGTTTGTTTGTTTGTTTATTGCTAATGCTCAAATTGCTTCCTTCAACAGCATGCAGCAACCATGGCTCTTGGCCACTCACATCTGGAAGCTTGTGAAATAATGTTCAGTGAGCTTTCATCATTTATTGATGAGATATCTTTGGAAACTGAGGGAAAACCTAAATGGAAGGTACAGTGAATACAAATGCACTAAACATGATACATTTGATTTTCATGGCTGTTATTTGTAAGTTCAAGAAGTGTGGGGCATAACCCCTAGTGCAATTCATTGAGTATTTGTGTCGTAAATTCTGGGGAAAAGTATGTTGATTGCTGGTACCCTAAGAGGAGTCAATATAATACCAGTAGGGAAAGAATCCAAGTAGTTTTCTGCCATGCAACAAGCATCTTCAATTATCATATGATTAAACTTGTATTACTTGTGAGAATATAGACAGAGAGTAGATATCTAAAATAGTAATCCAGCTGTCTGTTTCCAGTGTTTGATGTCGTTCTTTGATAAGTTGCATAAATCAAAATGCTGTCACCTTCAGGTTTTCTTTCTTTGAAAATTAACATAGCTTCCCTTTGGGTGCTCCCAGTGCTCCATGTCCTCAATCTGAAGCTTTGGCATTTTCTTTATCATCATTCTTTAATAATTCTCAATTGATATCCCAAGAATGTTGGTTTTGAAAAGTTAAAGAAGCATTTGAACAATCACGTGGAATGGTGAAAAAGGATCTACATAGTTGACCCAAGCTAGTTTGGAAAGGTTAGGTCTGTTTAAACCAATCATTGGAGCTACTCATTCTTTACTTTGTTTCTGGACCAACCCATTTCTTGTTAATTTCGAAGTTGTTCTCAATGTTCTATCAATCTAAGAGTTCATTTAACCATTGATTTGAAGAATTGATTGTGGATTAGAGTTATGTTTTCTCTTTTAGCCTAGGTTGTCAAGCTCCATTTGAGTGTTACTGTAGGGAGTAGGCTGGGTTTGGACCTGTCTTCTCGCCAACATACTAAAATATAATCATCACCTAATGTGAAATGGCTGATAACAATCTCCTCTTCATGCCATATCATTCAAAAAAAAAATTCTTTTTTAATTTCTGAAATTTTGGATTTTCATACTAATTGGATATCTCATTCACAAGGTACAAAGTCAAAAACCTCGCCGTGAGGAACTGCGCATTCACATTGCGAATATATACCGAACTGTTGCTGAGAATATCTGGCCTGGAACACTGGGACGCAAACATCTTTTCCGTCGCTATTATCTCAGGTTCATTGATGAAACAACAAGGCAGATCTTACAAGCACCCCCTGAGAGCTTTCAAGAAATGCAACCTCTCCGTTATGCACTTGCTTCAGTTCTGAGATCCCTTGCACCTGAATTTGTTGAGGCAAGGTCCGAGAAGTTCGATCTCCGAACTAGAAAAAGACTCTTCGATCTTCTCCTCTCTTGGAGTGATGACACTGGCAGCACATGGGGGCAGGATGGAGTAAGTGATTACCGACGTGAAGTTGAACGCTATAAGGCCTCACAGCATAACCGTTCAAAAGACTCAATAGACAAAATTTCATTTGATAAGGAACTGAATGAACAAATTGAGGCAATCCAGTGGGCTTCCATGAATGCAATGGCTTCACTTTTACATGGTCCTTGTTTTGATGACAATGCCAGAAAAATGAGTGGTCGGGTGATATCTTGGATCAATAGCCTGTTCAATGATCCTGCTCCAAGGGCTCCATTTGGTTACTCCCCATCAACCCCATCTTATTCCAAGTATGTAGAAACTGGGCGTGGAGTTGCTGGTCGTGATAGACATAGGGGTAGCCACCATCGTGTCTCTTTAGCAAAATTGGCTTTAAAGAACCTTCTCCTCACAAACTTGGACCTTTTCCCCTCTTGCATTGATCAGGTACTCCTTTTCCCTTGGACTGCTGTGCATGTACAATAGAACCACAAGCCTGGGTTGTGAAGTTAAGTTATTGCTGTTTTTCTCATTTTTAACAATAAGGAAAAACAATCTCAGCATCTCAATTAGGATTGTAAAAAAGATGGCACATGCATGCAATACCTTTGGTATGTTTTAAGGTTGGCTAGACTTCAATGCAGCGCTGAGCCGGCTTACTTTTTTGTTTATTACTAGATCATAAATGATACATAGCGGTATCCATTATAAGAAACTAATTATCTCAAAAAATTTCCAGTGCTACTACTCTGATGCTGCAATAGCGGATGGTTACTTCAGTGTGCTGGCTGAGGTCTACATGTGCCAAGAGATACCAAAATGTGAAATACAGAGGCTCTTGAGCCTCATCCTCTATAAAGTCGTTGACCCAAATAGACAGATCCGTGACGATGCCCTTCAAATGCTTGAGACGCTTTCTGTCCGCGAGTGGGCTGGGGATGGCATTGAGGGTTCAGGAAGCTATCGAGCTGCTGTTGTTGGTAACCTCCCTGATTCCTACCAACAATTCCAGTATAAGCTCTCTTGTAAGCTTGCCAAAGATCATCCTGAATTAAGCCAGCTCCTCTGTGAGGAGATCATGCAGAGGCAACTTGATGCTGTTGATATAATAGCACAACATCAAGTCTTAACCTGCATGGCTCCATGGATTGAGAACCTCAATTTCTGGAAACTCATGGACTCGGGTTGGAGTGAAAGATTATTGAAGAGCCTCTACTATGTGACATGGCGACATGGGGATCAGTTCCCTGATGAAATTGAAAAACTATGGAGCACAATTGCTAGCAAGCCCAGGAATATTAGTCCAGTTTTAGATTTCTTAATAACAAAAGGGATTGAAGATTGTGATTCAAATGCATCTGCTGAAATAAGTGGTGCATTTGCCACATATTTCTCTGTTGCAAAGCGGGTGAGTCTATATTTAGCACGGATATGTCCACAATGCACAATTGATCACCTGGTTTATCAATTGGCTCAGCGGAGGTTAGAAGATAGCATTGAACCAGTTGTGCCAAGTGCAAGTAAGGGTGATGCAAATGGAAATTTTGTGCTGGAATTCTCTCAGGGGCCTGCAGCAGCCCAAATTTCAACTGTTGTGGACACCCAGCCACATATGTCTCCGTTACTCGTTCGGGGTTCACTTGATGGTCCCCTCAGGAATACTAGCGGAAGTCTGAGCTGGCGAACAGCTGGTGTGACTGGACGAAGTGTCTCAGGCCCACTAAGTCCAATGCCTCCTGAGCTGAACATTGTCCCTGTAACCGCAGGAAGGTCAGGGCAGCTTCTTCCAGCTTTGGTGAACATGTCAGGTCCTTTACTGGGAGTAAGAAGTTCAACAGGAAGTTTGCGTAGTCGGCACGTTTCTCGTGATAGTGGGGATTACCTCATTGACACACCCAACTCTGGTGAAGATGGGTTGCATCCCGGAGTTGGTATGCTCGGTGTCAGTGCCAAAGAACTCCAGTCGGCCTTGCAGGGGCATCAACAACATTCACTCACTCATGCAGATATAGCGTTGATTCTACTGGCAGAAATTGCATACGAGAATGACGAAGATTTTCGCGAACATCTGCCTCTTCTTTTTCATGTCACATTTGTTTCGATGGATAGTTCAGAAGATATTGTGCTAGAGCACTGCCAGAATTTGCTTGTTAATCTCTTATACTCACTTGCAGGCCGACACTTGGAATTGTATGAGGTGGAAAACAATGATGGAGAGAACAAGCAGCAGGTTGTGAGCCTAATCAAGTATGTCCAGTCAAAGCGTGGGAGCATGATGTGGGAAAATGAGGACCCCACTGTTGTAAGATTTGAACTTCCAAGTGCAGCACTCCTGTCTGCACTAGTTCAGAGTATGGTTGATGCAATCTTCTTCCAAGGAGATCTCCGTGAGACTTGGGGTGCTGAGGCACTCAAATGGGCTATGGAGTGCACAGCAAGACACCTTGCATGTCGCTCGCTCCAGATATATCGTGCATTGCGGCCTAGTGTCAAAAGTGACACGTGTGTATCACTCCTTAAGTGCCTCCATAGGTGCCTAGGAAACCCAGCACCCCTGGTTTTGGGATTCATCATGGAAATTCTGTTGACACTGCAAGTAATGGTGGAAAATATGGAGCCAGAAAAGGTGATACTTTACCCCCAACTCTTTTGGGGTTGTGTAGCCATGATGCACACAGATTTTGTTCATGTCTACTGCCAGGTGCTTGAGCTCTGCTCACGTGTAATTGATCGTCTATCATTTGAGGACCAAACAACAGAAAATGTGCTGCTTTCAAGCATGCCTCATGATGAGCTTGACACTGGTGGTGACATTGGGGATTTTCAAAGAATTGAATCACTGGCATCACCCAGTGGGAATTTGCCAGCATTTGAAGGGTTGCAGCCACTTGTGCTTAAAGGCCTCATGTCTACTGTCAGTCACGGTGTCTCCATCGAGGTCCTGTCACGGATCACAGTGCATTCATGCGACTCTATATTTGGGGATGGAGAGACAAGGCTCCTCATGCACATCACAGGTTTACTTCCCTGGCTCTGCCTGCAGCTCAGCAAGGATACGCCGGCAGTGCCTGCTTTGCCACCCCAACAGCAATGGCAGAAGGCTTGCTTTGTTGCTAACAACATTGCACATTGGTGTCGAGCAAAATCATTGGATGAATTAGCCACTGTTTTTGTGATCTATTCCCATGGAGAGATCAAAAGCATCGATACCCTTCTTGCTTGTGTCTCCCCTCTGATGTGCAATGAATGGTTCCCAAAACATTCTGCCCTGGCTTTTGGACACTTGCTCCAGCTGCTAGAGAAAGGGCCAGTTGAGTATCAGCGCGTGATACTGCTAATGCTCAAGGCATTGCTCCAGCACACTCCCATGGACGCTTCTCAAAGTCCACGTATGTATGCAATTGTGTCCCAGCTGGTGGAGAGTTCTTTGTGTTTTGAGGCGCTGAGTGTACTGGAAGCGCTTTTGCAGAGCTGCAGTTCATTGACAGGTTCTCACCCTCCTGAGCCAGGGTCGTATGACAACGGAGCTGATGAAAAGCTGCTAGCTCCTCAGACCTCGTTTAAGGCTCGGAGCGGGCCCTTGCAATATGGTTTGGGTTCGGGATTTGGTACGGGTCACATGCCAGCATCACAATGGGGGACTGAATCAGGGATTCCATCTAGAGAGGTGGCTTTGCAGAACACGCGCCTTATCCTCGGGCGCGTACTTGACGACCGCGATCTAGAGAGGAGAAAGGAGTATAGGAGGCTAGTGCCTTTTGTAACAAATATTGGAAACCCATAGCTGATGCTTACAATTATTAATTACAAATGTAAATTTAGGCAGCGCGAGGGAAAATACTGGGGACTGGTTTTTAAATGGTCATCATGTATTGGTTATAAACAGTAATCGTAAATTAGTGATGATATTTAGTGTTATCATATGATGAATAGATAGATAAATCACTTTGTTTTGCAGCTCTGTATGAGCTCCAATGTGCTGAAAAAGTATTGGTTCTGTCTTTTTGCCTTTGCAAATCTCAATTTGCTCCTAATGCTTACAAGAATGGATTAAATAGCATTCAGGCCAAGTTTCTCACCAAATTTCCAGACTATTTGTTCATGAACGCGACCAGGTTCTTTCTTCCTCTCCTATCATTTTCATTCAAAAAGAAAAAAGAAATTAAAAAATCAGGTGTGTTTAACAACTCCCCAACCCGCATCAGCAATCTCCAAGTGTTGATGCCATCAGAATTCAAAGGAGGAGACTGCGATGGAAATAATTCTAGCTTCTGCCCTCCTAAATTCTCATGTTTGCTTCTGTAAAGAAAGTTAGGCTCCAGTCTAGATTAAAAGCATTCAAAACTCTCATCCAGCAGTTGTTGAGGCCTAGTGAAACAGCATAGATATGCAACAGCAGAAATTTTCTAGTCAAATGCCACTGTCTAGTTTCTTTGTCTCAATTCCTACACTGGAACTAGCAGAAATTGCTGTAGAGAAGCACAGTATTTGATCTGCGGAACTACAAGGCCAGAAGTTTAAGCCCCATGGAGGAACCATCAGAGACATCTAAATCTTCCTTGGCAAGTGAAGATGGTTTTTCTTTTACTTGCAGGTGACAAACAGGTGGATTCAAAAGGGGAAGTGAATTTATTAAGTTTATGTCTGTCCCAAGTGACAAGGAAAATAGATATATTATAGATTGAAACCAGAGAAAAACGAAACTTTCTCAATTATTCTCAACAAAGTTGAATTTACCTTAACCAGTACAAACAAACAAAATCCAATATTTAGTTAAGAAGTAGGGTGCTGGTGCTGGTGTGGGTGCTGGTTCTGGTGATACACAAATTTAACTTTAGATTCCAACAACGAAACATACTTATCAAGAACTGAAATAACAGCTTCAAATTCAGTAACTTGTTTCTCTATCTCCTCAATTTGATGCACATACTCCTCAAAATTACCACTCTTCCCCTTCAATTGCTCCACATTTACCCTTAGCCCAGATGCCACGTCACCGAACCCTTTGTACTCCTCGCTCACTCTTGCATTCATCTTCTCCAGTAGCTCCAACTGATTGTTTGTCCCCTAAAAAAAAACCCAAAAGGGACGTAAATTGATTGGAATTAAACAACATGGGATAATGGGTTCTCTTGTTTTGATACCTGAAGTTCAGATTTGACCATGTTTGATACGCTCGTGAAGAGATCGTTGAGTGAGTCCGCGAGGTTGTCTTTCTGCTGCATCCCTGCTTCTTTCTTATTTGGACACGCCATGGCTCGGTGCAGGGAAGCCAATTTGATTAGTACTGGCAGGGTTTTCTTTCCTCTTAAAGTGTATTCGGTACCTGTATAATTACAAATTTGTTAATCTAGTCCCTGTACTTGTTTATCTTACATTAATTTAGTCACCATCTCACTCTATATAGCTCCAGGGACCAGTAATTTAAGTGAATCGAGCAAGTGCTGTGATGTTTAAGATTGATTTATCTGAATTAAACCATATGTTCTATGTTCGTTTGTTATTTCTTTTTCTTTTTTGTTGGTCTTGAACTTGTTCACCAAAAAAAAATCATAATTTTCTTGTATTTTTTAATAAATAATACATTTTTCAATATCACATTAATAATACTAACTTTATCGAATATTCTTCCTAAAAATACTTCAATAATTTGATTTAGAAGATTTGCTAATATGATTCACTCACAGCAAATGTGGGAAGAAGGTTATTTACTCACAATATATTAACCAAAAAAGATTTCTAAAATAATTTCTTACTTTGTTTTTCATTTCTATCCTTCTAAATAAATATTGTATAACATGAAAACAATACAAAATTTGTTTTTATAATATTTCCCAAAATAAATATGTAAAATTATATATCATGTTGATGCACAATTTAAGCTCATTATTACATTGCACGAATTTATCCATATTATCTTTGAATTTTGTGGTTAAACTTGACTTTTAAAAGGTTCTTAGAAAAGTGATATTAGTTGTTTTTTAAAGTGTTTTTCGCTCAAAATACATAAGAATAATATTTTTTATTATAAAAATTAATTTTTAGCACCAGTACATTAAAAGGATTCAAAACATTAAAAAATATTAAGCAAAAAAAAAATTTAATGAAATGCATGCTGAACCACAAACCTAAACACTCTATTTTGAGATAAATTGAACAAGCTTGAGCAACTTGGTTAATTTTATACAAGAAAATGGATAGAGCTTAAATGTCTCTTAAATAAATATATAATACTAAATTTCAAATTCTTTATGGTATTACTCAATGTTGTTAATTTTATTTTCTTTCGTCTACAATGAACAAACCAGAAAAAATCTAGTTTTATAAATCATATCTCTCAATTTGACCATTAGATCAAGATAAACTCTTATGATGAGTTTCATGATTATTGTTATATTTCAAGTTAGCATTTTAGGGTATAGAAATGTCTTGCGAGACTATCATTGGTATTTTTTATAATTTTATTCAAATTTTATTGTCTTTTTTAGATTAAATTTTATAATTCTAAATAATTTTATTTTTGGATTTGTACTAAAAAAATTGAATTAATATATATATATATATATATATATATATATATATATATATATATAAACAGTACAACCCAAAATAACATGCCAAAACGCTCCGAAATTGAAACATTTCATTCCAATTGGAAAAAACGAAGCACCAACCGAAACAGAATTGACAACCTTCACCGAAAGATGAAAGCAAGGTCATGCATATCATGAGTCTTTATTTTTATTGTTTCATTTCCATCAAAACAACAAATTCAAGCACAAAGCAGCACACTAATGCACATACTAGGAGGAGGTTCAAAAGGATAGATCTCACGTACTCCAGAAAAATGATTTTATACATCGATTCAGTGTTCTTATTGAAGTTCTAATTGCATATTGTCGACGAAGGCAGATCATTCACGATGCGACGGATTCCTTTTGATCAAGGCATAGGCATCGCTATATATGGCCACCGCATTAGAGAAGACGGCAAGCACAATCATAAAAACACACAAGATCTTGTCTCTCTTTGTTGCTATATTGTGGCGATCCCTGAAACAAGGCAAAACGATAGAATACATAAATTGGTTAAGCAGTATTCCAGGATTATATAGAACAATGATACGCACTTGATGGAAATCAAATAGTAACGGGAAAATATATTCTTGTTCTGCCACAGCTATCCAATTTTTCTTGTTCAAAAAGATTATGTAAAGCCTATAAGAGATTGTAATCCTCGAAAGAGTCCAAAAATTCAGGGCTATATGTTAAAGAATAATATAAATCATATTCTGGGACCTCACCTATCAGCTTAAACTTTTAGATGGGATAGTTCATTAACATGGTATCAAAACCTTGTTGATTTAGCGGTCACAAGTTCGAATCTCACCACCATAATTCTATTTGATAAAAAAACCAAGCACAAAATAGTGTAGGTCTATGCAAGTTTCAAACCTAAAATGCTTTCACTTGAGGGGAGGTGTTCGAGAATGCTATAAATCATATTATGGGGCCCTCACCTAACAGCTTAAACTTTTACGTGAGATGGATCTTTAACACTATAAACCACTTGCAGCATGTTGGAAGGCTCAAAAATTCAAAATTTAGTCTCCCGAACATGCTGCAGAACATCAAAACAGGAATCTGTTGTACCCTTTCCCTCCCATTTCTAGATCTATTAAAATTTGAAGGAACACAGGGTTATGCGTATAAAATAAAGCATGGTGGTCATAATTCCTGATATGATTCCAATGCAGCTCAATATCCCAAACTCATTCTTATTATTAAATCATGCTCAAATGCAGAGAGATGTCATGCCAAATTATGGTGCTTCAAAGTACGAATGAAAAGATGTCATTCTGTAACAGGTTTGAACTCCAAGCAAAATTCAAGTCAATTCAAAAGATGTTATTTCACAGGAAATCACCGGCTAGCAAGTTAATCCTTCTACATAATTTGTATGACCTATCATAATCACTACGATAAAAGTTATTGATCAAATCAATTGTCAATATTTATCCTGAATGGGATATCTACAAACTACAACATATAAATTATAGCAACACATTAAAAGAAATGAATTATGAAAAGAAAAGGATAATAGCTGAAACTGCAAATGCCAGTGAAGAACTCACCTGAGAGTAAGGGAAGCCGGAAAAATGAAACCAAGGCAAACTGCAGCAGTTGCTCCAGTGAATTGGAAAGCATCCCAGATGCTTGGAATGAAATTTGCACCCAGGAAGATTGTAGCGATAAGGCCAATGGTGATAAGTGCAAACCTCATGTTTGCCTGATGAAAAGGCCGTGCTGAAGGAAAGAGTAGGCCATCCAAGTTGAGTCGTAATGGAAAGAAGACAATTGGAAACACTAGCATAAGATGAGCGGCATAGCTAACACGAACGGCATCGTTAAGCAGAGAGCTGTAGGGAATGCCGAGGTCCATATCAAAGTTGGCAAGAACATCATCAAGAGTTGCATCACCAAATAGAAGGAACCCAAAGATGCTTGTCATTATGTACACACTTGAGCATAAAGCAAGTGCCGTTCGCACAACTGGTTTTATCTGAGTAGAGTCTTCAAGTTCATTATCTATGCTGTGAACTGGAAATGACACACTCAAAGATCAGTACTTTAATCACTGGTTTAAATTCAGGTCAGGTTTTACAGATCTATAACCAATCATAAGGACAGATATTACCAAATTTAACTAAAAAGGTTATTGAGTAGAATTATGAGGGAAAGTGTTCGGTTCATGAGCAGACAAACAATCTGAATATTGCAAGACATCACTCAGAATGCAGACTACATGGGAAAATTCTTAATATGCTGCTTAAAATAGAGAATACATTTATCTTCAACTTTGTTTTTTCGGAGGGTGTTGCTAGCAGTTGCTAAGAGTGTTACTACTCCCCAGATATTCATCAGCCTACATCCTATTTTTATCAATCACCAATTCTAAGAAGACAGGATGAGGAAACTTTGAGATAAATATTGCATACCATTGTAATGACAGATAAATGCAGTGACAAGAACAGGGACTGTAGTGAAGAGTTTCCAGAAGGATGTCAGATCTGTAACATCGGGCATCAATCTGGGCATTGCTATACTTCCATTTAACAGCTTGACGATTGTGATCCCCACAGTGATGACAAGAAATACAACTGCTAGAGCGACTGACAAGGCAGATGTATAACTTAAGGAATCTGCAAAGATAAATCGCAAAATCACTCTCCATATGAAGAAACAGATATTAAAGGCAAAACAACGATGCAATTACTTATACAAGCAACTAAATGTTAATATGGGATAAAATGGTGCTGGAAAAGATATAATTTTCACATTCCACATAACAAAGCAAGCAAAATAGCAGGACAAGTCAATCAATAATATAAGCTATATTGAAGTTAAAAGCATTCATGTCAAGCATAGTTTACAGGTCAACGAACAAAAGACTAGAACAAATAATATTAATCCTAACCCTTTCAAAATAATAAGAAACTTGAAAAGAGGAAAGGCATGTTATCATCCATTTTACAATTTACGCTCTTCCTGTAGCTCCTTGTACATCGAAAGTTTCCTGTAAATAATTGCTCTTTCTCTAATAAGAGGAGGAAAAAAGGAACTACTAGTAAAGAATGCCATCAGACCACTCCAAATCACCAGAACCTGTTCAAAGTGCCAAAAGTATGGAGATATAACCCGTGATTCGGCGTCAAAAATTGCTAAATCATTTTTTTTTCCTTTGGAGTTGATGAAGATACACATGGGGGAAAAAAGCAGCAGCAGCTAACACATAAACTCTTTCTGATCGAGTACATGACAACTTACCAATTCGCTTAAAGCAAGCCAGTGGAGAAAATACAAAAAGTGTTGTGATAAGAAGAACAAAGGCACGGGCGTTCCACCAGTGTTCTCCAAACCACCCTTCAAGCACACCTGCATGGTGAGCTCCACTTGAAGATGTTCCAGACAGCACATCACCTTCAGTTTAGCAAACACAAAACAAATTTCAGGTCTTACAACTAAAACTCAGCATGATCCAAGTGGAACAAAAATAAGAACCACAAAAACATAAACAAAACAATGCAAAAAAAAAAATCCACTGACAACATATAACTTCACGAGAAAATGAGGCGGTTATTGAGAAAATAGAAATATAGCAACAATTTAACGACACAAATGATGGAAAGTGCTCGTACCAATAATAATCATGTACACAATGAGTACACCAATGTTATTGATTAAAACAGCAACTTGCAAGAGAATCCTTCCAGTCTTTCCAAAAGCATCCCCCATAAGTCCTCCATAAGAAGCAGACTTCCCTGCCCTGCTAAACCTCAGCAACAATTCAATAGAAGCCTCTGTCAAGAAGGCCATAAAGATGATCAAGGCAACCCCGAGAACCAGGCCTAAGACTTTCATGGTGGCCGGCAATGCCATGATTCCAGCACCAACTATTGTAGTCGATAAATTAAACACCGCCCCAGTAAAGGAAGCTCCATTAAACTCATCAAAACCAACATCCTCTTGCCTTTTTGGCAATAAAGGAGCATTCTCATCAACGGGCTTGATCCTCTTTGATTTCCTCTCCTTCTTTGGAGGATTATTTCCAATTGTCATCTTTCTATTCTCTTCAAATAATTTATCCAAACACAATTTCAAACTTTACACAAAATCTACAAAGCAGCTCAGCCTCCAAGTATCTACTGCAAAGATATCTGTGACAATAAAAAGAAGGAAAAAATCCAAATCAGCTTCAAAACTGTACAATAAATGAAGCTTGAATATTAAATTCAAATCATCAAAGCTGTACCTTTTTAAACTGTAATGACAAAGCTATGATCTTTGTTATCAAAACAAAAACCCCAGATGGCCAAATCTTAAAATTCACCAAAACAACGACTAAAACAATCAATTTCCAGAGATGAAACAACAACTACTGAAGACCCGGAGGAGAAACAATCAAAGATTGAGAGCTTTAAAACACGAGGATTTGACAGAACCACAGGAGCCAAATGTAAGAAGATAAAAACTAGTGGTGTTTATTACAAAGAGAGAGGGGGAGATGTCATATGTTTGATGTCTTGGCTCTTGATCTATAAAAGAAAGAATCAATCAATCAAAAGAAAGAGAGAGAGAAAGAGAGCCACACACGCAACAGCCAAAAAGAAAAGAAAATGATGATATATAAAGAAGAAATGACTAAGGTTGAAAAATGATGATGGCTGCAAGGAAAGAGCAGTCTTTTTCTTGTGGCATACTTGGATTTTTTTTCTGTAGAATTCTAACTGTCGATATGGCGGTTACTTATTGTAAAACTGTAATGATGATTTTGGAAGAACTTGTTAATGAAAATTAATGACAGCAAATAATGTCTCTGTCCTGACATCAGACAGCAGCATTATAGGTTGTTCATGTTATTTTCTTTCTTTATGGTGTTTTAGTGGATAACCAGGTACGGCACACGTTATGCTGCGAGTTTATAACTCGTTTTATAAAACAATAATATTTAAGTGATATAATAAATATGTTTTTTTAAAATAAAAATAATTATTAATTTAAACTATAATTTTGACTGAGACCGAGACTGATACTGAGACTGATGAATTAATTTTATTTTTATTAAACAATAAAAATATTAAACAAACAACTATTTTTTTTATAAAAAAAACACGACACCTCTGAAAAGAACATTGAGATTATGAATTGAAAAACAATTGAGGTGTTCAATAAACACTAAAAACCGAAACGGAGAAAAAAACCAGGTACACGAAAATATTTAAAATAATAAAATAAATAGTAATTAAAATAATAAGCGTAAAAATGAAAATATAAAATAAATTAGATGACAGCTAAATTTCTTTGATTAGAGGGTTAAATAAAAAAAATAGCTCCAAAAATGAAAAACAAAGTGAAAAAAATAATACAAAATAAGCTTGGATTAAGAGGTGAGATTAAAAGACAATAAAAAATTAAGAAAAAATAAGAAATCCAAAGAATAAGGACCACATAAAAAAATATGAAAAAATAAAGGACTAAATAAAAAACACTTATTCAAAAGGGGAAAAGGATGAAAAAGGAAGAAATTAAAACAAAAAAGGACACATTTTTTGTTTGGAGGGTAAAGAGAAAAAAATAACTCCAACAAAAAATAAATATTAAGAATCAAATTAAAAACAATATAACAAAATAAACTTAGACGGGAGGGTGAAATTAAAAAAAATATAAAAGGGTCAAGTGAAAAAAATAAAAAATAAAAAATAAAGATCAAATTAAAAAGTATAATAATTAATACGTTACAAATTGGAATCCAATGATCAAATTGAAAGGAAACAAAAATATTATTTAAGATTCAAGGAGAAGAAAAACCAAATCACAAATACCAAAATGAAAAAAGAAAAAAGACCAATCAACAATTTCTTTTTTAGAAAAGAAAAAAATAATCACTAGCTCCAAACCACTTTAACATGTGTCACGCCTATTAAAAGTATACGTGGGGGCGCATCTAACTACCCAACAAATGGTTTGGTTTTAACTATTGAAAGCCGCCACACACGGCAATAGTTTTTAAGATTTAGAGGAATTTTGTCCTGTATTTAAAATATATATATATTTTTAGTTTTAAATTTAAATTAAAAAATTTAGTGTTTTTAAATTATTTTGATATTGATATTAAAAATATTCTTTAAAAAATATATTATTTTAATATATTTCTAAACCAAAAAAAACTTTAAAAAACAACTTTAATTACACTCTCAAACAAGTATTTAATATGACTTTATTTTGATAAAATACAATAATATCTTTGATAAAACAAAAAAAAATACCTTGAAAAAACATAAATGTCTATTAATCAAAAGCTTTGATTTTTTTATATAACGGGCATTTTAGTATTATAGCAGTAACTTATATATATATATATATATATATATATATATATATATATAATAATAATGGACTACAAGCATATAATCTTTTGTCTCCAAAGGCAATTTAGTTATTTAACATGGTTGAAATTATTTTTAAAAGTTTTTTTTATTTAAAAATATAACAAAATAATATTTTTTTAAAAAAAAAAAACGTGTTGACATCAATATTAAAATATCCAAAAATTCATTTTTTTAATTTAAAGTAACAGATAAAAATATTTTTTAATTTTTTTCAAAAATATTTTTAAAATATTATGACAAACCTAAAAAAAAAAAAGTCTAGCAACAAGGTGAATGGGGAAAACAGAAATTATTGGTGTGAAAACAAAATAATTGATAACGGGTAATTTTATTTTATTTGACCAAAGCATATTCAACTTAAACTTAAAATAAAATAAAATCAAAACAGAAAAGTAGTATAGCAAGACCACGAATCAGAAAAGTCCAAAATCCAACGTGTTACATGTGAAGGTCGAAATTTATTAATATAAAAACAAAACTATATGATGGAGGTTGGACCGACGAGGACAAATAAAGCCATTGATCATTTCTTTTAAAAAGGCAAACTGAAAAGGAACAAAGAGATGGGAGATTTGCTTCCTCACTGACACCCACTTTCTACCTCAAGAGTTCACACTTCAGTCCCTTTACCATGAGTTGTCCAATTATATTATCCTCAATTATAGTGTGTTTTGGTTAATTAATTTTAAGGTTAATATCGACAATAAATTATTAAATTTCATTGAATATAAAAATATATGAAATATTAAAACGATCAAAAATATTAATTGAAAATACTAATTGACTATAAAAATAAAAAATATACTTGGTTTAGGAAATAAATTAAATTTAAAATTCACAAATATAGTCAATTAAGGGGGTGAATGATCGATATTTAAACACCCCAAGAGGCACCAAATCCAATATTTTTGTTTTTATTTTATTTTAAAGCATATAATGAAAAACTAATACGATATATGTTTATTATTATAATTGATTAAGTATTAAAATAATTGTTTATAAATTTTTATTCTTTTAAAAATAAAAAATACTCTAATTTATGCCAAATTTTAGAGTTATTTTATGAGGAGGAAAACCACAAACTTTTCATTAACATATTTCAATTAGAATAAAAGCTTTTATATATAATATAGTTTTTGCATCCATTTCATGATGATTGATCCACCACTAAAGTCTAATAAATTCTAAACTGTAATTACTATTTAATTCAAAATCCACATCACATATTAAATTTTAAATATATATTCTAATGTTTTTCTCCTTTCCCGAACATTCTGTAAGAAAAAACGAAAAGAAAATAAATTATTTAATACCAAGAGCCATCCTAGCCCTAATTCTTCCTGGCCTTTCATACCTTCCTAGCCGCAGCTAGCACCAACCAGGGACATGTCTCGTCATGGATGAGCCAAAACTCGTGAGGTCACCGCTTGGGGTGTTGACAAGGCACCTTGTCCTGAACGGCTGGTCACATATGGGTTCTTTTACTCTTAATTTTACATTGCATTAGAAATATGATAATCCTTTTAATTCTCGATAAAAATATATTCAAGTCCATGAAAAAGATTTTCCTATATATTATTTTTGTGGGATGGACATAGTTTTTCACGTGTAAGTTATGCAACATGCAATTAACAAGGTAGTTAACCACCATGTGAAATTGATTAACGTAGATGTTCAAGCTAGTTTGTATATATTTTGATTAATTTTATGGATTCTAAAATTAATGATCATATAAATCTCTAATAATTATTATATTAACAATCACAGAACTCGAGTTCACATAACAATAATAGAGCAAAATCACTCATTGACATCCATAGTTATACATTATCTCACCAATTCGAGTTTTCCCATCTCTTTTGGAAACAAAGAGTCTAACCTAATTTTAAGCAAATAATCTTTGTGCTATTGCCTAAACTTCATTAATGAGAATAACCTCAAATTATCTTTATTAATGAAATTATTTATTGTTTGTATGAACTATGCAAAAAAAAAAAAACCTTATAATGATAATTTTATAATCTGTTTTATCAATTTAATTCACATATATTATATTTTTTATGTCATGTTAAAAGACATATTTTATGACCTTCATCTTAACCATAAAAAATCACAAACTTTTAGCTCTGATTAACATTGCATTTCAAAAATGACTGGGAAAGAATTTGAAAATTTTTATTTTTATATTTTATTTTAAATTAATTTATTTTTGTATTTTAGATTATCTTCATGTGTTTATGTCAAAAATAATTTAAAAAAATAAAAAAAAAACTATCATTTTAATACATTTCCAAACAAAAAACATTTTCAAAAGTAGTCTTCACTACAATTCCAAACAATCATTTAAGCCCCGTTTGATATTGCATTTCAAAAATGCTTTTGAAAAAAAATAATTTTTTAATTTATTTTTACTTTAAATTAAATATTTTTTGTGTTTTTAGATTATTTTCTGAATGAAAAACACTTTAAAAAATAATATCCACCACACTTTTAAATAATTACTTAATCCCTATTTGACATTATATTTCAAAAATATTTTTAAAAAAATGATTTTTTTTAATTTTTACTTTAAATTAAATATTTTTCATGTTTTTAAATTATTTTCATGTACTAGTATTAAAAATATTTAAGAAAAATAAAAAAAATATTTTAATATATTTTTAATAAAAAAAATTGATATATTTTTAAATAAAATACTTTAAAAACAACTCAGCGATTACACTTATACCTAATCTTTGATAATAATTGACGAGATTGAGGTTGATGTAATAATGGAGATGGGATCCAAGAGAACAGCCAGTCTGTCACTTAAACCAGAGATGGCTATGTCACTGTCGACAACTCTAACAAGTAAGGGGACTGAAAAATATTATAGTCAAGTGGCATCCACCTCGGCAATTATGTCCAAATCTAGTAATAAAAATTTGGACACCATTTCCCCAACCCCATTAGTTAAATCTTGTCCTTTTCTCTCTTTTTAACCATAGGCAGGCTTCATCACCATGATCAATCATGCTGCATTGAGATAAAAAAAAAAACATGGAAGACCTCTTAATCATGATTACGCATTACTAATTGACCTCTTAATCATGATTACGCATTATTATTATTCTATAATAAACATGAGGTTATGGTTGAACCAGCTGAAAAGAACTTTATGATTTGAGATCCACTTGGAATCTAGACCACACGTTTAATGGAATGACCTCATACATTATCTTCACGGGTTGCAAGTTTATTGATTCATGAGAGATATCTAAGATTAATTTATTACTAGTTATTGTTTATACGTAATTTAGATTAACTAATATTTTTTATAATAAATAAATAAATACGCAAGCTTGTCAAATGTTTTTTTAAATCTAATTGTAAATTAGAAAGTCTATGCATGTATTTAATTAAATATATTGAGAAACATCTACGCCAATAAATATAAAAAACAAAATGTTAATTTTTTTATTCAACACGTCTCGTTATAGGTCGAATACTTTTCTTATAACATGTTTTTTGACATCGAGTAACAATTATAACTGCGAATAAAAAAGTCAATGAAAATCTTAGCATGCTCCACCCTAAGTGTATGATGATTCCAACACGTTGGTGATTTCTATTCTCGTACTAGAAAAATTCTCAATTAAAAAACTAGAAAAATTCTCAATTAAAAAAACTATTATTTTCATTAGTAGTTATTCTATTACTCTTAACTAAATTTATAATTAACAACAAAATCCATGTTAAAAACCCAAATATCCCACAAAACAATGAGCTAAATGTTTCTCGCATAAAATATCCTAAATACCCTTACTCAAAATCATTAATCTTTTGATTTTTCAGGGTATTTTAGTTATTTTATTGTTGACGTAACCCTGAATAAATAATGATTGACACCCCTAGCTAAACTACTAAAATAACTACGGTCCAAAAACATGTAATTTCCCCTCTATTGAAATGTCAAAATATTCATTATATAGTAGCGGTGAAGTATAAGAGAGGTTATAGTGAATCCTCCTTGCGCTCTAGTTGTTTGTTGGGATTCAAACAACAGCTAAATTTCCTTTTCACATGTGCCGGTGTCCGAGGCATGAGAGAAATAATGGGGCGTGATGGTGAAGGGTGTGGGCCCATGAGCCCAAATGGCCCAAGAAAAAGTCATAAGAAAGCAAGGAATGGGCCCCCCCTGGTTTCACCATCAAACGATCATTTTCGCTTGGACGCGGGGACACGTAAAAGAGGGATTTTTGGTGATAAATATTATTTTTTATTTTTTTTATATGCACCCAAGTCTAACGTGGATGCTTATCTAACATCCATGTGGTCTAATCTACGTAGCTATCCATGTTTGAACCATTTTTTTTTATTTTTGAAATGTTCAAAGTATTTTGAATAATTTATGAAATTTAAAATTAATGAATCAATTAAAATCTATAGTAATTTTGACTAATATAAACCATTTATTATTATTATTAACATCGAAACTAGTTTCAGTCTCTCTTGGTATACTTAGTTATGGTGCCATGAAGTTTGGTCAGAAGACGTATGCTCTTGCAGTCCTAACAGGCTGCCTCGATGTTTTATATTCAAGGACATTACGATTATTGAAAGCTTATTATTAAAAATATCCTAATTTTTGTAGGGTTTTAGCTTAGTTTTTTAATTAATTAAATGATAGCACATGTTTTTGAATCGGTATGTATGTCGATCAAGAATAATTTTTATTTTTAAATAATATTAAGAATGTCAAGAAAAGAAGCAATATTCCTTCACCACTATAGCTAATTTTTTTATTTAATTTTAGCTAATTAGCACGTTTTATATTGTGATGTAAGATGTTTCTCGTCTAAAAATATATTAAAATAATTGTTTTTTTTTTTTAATTTTTAGTATTAACTATCAAAATTACAAATAAATATTTTCCATCGTATTATCATCTAGTCTCAAGGAAGACTGTAGTAAATGGATTTTCATGTAAACCAATCTTGACATGGATGACTTGAACATGGACCCAGAACTTTCTTAACTAAATCTAGATTGGGCTTCATTTGGGCTTCGACAATTGCTAGAGTGGGCCACAGAAGAAATCAAATCAGCATATTAGGGTTTTGGTCCTTGTGATTCATCACGATCTCCTTATCAGTATTGGATTGCACGTGCTGTGTTGTGTTTGGTCCACATAAGATGAATTTTTGTAAATCATTCATTATTATCTTCTACATTTTTACAAAAAAACTATTTTAATCTCTATATTTTACTTTTAATGATATTTTAGTCCTCATTAGAAATTCTTGGACCCTCTAGTTTTATGGTATACACAATCTTCAATAAACCCCTAATATTCATTTTAATAGTCTATAAATTAAAATAAATAAATAAATAAATAGTAAAAGATAATGATTTTTTTCCATTTTATTATTTCAATTAACACTAGTTTTTTCTCGGTAATAACTTTGAATCGGAGAAGATGTGAAGCAAGCATCCTTAATTATTTTTATACCCACAATAAAAAAGAAAAACGAAAAAACAAAAAATACAAGCATACGCCAAATCGAAATTAAAATCGAAGTGTTTCTCCAAAATTATTGACAAAATAAATATTATTAAATGCAGTTAAAAAAGAAAGAGGGGAAGAAAACACGTGTCACTCTCTCGACTGGAGGGACAGGTGTGAAGAAGTCCTAAAAGCACGTTAACATGAGGATGTGAAGTTTGCACCTTCGTTTTTAACTGGCCTGTCTGCCTTCAACCCCGCTATGTCTGTGAAGAAGACAGGCATCATTAACCAGTAGCAACAGCCGACAACAAGAAGTAGACTGTTATTGTTTTCCTCTTTGATCAACACTACACCTATATTCTCTTCTTTACAGTACTTGCTATTTACCTGTCAGCACAACTCAGCCTCGTCTTTCTAAAGGGTACCCTCTTCAATCATTTATGTCTTTTCTCTTCTTCTCTCGTCGAGAGTGACAGAAAATTATGTGGGCATGTCAGATTCTTTTTTGTTCTGTTCAGTTTTTCCTTTTGGCATATCCGAGTTTTTTTTTTTTAAATACAGTTATGGAAAGATTGTTTTTTTTTTGGTAATGATCGGGGCTTTACGCCCTTCTAGATTGTTGTTGTTTATTAGAGTTTGAGATGGAGATAAGACTGATTTAATATTGAACAATTGTTTTTGGTTTTTTTTGAGTTTTTCAGATTAGAGGGTTTTTGTTTTGTTTTGCAGTGGAAGCAAGTGACCCTGATGTGGATTAGTTAATGATCTTGAAATTATTAATGAAGTTCTTTCATTGAAGGGATGGATATATTTTTTTAATTATTATTCAATGAATCAATCATCAGCCGAAACTGGAACCTAAGGAAGCCTGAGTGAAACAATAACCAGGTCTAGAATTGAAGGGTAGGCGAGATAGTCTTGCTTGCTTGCTCTGATGAATGGGAGGTAAATGCAGTGAGAACTGGTTGTGAGTGGGAATTGGAATGAGGAGGATGATCTAGTTAGATTTAGATTTCAGTGAGAACTAGCTTTTGTAATGTTAAAGCATGAGTCCTATTACAGTAAGCTGGCCTTTGAGATATTTAATTGCTGCTACGAAAGTAAATTGCATCTAATTTTTCTTGTGAAGTGCTGGAATTGGTTATTCACTTTGGATCGTGACCCGGTCCTATTATTTTTTTTGTTTAGAGGAGAACAATGGCAATAGTCTTGCACTTGGAATTTTGCAGCACATCTTTGAGAATATTGAGTTTACTACATAGTGAGGAATTGTTGTTAGGATGTAAGGTATATGAAATTAGGGACTGGCTTATGCAATGATTAGGTTATTTTGAAGCTGAAATTAGACTGTGATTCACAGAATTAAGTTTACTAAATAGCACAGTGGCTCCCTAATAAACATGGCTTCTAAATATGAAAATAACTGGAATGATACAATGGCCATTTAAAACAGCCCCCCCTAGCCAAGTCATCTAAGTAAATGATGGTGGTATTTTTGGAGTTTTAATGCATCTTTGGTATATGTATGAAACACTTGAAGATGTAGTCCCTTACCATCTTTATATGCCATATTTTGATGAGGGGCTGTGCTGGTCTACCCAAGAAATTGACTAGAAATGATACCACTACTATTGTGGAGTCCTTAAGTGAAGTTGTGTAATGGTAATGGTGATGGTATCTTTTATGTGATAGAGTTCTGAGGCATTTGGGATATGAATCATAAGAAGTATTTTTTGAGGTTGTAGCGTGTATTGTATACAGCATTTTATATCAATTTCTGATGTTGATTTGGGCTGGCAGCAAGTTGGTTTGGATCTCATTTAAGAATAGCACTAACACTTATTAAAGACTTGTTTTTTTCTTTTTTTGCAGTTGATCATGTTGTATAGAACCCACACAAATCAAACAATAACACAAAATAAAGGCACTCAAAATTTATGTGATTACACCTTCAGGCCACAACTGTTACTGAATTTTTGTTTCTAAGCCTCCCAAGACTACCTCACACTCACAAGCCCAAAGTCCCAATCAAACCCAAGACTTTCACGACAAAATATCTCAAGATTTCCAAATGGCAAGACCACAACTTACACCAACAATACTTCTTCTCAAATAGCAAATTCCCATGCTATATTCTCTTACCTGCTTGGCTGCCACAAAACCGATCCTCTTGCTCTATTCGGCTGATAATCTTTTCTTAGCACAACATACTCCTCTTACATTTACCCCTAGCCTGTGAAAATCCCTTCTTTTCCTTGTAAACTTTGTAATATAAGTCATCTATATATTATATCATAAGGGGTTTAATTGGGTATGGTAAGGTGTATTTAACTTTCACGCATTATATGGTATATCAAGTGACAACGCATCGAGTTGTGTATCCAGCTTGTCTTTGAGATCATGATTAGCCTCGTAAGATGTGATTCTGAAAACCTTTACTTAAGATTTCATGCCTTTGGACTTGCAAACCAACTGTGCATGAGCCTTGCTCAAATTACGTTGGAGCATTTTGTTTATTGTTGTAGAGTAAGGTCAAGCAAATTGTTCATTGTTTATAGTTCAAGAAGTAAAATAAGCAGCCTTTGATGTTTGTAATGCAATGCTGTTTTTCTTAGTTTCAGCTATCTTATGGAACGCTACTATAATTTAGCAACATCATTAGTGCCATTTGTAATTAACCTGATAGCTTATCTATTATATAGCAATAATACTAGCGCCATCTTATAATTGTCGTGAGTAGCACTGATTTATTTATTATTTAATGGGCATTGATCACCATTTGTGTGCTTATCCCAGTACCTACTAGCTTATGAAATGCTATCATTTAGCAATACTCATTATTTCCACCGACACTTGTATTCTTACTAGCATCATTTCCATTCATTTTATTTACTATTTTAATGGTTGATACTCAGGTTTTGAGGCTGCCAAAAGGACAAGTGTGCG
Source organism: Salix caprea (assembly GCA_964035475.1). Taxonomy (NCBI): domain Eukaryota; kingdom Viridiplantae; phylum Streptophyta; class Magnoliopsida; order Malpighiales; family Salicaceae; genus Salix; species Salix caprea. Next base: position 6,203,617 of record OZ037748.1, on the reverse strand, counting down.
ATGAACATGGATACTGATTCTGTACATGAAGTTAATGTTTCTCTTGAAGATGTTGGAACTCGTGATCTGGATGTTGAGTCAGGTAAAATTGACTTAGTTGTAGAGGCATCTTCTAATGGAGACACGAGTAGAGAATTAGAAACTGCAGGTGGGATTCTGACAGGAGCTGAATTAGATTTGGCTTGCGTTGCAGAGAAGTTGGTTAACTTAAGCGTGCTTATGATGCATGTTGCAACCAAAGAAACTGATTTTGAAGCCTTTGCCTCATCTAATGATGTATTGGCTGATTCAGTGGAGAAGGCTTTGGAATTTGATTTCTTGTCTGAGATTTTGGATGCTGAGGCGATGGAACTGGATAAGTTAATGATGAATATACAAGAAAATATTTTTGAGGTTGGCGGAATAATATCATCAAATGGACCAGGGGGAACTTTCATGGCATTGGAAGAAAAGTTGCGTGATTCTCAAGAATCATTGAAGCAGTCAAAAGATCTAGTCTCAGAGATTAGGGCACAATCTGTCAAGTTCCAAAGGACATTTTCATGTCTTCATGGGGAAGAAAATGGTAAGCAATAATAGATTCCAAAAATTTAATTCAACTTATTTGTATTTACACTTGCTTTGATGCTGGGCTGCCTTAGAAAACGAACCCAGGCCAATATGTTTGTTCTTGAATCGTGCAGCCTGCTGGTTGGTTTTTATGTGTGTTTATGCAGGTATTTTGGAACTATGCATGCAATATTTACGGGGAATTCTTGTATTTGACAGGCTGATCCTGCTGCTTTGGAAACTGATGTTTGACTAATAAACAAATTTTTGCCTTTTTATTTCACTGTTTTGAACTTTGGTGTCAAGGAAAGATCAATTACATGCTGTAATTTTCTTACTTCACATTCTTATGTGTGCATTTTAACAGGGAGCACTGACAAGGGCTCAAACTTCTTAGAAGACGACCAACTGTCAAGCATGACTTCAAAGATCAACATGCAAACTGCAGAACAACAAAGGCATTTCTTGAGGATGCTGGAGAAGTCCTTGGCAAGAGAGATGGACTTTGAAAAGAAGCTAACTGAATCAAGACAACTTGAAGAAGAGCTAAAAGATAGAGTACTCTCTATTCAGCAAGAAGTATTCTTCATAGAGGAAGAAACAATGGATGTTTATGAAAAATGGTTTGAAAAAGAAAATGCTGCTGAGGTTTTGATGGGGATTTCAAAAGAACTACTGGGACGACTCCAAATATTCCAGTTAAATTTGAATGGTTTAATGAAGAGAGAAGCTGAGTTAAGATCAAAGCTTGAAAATTCTATTGAACAGCTGGAAGCTAAAGAAATTGCTTTGCAGAAGTTTGATAGCAACAGTGCAAAACTCAGTCTGCTTGTAGCAAAGACTGATAGCTTAAAAGCCAGCTTGTCAGAAGCTGAAAATAATTTAGTCCTTGCTAATTCTGAGGCCTTCACTTTGAGAAAGAAAGTGACTTCACTTGAGAACCAGCTGAGAGAATCTGAATTTCAGCTGTCTTCAAAGGTCTCTGCGGATAGAACTCAGGAGCAGCATGATGCTTTATGTTCTGAAATCAATGAAATGAAGAATGTAACTGATACCGTGAAAGAAAAACTATCTAAAGCAGAAAGCAGGGCAGACAATGCAGAAGTCAAGTTAAAGTTATTGGAAGAGACTAACATGAAACTTGACGAGGAGTTGGGCCATCTTAAAGACACTTCCGAGAAGGTTGATTTCTTGGAGAGGGAGCTGCGGGAATCTGACTTTAGGCTCCGGCATGCTGTGGCATCTGCAGATGCCAGTCAGGAGAAGGAAAATATGCTGTATGCTACAATTAGAGATATGGAAAATGTAATTGAGGGCTTGAAGTCAAAAGTTTCAAAAGCTGAAAGCCATGCAGACAGTGTGGAGGATAAATGCATCATATTATCTGAAACTAATGCAGATCTAAATGAAGAATTGAGCTTCTTGAGGGGGCGACTTGAATGCTTGGAGGCATCTTTGAATCATGCCGAGGAAAAAAAAATGGCAACTTCAAAAGATATCTGCATTCGGACAAAAGTGATAACAGATTTGGTGATGCAGCTTGCTATTGAAAGGGAGCGCCTTCATAAACAGGTCCACACTTTTCCTATCACAACTTTCATCTGATCACGATCTTGCCTGGAATTATTTTCTAGCAACAGTGCTGGTTTTCTCTGGCCGTCATGATCATCTCAATCTGCACTGCTGTTTTTCAACTTTGAGTTCTTATCCTTAGGTATCATAGAAAATTAATTTTTTTAAAGGCACTAGGCCACCAATGAATTATGTCATGTTGTATTTCTTGAATTTCATCAAATAATTACTCTTAGTGTTCTGTCTATCTCTCTTCAACCCAACACATGTAAATAAAGCTGTCATTTTGCACATGGATGCGCACACAGAGACTAGGTAGAAGCTATAATCTAGAAGATAATTTATTCAAGTTTAATAGACATGAAGTTTAGGATATGAACAATCCTAGGTCTACAAACAGAAGATCAATCAAATGAAGCAAGGATAGAACAAAGGGTAATTAAACAACTAAAACCTCAATTCTCCTAGAAGGAAAGTAAATTTTGGCACTAACTCTGCCAAAGCAATTAACTGTTTTCAGCCTAGAATGTTTGATGCAAAATTAGAGAGAGAAAAAAGCCTTAAACAAAAAGGAAGATGGATCACTCAGGTTGGTTCAGTTCTTTTCACAGTTCGTTATTATTTCTTCATCATACTAAATTTCACTATTAAGAAGTGAGAGGATGGTGATCTCTGACTTTTGTCCTCCCATTCTTTAAACAGCATTGGCAAGATACCTAGCCATATTATTTTCTTTTTCCTTTTTAATTTTGAAGAATCGGAGAATGTTTTGAAAGAAGCTCCAAAGGCAAGCATACTTGTTTGACCGAGAATAGCTGGTCTTGTTTGCTTTAGATTTATTTTTAAAGTTCTTGATATTCTCCACTTTGTAGAAAAATTCATGAATTCCATTCTGTATGAGCTTGCAATTACAAGAAATTTCCTCATAGGTTTTCTGTTTCTGATGTGTTTTATTGTACATGCAGGTAGCATCACTAGCACTGCAGAACCAAACTCTGGTGATGAAGTTACAGCAGGCAAGTAAAGACACCTTTGTAGACACCAAGTATCATAACAAAGGAAATGGTGAAAAGTTTTTGTTTACTGACCATGACGTATCCAAATCCTCAGCTACTATTTCTGAGGTGGGTGTTATATGTTACATTCTGAGTAGGTTGGCTTTCACGTTAATCAATGGAAGCGGTGAAACCCTAATCTGTCTTCACCTGAATCTAAACTATTATTTTTGTTTCAAGAGTCTTAAATACTGACTAAATCACTATTTTTGTTTTAAATGAAGAATAAGTTCTACTTCTTAGGCCTGTTGTGTCCTTGTACAACATTGAAGTCCTTAATTTGAACATTTAGTCTAGAAACTTTGCGATCTCCTAGCCTTCGAGCCTAATTTTATACACCTCTGACCTCCATTAAATGTAGAAGGCATCAATAGGAAGTTGCAGAAGGGACCATGATCCTTGCAGTGTCTAAAATCTTGGGAAGACTTCACTTCTTCCTAATGCGCACCCTTCCCAATTCTTTATCTGTTTCTGCATGTACTGCAATTATTAGAACCTGTGTTATGGAGTAGTCGTCGTGTTCTAAATTCCTCTCATTGTTTCCTTTTCTGTTTACACAGCTAGAGAAGGCCCAGAAACAAGAACCTGTTAGTGAAACTAAGGTGGCATCAGCAGATTCCACATCTGAACTTGAGACCGTGAGAAGAATAGATGCAGGACTCCTCAACTTTAAGCATGGTATCATGGCAATGTTAATATTACTCATTTCAGCTGTAGTTTACTTTTGTCAACCACAAAAACTACCATTATGATGAGAGCTATATTCTTGTGCTAGAAGCCTAAAAGAACAGCATTATGTATACACTTTTCAGACAAATCAAGAATGACTTTGAAGAGCTTGTTTTTCTAACTTATTTTTCTGTAACAAAACGAATCAAGAGGGAATTTTTTGGAAATGATAAGAGTTATGTTAAGTTCAATCTCATTCAAGATTGAATTTCTTAGTTCTTTTGAACGGTTATTAGTTGGTCATTTTCCCCCCTGTGTGGTGTACCGAGGGCCAATCTAGCTCTCTGTATTCTGTTTTTAACCCAAGGGCAGGGCTAAATCATAAACAGTTCCATTAGAGAAGAAAGAAAGCAACTCTACAAAAGAACAACGGTCAGATTCATGACTTCATAATGAGCACCAGATGCAGTTCCAAGCGAGTATTGATGATGGGATGGTCCATAAATCTGTCAAACAAGCAGGTATGGAAAACCGCAACTGAACAAGTAAGTGAAAGGAGTGTTCCATTTTCACCCTATTACAGAATGAAGGAAAACCTGGTTTGGTGTAGGCTCTCTATTGTTCCGAGCAAAAAAAGTTATGTTGCGTAGATTATTCTTGTTGAATCCATGCTCAAAAGAGATTCGATCCATTTTAATAGGTGTCAGTTTCGTAGAGAGGTGGGAGGGAGAGATTGACGATGATTGCCTCTGTAGTTCGATCCATTTCGATTTAATTTTATGCAGACCATCTATATTTGAAATGGTGCATTAACAAGATGATGATGATAATAACGACGACGACGACAACAATAATTTTGTGGCCTCACGATTCCAATCTTGTATGAGAATGTATCCGAGGGATTCTAAATTTGACAATTTCTAATATCATAACCAGTTCATGCGTTGATTATTCATCCAAAAAGTAATATAACCTGCAACAAGCCAGCTCAGAACCAAGATTTTTTCATGCGTTGATTACTCATCCAAAAGCAATAACCTGCAACAAGCCAGCTCAGAACCAAGAATTTTGAATCAAGTAAAAGAGGAGAATTTTATTAGATTCAAGTGTAATTAAAAGTTAATGTAGCAAGGACAAAGATGTTCACTATATGGTGACTATGAAATCAAAAGGCAGAGGATTACGAGGCCAGTAAATCCATAAACTGTCATTCTTCTTTTGTATGTGTCCACAATAAATGACAACACAGTTTCTGCTGAGTAGTTTTCCTTGCCCTAGCAATTCGTAAAAATAGTTTGCCGTAACCCATTTAATCCCACCAATAGCTCAGTAAGATTATCTGTTAGGTAACTTTCTGCTGACGATTTTGAGAAGCAAATTGTTCAACAACTGAAAAGTTTAAGCCTGAAGAAAGAGAGATCGCTTTTGCCTCTTCTGCAAATTCTAGAGACATGCTGGTTATCTGCAGTGTTTCAAGATCTTTAAGACTTTCAAGGCCTCTTGGAGGCAATTTTAGTTTACGACACCAGCCAATGGTTAAAATCTGAAGCTTTTCCATTGATCCTTCCTCTATTTTTGTCCATTCAGCTAATTCTTCAAAGTGAAAAATTGATAGTCTCTTGAGCTTTGGATATCCAGCAATATTATCGCAACTTATCTGCTTCCCTTTGAAAGCCTTGGACAATGAGAGGACAACAAGATTGGGCAAATGCTGGAGGCTTGATATGGGGTCTTGATTCAACATACAGTCCCATAGATGCAAATACTTGAGGGAGCTTAGCCTGCTTATCCACATCTGCAAATCTCTAATCCAACCTCCAACGCGTAACTTCTCCAAATTGTCAAGAGGATTTGATATCTGTATTTGAACTTCCTTCCTCCAAGCGCATTTTATGGTCAGGGAATTGAGGTCTTTCATCTGATTGATGGATTCTGACAGACAAAGAGAGTTTTTTCCACCTTCTACTTCTCCCACTGACAGCTTCAGAAGTTTGGGAAGGTGGTTAAGTCCTAAAGCGACATTTTGTGTAAGTTTCACACCTGCTAGTGTCTGGAGGTCTTTAAGAAACATGATTTCAGCATCCAACTTCACCACCCTGTTGCCATATGAATCAGCAAGAAGAAGGTGCTTCAACATCTTGAGGTTATCAAAGCCACTAGGCAAAGCCCTTACCGGTGTGTTTCTAACATCAAGTGTCTGTAGTTCACACAGATTTTGAAGGGATGATGGAAGCTCATGTAGCCCCGTGTTCCTCAAGTCTAGATAGCGCAGCTCAACAAGATCACCAATTTCATCAGGCAAGGTGTCGATAGGAATATTTTGCAAATCCAATACATGCAGGAGTTTGACTTTTGATACCAAGTTCAAGAAGATACCAGTCTGGTTTGACCCGCCACCAAAGAAATGAAAAGAACGGATCTCTCTAGGGAGGGGATTAGGTGTTATATTATCAATTTCTCCATGTATGGCAACAAAATGTGATGCCTTTAATGGCCAAACCTGATGGGTGCTCTCATACACAGAAAATATCTGGTCCTTTTGTGACATGTCACAGATAAAATCATGCACTGGCTGCAGGAGTGTACAAGATACCACTTCCCCATTTATACCTACACGTGCCACTTGAAGCAAATTCCTTTGGATAAGCTCTTCTAAGATGTATTTGGCAGATTCCTCTTCTGTTATCCCAAATAGCTGTCTTCCTGTAAAGCCCTCTGCCACCCATAACCGAATAAGCCTCTTACATTGGATGTCACAGTGGCGGGGAAACATTCCACAATAAAGGAAGCAACATTTCAGCATTGCTGGCAGGCTAAAGTAACATACTGTGATGACTTTCTTGATCAAATCGGACTGGGGCATACACTGATTAGCTTCCTCCAGCATATGAAGGACCTCATTCCAATTCTCAACTTCTTCTAGGTTGATTGTTGAAAGCAAGCTCCCCATAGTGGCAATAGATAGGGGGATGCCTTCACAAATATGCAAAATCTTCTTTTCAACCAATTTCACTGTAGAGGGCCAAGGCACCTCACCAAGGACATACTGCTGCAAGAGTGCTCGTCCACGAAGAAGCCCCAGACCATCTTCTGCCAGTAGTGGATCAAGATGGAGAACACGCCTGCATATAACTGCAGGAATTGCTGAATTACTGGTCGTCACCACCACCTTCCCTCTGCATCTAGGGGGTAATGCACACTTAATATCTTCAAAGGTATCCAGGGTATCTAAGCCATCTAAGACTAGCAAGAAGTTCTTACCACCTAAGTAGTCCTGGATCATGTTTGCTAAATCCTTGTCACCCTTTTTATCCAAATTACTCAGCGGCTTCATTCCTGAATGGCTTCTGGAAAAATCTGCAGCCATGTTTCTTAAAATTCCAGTGATTGATCGGCCACAAACAGAAAGCCAGGCAGAACAGTCAAAATGTTTCTGCACACTCTCATACACTCTTAGGACTAGTGTTGTTTTGCCAACACCTTCATTTCCGGTTACAGCAACAAGATATGGCCTATCAGCCTCGACCACTTGAAGAAGCAATTCCTTGAGCATCATAAATTCTTTGTTCCTTCCAATCATATTGGTCAATGGAAGCTTATGGGAGGACTTTGAATGTTGTATCAGGTTTTCACGTCTGGCTTTAGTGATGTCTCCATACAAGCTTAGATGCTTCCTTGTAGCTTCTAGTTCCTTAAACTTCTCCGAGACATGCACCAGCAATGATTTGTAACTAATCTGCGGTTTATTTGATGTGGTCCCATAGTTAAAAAATTCACTCACAAAATCAACAAGTGAGGACAGAGACCCATATGACTGCTTTATTCGACTGCAATCCTTGTCAATGACATCTTCAACCTCATACACCAGGTTTATCACATCTGTCACCCATTTCACAATTGAGTTGTCAGCCACCATCATCTTTCTCCAATCTGCATTTTTCAGAAATGGCCTGAGTTTTTCAAACTCAATCTTGATGCTATTTAATTCTGCCACACTTCGTTTGTCAGTTTCAAATAAAATTCGATCCTTCAATTTTCTAACGAGGTACTCCACCGCTACCTCAGCCATGTCTCAAATGCATGCCATGTCCTTTTATGTTATAATATTTGTTCGAGAAACACCTCTGTACACAATGTCACCATTCTGCCACCGGTCTGAAAGGAAAAATGTCACAAATACAACAGAAAGAATAAGTCTCCTCATCTAATCTTTTTGTCAAATCAAATAAATGCTCATAAAAATTATAATAATCTTCCAACGCAATTGAAAAGTAAAAGGTGGAAAAAAATGAATAAAGGCACTCGCATTTATTTCACAAACTACAGCGATTTTTAACAGCCTCGCAACCCATAGAATTCAAGCTCATTTTTTGGCATTATGGAATTCAGCTGAAAACTGAATCAAAATAAACAACAGAAGCACTTACTAGAGCAAAAATGATGGTTGAACTAGTTTTTTAAGAAACTAGCACTTCCAAGAGGAGCTGCCAGAAATAAAAGGGATTCAAGGCTCAAAAATCAAAATTTCTCTCCGCCTCAACCACGTAAAAGACAGCATTTTCAAGTCTAATTCTCAAGTCTGCCAAGAATCCAACGTCCTTATCTCAATAAACAATCATCAATCGTGAAAGCAACCCATTGAATTTTTTTTTTTTAAAATGCTTTAGTAATATCTACAGTGTGTTTTGGAATCGCATTTAACAAGTTATGAAGAAAAACAAAAGCAAACTCCATTTATGCAAACTCATTAATAAAAAAACGCACCCATGATTGTTTTGCAGGTTTACATCAGCCAATTTACAGTATTGAGACTGAAAGAAAATAATGAGAAAAGCGAATCCCAACATCTAAAAATCAAGATCATGAGGGATAATCAAGATTCCAGGCACTGCCATAGAGGTAGTATAAGACCCCTAACAAAAATTAATTAAAAAATAAAAAAACAAACACAGTGAATGCTAAGAATGCCAAATATGAGAAAATAGAAAAGGAAGAGAAACCTATGGGTTTATTGAGATCCAAAGATGGCGAGAATGGAGAGAATTTGCAGCCTCCTTCCTCCTCCGTCATGCCTTAAAATGTCGGGTTCTCTTTCTTTTTTTGTTCTTTTTTTGTCGGAGGTGAGTGAAAATGTAATTACTTGTAAAAATATCAGCTTTTTTTTATTATTATTATTATTGAAAATGTACACGATTTCATATTATAGCTTCTTTTTTTTCTCTTCAAATTAATAAAAAAGTAATTACTGCTGTAAATTTTACATTGAAATGTTGATAAATAAAAAATCATTACTCACATAAGGGGGATGGAACGTAAAATTCGATCCATTACCTGAAAATTAAGTCTAGAATACATGGAAAAAAAGAAATATTATATTAAAATTTTAATTTTAAACTCAAAATGTAATACATATTATGATATATTTTTCAAAATTATTAATATGGTGATATATTTACTTACTGAGATTATTTTTTAAATACTGAAACTATAACATGTTAGATCGAGGATTAATTTGTCAAATATAATAAGATTATAACAACCCTATAGAAAACAAATAAAATAAATTAAGAAGTTTAGTTCTTAATCAATTAAATCTAATATGGAAGAAAAAACCATATTAAATTAAAAAAACAAAAAACTATTATTCGCTCCCAATATCTATTAAAAAAGATACCCAAAATTTGGGCATGATTTATTTAATGCTAGAACTAGTGAAATTGTCCCTGGGATGGGATCTGTGGTGATGACAGTAAGAGATCACATCCACTCCATTCATTTTTTGCCTGATTTCTTGCGGCTCTACTTGCTATATTTTGCAGAAGAAAGGTTGGAGATCAACCTGCAAGTGGCGAGAGACTACAAAATTGCTTCATCCGCCAATCTAATTTATTTCTTGGGCTGGTATCTAGGGTTGAAGTTGTTTTAGGCTTAGTTTATTTAGGCTCTTAGGCTTGTTTTGTCTGGGTTCATGATCTGCTTTGTGCCTGGTTTGAGCCGAAAGAAGTCCATGGCATCCTGCACCTTCACCATCTCTCCTTTACTTCCATATCCATTTTCATTTCTATTTCAGATAAAGTGATGACATCTATATCGTTAATGGATGAACTCAAATCTATATGCATTGAGTTTTTAGATGAGATGATCATTGACTCGTCAATATCAGAGTTTTATTGACTTAACGATCACGAGTTTGAATTTCACTACGGTTATTTTACAGTATAAAAACTAAGTATGAAGTAGTGTGATCGGATGCAAGTTTCAAGCCTTGATTGCTTTCATCTTAGAGAATATATTAAACAATAATATAAATTATATCTTGAGCTAGATTGTTTCTTGACATGAACTAATTTAACTGTCAGTGAATGATAAACGGTGCTAGAATGTTGTGAGAAGAAATACTTTCATCATCCAAAAGAAAGAGGTGGAGTGTGATTCTGGGTTGTAGTCGAAAGAAGCACAATCGATATATGGATAGCTGACACGTGGAGGGCAACAGGAATGTTCCTGCAACCCAAACAGCAGCAGATTTTTAGTCGAAAAAGATAGAAAATGCACCACCCTGTCATCATATGAGCTACAGCATTGCAGGAACATCCTCTGTATGAACATGGAAGGAAAAGAAGGGATGCTCTGCTAAGCTGATCAGGCCTTTGTCCACTACTGATAGTAATATAAATCAGTTATTAGCCTTGTTAATAGATTAAGTTTTTAGATAAGATGGTTCATGAATTTGAATCATTATCCTATTTTATTTGATAAAAAAACAAGCACAAGATAATATAAGATTATACAAATTTCAAGTTTTAAATTCAAATAGTTTTCAGATAACTTAAATAATGACAACAATAGTGACTGATATCTCCTGTATGAAAATATTGCTCTTAAGTTAGGTCACTGAAGGATCAAATTCATGGCTGTCCGTTTCATTCTGTTTCGGTCGAAATGACCAAAATATTTCGTACCAGTTAAAAAACGAGACAAAACAGTATCGTTTTTATCTCGGTTTAAATTCCGGTCTGTTCTAGATTTTTCAGCCCAATATCGGCCGAAACGTTCCGGTTTTGTTCCGCCCATTCCGTTTCGGCCAAATAATGTTTTTTTTTTTAATAATGAATAATTTTACAATATTAATCATATCTTTTAATCCGACCGTTATATTGAGATAAAAATTTTACGACGAGTCTTTTGACATATTTATATATATTATGTTAAAATTTCACAGCAATCAGAGAATATAATGATCTTGCAAGATTGATAATGACCTTTTCATAATATTACACATGTTCATAATATATATTATTGTGTCTTTTTTTAGATTAAATTATATAATTCTAAATAATTTTATTTTTGAATTTGAACTAAATTTTTTTTAAATTAATATATTGCAATCCCAAAACACCACGCTAAAATTCACCAAACTAAAATTCACCGAAACTAATACATTTTTATCCAATTGAAAAAAACAAAACACCAACCAATACAGTATTACGGTAATGACGACATACGGATCAATATTAAATTACAGTGCAGTTAATATATCAACCCACTTCTTTTGTCGGGATTTGTGTTTTGCCGAGAAACCATGAACTTGAAGGTTACATCACCATCGAAACAGAGAACCAAACACAAAAGAAAAACAGACAAACAAACTTGTCGTTTTCACTAATGGAAGGAATCTTATGGCTCTCATGGTTTCAGCGGAGGCAATCAAACAAAGCACTCATGATTCCCTCTAGAAAAACTGCATCTTGATTGCAAATGGGGAGTAGTATATAGTTATGGTCCATGGGATTGGCTCCGGTTCAATGTTTCTTCAGACAGACAACTTGTCTTTCTGATTCAGATGGTGTTTTGTCTTTAATGGGTGCAGGGACTTGGAATTATTACTTCAATCATTCTGGGTGGAAAATGAGATGCCGCAGTGGGTCAAGTTACCTCAATGTTAAGTCCTTTATCTATTAATTTTCTTACAACTTGTTATCAGCAGCCACCCACTTGTCCTTGTCCAGACCATTCTTCAGGCTAGGTTTTTTTTTTTCCTTTTTTAATCTCAACCATGTTCAGTTTCGTCTGTTATGATCTTTTACAATCCCTTTTACTGTTTTTTATTTTTTATAAGAGAATCATTTGTGATAAATAGCTTATAAGATGGAAAAATTAATGATGGGGTGAAGAGATAATCATGGATAGCTAGATTCAAATTTGTATTTATTTAAAGATACAAATCCAGCATCTCTTCTGATATGTAGATGATTTCAGCCTGTTTCGAAAATCCAGAACTTGTTGAGTGGCAACAAATGGCCAACTTGTGTGTTGAGCATTATACTTTACTTCTTAACTAAGGAAGTCATGTTTGTTGCTGGAAGGTTGTCAATTTTATTTCGGTTGGTGTTTTGGTTTTTTAATTTGAATAAAATATTTTGTTTTTGAAACATTTCGGCTCGTTGTTTTGGAGTTGTAATGTTTATGTGGTTGGATAACCTTCCTCTCATGCTATGAGCAGACCTGTTGATGTCATTAACAAACTTCGCTGGTGTTTTCATGGTCTTGGTTCTGATTTTTCTATATTTTTTACCACTCAGCTGTTAATTTCACTTTTTCCATCACTTACAGAAATCTTCTCTAAGGCTGAAAACTATGAATGAGCAAGAATTATAAGATACATAGTTTATTTAAATCGCTAATTAATAACCCTCTTGAACCAAGTAAAAATTCCTCTTGAAACTGTTGATTCGAGGTTTATCCCTATAAAATAGTGTGCAAGGGCGATTTTATTTGTATAGAAAATCTCGAGTTCGAGTCAAGATATGTATTCTTTATAAAAATTTATGACAGTTAAAATTTTACTCATTCATATAGGTCTACAAAATACCCTTTCCGGAATATGGGTTTACTCATAAAAAAAAGAAGATATTACCCTTAATTTTAGGATTCTCATTGCTATAGTGTTAGAATATCATTATGATGGAACAAATTTGTTCTTGAAATCTCCAGGAACCAAAATCCCTTTATAGCCGAACAACTCAAAAAACATTTCTTCCGAGTGTTGACAAAATAAATGATTTTAACCATTAGGAAAGTGGGAATTTATCCCGGAAAAGGTTCTCCACTCCAATCAATTGCTACTCCCCATAGGAATCGATTAGACCAGTTCTAGTTCTACCCGAAAAAAGATCCTGGCCTGATCAACTTTGTCCCTGCATGATTTAGCTGTAGCATGATAGGAAACCCTGGTCAAAGAGCTTTGGAGTGAAGATATATCATGATTTGATGGGAAAAGATACCAGAGATTCTCGGCAAGATTGTATATCGGACAAGTTTCACAGAAGAAACAAAAATCACACAGGACACTGAAACATCGACAAACAACAAGTGGCAGAGCAGTGTGTAAAGTTTAAGACGTTCGTGCTTGTTCTGATAATTTTAAGAAAATCCCATCAGATAAATGATAGAATAAGGAAAATATTTGATGAACTGCATGACTCGGGGAGCTTGATGGAATCAGTACTTTCACCATGGTGAGCAGCAGGCAAGCGTCCAGGAATTCATATGATCTTTTTTTCAAATATATAGATTAAATTGAATAAAAAACTGGATCATTTCTCAGGAATGAATGAATTAATACAGCTCTTTATCATTTATATATATATGTTCCAATTTAGAAATAGAATAATATAAATTATATTATGTAACTTTATCTAACAACTTAAGTTTTTTTAGGTGAGATGATTTCTTATCATAGTATCAGAGCTTTGTTAACCTAGCGTTCATGAATTCGAATCTCACCACCCTCATTCTATTTGATGAAAGATCAATTACAAAATAGTATGGGTCTGTGCAAGTTTTAAACTCAAATGACTTTCTCTTGAGGGAGTGTATTAGAGAATAATATAAATCATATTCTAGAGTTTCATCTAACAACTTAAATTTTTAACCGAGATAGTTACTTAACAAGTCGCAGCATGGAATGATTAATGAATATTGAATCCCAGCAAAAGCATAGGATTCTTCTCAGCTGGATATGAGAATAAGCATAGGATTCTTCTCAGCTGGATATGAGAATGGTGTTTGATTCTAGTTGAATACATCAACAGTAAAAATGGTGTTAGGCCATGCACTGCAACGAAAACGATGAATCAGTCGTGCCTCATTCAAACCTAATATACTGTACAGATCAAAAAAGCTGTGCACTTGTGAGTTATGGATAATCTAAGAAATTCGACTTCACAGCAGATGAATAAGGTATAGACTATGGATGATAAATCTTTTCACCCTTTTAAAATATAGAGAAATATATATATTGAAAATAATAATTATATATTAATGCCCATTTAGAAATACATAATAAAATAATTAACAAAACACCTTTATTATCCACACTTGTTAGTGGATCAAGACCATAATATACAAGTGCGTAAGCAGCAATAAGTGAATCTGTGTGTGAGTTAGGGGGTGTATGATAATGTGTTTGGAAAATGTTTTTGAAAAAAAAATGATTTTATTTTATTTTTAGTTTTTACTTTAAATTAATTTTTTTTGGTGTTTTAGATTATTTTTATGTGCTGGTATCAAAAATAATTTTTAAAAAAATAAAAAAACATCATTATGATGTATTTCTAAATAAAAAAACACGTTAAAAAACAACTTCAGCCACACTCTCAAACAGACACATAGTCTTACTGAAGAATGCACCAGCATTTAATTAAGCATTAATCCCATGATGTCGATCTTATTCATGCGTTAAAAATGACTTGTAATCAAGAAATTAGTCAGTCGAAGGGAATTTTTTAAATTCAAAATCAAAAGTGCATCTAAAAGGAGAAATGATGAAGAAGGTGTTAGCTGATGATGAGCTTATCCTCTACCAACCAATCTCTGGAGATCTCATGCATGAAGAGAAAATGTTTTTTTAGGCAAGGAAGCAGCAAGCTTGCTGGTGGAGAAGAAGAAGATGCATGGAATTTCAATGCTTTTGCTCCAAATTTCCATCACAAGTGTTCCGATTATATTTGTACTTATCCATCTACGTTAGTCGTGCAAAACATGAGAAAATTCATTAAATCATAAATAATCAAGTTAATTTGGACTTAAAATGAAGAGCTCTGACTAGCTTTTTAGAGTGTTTCGATTATTATTATTATTATTATTAATGTTTTTTTTTTGCGAAAGTGACTAGAAGAACTATCCCTTTTGCTAATGTAAGTTTAGCATATTGTATAAAACGTTTTGTAGATTTTTATTGTACTAAAAACTACAAAGACATTTATCAATTTTATCTTCAATCATATACAAAATATTGTGACATTTTATTTTTTCTTTTAAAACCATAATAAATCTTCTTTTTTTTTACATTATTAAATATAAGATGGTATAAAAAAACATAATCGGGTTAAGAATTTGACGGGTTGGGATGATTTTACTGTTAATATCATAAAGTTACTCACAACCTAAACATTGATTTTTTTTTTAAAATAAAAAATTATAGTCCAATACTTTTTTATATAAATAAACTTCATTTCTTAAAAAAACATACTTTATAAATTTAGATAAACAAATAAAATCTCTTAGATATTTTAAGCTCTTATAAAAAATTTACATTTTAATTTGAACTTGAAATCAACTATACAGATTATAAATATTTTACCATCACTCCACGCAACTGTAATATTGTAATACTATTGTGGAATACATGACATGGAAAGAGAAGTAACTTGAGTTAATTACAATCACAAAGTGTATTAGCAAAAGCACGAATGCCCTCTTTCATTTGTGTAAATTATGTCTAGTGCATCTCCTTTTAGGGTTTTTATTTTTCTAAAAAAAAAACTGATTGATTTTGGCTTTTTATACAGTAGTGATTTGAAAATATCCTTTAATTTCTGATTACTGCCATTAATCTTTGTTTTGTGATAAAACCATGAAAAACACTCAAAAACATTCCAGATTTACAGATCAGACAGTAAATCAGCATACATGGATGAAAAGCCCTAGCATAATTATATAAATTCAATCAATGATTTATCTGGGATTCGCCATGGAAGAAGATCTTGATGCCCAGAAGTTTCATGGCATCACAACCCAACAAAATATGAAAAGGTAGGCGTAGTGGGGAGCACAAATGGTAAGTTGGCAAAGCTCCTCTTAAAGGATGGTGTTGCAGGGAACCTGAAAGAAAAGGCCGTCTTCCAAAAGGAAGAGTGAGAAGGAAGACGAAAGCAAAATAATATATATTTACATTTATATATATATATAAATAAAAATATACAAGAAAAAGAAAGGCCCTTTCTTTTTAGCTGAGTAGACAGGCTAAGCAATAGGGAGCTGGGGTGGTGCTCCTAGGCACTCATGCGCGCTTGTTAGCACGGGCCCACTCGTGACATCTATCGTGCGCCCCCGTTTTTCTCCTCTGCCCTGCCTACCCATAAAGTTAAAAACTTAAAATAATTATAGTGGGTCTTTGGTCTATATGAATTTTTATTTTTATTATTATTAATTACATCTTTGTGTAATTTTCAGGATAAATTACTCTATAAAAAGATACAAGGCTGCTAGGGCTATATATGCTATGCTCATATCTCACCGAGAGCGTGGGTGGTCTGGTTAAAAAACCATATATTATTATTATTATTAATAATAATAATAATAATAATAATAAGCTAACAAGAATTGTCATAATTTTTTTCTTATAAATGCTATTTTTAATTCTTTCCATTTCATATTTCAACATTCAACATATGTTTTTTAAAAAAAAAAACAAATTAGATTCCTTTATATTCTTCATTTTATCTTTTGCTAGGTTATCCCAAGTTCCCAACCTCTACCCTGAATTCTAGGTCTGAGCAAGATTATTTTTATTTTTATTTTTAACTGTTATTATATATATATATATATATATATATATATATATATTCAATTTAATCTTTTAATATTTAATTAATTAAAAATTAAACTTTAAGTTTTTTCCAGATTGTTGTTTCTAGTCAAATGATTTAAATTATATGTTTAATAAGTTAATATAAGTTGATATTTTTTTTTAAAATCATTCAACAGTAATTCTTTTTTATAATATATTTACGGAGGAATATTATTTTTTTTCATCTCTTTTTTTTTATCCGACGTGCTATAGAACAGAACAGGAGTTTCATAACTAGTAAAAGTAGAATTTGTGTTTCTAGTCACACTTGCTTTCATGGGTCACTGTGGTGTACTATAAAAGCCGAGGGAGGAGGTTGTGGTTACCCTTCCGTACATGACCAGGACCATTATTCCTGGGAAATGTTTTCTCGCTTGGTATATTTATGTTCCCAATTTACCCCTGCCTTAGGACCAAGTGGGCAGAGAGATGCGAAATGATTCAAGAGCATGATATGATATCCAAGATGAGCTTCATCATTCCTTTCACGTTAGGAAGAGGAATGCATTTTATTTCTTATTAAATTTATATTTTTATTGGTTTTTTAAAATATGCTTTATTTATAAATAAAGGAAAATGATATTTTTTAAAAAATAATTATTTTTAACAGCACGTCAAAATGACATGAAAACATAAAAAATATTTCAATTTCTTTCATAAATATTTTTTTATTTAGAATGGTAAACAGACACTAAATATAGAGTAAAAAAATGATATTATTACTTGCTCTTAATATTAGAAAATCACTCTTGTAATGTCATGCAAGTTGGTGACTTATATATATAAAAGATTCATTTAACAACTTAAATTTTTATGTGAAATAATTTCTTGATATGATATTAGAGTTTAACTAAACAGCCATGAGTTTGAATCTCATCATTCTCATTTTATTTAATAAAAATTAAAAACAAGCTAATGCGATCATGTATATATTAGAGTTTTTACTTGGATACATAAATTAAACAATAATATAAATTATATTTTATATAGAAGATCATATTTTTAATTTATTACACAGCCTGTGGAACTCCATTCCTCCTGCTGCATCAATCATGAAACACAAACCCAACAGTACTCTAAATCACCCAATGCATTCACGAGCTTTGGAAAAACCTTTTTATCTTCGAAGTTTTCCTCAAAACAACAATTCAACCTCGGATTGCCGAAAAGCATAGAAAACATTAACAGTAATTCTTGCAAAAACAGACATTTTTCTGGTTCATGACGCAAAGAACTAATCCAACTTGACCACCACTGATAAGAACTATTCCTGTCTGGAAGCATGGATGAACGCATGTTGTCATCATACGGCGCACCAATATTGACAGTATTCTACCAGCTTGATCACTGTGCACACTACAATGGATAAAATGAGATATATCCACCCTATATATATATACTCAGAAAATCCGCAAGCAGGTGGAAACAGATCTTCAGAAAATTTTTAAAAAAATACGAGGAGCTTGCAACTAGGTAATTAGTCGACCGCAAGACAAGAAAAGAAAGACAAGTCTGTATCTGTCTAATGATATTGTTGACCCATTTGATCCACTCAACAGCCTGAAGTGTGGGGGAGAGCATTTTCCGTTTGTCAAATCTCTGGTCTCTCCATGTCTCAGAGAGCTTTTTCCATTTAGTGGAGTGCTTGCCTACTAAAGCACATCCATATGATCATCCCTGTTCCATCCCCACCATCACCATGTGATCAGATCATTCCCTTCCACTTGATGGGAGTGGCTATGATCAAACCCAATCCTTAATTCCACAAGCTTGGTACGTAACACGGCCTGCACAATTTGACTCTTGGGTGGGAAAAAACTGTTAAAAAACCCACTAAACATTTAATGGTTTGTGCCCTTTATGGAGAAACCTCGCATTTTTCGAGCAAGCAAACTCTACTGTGATTTTCTTACGAAAAACTTCGAATTCCCAAAGAGAGAAGTGATTCTTCAGGAATTTTTACGAAAAACTTCGATCCTGTCGATCGGGTGTTGGCAAGGAGATCAGCATGCAGAAAACTATGCCGGAAGGTCTTGCATGGTCCGGCTTCGTCTGAAGAATTACTTCTGATTGTAATAGAAGCAGCCATCGCTTTCTCCCACTGTTAAGAATTTCAATTCTCACTCAAATCTTCCCACCAAGGGCCAGCTTTTTTTTTTTTTTTTTTTTGTATTATTTAAACATAGAATATAGTTGGTAGATATGTGGCAATCCAAAATTATTGTCATCTTCCAATTAGTACGAAGAACATCTTGGACCACACGTAACTGCCTCTTAAAAGTTGCTAACCTTATTTCCATAGTTTCTCGTATGTAATCAGCTGAATAAAAACAGATTATTGGAGTGTTTGTCCATTCGTTTCAAATATAATTTAAAAAAAAATTTTTTTTTTTTACTCTAGGCTTAGCAAATCCTTCTCTTCTAAATATAAATTTAAAAGATTTTTCGCGAGTGATTTACGTGAATTTCTCGTTAGTGATTTATGTGTATTACCGTTGAAAACCAAATAATTTGACAACTTGTGATTTAGGATAACTCAACCCTAAAAATTTAATTATATAACTCTAAATGTGTCTAATATTATAATAAAAAAAGTCCCAAATCATCGTATTTCATTGTTTTTGTTGCGTATATGATTTTCAAAACCAACACCTAAAACTAAAAAGTATTCCGTATGAGAGTTTGTGCTTACACAAAATCAATTCAATTTGGCATACTAACATTCTATTATCTTCTTCTTTCCCCGTTTAGTGGCTGTCGAGTCACCAACCCTCTAGTATAATTTTTCCAGGTTATGATTATGGAAAATGGCTAGCCTTTCCCTCTCACCTCGCAAAATCTTATTGGCTCAAGAACATTAAGTAAACTAATTACATAAGCCTGGCTTGAAATAACACACCTCCACTTTGAAGATTGACTTTCTGTAACCTGTTTGCTGAAACATTTTCCCATTAATATAATTGTACTTCCCACAATACGAACTCCCTCCTGATGTAAGCATTATTGGACCTCCGATGATTATCCACAACGCAAATTGCAGGCCCTGATTATGAGAACACGTCAGTTTTGTCGTGCATATAACCAGAACATGTCCACAGAAGGTAAACAGTACAGAAGCTGTAAGTGGTATTCAGTTAAATACTGGCCGAAACATTTCGGTTTCGTTCTACTCGTTCTATTTTGGTCAAATAGTATTTTTTAAAATAATAAATAATTTTACATAAACAGTACAACCCTGAAACGACACGCCGAAACGCTCCAAAACCAAAACATTCCGTTCCAATTAAAAAAACAAAATACCACCGAAAAGAAATTGACAACTTTTATTCATACATTACTAATGATTCATACATTACTAAAGAAGGGTACACAAAAAAACAATGACATGATCTGCACGATGCTCTAATGGTCTATGATACAAGAAACTTTGCTCTTATTAATCCAAATTGCTGACAGTGGGGCCACCCCTAACCTTCCCCAGGCTATAAAGGGCGACTGCAACTCGGGATTCTGAGCTCGTTCAGCAAAGACCAAACTAGAGAGTCGATCACTTTCTGACTCAGAGTCAAACATCCTGCGAGTTTTCTCCAGGTTTCAGCCATGCAGCCTGGTGAGGTCACAGGACTCCGTTATCAAGCTCCTTCCAACCCACCCCCATGTTCAGATCATTTCATCATGTCTCAGAATACCTCGCAGGAGTTTCATCAGTTTCACCAGTTCACGAATCCATATTACAATTTCCAGATCCCTTCTCAAGCTCAGGAATTCAGTCTGCAGGCATCTTGTATGAGCAGCATCTCTACTTCTGATGAAGCAGATGAGCAGCACCTCTCTCTTATCAATGACCGGAAACAGAGAAGGATGGTTTCTAACAGGGAATCTGCCCGCCGGTCCCGGATGCGCAAGCAGAAACACCTGGATGAGCTCTGGTCGCAGGTGGTCTGGTTCCGGAACGAAAACCACCAGCTCCTGGATAAGCTGAACCATGTAACAGAGTGTCACGACCGGGTGGTTCAAGAAAATGTTCAGCTTAAAGAGGAAACCTCTGAGCTACGTCAAATGCTAACTGCCATGCAACTCAGCAGCCCTTACCCTTCGTTGAAAGACCTGGAAGAAATCACCTGTGATACGGCTTATCTTGGAGCCGAGTCATCAAACCAGTCTATCACGAGTTCTTAAGATTTGCTAGGCTAGGATGGACGAACCATGTTTATTTTACTCTTTTTTTTCTTACTTTTGGTTCTTCTTTTTGTGGAATCAACCAATCCTAGCCCCAGTTTTAGCTGTTCGAGATTGAGGAATAGTGGAACAACATGATTGAAGGATATATTTAAATTACTGAGCAATCATGATTCTACATAGTTCATCAAATCACTTGCCAACACCAGACCATGCAAGTCTCGTTACTTCTCACACTGTAATAAACAGATCAGGTCCGAAAAAAACATTAAAAAGATACTGTAATTAAGAACTCCATAAGATCCGTTCTCAGAAATCATCTGTAAGAATCTTGACAGGGGACTATGGATCACTTGCCGAAACTCTGGCCTGAAAAGAGATGAAACGAGCTTTACAAAAGCATCTTATGGAAGCAAAAATACCATCGTAAATGAAAGGAATTGATTAGGGAGTCAGTGCGTAGGGATGTGAAAGTGCTGGATGTAAGACAGAACAAAAAGATGGTGGCTTGTGTTTTGTTAATGATGATGCAACATTGCTATAACAAGAAAAACAATATGATAAAGATAGAAAAACACACCACAAGGGCTATCCACTAAATTCAAATACTGTTCCTCTCTTTTTAAAAGTTCCTTGACTGAAATTAGCTGGCAATTTGTTTTATTCTTCTTCTGTTTTATACAGTCTTCATAGCTCAGCAGAGATAAAGTTTTGCCCTTTTGTTTTTTTCCTGACAAAACATTGTGTTTCCTGAACATGACTTTATAATTTTTTTAATCTCGTCCCTGTTTTCACTTCCAAACAAGGATCCGAAACTTCTCATCTTATGCGAACTGTTATTTCACTCAGGATTCAAGTCATAGAATCCTCCTCCATAAAGCTTTGGTTGTGTTCTTGCCATCAAAATCATACCGAGGATCAAAAATTGTGTTCAGTGTTCAACTCCAATTTTCATGGAGCTGCTAGAATCACAAGTCCCTGCAACTGTAATCCCTTCCATTTAAATAATCTGTGATTGAATTTTTTCTTTCTGCTTTTGAAATCACAGCGAAGAAACTATATCCAGCTAGTACTGAGATGCATGATCAAAGACAGAAAGCAGGGTGACAGATAAAATACAGGGTCCAAGGCAAAGTTCATCCCAGAAAACAGCGACAAAATCAAGGTAAAGGAGAAGAGATTAAGGAGGCTTTCGCAGATAAATTTCATCTCAAACACCAGGATTAAATGTTCTTGCTAAAGAATCGTTTATTAGTTCATGCAAAACAATTTCCACTCGACATTCTCTCATGCAAGACACACTGAAATCGGGGGATGGTGTGGATACACTGCAAAATTTTCCTTGAAAACCCTTATAGGAAACTAAGTGTATCTGACTCTCAACTCAATCACATGATCTGATTAGGTTTATCAGACTCTCTTAACTCCCTAACAAGTTTGACTAACCAATGTCAATGGAAAGTAATAATTCAGTCAACTCAAGTCCTTGCACTGATTTCAAAACCCATCAATCTTAATTTTTACAATTCGTACCATAGTGGTGTGTTGACAAGTAATTTAAGATTTTGAGTTGAGTTATAAAGCACTTATCTCATAAAAATATGGAATAACTAATGTTTTACTTGATTAATGACCTGTAAAAAATAATTAAAGAAATCGGGATTATATATTCATTTTTAACTAGTTTTATAAGCAGATATTGTGTTTGACGATATAGATAAAAATCATTCCTATGAGATTATTTATAAATTTTTAAAATAAAAATTAAAAAATAACTTTAATGAATTTATAAAAATTACACAATCGAAACCTCAAATAAAAATTAATAATTTGATAAATTAAGAATTTTTCATGATATTAAATGTATTAATTATTATAAGCTTAGCGGTATGCATTCACATCACAAGTGTAAGATTAAAAAAAAAAAAAAAGAGGACATAGGCCACGTACATCCACATGATCAGTCTCCGACAATCTATGACTCTTTCGTAAGCCAGATCTCAATTCAAAATTTAAGTGCCACGTGCAGGCACTTCCTTTTTTTGGAATATAAAAAACAAACAGTGGATTAAACTATATCTTCACCCTTGTTATTTCATTGACATTTAACTTATATCCCTTTACTTTATAATCTCTTAATTTTACCTCTATAATTTTAACATCAGCAATCAATCTTCAATTCAAAACTAGTTAGGATCGATTTGATGAATTTTATTATATCTACATCATGTGCTAAAACCATCTCAAATTCGTGGATTTTAAATATTTTTTATAGTTCTTAAGAAGTTCTAATTTTTCCCTTTACAAATCTATAATTAATAAGAAAAAAATTCCTAATTATTTTATCTGTTATCTATTATTATTATTATTTTCGTTCCAAATCCCATAAAAGAATCTCAATTAGTGCTCACCTCTTAAGAGCATGGGACAATCAATAAAAATCCAAATATTGTATTTAGCAAGTGATATTTAAAATGATTTTTTTTCATATTTAATATTAAAGTAATAATTATGAAATTATATAATTAATTATAAGCCAATCTTGAATAAATTTTATGAACTAAATTTTATTGGCTTGATCAATGATGAACTAAATTCATTTAATAATTTTTTTCTGTAAAAATGTTATGAGAAACTCTTAAAATCCTACAAAGAACAACTCAAACACCAAATTTAAAAAGCAATCTATTTAAAGGTATGAGAAAATACTGTAAGACTTTAAATTATAGGGATGGAAATAAACTATTGAATAATCTATAGGGTTTAAATATAAGTTTACCCCACAGTACTTTCGGTCAAATTTATGACCGAAAACCCATAATCTTCATAGCAAATAATAAAAATATAACACCGACGCGTCGCTTAAAAATAAAATATAGACAGATCCCGGTTTAGATATGAACGGAAACTTCATTATCCTTCAGCGATCCAGCTACAACCTTAGCTCCAAGCTCTAACTAGAAAGCCATACACAAAATAAATTCAACTAAATTATACAAAATAAATAAATAAATTCAGATCCTTATTAAAATTCATCAATGGCGGTGGCCGTCCGAGGAGCCCGAGGGGGAGGCAGCGGCGGCATCAATGGTGGACTACGTACCTTTTTCTCTCACCGGATCTTCATCTCCGCCACGTTCACTCTTCTCTTCCTAGCCACTCTATCTGCTCTCTTCTCCTCTCACCCTCACCACCATCCCGTAAGTTTCAAAAATCTCACTCTGACTCCGTTTCTCTTCGGTTATAGTTAATTATCATCTTCCTTGACTATTGTTTTTTCTCTTTCTCTGAATGTTGAACTCAAATGCAACACAGTCACTGACTAGTAGCGGAAATGCTTACGTGCAACGCACATTTTTGGCGATCAAATCAGATCCGTTGAAAACACGATTAGATTTGATATATAAGCAAGCAAATGATCACATGACGTTAGTTAATACATACGCCGCGTATGCGAGAAAGCTGAAGCTTGATATTTCTAGGCAGTTAAGAATGTTTGATGAATTAGCTAAGAATTTAACGGATTTACCGCTGAAACCGAGTTATAAATCCTCGCTTTTCGAGCCGGGTAGTGATGTAGATGAGGATGTTTTGAGGCAGTTTGAGAAGGAAGTAAAGGAGAAAGTGAAAGTTGCGAGGTTAATGATTGCGGAAGCGAAGGAGAGTTATGATACTCAGATAAAGATTCAGAAGTTGAAGGATACAATTTTTGCGGTTAATGAGCTGTTGATCAAGGCGAAGAAGAATGGAGCGTTTGCTAGTTTGATTTCTGCCAAGTCGGTGCCGAAGAGTTTGCATTGTTTGGCAATGAGGCTTGTGGGGGAGAGGGTTGCCAATCCGGAGAAGTATAAGGAGGAAGGGTATAAGGCGGAGTTTGAGGATCCGAGTTTGTATCATTATGCGATTTTTTCTGATAATGTGATTGCGGTTTCGGTTGTGATTAGGTCTGTGGTGAAGAATGCGGAGGAGCCATGGAAACATGTTTTTCATGTGGTTACGGATAAGATGAATGTTGCAGCTATGAAGGTATGGTTTAGGATGCGGCCAGTGGAAGGTGGCGCGTCTGTGGAGATTAACGCCATGGAGGACTATAGTTTTCTGAATTCATCGTACGTGCCGGTTTTGAAGCAACTTGAGAGCGCTAATATGCAGAAGTTTTATTTTGAGAATCAGGCAGAGAATGCCACCAAAGATGGGAGTAATATGAAGTTCAGGAACCCTAAATATCTGTCCATGTTGAATCATCTTCGGTTTTATTTACCTGAGATGTATCCTAAGCTGCATAAAATCTTGTTTTTGGATGATGATGTTGTGGTTCAGAAGGATTTGACCGGGTTGTGGAAGGTTGATTTGGATGGTAAGGTGAACGGAGCTGTCGAGACTTGCTTCGGGTCATTTCATCGTTATGCTCAGTATCTGAACTTTTCACATCCTTTGATTAAGGAGAGGTTCAACCCCAAGGCTTGTGCTTGGGCTTTTGGGATGAATATATTTGATCTTGATGCTTGGAGGCGTGAGAAATGCACAGAGCACTATCATTACTGGCAGAACCTGGTAAGTTCATCTGTTCTTCCTTTCCAACTTATTCCTTACAGTATTTCTCCTTTCATTGGCCACAGAAAGTAATATTGCAAATTCTGATCACAGAATGAGGATCGTGCTCTTTGGAAACTGGGTTCTCTCCCACCTGGCTTGATTACCTTTTACTCTACAACAAAGTCACTGGACAAATCCTGGCATGTGCTTGGTCTCGGATACAATCCAAGTATTAGCATGGATGAGATCAGCAACGCCGCTGTCATACATTATAATGGAAACATGAAACCTTGGCTTGACATTGCCATGAACCAATACAAGAATCTCTGGACTAAATATGTAGACAATGATATGGAATTTGTTCAGATGTGCAATTTCGGTCTATAGACGAATACAGTTCCTGCTCCATTATTGGCCAGGTAGAACAGCAACAAGCTGTAAGTGTTCATACTGAATTACTTCTTTATTTCAAAATTTTGTATCCAATCATTACTTGTTACTTTCAAAGTTCTGTGTCCAGCCAAACTGTGTTTTTCTGTGCTCAGAAATGATTCTTTTGAATGAAATATTCTCTATGAACACCGGTGTTTCACATGTTGTGTTATGAGATGGAGTATTTTGACATGTTATCACTTCTTGATTATCTGTACTGCTATTTATTCTAGTTCTTTTTCGGAGCATTCTGTGATTATATCCAAGCTTGCTGAAATGGGTAGTGGCAGTTAATCATGCCACATTGACATTTGAAACAGTATGTGTGGCCTGATTTGAATTTGATAATAAAATTTGTTAAAAACAGGACAATCAAGTTAGTTACAAGGGAGGTTTTTGTATGCGTACTTTTTTAATTCAAATTCTTGTACACTTGGGGACAGATCTAGTATGAAGTTGTTCTAGTTGGGCAATGCAAAATTCTTCATATGAAGAAGAGGAAGCTAAACATGAACAACAAAACAAGGGGAGACATGGAAGTGAAAGTGATGTGGGCAAAACTAACAACACAAATTTGCAAGAAAAAAAGACTTGGAAGATTTAATTAGCGAAAAGGGTTGCATATATATATATATATATATATATATAAACATTGAATTAACAATTTTATTATCAAAACTAAAACAATGCCGGTTGTCTTCTTAACTTTTAAATATGCTAGAAAGCACTATCGTCTCTAGTAAACAACTAGGAATTTGAAAACCTAAAGGAAATAAATATAAATTTCGAATTAAAACATAAAATCCAAACAAAATAGAAAAAATAACAAAAAATGCCATATTAGGAGCATCAATGCTTAAAGTGTGACTTTACAAGATCTGATGGTTCATTCAGCGACGCAGTGACTGTTGTAGGGAAAGCAACCTCCTTTTGTTCCAGCTGCCTCAACCCAACTCCAACCACTATGAAAGGTCATTTTCAAACCCCAATCAAATTTTTGAATAATTTCAATATGTTACTGAATATTGAATGTGTTGTTTTGGATGATTTTGCATGTTTGGTTTTGTGTGCTTATTGATAATTTTGTGCGTGGATGCGATTTGTTTGTGGATGTTTGAGTTTCTTATGTGTTTGATTTATCCATCATGATTTGTTTTGAGTATGAATGTGCATTATGAATCAGTGTTTTTTCTTTCAAATAATAATATAAAAACTTTGAAAAAGATTGTTTTTTTTTTGTTTTTTTTTTTAATTTTTTATTAAACATGAACATGAATCAGTGAGTTGAAAGGTAGCTTACGCAGTACTCTCCCAATTTACTTTAATTTGCTTTTATATCATAAAACAAACCATTATTCTACTAGTCAGTCACTCTTGAAATTACAGCAGATGATTTTAAACTAAAAAAACTATTATCGTCTTTATTTATAAATATATTTTTGGTAATTCTTTGTGCAATATGATACATTTTTTCTATTGTTATGTGTTGAATTGAATTGGGTCAATGTATCCCGTATAAGCTTAGTGTCCTTTTGGAAGTACAGATGAAGTTGATTTTAAAAGTGTTTTTTATTCAGTAATGCAACAATTTTTGTTTTTAAATATGTTTGACATCATCACATGAAAATAATCTAAAAACATCAAAAAAATATAATTTAATGTAAAATATAAAAAAATATTCAACGAGTCTCATATTTTAAGATATCAATATCTTTTCTTTGAAATTAAACAAAATAAATTACAAAACAAGGTTATAAAATAATATACACAATTAATAAAATATAAATTAAGAGAAAACACATTAAATGTATCATTTTGTTTTAAAGGATACAATGAAGGTGTTGTTTAAAATAATACTTATTTAAAATAATTATTATATATGTATATTAAAAAACATTAACTTAGTATTTTTTCCAAACAAAATAAAATTTACAGGCCATGTTGTAAAACAAAAACAAACATCTCGTAGATGGTTATTAAGTTTTACTACTATATAATCAAGTTAATGCTAAACAAATATGATTTTGAGCGAGGAGGATTGATATTAATAAATAAAAATAGGAGAAATTAGTAAGGATTGAAAATAGAAGGATTAAACAAAGCTTTTAACCATTTTGTGGTGGGGTAAAAAAAGCGTCGGCTTCTGGTTAAGGAGAGGAGAGGGTAACACGTGGGAACAATTTTTTCTTTATTTGTTTAGTTGCCGGCATCTCAGGGTCTTACCTGGCAAGCAAATCAAGTGCTTAGTGGTTCAATTACTAAAATATGTTTAAAATCATTAATGTAATAAATAAATTTAATCACAAATGATAGTTTATTAATTATATCATGTCAGTAAAAATTATTAATTGTTAAAAAAATATTATTGTTAATTATAATTTTAACAAACTTAACACGTTGTTAAAAATATATTAAAATAATATGTATTTTTTATTTTTTATATATTATATCAAAAATAATTTAAAAACAATATTTTTTTTTCTAAAAATACTTTTCAACCACAAAATCAAACGGGACAGGAGGTGTTACACTATATTTTAAAATATTTTTGAAAAAACTAAAAATAAAAAAATATTTTTTATTCTAAATTAAATTTTTTAATATTTTTAGATTATTTTTATGTTTTAATATCATACATAATTTTTTTTTTTTTAGATCGTGTAAAAGCCCCAGTAAACCCATTTTGTTGTGGTTTCATCAGAAACCAAGCTGATACTTTTCGCTCCTGTCGTCGACGATGTTGTTGTCGTCGGTGGCCGCTGTCATTGTTAATTGTAGCTGTTTCTGTCACGGTGGCCGTCGTTGCTGCTTCCGCCGCCATAGAAAGGGTGGTGAGAAACAACCTCATTAATTATTGCTTTCATTAATGCCTGCCATAGAGAGGGTACCTATTTTTGTTTTCATTAAAAATATTAATATAATTCTTTAGAAGTGAAGATGCAAAATATTCACACACCAAAAATCATAGTTATCAAATCCGTTCCGGGTACCGTTCCGGTTTTTTGTTTAGAATGGAACGTTCCGGTTTCGGTGCATTCCGGCGTTCCGTTCCGGTTTTGTACTGTTCATATTTATTTAATTATATATATGAAAAAAATAAAATATTAATTTAACAAGTGTAATTTAAATTCAAGATAAATGAAATTTAAATTATACAATACAAACATAATCTCAAAATTAGAAACATCTTTAAAATTCCAAAATATCATGAAAGTAAAATGTTCTAAAATAAAAGAAAAATACATCAAACATCTTCTACATATTATTATTATAATTAATAACTATTATTATATAATAATAATAATTATAATATAATAATAATAATTATAATATAATAATACTTACTATAAAAAGTAAAAACCCACCCACCCCGTTTTTGTCCCCTTCACTTTCATTTCAAACTAAAAAACCCTATCTTTTTCTCTTCAAGCCGCCGCCCCCCTCGCTAAAAACCCAATCTTTTTTATTCCTTCAGGCTTCAAGCCTTCAACCCCTCTGCTCCTTCTCCAAATGCAAGGCTCAACGTCACAGCTAGTGGTAGCCCTTCGGGGACTGCAACGACAACAATTGTAACTGCAATGGCAAAGTATTCCAACATCTTCAATGCATCATCTCCAGACCAACGAAAGTAAGTCCCTGCTTGCCACTTGTGGCTAAATAACCCTTGTACCAGAACTGCGAAAGTCACTACAGCAAAGAAAAGGCCAATCTTTCCAATAATCACTCTCCGCACGACCAGACCCTCATCTCTTCCTCTCCTCCAAACTCTTCTCAAATATTTTCCTGAACTGAACTGAACTGAGGAAAACGACGTCGTTTTGGGTTTTGGCTGACACCGGAATGGAACCCCCTGTACAAAACCGGGGCGTTCCGGCCGGAATGGCCGGATCGGTCCGGAATTCTACCCGGGACAAAAACGTCGCCGTTTTGTCCCGGATTTTTCAGTGGAACGGAACGGGATTTATAGCTATGCCAAAAATACATAATATTTTTAATAATTATCTAAAATTGATATAATTTATTGTATATATATATGTGCGCGCGCGCGCTACAAAACAATACTCTAATGACACATCATGCATTTATGATCTATAAATTAATGTTAGGAATGAAGAAAGTGATGGATTTTCATGTATGCATTTGAGGGTTTCTATATAATGAAAAAACATTATTAATTTAATTTTAACTTTAAAATTTAGATTAATAACTCATGAGTATATTTTATAAAATATAAGCATCTCATTTTTCTCAATTACTTAAAATATGATCTACTCATATGTGTAATTAATGATAACACTAATTAAAAAATTTATCTATATATTATAATCACTTAACAAATATCAATCTTAATCTCTTTTTATATTCAATACTTATTGTATTAAACGAAAAATTCAAATAAAAAGATGGAGGTTAAAATCGTGTTTGGAAAAAAAAATTCATTAAGTAAGAAAACAAGAATTAAAAGAGGAATAGTATTATGCATGCATTAAATAAATTGTATATATGCCTCCAATAATATATTTGTAATAAGGTCTCTAATGTGAATTATGAATCAAAATTGGTTCAGCTTACTCTTGATTTTTTTTAGATTCGAGGAAACTATATAACATCTATCTCCTTTTAAGTAATTTTTACGAGCCCGAGTTAAGTTTTTTTAGATTCGAGGAAACTATATAACATCTATCTCCTTTTAAGTAATTTTTACGAGCCCGAGTTAAGCGAGAAAAATTCTAGTTATCCTACACTCTTATAAAATGAACATGTTTTAACTTAAATTCAAAACCTGCAAAATATATCTCAAATTCTTTGCTACCACATCACACCTCTTAAGAACAACTTGCCCTTGACCTTCATGTATACAACACAAAATAGTTGTCTTTCACGTATAATTCAAATTTATATGTAAATAAAATAAAATTCTTCTGTTTATTTCCAATTCTAATTTCCATCCAGCTTTTAGAATGATTTAAAGTTCATTGATCGTTAGGTGGAAATTCGAATTTCTCATTTGTTTCTTTCAAAGACACTCAGACGTTTATCTATCTATCTATCTAATATATATATAAAATCAAGTGTCAACTTACAATTCATGGCATTCTTGTAAGTTCAACCCTTTTAGTCCTTTAAGGAAAAGAAATAAAAGAGTTAGTTTATTCTTCCATGGGATCACAAATTGAGAATGAAGCTTAGAATAACCATTTAGGTGATATAGTAATAAAAATTTAAGATTAAATATTTTGTTTTTTTTTTGTTTAATTCCTGTAATTATTAATATAATAATTATTAAAAATTTATATAATTATTAATTTTAAAACTCATGAGATTAGTATGCATACTAATCATATATTTATATTAATTAAAAAAAAAGAATGACGGTTAAAATATGATCATCGTCAAATTTGGTAGCCCCATCTAAAAATTTGGCTCATGGGAAAGGTTGCAAAATCGAAGGCAACGGTCACATTTAGACCGACTCCCACCTACCAATGCCAAGCACCAACCAAATACAATTCTATTTTGATGGCCAAATTTGACCCGCTTATAAAATCACACAAACGAAAAGCTAAAGAGATCATCACCAAGTGTTAATGCTTCCAACTAAGAAGTCCCTTTCTTCCTGACTTCTCTGTGCACTGTAAGCAACTACAACTCTTATGCACCTTTCACTGTCTTTCTTCTTTTTTAACATTATATATTGTTGTTGTGTTCTTGTTGCAACAACTAATCTTTCCTCTCTTCCATTCCCAGATCTTTGATTTTCCTGGGTTGTCCCTAATTTCTACCGAATCCATTTCCAAGGTATGTGCTTTTTATTTTTTGTTTTATAAAGATTGGATTTTTTTCGTGGGTTTTTGTCTTCTATTTGTTTGCTTTAGAGATCTTAGTGAGAAAAGACAAATCATTAGGGTGGCCATAGCTGTCGTGATTTAGTTTATAACAACTCATATTAGGCTCCGATTTCTGTATTTTTTATAATGTTTCTGGGTTTTATTAAGGAGTTGGTGATCTGGGATTTGTACGTTTCTGTATGATCTTGCAAGTGAATCTAGTTTTGTTGTGATCATAGAACAGTTTGAAAAATCTAGCTTTTCATGGTTTCTTTGGTTGATGAGCTTATCAGATTCTTGTTGAACTGCTTAGCATTTGTGTAAAGTTGATTGCTTTCATATTAGTCTGATTGATTAATTGTTCTATTGGTAATCATGACCTTCTGAGTATCAGCTTGAATTTAAGTTTCATGTGAAGATCTAACTGTTATTGTGTTGTGATCTTTAACTTCAGATCTCCCAATATGCCCCAAAATCGAGGCAATATTGAAAGGAATATACTCGATAGCCTTTGCTTAAGAATCTAATCTCTTAAATTGTTTTTTCAGTAATATTCTTGATTTGTTTTTAGTTTTTTCACAAAATATCTCATTAGATATCATTTGGACAGGTAACTATGGCTGCACCCCCCAAACCAACAAGAATAGGCCTTGCTGGTCTGGCTGTCATGGGCCAGAATCTGGCCCTTAATATCGCAGAGAAAGGTTTCCCCATTTCTGTTTATAATCGGTCTACCTCCAAAGTTGATGAGACTGTTGTGAGGGCTAAAAAAGAGGGAGATCTTCCCTTGTATGGTTTCCATGATCCTGAATCTTTTGTGAAGTCAATTCAAAAGCCTCGAGTGATAATTATGCTTGTTAAGGCAGGGTCACCTGTTGATCAAACCATAAAGACTCTTTCTGTCTATATGGAGAAGGGTGATTGTATCATTGATGGTGGAAATGAGTGGTATGAGAACACTGAGAGGAGAGAAAAGGCTATGGCTGAATTGGGGTTGCTCTACCTTGGAATGGGAGTTTCAGGTGGTGAAGAGGGTGCACGCAATGGGCCTTCTTTGATGCCTGGAGGTTCCTTTGAGGCTTTCAAGTTCATTGAAGACATTCTCCTTAAAGTAGCAGCTCAAGTTCCTGATAGTGGCCCCTGTGTGACATACATTGGCAAAGGTGGTTCTGGTAATTTTGTCAAGATGGTTCATAATGGAATTGAATATGGTGATATGCAGTTGATAGCTGAAGCATATGATGTACTAAAATCAGTTGGAAAGTTGTCAAATGATGAACTCCATAGTGTTTTTACAGAATGGAACAAGGGTGAGCTTCTGAGCTTCTTGGTTGAAATCACTGCAGATATATTTGGAATTAAAGATGATAAGGGGGAAGGATATTTGGTTGACAAGGTTTTGGACAAAACTGGCATGAAGGGCACAGGTAAGTGGACTGTGCAGCAAGCTGCTGATCTATCAGTTGCAGCTCCCACAATTGCCTCTTCTTTGGATGCAAGGTTTCTCAGTGGTTTGAAGGATGAACGGGTTGAAGCTGCTAAAGTCTTCAAAACAGGTGGATTTGGGGATATTTTGACTGATCAAGTGGTGGATAAGAAGCAGTTGATCGATGATGTCAGGAAAGCTCTTTATGCATCCAAGATTTGTAGTTATGCACAGGGGATGAATTTGATCCGTGCAAAGAGTATTGAGAAGGGATGGGACTTGAAATTGGGAGAACTGGCTAGGATTTGGAAGGGTGGTTGTATTATTCGAGCAGTATTTCTGGACAGAATCAAGAAGGCATATGATAGGAATCCTGATCTTGCCAACCTTCTAGTGGATCCAGAGTTTGCGAAGGAAATCATTGAGCGCCAGTCCGCCTGGCGCAGGGTTGTAAGTCTTGCAATCAACTCAGGTATTAGCACTCCGGGAATGTCATCCAGTCTTGCTTATTTTGACACTTACCGGAGGGGAAGGTTGCCAGCTAATTTGGTCCAAGCTCAACGAGATTATTTTGGTGCTCATACATATGAAAGGGTTGATATGGAAGGATCTTTCCATACTGAATGGTTCAAGATTGCAAGGCAGTTGAAGAATTAAATCTTTTCCTGGTGCTATCAAGTTTAGTTAAGACTTTCAATAAGACAATAACTTCTGCTCTGGACTCTATTCTGGGTAGAACTTACATCACCCGTATTTCATGAAATTTGTCTCAATCAGGTTCATCGAATCCAATCGAGTTTTTAGACTGTCTTACTTTTATATATTGTGTTTTTTCTTGGCAGTTCTGCTTTTGTATTTTATTTTCACCGGATTTCTCATCCAAGCTTGTAGCCCCATTTCTTTTTAAAGAGATATTTAATGGTGCTTTTGAGTAGTAGTATGAAATCAGATGTTTGAACAATAATCTCTCTTTTGCTGGTATTTTTGTCATTCGCTCTTGACCAGCAATATATTTACTTTACAATATTGCCGTCCACTCGATGATGGTCTCAACTTAACATTTGAATTTGGCGTGCCTAATTTTTATATGAGGTTCTAGATTTGGTTGGCTTCTATAAGATCAGAGGAGAGCCAACCACCAGATGATGGGGGATCGTGCAAATTTTCTACTGTATTTAATAGCAGGGATGTCTTTTGTAGTCAGGTTCTGGAATTCTAAACTCACATCCAGTTTAAACATATTCATTCACCTTAATACTATGATTATTTGGATTATTGAGTTCTTGAATGCGTGATAATTTTGAAATTATTCTATCAAAAGACATAAATTAACCCGCAAGTGTAATAGTTGATCTAAAAAGGCATTTTGAGGGGATGAAATTTGAGGTTTGGCTTTTTTTTTTTTGATGACTACAGGCAAGGAAAATGTATAAATTCAATGCTGCAACTATCACTTGAATTATGTTATCATTTATCCATTTAAACTCATGCTAACCTTTTACCAAGTAAGAATCTTATCTTGAAACATCTCTTGCATCTGTTTTTTTTCAGAAACAGAAAGAGGATGGCTAATGATCTAGAAGTAATAGTACAATAGTCGGTTGATGTTTCTAATTATAACGAAGAAGGTTGGTGTGCTGCCCCAATTATATGTTTATTTGCTTAACAACTACAATTATTGAGCATGTCATTTACCCTAATACAGAAGATTCTTTGGCATAACAACTACAATTCAATAATTGAATTCAAGGGATGCTGCCCTTTTCATTTAGTCATAGTCCAAGCTTGAGGGAAGGAAGGACAGATATTCACTTCATTGACTTTTATTTTCTACAGTGGCTTTCTGTTGACTTGCTGTTGAGCATCAGTCCTATTTTTATGAAAAAGCTGATTAAATGCCATAAACTATAGGACAACACTTGATGTAAATGTGATTTTAACCCTTTGTATTATTGCTGATGAGGAGCAGTGAACTTAATTAAGTCTCTATCTTTGTTCAAATTATATAATTAGTGGTGCTAACCGCTCTTTAGTGTTTTCATTTCATTTCATTTTTTAATTTCTCGTTTTGTTCTTGTCTGTCTTTCATAAAATATGCCATTTTTTTTATATATTTTGCTCTTTGTTTTCATTTGAAGAATAGAGTCTCCCTGAATACATGTTATATTCTTAAACCACCGGTACCAGATTTTTTAGTAAGCTTTTTGTAATATTGTTTTGCTTTTGATGTACAGCCCATGCTCTGCAGTTTCCTAGCTGTTTCCCTTGTACCCCCCTTGTTTGCAGATTGATTATATAATGAAAACTGATATGAAATTTTAACATAATATATATAAATATATCAAGAGATTTCTCGTATAATTTCATCTTAAAACGGTCGGATTAAGAGATATGTTATTTAAAAAAAAACACTATTTGACAAAAAAAATTGAGACGGACCGGGATTTAAACTGAGGTAAAATCGACGTCGTTTTGTCTTGTTTTTTTAACTAGTACGAATTGTTTCGGCTGTTCTGGCTGAAACGGAACGAAACTGACAACTATGCTAGAATGTGCTTGTTGCTCCCCATGGTTGGCGTTTGTCTTTCTAGGTTGGTCACTCTTCTTTCCAGCACAACATACTCTGTTGATTCAGAGCATGCACACACAAAGACATAGTGGACACAATATACAATGTACTAAATCTTTAAGTTTCTGCTGCAAAAGTAATGTTTTCTTGTAAACTAATCTGGAATCATTTTATTCTTGAACCCCATCAACCAAATCAATATTCAATACTCAGCCATCTTGTTTCTGTGCTGATCTTCTCTTCACTTTCCTCCTGGTTAGGGGAAAAAAGACAAAGGATCTTAGTTTTTTTTTTTCCAGAAGAGCACAAGCTGTTGGCTAATAATACTCAATTCATTTCCAAGCGCGCATATGATGATATGTAAAAAATGCATTTGATTTTTATGTTTGTGGAGAATAAATGTTATACATCAGAATGTGCTCACCTCTTAACCATACAGTACACTGCATATGCTCGATAATCTCAAAAGTCACTGCAGTATCAAGAAGTAAATTTGATACAATGATCAACATGTGCTTATTTATTTATGAACTTTGTTTTTCTGTGCTGATAAGAATGATTAAATGAGAAATGGTTCCTATATTTTGTTTCTCTTGACTGTGCAGCCTCACAATTTATTTCATGAATACAGTAAATCTGGAACATAAAAGTTGGATAGAAAATATCTGGAGTATGTTTCCTCTCTTTAAGAACATTTATGAGAAAAATTACATGTTCTCATCTGTCTGTGTCATCAGTTTTGAGAATCTTACTCTCTGCTAATACGACCACTACTTGTGTTTTCTGTGAGAATCAAGTTTCCGGCTCTTTACAGCACTGTTTTTATCACTCTTCTTGTCCTTTTTCCCTGGTTTTTTGGCCGAGGAAGATTGGAGGTTGAAATGACCACCCTTGTTGTTCTTGAAATTTACTGTTCCGTGGCCGTTCTCATGGTTGTTCTGATGATGGGGACCGGAGGAAGCATCGGAAGCCATCGAGTCATCACTGACTTCATCTTCAACAGCAGCAT
The DNA here is from genome assembly GCA_964035475.1 of Salix caprea. Lineage (NCBI taxonomy): Eukaryota > Viridiplantae > Streptophyta > Magnoliopsida > Malpighiales > Salicaceae > Salix > Salix caprea. The sequence continues at coordinate 6,166,880 of OZ037748.1, read as the reverse complement.
ACTGATTTTTGTACCTCTCCATGTGAGCCTCGGAGTTATTGCCACCATCATAACTGCCCTCGTCATCTTCATCTTCTTGCATGGGAGAAGCTAGGTACATTGTCCACCCAGATTCGCTGCTGCTGCACCCTTCTGCGCCTGAAATGTGTTTGTATGGATCCATTTCTGATGCTGAGGGCAGAGATGAAAGAAGTTGAGGAGTTCTTTTCGAGCTTCTGTGAGAGAATTACCTTTTGCTGTCTTTATATCTTGGAAGGCTAAAGAAGGGAAGGGAGAGACAAGACTTTTGAAAGAAAGATAAACTCTGAAGACTGCATAAAATCCCTATATAAGGTGAGCTTGAACGAGTTTTGATTCACTTTCTCTCTATATTTTTATATATTTCTAAAAGCTTTACCTTTTTTAACAACCAAAATACAGGTTATCATAAGTAACTCAATGTGGGAAGCTATAGAATAAGGGAGTCTGAAACGAATGAGGTTCTCTCCGGGTATAAATATAATCATACAAAACAAAAAATAAAATCTTTTTTTATTTTGTCAGCCGTCCACCTAAGTGAGAAACCAGCTTTTAGTGAAGAACTGGTGAGGTCATTTCATATCTCTTTTAATCGATTCTCTCTTCTTTTCTTTTCTTTTTTGAAGATTTTTAAGAAATGCAGAAAAACCCTTTCCTCAGTTCTGGAAGAATGCGGGACCCCCACTTGTTATTTTCCTTTCAATCCTTTAATTCTCTCTCTTGTCAGAAAGAAAGGTCAGCTCTTCTGGACGAAATTTGCAGAGGTACCAAACAGGTTACTGATATTCTACAAGGGACTGCCTAAGATCAGAATATTTAGACCTTTTAGTTTTGTTTAGATGTAAGAAAGCTGAGAGGAAATGGATGATGGTGGCTCTGTTACGTCAGGATTACTGTGTTATGATTCACTGTTTACATCAGAGACGTGACAAAAACTTGGCAGAAAATCTGGAGTGGAAGATGACGCTTGTGCTGTTTGGTTGACCAGAGAGTAAAATATGATCCGAAAAATACCTTATTATCATCGAAACACTGATTAGTTCCATTAATATTTCTCACTATATAGACTAGCCATTGAGAGTGATGATACATAGCACAAGCCATAGCTTCTGTGTTCAGATTTTTTCTTTACAGGATCTGCATTCAAGAGGTTTTCGGATTCAAAAAAAAAAGACATTGAGGATCAATAGGAGAATCCATGATTTTTTTCTCTCATGCAATTGTGTGGTATAATTTTGGTTTTTGAGAAATTCGATCCGAGCATTATCTTTGATATTTTTCTTCTTGAGATTTTATGTGTGTATGGTAATGCAGTGCTTTTCAATTGAAATAGATCAGATTTTTTTTTTAATATTAATTAGGGATAAGCAAAAAACTGAAAAACCAATTATACTGAGAAAACTGAAAAAAATTAACTGAGAAAAACCGAACCGAGAAAAAAACATATTAGAATTTTTTTTCTACACTTCCGGTCCGGTCCGGTTTTTGTGTTTTAAAGTAAAAATCTGATAAACCAAAATCATACCAAACCGGTTAAATTAAAAAAATATGCTACTGTAATTTTTTTTTCTTCCGGTTCAGTTCAAATTTGTTGGTTTGCTTCCGTTTTGGTTAAATGGGAGAAGGGGAAACTTGGTTAGGGTAAAAAAAAAAACCCAAAAAAACTGAAACTATTTTTCAGTTTCTTAGTTAAATAAACGAACCGAAACCAATCAGTTTAAGCTGCGTTTGGTTCAAGTTTTTTTTTTTCTGTTTGATTATTTTCATTGATAAAAACCAAACCGAACCGAAAATAATCACCACTAATATTAATATATTAAAATCATTAAAAGAACACATTATAAAAATTAATTTGATACTTTCTTAAGTAAATAATAACTTAAAAGTCATTCCTCATAAATAAACAGTCTTTATATCAAAATTGAAAAGCACGAGTTTAATGGCAAGAATATGATGGGTGGAGTATTTCAATTTTAATCCTCGATTCTTACTAAAAATAAACTTAAATTGTTAGAAATCTATTTAAGGTTTAAAAAGACTACTTCACATAGCAAAGAGAAAATTTATTTAAGATAAATTTAGGATATATTTATTTTGCTGTTGAAAAGTGTTTTTTTTTTTAAATTAAGTTTTTATTATTATTTTAAATGATTTTTTAATGTTTTTATATTATTTTAATGTGGTAATATAAAATATAAACTAAAAAAATATTATTTTAGTTTTTTTCGAATAAAAATTAACCATGTCACGACATCAAATAAACTTTGAGAAAAAACCCATAAAAACAATCAAACATGTCCATGATAGATTGCCCAACCCAAGGCCCACCCCAACTAAGTTGGTAGATGATAGTAGTGTAGGAACAAAATCATCTAAACGAGGTGTCTTCTATTTCCCAGTTGTGTAAATGGCTTGTCTTCTATTTTCAGTCAACCAAATGACTTGTCGTCTCTTCTGTTTACACAAGTAAGCTTGTTCGGAGTTTCAATAATTTAGGGTGAAAATATCACCAAATTCAAACTTGGTTTGGTTCAGGTGAAAAAATAAATAGTAAATTTACAAAATTGTTATTTCTATTGTATTTTACTGTTTATTTTTTTTAATTATGCATTTTTTTCTAAGGGTATATTTGGGAGTGTAGTTGACATTATTTTTTAAATTGTTTTCATTCAGAAAATTATCAGAATGATATATATATATATATATATATATATATATATTAAAATTATTTTTGATATCAGCACATTAAAATGATATAGAAATATAAAAAAATTAATTTAAAATAAAAATAAAAAAATTCTAGTTTTTTTTCAAAAATATTTTTAAAACAGTGACAAACAGTAACTTATGATTTATGTTTCTGTGGACCCATTTCGGAAAAGTTGACCCTCATATTGTAACATGGAATATCCCAAAGAATATGTTGAGACCTGGAGAGTGCTCCTCACTGCTTAGATGAACAGTTCACAGAAAACTACGCCATCATCAACCTCTCGCGTTTTCCCGCCGCCGCATCCACTAATGCTAACCACTACTGTAATAATAAAAATATACTTTTATTTATTTATTACTATTTTAAAATTAAAAAGAAATATAAAGGCTGTGTTAAAATTACCGTGTGGTGTATTGCACACCTAGACTATAGTCGTCTAGTCTCCCCCACCTAGACTATATTCTATACGCATATAGAATTATATAAATTATATTTTTGGATTTCAATTAATAACTTATATTTTTGAGTTGAATTTTATTATTTTCATTATTTTTTTATTTAAATTTAATTAATAATATAATGTTTTACTTGAAGATATGTGGTATAAAACAATACAAATTATATCTTATAATTTATCTAAAAAGTCACTTCAAAATGTCTTGTTATACAATTATATTTTCCGGTGATAAAAAAGAAAATCTCCGAGACAAGATCTTTCTATCGACACAGCTCACTATCAAGGGTCGTGAGTTCTTCTGCAAGGGGAATAATTCTCAGAATTTCTAAGTTGATTCTACTTTTAAAAATGATTACATAATTTAATAACTCTTTAAAAATCCCCCGTGCTATTATTCTACCACAAACTCATATTTTTTCTAAAGTCTGATGATTGCGTTACATGCTGAGAGAGAGGAGGGTTGATAATTAAATAATTTCGATAATTAAGTAATTATATAAGATTATTAAATACATTTAACTATACTAGTATGTAGTGCTGGCATCGTTTGACAAAATTTGGCAATCTTGAAAGAAGAAGTTGTGATTAGAAATTTCAGAATATGATCTCCATAGCAATTTTAGGTCACAATAGTTTCGCGTATAAAAGAAAATATACTGATACATTTTTTTTATTTACTTCTTAAATTGTTTTTTTTTTCAATTTATCTCTACCTTGAACGAACGGATTGAAGTCCAAAATCCTTTCTGTATCTAGTGGGGGTAACATCTCCCTACACCCCTTTTAAGTTTCAAGTGGTCACGGGCTTATGTTACAAAATTTAGTAATTAAATTTGAAATTTTGTTTCAAATTGATGACAATTTTCTTTCAAATCATAAAAAAAATGATGTTTTTATCTAAAATTTGAAAAACTATCTCCTTTTTAATTTGTGGTTGGGTATTTGAGGTTGTTTTTCAAAATAATTTTCATATAAAAATAAATTAAAATATCTTTTTTTTTTAATATTATTTTTGATATCAACACATCAAAATAATCATATGACGACATTATTATAGACCGTCCTTCTTCCTACTTGGTATAATTATCGCATTAATTGTAATATTCATTTAATTCTCCCGGTGGGATATGATTGTGGGAGCTTGGAGATGAAGAAAATATATGAAACTGAAGAGGAAGGCAGTGAAGAGGCAAGCAAACTGAACAAGAGCTGAAACCAACGAAGAAAACTTCATAAAGAACTGTCATGCTTGTTACAGAAGCAGGTTACAATGGCGTTGCTAGATATGTTGGGCTGTCCTCTCCGGCAATGATGACAGCAAAGTTTGGATCTGTATAAAGAACTGTCATGCTTGTAAGCAATGAAGCTGGCTTTTCTTCTTCATCGTCGCCGTCGTGATCACTTGACGAGTTTCCTGAGTGATTTCTGCAGTAAGAACACGCCAAAGATATCAGCGCCACCGCGATGATTGCCATCAGCAGGCCTAAGCTGCCAAAAAGGTAAGGCGTTGGAGAATGCCAGATGCTGGTGGCTGATGCAGAATCATCATCACTTGATGAAGCCCTCATCGATCTTTCTCTCTCTAATTTATCTTCTTCGTCGCTATTTATTTCTCTTCTAGAGAGAGAGAGGGGGTTCTGCATGGGCAGTGAAATGAGGTAGGTGGATCATGTATTTATAGAGGAATTTCGAAACCTTAATTCATTAGATTATTGCATTTGAGAGGAAGATTCCTTATGCTTGCACTAGATGCCAAACATGGTTAATAATTAATGATTTTTAATTCAAGGAGTGTTTGGTACTGCGTTTAAAAAGTATTTTAAAAAAAAATTAAAAGATTTTTTTATTTTAAATTAAAAATTATTGGTGTTTTTAGATTATTTTTATATGATGATATCAAAAATAATTTTTAATAAATAAATAAATATTATTTCAATACATTTCTGAACAAAAATCACTTTAAAAAACAATCCCAACCATACTCCAATTTAGGCAAATGCTAGAAAATTTCGAAGCTGCTATTATCAACTCTTGTATTTGAACTATTTTCCTTGGACTTTTTTTTTAGAGAGGATGGTGGAAGGCTGTTAATTTTACTACAGTTGGGTTTTGGTTTATTAATTGAAATGATATATTTTATTTTTATAATATTTTAGCATGCTCGGAGTTGTAATTCTATACCCACACATTTTAAAATATTTTCTAAATATAATTTAAAAATTTAAATATTTTTATTTAATAACTACTATATCATCGACTCACACTATATTGCGGGTTAGGTGATTGTTTTTAGCATAAAAAATAACATCCTAGCGAACCGGGCGTACACTGTCGCAATCCACATTGAATACACTCTCAGTCCACAATGCAACACCCCACGCGTTTTATTTGTTTTGTAATATATATATATATATATAAAATCTAAACATAGTTCGAACTTGCTAGAACTTCAAGATGACAATATTCCTTTTCTTGCTTTCCTTGTGTTTACAAGATTTCAGCCCAAACAATTATAACAGGCCGGATAAAAGCCCAGAAACAAATATGATTACATCTACTTAAAATGCAACACAAATCATCCCTAGATTAAATATTAAATATTTGATATAATTCTTTCATATCTACAATAATATTAATGTTTTAAAAATTATTAAAAAGATGATTTTAAAAAAAAATATGAGCTTTTGGATAAAATGGATTTTTTCTTAATATCTTCTAATTTTTAGATGATCGATATCTTAGAATATTTATTGTAATTTATCTAAAAAAACAATGTCTGCTTTCCGCATACTGGTGTTTGGGATTTTTGATTTTTTTTTTATATAAGTTTGTTTTGTATTGCTTTAAAATATATTTTTTTGGTATTTTTATATCATTTTTTTGATGTGCTGATGTTAAAAATAATTATTTAAAAATAAAAAAAATATTATTTTGATGTATTTTTAAATAAAAAATATTTAAAAAAACAATTTCAATTATATTTATAAGCAGAGTTATATTTACAAGCAGGAATTTAATATCCATGCAGATTAATTTGACGGTATTCATGGAAAAAGGAATAAAAAGAGATCAAGAATGCGATGTCTTTGCTGGATGCATTTAAAGTTACGAAACTTGCTCGTCGGCTATATATAAAAAGTTAAAGACATGTCGATTAAAGCCAAAAGTACACCCTTGAATATTCGGAAGGTCCCAAATTTTGATTATGTTTGATATATAGAAGTTTTTTCATTTATCCATGATTGTCCATTCCGAAAAAAACAAAATAAAAAAAAATGTAAATAGATGTGGGTCCATATTTTTTGCCCTGTAAAAAATAATATCTAAGTACCACAGACGCATTTCAAAAAAATAAAAAAGCTAATAATTAGAGTACAGCCTTTGTTAGACTTAATAATTTGGTCTTATTTTAATTTTACAATAAAACAAATAGGAAATAATAGTAAATATATAAGAACATCTTTTTTAAAAAATCACAATAACATGAGGTTTTTTTCCTGAAACTATTAAATCAGCGGAAAAAAGGAAAAAAAAATGACATAACTCTACTTAATGTTGGGTGATATACATGCAATCTTGATAATAAGGAGTTATTCATGATATAACTCTACTTAAAATTTACTTATTTTCATAAATCAATGTTTTTAAACTCAATGGTTAGCTGAGTCTGATAGGTTTGTCATCATGTCAAACCCCTATATATTTGAGCTCAACGCTTAACTAAGCCAATAAATATTAGACTCATAAATATTTGGACCGAGCATCCGACTCAGCCCAAGAGCGATACACTTGACAATGAACCGAACCGGTCCGGCCTGCTCAATTAACATACCACAATACATCGACTGAATAAAATTTTAATTTAAATAAAAATATAACATCACTATTACCCGTCCGGCTGCTCAACTATATTATTTCGTTGTTGTTATCATTTTTTAATGAAATTATTTAGGGAATTACAGGTTTTGTTTATATCCACATGTTGATATAATTTATGTTTCCAGCAAGACTCGCTAGCTATGTTGCTACCCAAATTTTGACCTACTTATTTTTTAGGTTTCGGAAGAAAAAGAAAAAAATAGAAAAAAAGACAAAAATCCCAAAATATTTTGTTATAGGGGCAAAATTGAATAAATTGAGAATTTAATGGTCGATTGAGGTTTAAATCGCGCAAATTAAAAATCAAGGACCAGAATAAAAAAGGCGCGTAAAGCTAAGGTTACTCTTGAAATTTTGATGGAGGGTATAGTTGCACAAAATCATAAATTTAAATTCAATTAGGGGTGCAATTAGAGCAATTATAAATTGAGGGACCAAAACACTTTGACCCCTCAAAGCAGCAGACATAGCTGCCGACCATCCGCTGCATGTAGCCACCGGCAAGCCTGTCACCGCAGAAAAAGAAAAGAAAAAGAGAAGCTTACCGTTGCTTGCAACGGTAACTTCGGCAATGCCTATAAAATGGCGAGACCAAAAGAGAAAAAAGGGGGAGAAAAAAGGAGGAAACAAGAAGGAGAGAACAGGAACAGAGGGGGAAGAAGAGAAAGGAATTCACGCAGAAAAGAGGAGAAGGAGAGGAGAAAAAATGCAGAGCTGGAAGTAGAACTTGTAGAGCCAGAAGAGCTGACAGTAGAAAAGAACGAAGAACAGACAGTGGAGAAGAAGGAAAAGAAAAAACAAGTAGAGAATACAAGGAAAATTTTACGCAAGATTGAACTTCATCTCTCTCGGGTTTGGTCCCTCTCTATTGCGTTCTTCTCTCGGTTTTTTCGCCTTCCTCTCTCCAAAACCAGTCGACCGGCGTGTCTCTCTCTCCTCCAACAGCCATCGACTCCGGCCACCACACTTCGTCTAGAAGACACCAGCCTCTTCCCCACCACTCCAGCAACCCAGACAGCTAGCTCCGGCGAAGAAGAAGCAACAAACGACAGCAACTGCAACGTGAACCATCCCCGTTCCGGCGCCCATTTCGGCCACCACAGGCCACCATTTCCGACGCCACCACGACAGGGAGAACCACCTCGACGTCCTCTACCCAACGGTGTTAACAGGTACGCCGTTAGTCACACTTGAAAATCTCCCATTTTACTGTTCATTATCTCCTACATGCAGCCCCATTTTACTGTCCACGTTTGAACAGTAACGGGTCGGGCCGGGCTTGGTGCCCGGGCCGACCACTAAATGAGACGGGCTTCTGGCCCATCCGGACCCGAAGCCCGTCTTTAGAATAAACGGGCCTAAGCCCAATGTCAGATCACTTGGGCCTAGAGCCCAGCTCCACGGTAGGCGGGCCGCGAGCCCAGCCACAGTAGGCGGGCCGCGAGCCCAGCCACAAGGGGCGGGCTGGCAGCCCAGCCACAGTAGGCGGGCTGGCAGCCCAGCCACAATGGGCGGGCTGGCAGCCCAGCCCAGCGAGTGGGCTGGCAGCCCAGCCCCATGGAGAAGGGCTGGCAGCCAGTCCACCCATAAATAAAAAATAATAATAAGAAAAAAAGAAAATAATAATAAATATATATAAAAATACATAATTTGCAAAAAATATTTTTATAAAAAATATATGTTGTTTTCTTGCATAAGGCCAATACACTAGCATATTTTTAAAAGTTGTTGTTCTTTTGAAAAAATATATTATCTTGGTTTTTGAAGAGAAAAAATGAGTTTTTAGCATGAATTTTGCAAAGAAAAAATCATTTCTTGCATTTTGAGATTTTACAACATGTTTGTAAAATCCAAAGGGTATTGGCCAATATTCAAAAAAATATAAAAAAACTTTTTCGGTGATTCATATTATTCACTCTCGGTGTTTGGGTAGATAAATTCTATTCAAAATATTCGGCGGGAATAATATGCTATTATTCACTATCGGTGTTTGGGTAGATAAATCCTAAAAGGGTTGCTATCCAAAATATTCGGCGGGAATAATATGCTATTATTCACTATCGGTGTTTGGGTAGATAAATCCTAAAGGGTTGCTATCCAAAATATTTGGTAAGAATAATTTGCTATTATTCACTATCGATGTTTGGATAGATAAATCCTAAAGCGTTGCTATCCAAAATATTCGGCAGGAATAATATGCTATTCACTATCGGTGTTTGGATAGATAAATCATAAAGGGTTGATATCCAAAATATTCGGCAGGGATAATATATCATCAACATTTAAATATATATTATATATATCCGTATCCTAGCAATCATAAGACAAACAAAAACGTCAAGCAGCTTACCTTAGGTAGGGCGTACTAGGGGTGCTAAAACCTTCCCTTTACGCAACCAGTCCCTTACCCTAGAATCTCTGAAAGACCAGTTTAGGTTTCCTAGTAACCATAATACTAGGTGGCGACTCCCTTTTTACGAAAATAGATAATACCCCCGACATTTAATCTCCCTGCTCACGGGGACAAGTTGCCACGACGCCGCATACAACCATTTTTGGGGTGCGACAGAATGGCGACTCCACTGGGGACTTTGGACTAGGCTTGATAATTTTGTTTGTTTATGATATGTTAATTATTGGTGTGTTTATTTGTTCATTTATTCTCATGTTGCCATGAATTATTTATTTGTTTAAAAGCTTTAGCATGCATCTTTTCATCCTGTCATCATAATATGCCTCGTCATGCATCACTTTTTATTATTTTGAAAGCACACACTAAACCTTAAGTTAGGTGGGGGACTAGCAGCTTACCTATGACTTGAGTCAAGGTTGAAGTTTGTGTAAACCCCAACTCTTTGCTGAGAGCTTAGATGATAGTGATTGGTATACGTACCATCCCATTATCTGCTAAGACCCCATATTGCCTTTACGAAGGTGATCACTGGGACAGCGAGAGACCCTCTTTAGAGCCCAAATAGTAAACCTACCCCCATGTCTCACATAAAAGAACTAGAACCTATCGTTAAGGTGTATGCTCCATAATATCTTTCTTACATAAAAAAAAAAAAAACTATAAAACACATTTTTTATCACAATCACGCATCATATCATGCATTTTTTTCTCATACATTTTTGCACGCATCATCAACCGAGAAACATAGATCTCACTTTTGGGACCCACGATACTCGACTAAGATAAAAGGATGGGAAATGAAGAAAGGTCCTAGAAGTTGCTACCAGTACCTTCGATCGGAAGCTAGTCGGAAGTGATTATGTTCTAAAGTTGGGAAACCCCAAAAAAAAAAAAAAAAAAAAAAAAAAAAGCTCCATTGATGCTTAAAATGTAATCAACAATACTTGTTAGATTGTGATGTTTTCTATGTGATTTGTCATTTTGTTTTCTTTTTATTGACAATCATGACTTAAGATATCAATAGGATCTTATCTTTGTTTTCAAGCCAAAATTTTTCTTTTAATGAGATCATGCATTTTCAAAATTTTAAATTTACTGTGCATTTACATCGCAAAAAAAAAAAAAAAAGAAAAAAGAAAAAAGAAAAAATATCTTTCACAATAACATCTGCACTTTACACTAAGAATGAATGATCGAATTTTAAAATACATAACAGATGTAGAGGAGGAACAAGTGGATGAATATAATATTAGAGAATTCACAAAATTAATAAAAGAACATAAACAAGTTTGGAAACCCACTAAAGAAGAACTTGAAACCATAAATATGGGTAATGAAGAAAGCCACAGAGAGTCCAGGATAAGAACTCTAAAAGAAACAGAAGGCTTGATTATACTGTTTAGAGATTAGGTAAATGTTTTTGCTTGGTCTTACGAGAATATGCTTGAATTGGATACGGATATCGTAGTATACAAGCTACCGCTGGAAGAAGGATGCAAACCGATTAAGCAACAGTTAAAAAGAACCCATCCAGAAATTCTGATCAAAGTAAGGGCAGAAATTGAAAAACAATGGAACGCTGGTTTTTTTTAGAAGCAATCAAATATCCACAATGAGTTATCAATTACATTCCTTAATTTCATATTTAGGGGTCCCGTAATTAACTGAAGCCATTCTCACTCTCAAAATTCGAGCTGTTAATTAGTACTATTGATTTAAACAGTGAGATGCTTAAAGCTGATGAGAGGAACTCCAGCATGCATTATCCTTGGTGTCTTGTCTAATTTTGAAACCTAAATAGCAGAAAAAGAGATCTTTCATTAACTGAAGCTAAAAACAGGTCTGGAATGAAAAGAAGCAGGAGATCCTTCAACTGAAATGCACTTTATAGTAAACCAACAATGTGTATACGGACAAAAATCACAAACCAAGACTACAACGCCCTGCACATTTAGAAGCTAACCGAATGGAAACAATATCTTAGTCACGGATAGTTGCTGTCAATGAAATGACAACGATTAAAGTTATAGATAAAGGGCAAATCAGATCGTCAATTTTACACGATAACATATCATAGCTTCTTTGACAATGACCAATGATCAAAACCCAAATCCAAGATGTATGGAAAGCAAGAAAGAACATATCTTTAAAACCCATAATCAGATGTAGAAAAGGAAGCAATCCTTTACTTAGCCGGGTTGTTAAAGAAACTTGAATAGATAATTCGACTAAGGACCTAATGCATCAAAATTTATAAAAGTTATCAAGAAATGAAAGTGATTAACTGATGCATATAGCTAGAATCATCAGAATGGAAGCCTTAAGAAAAAGAATACAAGAAATCTAAAAGCCCCAAGAAATTGGAGTATGTGTGGACTTTAGGGAATTAAATCGTGCTAGCTCTAAAGATAATGTTCCCTACATATAAACATGGTGGTTGATAATGCAGCTCGTAGTTCCACATATTCCTTTATGGATGGGTAAAAAATAAAAAAATTACCAAAATTACCTATCTAAACTAGCTGAAGAATATGGGGAAATAGAGTTCATGCATCTAGGAAGGAAAGCAAATCAGTTTGTGGATGTTTTGGTCACACTAGCTTCCATGGTTAGAATAGACTTAAGACAAAACTTGCAGTCGATACACATTGATATCAGAAATAACCCAACTCACTGTTGCTCAGTTAAAGGAGAAATAGATGAAAACCCTTGATACTATGATATCAAGAATTTCATCCGAAACCAAGCCCATCCCTTGGGGGCATCCAAAATCAAAATGAAAACCTTGAGGAGTTTGACAAGGGATTTTTATCTTGATAAGGGAAGTTTTGTATAAGAAATCATCTTACGGGACTTTGCTAAGATACCTAGAAGAACCTGAAGCTAAAGACGCGTTACAGGAAATCTATAAAAGGATGTCAGTGGACATATGATGGCTCGGAAAATACAAAGAACTGGTTATTTTAGGATGACATTAGATAAGGATTGCATCGACTATGTCCGCAAGTATCAGGTCTACGGTGACAAAATCAATGTCCTTTCGGCTCCTTTATTTAACTCGATATCTCCATGGCCTTTTGTGATGTGAGGAATTGGTGTGATTGAGCCTATCAACCCAAAAGCCAACAATGGTCATAGGTTTATTATCGTGGCTATCGACTACTTCACAAGATAGGTAGGATCCGTGTCATTTGCTCATGTGATGCAAAAAAAAAAAAAAAAAAAAAAAAAAAAAAAATGGTGAAGAAATTCGTTGAAAGATATTTGATAGGTCGATACGAGCCACCAGAAAAGATTATAATTGATAATGCACAGAATTTCAAGGAAAAAAATAATAATAGAACTATGCGCTAAATTAAAAATCAAGCATTCCAATTCCTCGCCGTATAGACCAAAGATGAATGGTGCGGTAGAAGCTGCTTATTAAAATGCTAAGAAGAGTATTCAAAAGATGGTAGTCACCTACAAGGATTAGCATGAGATGTTGCCTTTCATGTGTACCGTAGTTCGGATCTCAACAGGAGTCACCCCGTATAGGTTGGTGTATGGAATGGAGGTGGTAATACCTTTAAAGTGGAAATCCCATCATTAAGAGTATTGATAGACTCTGAACTAGAAGAAGCAGAATGGACAAAGTTAGATATGAACAATTGAATTTGATCAGCGAAAAGAGGTTAGCCGCAATTTGTCATTATCAATTATACCAAAGAAGGATGACCAAATCATATGACAAGAAAATCCGACCTCGAAAATTCCAAGAAGGAAATCTGGTACTGAAGAAGATATTGCTTGTACTGGGACAAGATCAGAGTAAATGGACCCCAAACTATGAAGGCCCTTATGTGGTAAAAAACTCGTTCTCAGGAGGAGCTTTGCTATTATCTAGAATGGATGAATAGGATCTAGTTAGGCCTGTGAATTCTGACTCTGTAAAGAAATATTATGACTGATATTTTGTAGCCTCTCAATCAATAAGATAAAATTCGGTCATGAATTCTCGTTACAAGAAACTTTTTCTTCACAAAGCGCATGATCTCATAACAATTATTTTTATTTATTTTATGTTATGTGAGCTCGACATGTTGTGTACACCACACTGGGGGCAAAAAAAAAAAAAAAAAAAAAAAAAAAAAAAAAAAAATCATCTACAATAGTTGTTTAAAAATGGTGATTTGCATTAAAAGTGTCAATTGGCAAACAAAACCATGTTTTGAAATTCTTTCAAGTATATATCGTTTTGAGTTTTTAGACATGAGTAAAAATAAAGAAAACTACAATGGAGCTAGAAAGGGTCCCATGTGGAACAAAAAGTCTCGTCGCCAAGCGTAAAGATATGGCATGGGGAACGCATCCTATGAAGGAAGGTTACCACGAAGAGGGTGAGAACCTATGTTTCTAAAGAGGTAACAAAACATGCATATTATTGTCATAATACTAACCTGACAGGAAAGGTGTGGCGAAAGCTGATGTAATTGCAAGTCATGAAAGATATGGAGAAACAGAATCTTAGGTCGACAAAACCGCGGAAGATGAATTGAGAATCGGTGCTGTTTCGTTCCTCGAGTCGGGTCGGTCACCCATAAAAATGAGACCATGATAGCCGGGTCGGTCACCCATAAAAATGAGACCATGCTATCCGGGTCGGTCACCCATAAAAATGAGACCATGCTAGCCGGGTCGGTCACCCATAAAAATGAGACCATGATAGCCGGGTCGGTCACCCATAAAAATGAGACCATGCTAGCCGGGTCGGTCACCCATAAAAATGAGACCATGCTATCCGGGTCGGTCACCCATAAAAATGAGACCATGCTAGCCGGGTCGGTCACCCATAAAAATGAGACCATGCTATCCGGGTCGGTCACCCATAAAAATGAGACCATGATAGTCGGGTCGGTCACCCGTAAAAATGAGACCATGATATCCGGGTCGGTCACCCATAAAAATGAGACCATGCTAGCCGGGTCGGTCACCCATAAAAATGAGACCATGCTAGCCGGGTCGGTCACCCATAAAAATGAGACCATGCTAGCCGGGTCGGTCACCCATAAAAATGAGATCATGCTAGCCGGGTCGGTCACCCATAAAAATGAGACCATGATAGCCGGGTCGGTCACCCATAAAAATGAGACCATGATAGCCGGGTCGGTCACCCATAAAAATGAGACCATGATATCCGGGTCGGTCACCCATAAAAATGAGACCATGCTAGCCGGGTCGGTCACCCATAAAAATGAGACCATGATAGCCGGGTCGGTCACCCATAAAAATGAGACCATGCTAACCGGGTAGGTCACCCAGAAAAATGAGACCATACTAACTTGGGTAGGTCACCCAGAAAAATGAGACCATACTAACTTGGGTAGGTCACCCAGAAAAATGAGACCATTCTAACAGGGTAGGTCACCCAGAAAAATGAGACCATTCTAACTTGGGTAGGTCACCCAGAAAAATGAGACCATTCTAACAGGGTAGGTCACCCAGAAAAATGAGACCATTCTAACTTGGGTAGGTCCCCAGAAAAATGAGACCATGCTAACAGGGTAGGTCACCCAGAAAAATGAGACCACGCTAACAAGGGTAGGTCACCCAGAAAAATAAGACCATTCTAACCGGGTAGGTCACCCAGAAAAATGAGACCATTCTAACTTGGGTAGGTCACCCAGAAAAATGAGACCATGCTAACAGGGTAGGTCACCCAGAAAAATGAGACCATTCTAACTTGGGTAGGTCACCCAGAAAAATGAGACCATTCTAACAGGGTAGGTCACCCAGAAAAATGAGACCATTCTAACTTGGGTAGGTCACCCAGAAAAATGAGACCATTCTAACAGGGTAGGTCACCCAGAAAAATGAGACCATTCTAACTTGGGTAGGTCCCCAGAAAAATGAGACCATGCTAACAGGGTAGGTCACCCAGAAAAATAAGACCATTCTAACTTGGGTAGGTCACCCAGAAAAATGAGACCATGCTAACAGGGTAGGTCACCCAGAAAAATGAGACCATTCTAACTTGGGTAGGTCACCCAGAAAAATGAGACCATGCTAACAGGGTAGGTCACCCAGAAAAATGAGACCATTCTAACAGGGTAGGTCACCCAGAAAAATGAGACCATTCTAACTATTCTAACCGGGTAGGTCACCCAGAAAAATGAGACCCTTCCACCTCATCACCAATTCCATCCGGGTAGGTCACCCGTCATAATGAGACCATCTACATTATTCTATTTTTCTTTACAACACTTACTATTCAAAGTCTTTTACGAGACTTTATTCGTAAGCATTGTAAAGAGGGGGCATCTGTTGCTACCCAAATTTTGACCTACTTATTTTTTAGGTTTCGGAAGAAAAAGAAAAAAATAGAAAAAAAGACAAAAATCCCAAAATATTTTGTTATAGGGGCAAAATTGAATAAATTGAGAATTTAATGGTCGATTGAGGTTTAAATCGCGCAAATTAAAAATCAAGGACCAGAATAAAAAAGGCGCGTAAAGCTAAGGTTACTCTTGAAATTTTGATGGAGGGTATAGTTGCACAAAATCATAAATTTAAATTCAATTAGGGGTGCAATTAGAGCAATTATAAATTGAGGGACCAAAACACTTTGACCCCTCAAAGCAGCAGACATAGCTGCCGACCATCCGCTGCATGTAGCCACCGGCAAGCCTGTCACCGCAGAAAAAGAAAAGAAAAAGAGAAGCTTACCGTTGCTTGCAACGGTAACTTCGGCAATGCCTATAAAATGGCGAGACCAAAAGAGAAAAAAGGGGGAGAAAAAAGGAGGAAACAAGAAGGAGAGAACAGGAACAGAGGGGGAAGAAGAGAAAGGAATTCACGCAGAAAAGAGGAGAAGGAGAGGAGAAAAAATGCAGAGCTGGAAGTAGAACTTGTAGAGCCAGAAGAGCTGACAGTAGAAAAGAACGAAGAACAGACAGTGGAGAAGAAGGAAAAGAAAAAACAAGTAGAGAATACAAGGAAAATTTTACGCAAGATTGAACTTCATCTCTCTCGGGTTTGGTCCCTCTCTATTGCGTTCTTCTCTCGGTTTTTTCGCCTTCCTCTCTCCAAAACCAGTCGACCGGCGTGTCTCTCTCTCCTCCAACAGCCATCGACTCCGGCCACCACACTTCGTCTAGAAGACACCAGCCTCTTCCCCACCACTCCAGCAACCCAGACAGCTAGCTCCGGCGAAGAAGAAGCAACAAACGACAGCAACTGCAACGTGAACCATCCCCGTTCCGGCGCCCATTTCGGCCACCACAGGCCACCATTTCCGACGCCACCACGACAGGGAGAACCACCTCGACGTCCTCTACCCAACGGTGTTAACAGGTACGCCGTTAGTCACACTTGAAAATCTCCCATTTTACTGTTCATTATCTCCTACATGCAGCCCCATTTTACTGTCCACGTTTGAACAGTAACGGGTCGGGCCGGGCTTGGTGCCCGGGCCGACCACTAAATGAGACGGGCTTCTGGCCCATCCGGACCCGAAGCCCGTCTTTAGAATAAACGGGCCTAAGCCCAATGTCAGATCACTTGGGCCTAGAGCCCAGCTCCACGGTAGGCGGGCCGCGAGCCCAGCCACAGTAGGCGGGCCGCGAGCCCAGCCACAAGGGGCGGGCTGGCAGCCCAGCCACAGTAGGCGGGCTGGCAGCCCAGCCACAATGGGCGGGCTGGCAGCCCAGCCCAGCGAGTGGGCTGGCAGCCCAGCCCCATGGAGAAGGGCTGGCAGCCAGTCCACCCATAAATAAAAAATAATAATAAGAAAAAAAGAAAATAATAATAAATATATATAAAAATACATAATTTGCAAAAAATATTTTTATAAAAAATATATGTTGTTTTCTTGCATAAGGCCAATACACTAGCATATTTTTAAAAGTTGTTGTTCTTTTGAAAAAATATATTATCTTGGTTTTTGAAGAGAAAAAATGAGTTTTTAGCATGAATTTTGCAAAGAAAAAATCATTTCTTGCATTTTGAGATTTTACAACATGTTTGTAAAATCCAAAGGGTATTGGCCAATATTCAAAAAAATATAAAAAAACTTTTTCGGTGATTCATATTATTCACTCTCGGTGTTTGGGTAGATAAATTCTATTCAAAATATTCGGCGGGAATAATATGCTATTATTCACTATCGGTGTTTGGGTAGATAAATCCTAAAAGGGTTGCTATCCAAAATATTCGGCGGGAATAATATGCTATTATTCACTATCGGTGTTTGGGTAGATAAATCCTAAAGGGTTGCTATCCAAAATATTTGGTAAGAATAATTTGCTATTATTCACTATCGATGTTTGGATAGATAAATCCTAAAGCGTTGCTATCCAAAATATTCGGCAGGAATAATATGCTATTCACTATCGGTGTTTGGATAGATAAATCATAAAGGGTTGATATCCAAAATATTCGGCAGGGATAATATATCATCAACATTTAAATATATATTATATATATCCGTATCCTAGCAATCATAAGACAAACAAAAACGTCAAGCAGCTTACCTTAGGTAGGGCGTACTAGGGGTGCTAAAACCTTCCCTTTACGCAACCAGTCCCTTACCCTAGAATCTCTGAAAGACCAGTTTAGGTTTCCTAGTAACCATAATACTAGGTGGCGACTCCCTTTTTACGAAAATAGATAATACCCCCGACATTTAATCTCCCTGCTCACGGGGACAAGTTGCCACGACGCCGCATACAACCATTTTTGGGGTGCGACAAGCTACACAGATGTATCGTTTTCATGAACAGGCGATTTCAAGGCAACGCCGGCCGGCATGGCCACAATGTGTAGACAAGGGTCAATATCTATCGACATGAAAGACTAGCTAGAAAGCTTAATGGAGGCAAGTGGGGTTTTGGCCTAGTGGTTGAAGGGACTTGTTTTCTTTCTCTGCACCAGGGTTCAAGTCTCACCATGCACGCATGTCACTCCCGCAGTGCTTTACATGCTCACTGGGTTTGCAGGATGTTCAGTGAGTCCGGGAATTAGTTGTTGTGCGTGTAAGCTGGTCTGGACACCCCGATTATAAAAAAAAAAAGCTTAATGGAGATGCTGTTGCATAATATTAATCTGTTGAAAGATGATGTGGAAATGCACTCTCTTTTGACTTTTTCATGCCATTTTCAAAAAGTACCACTCTTTTCACTTACTCTTTTGTTTCTATATATATATATATATATATATATATATATATATATATATATAGTTTTCCTGGGCTAATTCCTATCACTAACAGCAGCGTCAAAATACATTTTTGAGCCGCCACGTCTGTCGTTAACCTAATCCAATACAGAAATCAAATCACATTTTGCATTGCTTCTGTCAACCATAGTTTGCTAACGCTGCAATATAATTATTAAAATACAATAATTTGAAGACCGAGTCTTCTTGAGACATGATTACGAGCAGTGAAGACCGGCAAGAGATCACTGAAAGGTAAACCACGTTGTTTAATTGCCATTCATTTTATTTTTCTTGCCCTTTTCTTTTGATGATGTTGAGAATATTTGTTCAAATCACCACACTAAAGGATGGTGAGTATTTCTTTATTTATAATCATTTACAGAGTAAAGGAAGTAATTACATAATAAAGGAATTGATTACAATTTAAATAATAGCAGTTTAGAAGTAACGTAGCCTGCAATCAAGGATCAAGTAACGTATGAATGATTAAGGCTGTGGATTCTCAACACCCCCCCGCAAGCTTAGCGTCGGATTGGAGCAGACGTGAAGCTTGGATCGAAAAAATTCAAAGAGAGGTCGAGAAACACTTTTGGTGAAGATGTCAGCAACCTGAAGGTGAGAGGGCACATACTGTGTACGAAGTTTGCCAGCAACAACAAGTTCCCGAAGAAAATGATAGTCTAGTTCAACATGCTTGGCTCGTTTATGGGAAACAGGATTGGAGCTTAAGAAAATAGCACTTTTGTTGTCACATAAGAGCAAAGGCTGCTGAGGAATAGGGACCTTGAGGTCATGCAAGAGATGGGTAATCCAAAGAAGTTCAGCAGCAGTCAGAGCAAGGGCATGATATTCAGATTCACAGCTGGAACGGGAAACAGTAGGTTGCTTTTTAGCGCTCCAAGAGACAAGATTGTTACCAAGATAAATAGAATAGCCAGATGTGGAACGACGAGTATCGGGACAGCCAGCCCAGTCAGCATCTGAATAAGCGACCAACGCACCAGGAGTAGTGGATGGACGAAGTGTAAGTCCAT
Source organism: Salix caprea (assembly GCA_964035475.1). Taxonomy (NCBI): domain Eukaryota; kingdom Viridiplantae; phylum Streptophyta; class Magnoliopsida; order Malpighiales; family Salicaceae; genus Salix; species Salix caprea. Next base: position 6,147,171 of record OZ037748.1, on the reverse strand, counting down.
AGTGGAGTGTGCCTTTGACATAACGAAGAATACGCTTGACAGCAAGAAAATGATCGGTAGTAGGGGCGTGCAGAAATTGGCTGACAGAATTGACAGCATGGGCAATATTTGGACGTGTGATGGTCAAGTACTGAAGAGCGCCAACAAGAGAGCGATATAGAGTAGGATCTGAAAATGGAGAACCATCTGCAGTTAGGTGCTGAAAAACAACCATCGGAGTGTGAACTGGTTTGCTGTCAAGCAATTGAGCACGAGTAAGAATATCTCGAGCATATTTTAGCTGACTAAGAAATAGACCATCAGGAGTGGGCGATGATTCTAGCCCGAGAAAATAACTGAGGGAGCCCAGGTCTTTGGTAGCAAACTCAGAGTGAAGCTTGCGAGCAAACCTGTCCAATAGAGAAGAGTTGTTTCCAGTAATAATGATGTCATCAACATAAAGAAGCAAATAAATGAGATTAGACTGCTGATGAAACACAAAAAGAGAGGTGTCAGCACGACTGCAAGAGAAACCAAGTGTGAGAAGAAAGGAGCTGAAACGCTGAAACCAGGCACGAGGAGCTTGCTTTAAACCGTAGAGTGCTTTCTTTAACAGACAGACATGACTGGGAAAGCGAGGATCAACATACCCAGGTGGTTGTTCTATATAGACATGTTCAGTAATAGTGCCATTGAGGAACGCATTCTTGACATCAAGTTGACGGATGGGCCATTTATTTGTGACAGCAAGAGAGAGTACCACACGGACAGTAGTAGCTTTGACAACTGGACTAAAAGTATCAGTGTAGTCGAGACCAGGTACTTGAGTATAGCCTTTAGCAACAAGACGAGCTTTCAAGCGCTCGACGGAACCGGTCGGCAAATATTTGGTGCGAAACACCCATTTAGAGCCCACAATGTTGGTATTGGCAGGGCGAGGAACTAAAGTCCAAGTACCATTTTGTTGTAAAGCCTGAACTTCTTCATCCATGGCAGCAAGCCAAGCAGGATTCTTGGCAGCAGATTTGAAGCCCTTAGGTTCAGTGGATGCAAGAAGAGCAGAAATGAGCCCAGATGAGCCCAAGACACCAAGATTTGCAGGATGATGAGTCTTAAAGATGCCAGCTTTAGCTCGCGTGATCATAGGATGAGAGCTCAAGGAAGAAGAGGTTGCATTAATAGGCTCGGTAGAAGGCGGACATGAGGTGGTGGATGGCATAGAAGAACCTGCAATAGAATTAGTAACCTGCACAGACTCATCCAAATGGTCAGAACAAATATTACACGGAGAAGGGTTGGATCGAGGAATGTGCGGGGAAAGAGGAGGTGATTCTACAAGGGAAAGATTTGGTTCCAAAAAATTTGAAATTTGAAGAGAGGAAAGGGGTTGGGCCTGAGAGCCAAGGAGAGTAGGAAAGTAAGTTTCATCAAATTGAGCATGACGAGTGATGTATAGTCGAGAGGTGGTAGGATCAAGACAGCGAAATCCTTTATAAGAGGGACTATAACCAACAAATATACAAGGAATGCTGCGGGGAGAAAGCTTGTTAGGCATATAGTCACGTAAGCAAGGATAAACACGACAACCAAAGGGATGAAAATTCTCATAATGTGGAGAGTGCCCATAGAGGAGTTCAAAAGGGGACTTACCGCCAAGAAAAGGAGTAGGCAACCGGTTGATGATATAAGCTGCAGTGCTGAAAGCGTCAACCCAGAAACGAGAAGAAAGGTGAGAATGGAAGAGAAGGGCCAATCCTGTTTCAATTATATGCCGATGCTTTCTCTCAGCACGACCATTTTGGGAAGGTGTATAGGCACAAGATAGTTGATGATGAATGCCAGAAGTGCGTAAGTGAGTTTTGAAGCAAGTGCTAATAAATTCGGCACCGCCATCACTTTGGAAAACTTTGATGCGAGCAGAATGCTGATTTTCCACAAATTTTTGGAATTGAAGAAAAATGTCAAAAAAATCAGATTTAAATTTCAAAGGATAAAACCAAGTGAAGCGGGAATAATCATCAATAAAAATGACATAATAAAGAAAACCAGAAGTAGATTTGATGGGGGAAGGGCCCCAAAGGTCACAATGAATAAGATCTAATATATGGGACGACCGCTGTTCATTTCGGGAAAAAGGTAATCGATGACTTTTTGCAAGTTGACATGTACTACATAGTGAGGGAGAAGGCAATAAAGATGTAAGAGAGAGATGTCCTTTTTTATTGAGAAAAGAGATAACAGAATGATTCACATGGCCTAGGCGAGCATGCCATAATTCATATGAAGCACGTAAAGATTTATTTTTAAGGACAAAAATAAAAGCAGAGTTGCCACGCTCCAGCACATAAAGCCCTCCATATCTTCTACCGGTCGCCACCACCCTTCCTGTTAGGCAATTCTGGACAGTAAAAAAATTTCCATTAAAGGTAACAGAAAGAGGAAAATCAGATGTTAATTTACTAATGGAGAGAAGATTTTTAGTGATATGAGGGACAACCAACACATCTAATAAGTGAATATCTGGGACAGGAGAAAGAGTACCGGTGTGAGTAATGGGTAAAGAAGCACCATTTCCAACGATCACAGAATCCTTACCCGTGTAATTTTTGGACTGATCCAAATTAGAGGAATCAGAGGTCATATGAGCCGAGGCTCTAGTGTCTAAATACCAGTCAGATGCCTCGGGTACAGTTTCTCCAGCAAGGGAACACGAAGCATTAAAAGCTTCGGCAAGGTGAGCAGATGAATTTTGGACAAAACGCTGGTTGCAGCGATCAGCATAGTGTCCCTCCATTCTGCAAATTTGACAGCGAGGTGGGCGACGACCCTGGCTAGAATGGGTTCGTCCCCGATTGAATTGATTTGTGCCATGGGAATGGAATCGTCGCTGGGTATTGCGGGAAGCAGAGGGAGTACCATGGGTACTGTGGCGGCCACGATTTGTGGCTGTGAAAGCCACTGTGGAGGCATTAGAGGTGTCGAGAGAGCGCTGGAATAACTCAAAGCTCTCTGCTTTGGGGATTAGGTCTGCAAAACAAGGAAGAGATGTGAGAGCCATTTGGGCAGTGGAAAAATTGGAGAAATCAGTGCCCAGTCCACGAAGGAACCAGTGAACTTTGTCGGTGTCTTCAACAGGTCTTCCAATGGCGTGAAGCTGATCACAGAGGTTTTTGAAGACGGGCATATTCAGCAACAGGTTTGGTGCCACGTTTCATTGTCTGCAAATCATCTTTTAGGCACAATTCTCTGGCCTTGGAATGATGACTGAAGGTGTTCTCTAATGCTAGCCAAACATCACGGGCAGTGGAGAGGCCAACGACAGCAGCGATGGTTTCTTCTGTGAGTGAGGAAAGAAGAAGACAGAGAAGCCGTTGATCGGCTGCTTTCCATGACAGGTATTGTGTGCTTTCTGTGGTGGGTTTTTCTGGGTCAAACCGAGAGGGTGGAACAATTGTTCCATCAACATAACAGAGCAAATTTTGGCTCTCAAGAAGGGGAAGAAGTTGGCTTTTCCAGAGGAGGTAATTAGAGGAAGATAGCTTGATGGTGATCATGTGAATTAATGTGTTGAAAGGAAGAAGATGAGAAGAGGAAGAAGATGATTCAGAAGCCATTGGTGTTGCTTGAACCAAAAAAAAACTGTTTCAGAGAAGAAAAAGGATCGGGGTTGCTAAACCGGGAACCGCTCTGATACCATGAGAATATTTGTTCAAATCACCACACTGAAAGGATGGTGAGTATTTCTTTATTTATAATCATTTACAGAGTAAAGGAAGTAATTACATAATAAAGGAATTAATTACATAATAAAAGAATTGATTACAATTTAAATAATAGCAGTTTAGAAGTAACGTAGCCTACAATCAAGGATCAAGTAACGTATGAATGATTAAGGCTGTGGATTCTCAACAGATGTAATACCACCAATTTCTTTGTTGATTACCACTAATCTGTATGAAACATTGGGAAATTTTTTTTGTAGCTGCTACGGATGAACAAATTTTCTTATTCTGTGCCTCGTGCATGCTTTTTAAGCCGTGAAAAAAAAGACACTTGTAATAGTCTTGTTGATGAATTGTTAATGAACCATCTCATCTAAAAATTTAAGTTATTTATTAAAACTTTAGAATATGATTTATATTATTTTTTAACATATTTTCTCGAGTGAAAATTCTTTGGGTTTGAAACTTATACACGGGTTCATACTATCTTATGCTTAATTTTTACCAAATAGAATTAGAGTGGTGAAATTTGAACTCGTGATAGCTGAATCAACAAGACTCTAATATCATATCAAGAAAGCATCTCATCTATAAATTTAAATTTATAATTTATATTAGTTTCTATCTTCGATGTCAATTCCCAAAGGAAATTTCGTGCCACAAAGATATGCTTTGAAGAGCTGGTGCCCAATTTCTCACAGCTTAAGCTGATCAAGATGTGAAACCTTGAATCTTATGGAGCCACTGTCATAGATAGCTGTGATTTGACGTGTGACTGATTATGAGACGTAAGAGACCATGTTTGACGATATCAGTAGAGAATTTTTCATTCTATTGTATCTGGTCGTGACCTAGCAGACTCGTCGCTTGGCTATATCCTAGCAATATTCTTCATAATTTAATTTCTAATACGAATAAATGTTAAAGATTTGCCTGCGCTCTTTTTCCCTTGTTTTGTTTTTATTCAAGAAAATCCCACAAAAATATATATTTTGTGAGTTAAGAAAAATGAATAAAATTTTGGTTGTGCCAGATTTTTATAAGAGATACACGCTCTGACTCGAATTCGAAATTTACTGTGCAAATCTCAAGCTCTTTACCATTACATCACAAATCTTACGCACTTTTTTTCCCTTGTCTTGCTAGTGTTTGAGAACTAATTCCTTTAACTCCTGCAAGCTTTCTTTAGCATCAACAGTTTTTAGAGAATTCAGAAGAGGAGCGATGGATGGTTCAGCGAATATGATGAATTACGGCTTCATTCTTGCACGAATATGATATCAAAGAAACAGTAATTAAACAGAACAATCTCAAAATATAATTAATCACCACCATTTGATTTCTATACTCGTGATTTTACATATTCCCGCAGATTTGAAATAAAAAAGGAAACAAAAGCACAGACAGAATTACTACCAAACAAATTAAAGAGAACTGCATAAAGAGCCTGTCTTCATTTCCTATCTGAATCCAGATGTTTGAGAGCCTAAACTTGTTCGCTGGGACAAGTGCAATACACAGGCTTGGCCAAGTATGTAGGATTCTCATCCCCAGCCATGATTACAACGATCTTCGGCTCAAAATCCACCTGAATTTCCTCATTTTTTGCTGTTTTATCATCTCCAGCCTCGCTTCTTGATGAACTGGCCGCAGACTTTCTGTAGGAGCAAGTAAGAATGATGAGTGCAACTGTGATTAGCCCCAGCATGAAGGCCAGACCAACAAAGAAGTAAAGAACCGGTGAATTCCAATGCCAGAATCCCCCATGAGCACCATCTACTGCTGTTGAGTTGGTAGCAGGTCTCATTTCCAATAAGGGCGGCCTCTCTTCTTCTTCTTCTTCTCTCTCTAGGGTTTTTAGTGCAATATAATGGGGATTATGGACCTTGTATTTATAGCATGGAAGCTAGGGTTCCTCAGTAAATATTTTTGGATTCGAACAAAGAAATATTGCTTTCGTGCATCTACCAAGAAAATAAGCTATTGGTTTCGTAAAGAAAAGATTGATTGTTTCCTGGGTGTACAAATTCAAGCAAAACATGTTTCCAAGCAGCCGCGTCCACTAACAAATCCAGCAGCACAAAAAACAAAAAATAGAAGCTCTGTTAACGAGAGAGATAAATCAAACAGAAAAGTTGAAGGTAAAATAAAATGAGCCGACGCAAAGTAAATTTATATACGGCCCTAAATTAGAAAAACCACAAGGAAGATATATATATATATCATGTAATTTATGTTCAAATGAGGGAGAAAACATAAACAAGACGTGTGAAAGAAACCGAAATGGTCTAAGATTTTGTCAATTTGGTTTAATTACTTGGAAATTTACATTTAAAATCTATTTAGATGCCACACCCTAATATTTGTTAGCAAGTGATGGACAAGAAAGTAAGAGAGAAAGAGGGGGAAAATAAAAAAAACATAATTTTTATTAATATTTAATGTGATTATATTTAAGTTAGTGATACAAGTTTTATGGGCATGCTTATATTGTTTTTCCCATTGCTATTATATATATATATATATATATATATATATATATGTTTTTATTATGGGTTGCTAGACGCTCTTGTCACTCATCATGTAGCACCTCTGTACTCATTCTAGTTTCTGTGGCTACGATAAAGTTTTAACCTAAAAGTCAAAGGCGACTAACACTTAGCGTGCCATGTTTTTCATGTCACTAAAACTTAGCACAGGAGCCTTTGCGAGGATGACGAAGGCCCATCATATTCTGGAGATCGGTGTGGTACGGAAGAAGAGAGAGATGAGGTCGTAAGCATTGGTCAGCATGTATAGTAGATATGCTGTGGCTGTGAATTCTCCTAAAGAGGATTTCCACTAAGTTTTGGAATAGTTTTTATATTTCCTGTATGTGAAACAAGATCAAGCCACTATCTTTTGTTTGTGATCTCTGGTGGGCACCACATATTGGTGGAATAAATTGTGGGGTTTTATCCATTATGTATGTATCAGCCCGTACATGCATGCATTTGAGTTATTCAACTTTTTTTTTTTTTTATTAATGGTATTAATTTTATATATTTTAACCAAAATCAAATCTCTTCTTTTTAATAGATCTTGTAAAAGTATTTCACACTATGTATTTAGAACTAATAATTTAGAAGTACAAACCGTTAAAGAATCATTTTATCTAAAAACTTAAGCTGTTAAGTAAGGTCTTATATATGATTTATATTATTTTTCAATATACTCCCTCAAGTGAAAGCTTATTGGACTTAAAACTTGCACATATTCATATTTTATTGTGCTTGATTTTTATCAAATAGAATGAGGATGATGAAATTAGAATTTAAGAGTGTCAGGTCAACAATGTTCTAATACTATGTTAAGAAACTATCTAGTCTAAAAATTTAAGCTGTTAAATGATATTCCAGAATATAATTTATATTATTCTTTAATATAAAAATATGAGATGGAGGCATTCTTTTTTACACTAAGGAGAGAAAGATCACTTCATCCAATATTCACTATCCTTCTTGATCAACGGGTAACTCTTAGTCATGCTTTTAATTCAAAATAATGATATTTCCGTTCATAATTAAGAAGCAAACCCATCTTCAGTTCCTAGAGCTTTGACCTTGTAATTGTATTGTTCTTGAAACGAAAAACACAGAAGAGGGGGCCGGCCGGAGAGGAATAGGTGATTGGTTTTCCTCGTTTCACAGCTTTTCTGATTCATTGAACTTTGCCGGCACCAATTAATTTCCACTTTACGGATCGAACCAGGTCACTGCGTCGACCAAACCACAAGTGTCTGCAATTTCAAACACATTTTCCAGTTCTTCGTTCATTCGTGTAATGGGTAGAGAGGGGGGGAGGATGACGGCAAATCTAAGCAGAGATTGAACAAAACAAAACATCGTGGTGCAACTTGCAAGACATATTGGTAGATTTCATTACCTTTATGGCATGCTGAAACAGACAGAAACTGGTCGTGGTTTTAAGGAAGCTTCATATCTGTCTGCCAGCAATTCCATGATCGTATATGTTTTTTTTCTTTTACCTTTCATAGCCCATCAGAAAAATAGTGTCAACACCAAACTTGTTGGCCGATACTTCAATTTGTAACCCATTGAGTACTCCAACAACATGAGAAGCACTGTGCCTCATGTTCTTAATGTTCATAAAATAAATAAATTGTGTAATGTTCTGGTGAATAATTTGATGATGGAGTCGGTGAGGAGATCGATAGATTTCTTAACGAGATAAACAACTCAACATGCATATCTCCCACTACGAAGATTCATTTCTCCACAGAAAAACGAAGTCAATGTGAGTGCCATGATCAGTCACGGCTTGTTGAGCTCTGCAATGGATTTATTTTCTCCACATTTTTCTTCCCTTCCTTTCTTCTTCATTCAGAATTTGAAGAGAAAAAAAAACATGTGAAAATCTAAATTCTTTTCTGCCATCATAGTGACAAAAGAAAATAAGAGTGTCCACCCGATTTATTAACCTTATCCAGAACGAAATGAGACGCAAATTTTCTGCGTTTTGTCAAAGATAGTTGGCTATAATTAATGCAAGAAAACGATGTTGTTAAAGATCAGAGATGGAGAGTCAGCTTATTTTAATTCTTGATGTTCTCATCACAGCATACACTTTCAATTTTTTTATCTGCAATATTCACTAGTGGTGATTGACCGACTCTTCTATCTGCAACTTTTCAATAAAAGGGCTGGGATCTGTTGGCGGCAACAATGGATTTAAAAAAAAAAAAAAACTAAGGATGCTAAGAGACTGGGATGAGAATGATTTTTAAGTATTTTAAAGGGAAAAAACAAGTGTTTGATGGTAGTTTTAGAGATATACGAGTTGAAGGTGTCGGTTTGTAGAGAGAGGTCGGGATGTTTGGCAATGTGTTTTTAAAATGTTTTATAAAAAAAATAAATTTTATTTTATTTTTTACTTTAAATTAATTGTTTAGTATTTTTAGATATTTTCAATTGTTAATGTCAAAAATAATTTTTAAAAATAAAAAATATCATTTTACTATATTTCTGAACGAAAAAACACTTTCAAAAATAACTTCAACTACATTTCCATACAAGCACAAAATTGTTGCTTTGTGTTTTTTTTTTTTTTGGAGATGGGTTTAAATTTCATAATATGTTGTGTTTCTAAAGCACAACATAATAAGTTTTTGCACTTTTGATGTGTTTAAATTTTTTGTTTTTTTATTAATTTAAGTTTATATTTTTAAAGATTAATTAATTTGAAATATTAATAATGTATTAACTATTAAAATTATTGAATTAATTAAGAATATATTTTATATGGTATTTTATTAAATACAACTCAATTTTTACCCTGTCCTTGAATAAGAGTATAATAGTATTTTTATAATATTAGCAAGCTTTTTTATAGTCCATCTTTTGTTTTTTAAAACAATTATCTGTGTTTTTTTTCAAATAGCATATGTTTTTACTATCATATAATTAAATCAAAAGTATTTTTTAAAAAAGGATGTTATTTAAACTCAATTGGGTCAATGACTCATAGTCATAGTTTTACAAGTTAGCTTAGGATAAACCATGTCAATATTTTAAAATATACATTAAATTTTAAGCTGTAATCATTATCAATAAACAAACTTTACTTATAAATAAAAAGTACATTATCATCACTTTTTTTTAAAAAAAAAAAAACAAAATATTAATATGACCCACTACGAAGCGCAAATCAATAACTCTATTAGCTTTCTATAATAATTATCACATAAACCTTTTCATATATTCTTATATATTAAATATTTTTTTAATAATTGTTCTCTAAAAAAATATAGGTTATAGATTATATTTTATTCTTATTATCTAATAATTAATATATTATTATGAGAATTGTCAAACCACTGCTCTGTTCACTTGAGTGTATTTTCATCAACTCATTGAAATTACCCACATGTAATGCATTGAACATCAATTTCACCAAAAACAATATTTATTGGATTTTATACACAAGGGTATAATTGAAAAATAGAATAATATATATGAGAAACCTTGAACATTAATTTTACAGACGAGGGTAGCTGTCATTTGATGCATGATAGATTATGACCCACAAGAGACAAAACTTTCCGTTCTGTTCTCCAGTCCTTGCTTTGGTGACCTCGCTAACTTGCTCGTCCCTCCCATGGCTGTATCTTGCTAGATGCAGAAGCTGCTCTGTGAACAAGCTCCAACCTGATCATTCTGAAGGCTTTGATGAACAACTATTGAAGATTATTATCCAGACAATCTTTCCTTCCTCCTCTGTGTTCATCATTTTTATTTTTATTTAAATGATGCGTTTCAAAATCTATCAACATCCAAGTTAATTCCCTTGAGTTTACTGCTAAAGTACGTGTCCATTTAGAAGAAAATATATAGCTAGGGTTAACCAGATGTTTGACAGGCATCGGCATCATTCAGATCGAAGAACCAGTGAAAGAAAGCAATAAAAAACCAGGAAAAATAGCATCATGTAACTTTAAATACTCATCCATTAATATATATTCCCTCGAAAATCATAAAAAAAGAGGCCAAAATTGAAGAGCAGAACTACAAAACGAAGGTGTGTCCTGTCCTTAGTTTCAAAATTGAAGCTAATTAAACTGCTAGCTAGACTTGATTCATACTTTCTCGCTGATGTTGCAGGTGCAAGAAACAGGTTTTGCCAGGTATGTAGGATTCTCATCCCCGGGCATGATAACAACAACCTTCGGCTCAAAATCGACCTGAATCTCTACTTGTTTCGCTGGTTTTTCATCTAACTCGGCCTCCCTTCTTGATGAATTCGACAAAGATTTTCTATAATAAGAACAAGCAAGAATTATCAATGCTACTGTGATGAGCCCCAGCATAAGCGCTAGACCGACAAAAACGTAAGCGACAGGTGAATTCCAATGCCAGAATCCGCCATGAGCGCCACCACGAGCTACTGATGAGCCTGTTGCTGGCCTGATCATCTCCAAGAACTCCCTCTCTTTATCTTATCTCTCTAGTTTCTTTTTTTCTTTTTGCTAGTGCAGTGAGATGAGGCTGATCAGAGGGCCTGTATTTATAGGAGGACAAAAGTTAAAGTGGTAATTAAAGTGCTTGGATGAGAACAAAGAAGCTGCTTTTGTGCAGTTACCAAGAAACTGATGGTTCTGTGAAGAAATTAAAGATTTTTGATTCTTTCTTGGTGTGCACTATAATTCTGCGACTGTTGTCTCGCTTTGTAAGGACCCATTTTCCTACCATGTTCTAGCAAACAATCATTGAAACTTCTCGCGTCCCCAAGCAGCCGCGTCCACTAACAAAAAATGATCAACAGTAGAGAGAGAGAGAGAGAGAGAGAGAGAGGGGATTAGAGAATTAAATGCATGAGATAGAAAATTGCAGGAAGAATAAAAATAATATTATTATACCCTCTAATCATAAAGATGGAGTCCATGGGAGATCATGCCTGGCTAGCTAGATTCCTATCTACGCAATGACATGACTATATATATCTATTAGCGACAAATTTGATTGAAGGGGTTAGGAATTTCATTCTTCGAATGTTTGATGTGCATGCGTGTTCGTAGTAAAACTATGGCCATAAATAAAGAACCAAAACCACAAGGTATATGTGATATAATATTCAAATACGAGGGAGACTTCAACTAGACGTGTGTGAAAGACTTTTTTTTTTTTTTTTTTTGATATCCATATAGTAACGGGAACCACATGATCCGGAAAGCGTATTTTGTGGGTCCAGGGCATGCGTAAACCTCTGGCTGTCCCAGGCTCTTACGAGGAGAGGTTGTTTTCCGGGCTCGAACTCAGGTATGCCAAAGCAGAGACCCAAGCGCCAGCCGCTAGGCCACCTCCTCGGGGACATGTGTGAAAGACACTGAACAAGGTTATATTTTTTCAATTTGTTCTTAGCAGTTCTTGTATTTGGCTGGAAAGTCAGGCATGCTCCCCTTCAGTCAGTTGGGATATCGATCGAGGGGAGTCTTAGATCGTTTTCAGATTCCACCATAACACATGAAATTCATCTGAACAAGGTAAAGATTTGATAAAATATGTGTGTGGACGTTCGATTCAATCTTGTTTCTGAAAAGTTTTGACTTTTAATGTTTTAAACTATTTTTCTGAATCATGGATTGGTAATAAAATTAAAATTTTAAAAATAATATATATTATTTTAATACATTGCAGAAATAAAAAAAAAATTAAAAAAAAAATTAAAAAACACCCTTTTGTATGCTCCCAAACATACTCTAGATCTCATCCACATATATCTCCTGTTATATTCTGGAATAGCTTCTAGCTAGACGTTGCTGTCAATCATGTAACATCTGCTAACATCATTCAAGTTTTGTGGCATACCGACACTTCAAATTAAAATATAATGCGCACTTTAAGTAAAGGATTGTTTTTGGAGGATGACTAAGGCCAACATATCATGTGGATTAGTACTTGGTAAAGTAGTCTCGGCAGAGGAACATCCACTAAAGTTCTTTTAAAGTGGACGAATTTATTTTAGATTTTCTTTGCTCTAATTGTAAAACAACTTCACCCCACCATTAATCTTTGTTTGTGATTAGGTGGGTAGAAATGGGACCTTTGCTAATTTGAAACTCACATTATGGGATTGGTACGACCCATTTTGTTCAATCTACCTCCCCTCGATAAAACTTAGAAGGATAGGTTTTCAATTCGTGTCATTAAGAGACGTGACGTGATGGTAAAATATTTATGATCTGCACAGCAGGTCTCGGGTTCAAGTCAAGACATGTATCTCTTATAAGAAACTAGACAGCCGAAGTTTTACTCACTCACCTGGACATATAAAGTGTGTTTTTCAAGAATAAAGTTTTCTAGTATAAAAAAAAAGATTTTCAATTACGACCTGGACGAAGAGGGTGGGTGAGTGGAAAAGAATAGCTTTAAAAAGGGAGTCCACTAATGAAAATAGTGAAGCAAAGAATCCATAAAGATATCAACATTTTTCATAATTAAAATGCACATCATATATTTTATAAACGCGTTCTAAAATCAACCCTACATTTCCATCGTGCCATGCAGCATCAAGTTTTTATCTTTAACAAATCAAGAGGGAGCAGGAGAAACACTCCCATGATTGGTTGGCCTCCTCCATTTCACAAATTCCTTCAATTGTATATTTGTACCCATTAATCTTTTCTGCTTTACGGCTTCCGGCCACCGCATCCGGCAACCCGTGTAGACAATCATGTACAAATCCAAACACATGTTTCCTTCCCTTTAAGATTTGCTTTTGAAATGAAAAACAAACGAGGTCGAAAAATATAAAAATATATTATAAACTTAGTGAACAACTTGCAGGAGATGATGTTAGATTATATATGAATAGATTGCCTTTTAGTCTTAGGTCATGATCAACCAGACATGAAGTAGTGGAGATTAATTTAGTGAAGCCTCAATCATGCTATGGATTTGATGATCGATCCTCTCGTTTAGAAATTTTATCTGTGCCAAATCTGTTGGCTGCTGAGATCACATTTCGTCCACCGTTTGGCATACAATATGTTGGTCTACTTTTGTTTTGCTTTTGGAATTGTAGATATTAGCTATATGCAAGGGACATATAATAGACTGCTCATATATAGGGAATTTCTACAAAAAAACATTTTCTAAGTGCCTGTTTGGCCAGGTGGTTGAACCGCTGTTTGACCAAATTTTGATTATTTTTTTTCATTTTAAATGAATTTTTTTGGTGTTTTTAGATCATTTTGATGTATTGATGTCAAAAATGATTTTTAAAAAATAAAAAATATTATTTTGATGTATTTCTAAACGAACAGCACTTTCAAAAGCAACTGCAACTACGCTTTCAAACACCGTCTAAGTTAAAATGCTTTTCCTAGACAATACGGGAAAAAATCAATTACAAATTAAATTAAATTCATGCACATATTTTCTTCATTTTAATTCAGTATCAGTTGAGAATTTAAACCTATATATATAAAAGTTTAGGTCAAGTACGAGATACATGAGAAGAATTCGTATGGAAACATAAGATTTTATTTTTTTTTCCTAAATATTAGAATTAGTTTGAATTAGAAGGCCTGATGGCTCCCTTCTTTAGACCATCAGTCAAGAAAAGTTTTCAAAGATATTCATAGAGACATTCCAAGTGCCGTCACTCACATCGTTGTTGTTCGTAGATAAAAACAACATCAACAAATAATAATAATGATAATAATAATAATATTTTATATTTTTTTACTCACTTTTTTAAAATATTATTTCACACTTTTTTCCAAGAAGTAATTATGTTTTCAAATCAATAAATATTTTTTTTAAAAATGCATCTATCTAGTCGATTTGATACATTTAAAGAAATAAATTTGTGGGTCCCATCTCCTAAAAAATACTAGATCCAAGTGAGCGAGTAAAATCCTGGTTGTCCTATATTCTTATAAGGAGTGCACGTCCTGACTCAAACTTGAAATCTATTATTCAAATCATAAGTTATTTGTCATCACATCACGTCTCCCAGGGACAAAAAAAAATTAACTTCTTTAACCATAAAACATATCCCTCGAGTTTAATTTTCAGTGTGGTAATACAACTCAACCCGTGTATCAAACAAGTTTTCATTAAAATATAACATAGATTAAATTTTTGATACATTTTTAATTAAAAAACTCTCTTACAAAAGAATTAATATTAACAGTAGAAAACATCCATTTTCGAGTGGCCACGTTTACTTAGCCAATAATCCAGCAATCAATCAGGAAGCTAATTAAATTCCAATTCTTTCCTCCAGAAATTGACGAAGATAGTTGGGCTAAAGGCACCGGAAAATGTGGCTGACAGGGACCCTCACGGTGGCTATTTCAGATATATTTGAAGACCTGGCCATGACTCACTCCGTCAGCTTAATTTATAGGGTTCTTGGAAGGATGTTGTTTCCACAATACCATTTTTTCTCTCTACTTTTACCAACGGCAACTTCTTACCGGTCCTCGGTTTTCATCTCTATCCACAATATGATCCATCAGTCATGATGATGATGTCGACTATATATTAAATGTTAATTAAATGTTGATTAGGACATAGTGTTTTGGTGTGTTTTCCCTTTGTATATTATAAATTAAACATAATAATTCAGATATATTTGTTTTTTATTAGCCAAATAGCTCAGTTCAATGACTTTTATATTGTTTTTATTAATTTTTTTGTGGGGTAAGCTCACTCCACACAAACCAGAAAAACCATAAAGAGATTATCTATAACTTAAAAAACAAAAATACTTAGCATTGTTATTAAATTTAACCCCAACAAATCAATTTAAAAAATTTAATTTGATCTCTTATTTAAAATTAAATTGTACGAGAATTGGTAGATATTATCTAGCTAGTTGATTTGGTCAGCAGAAAAAACAACTTCATCTATCAGTAAAAAATGTCTCGAGATGAAATTGAGGAGAAAATGGGTGAAATTAACAGGAAAAAATACCTTTCGAGTCAACTTGAAGTGATGTGAGAGTTTTTTTTTTTGTGTAATTCAGTCGATTTGACGAATCCAAAGACAATTTAATTAACTCGTAAAGAAATTTAAAAATCAAAATTGAGAAAAAAATGATGAAATAAAAAAAAATTGACCTCGCTCGCTACATAGTTTCTGTTGAAAATTAAATCGTATGAAAGTTATATCTACATGATTAAATTGAAATAACCCAATATTCTAAAATTGAAAGAAAGAAAGAAAGAAAAAAAATGAAAAAAAAAGTTACTCATTTCCTCCATTTTTCGAAGATTAACTGCTAAATGCATCAAAGAAAAACTTTATAACAAAAAAAAAAATCCACCAGGAATATGGTTCAGATGTCGCATTCACCTTAATTTCTTGAGCATGAATAGCAAATTCTTGATGATATATATGCTTCAGGTGACCCCTCCCCCTGACTAGATCTGAATGCTTTTAGACCCAAATTAAAAGATATAATATATATATATATATATATATATATATATATATATATTACCCAACCGTATTACACATTCATTCATTCTAGTCCATGGTTAGAGACTCTAGTTGAGTGGTCTTACTTGAAATAACACTTTGCACTTGCCTTTTTCAACGCACATAAAGGTTTTCGGGACTGCAATTGTGGTTGTTTTTCAAAATATTTTTCACTGAGAAAGTCATAAAAATAATTATTTTATTTTTTAAAAATTATTTTTGACATCAACATATTAAAATAATCTAAAAATACTAAAAATAATTTCAATTTTTTTTTTAAAAAAAAAACACTTTTTCCGTGCTTCCCAAACACCCCATGTACTAACAAGATCTGCTCTCTATTATAACCCCCCTGATTATTTTTTTATAAAAAAAAATACACCACATTATTAATCATATGAATAGTTTTCATGATTGATTTCTGTAGTAATTAATATGGTATTTTTATTTATCCTTAGGGGACAAAAAAAAAACACTTAATTTGGAGGTAGGTAGGGAGCTAGCTATTGGAATATCATTTGCCTTGCCTTTAAAGCTCTCTTGGCAAACGGCACCTTTAGCTTGCTTGGGCTGAATTACTTGAAGCATAATCATACTATGATCAAACCAAACCTAAAAAGAAAATTGTAATTATCCTTGTGGCCAGCAATTATTACGTAAATTTATCTTAATTTGAACGAAGAAAAATGTAAGAAATTATAGAAAAAGAGAAATCTAATAAATCAACACCCTTTATACAACTCATATCAATTTACATATTGAATAGGAAGAGAAGAAACTAGAAAATACTAAAACAAAATCTCCATCTTAAACTTGTTCATCACTTTGGCAATTGCAAGAAACTGGCATGGCCAAATAC
This sequence comes from Salix caprea, assembly GCA_964035475.1. Lineage (NCBI taxonomy): Eukaryota > Viridiplantae > Streptophyta > Magnoliopsida > Malpighiales > Salicaceae > Salix > Salix caprea. The sequence goes on along the minus strand of OZ037748.1, from coordinate 6,130,624 downwards.
GTAGGGCTATCATCACCAGCCATGATGACAACAATCTTCGGCTCCATTTCTGCTTTCATCTGACCTTGCTGCACAGATTTTTCTTGAGCCTCAGGATCAGTGCTAGCCGAACTGGAAGAAGATTTTCTATAAGAGCAGGCTAGAATCATCAATGCCACAGCAACAAGTCCAAACATCAAACCTAGACCAGAAAAAAGGTAAGGGATCGGTGAATTCCCTGCATGAACAGCAGGTGTTGTCGAGTTGCACGCAGGCCTCATTAATCTCTCTTCCAGGATCGAATTTCTTCTTCCCTCTCTTGTTTTTCCTATCTTCTTTCTTTGTCCAGGACGACGATGAAAATGGTGATGCTCTGTATTTATAGCAGCATTCGCTGAATTCCACCGTGGTTTGATTGGAACGAGGGAGTTGAACTGGAAAGTCATCTCATTGCCGCTGGTTTTGGCAAGAACAGATTATGGAATGATTATGATTCTCTTTTGGGCTCTACATATACTTAGGGGAACATTGATTGACATGGATGTTTCTTGAGTATTACTTTTCAATAATAATAAAAAAAACACAATTACTTTTTATGTTTTTAGATTGTTTTTATATACTATGTTAAAAATATATTTTACAAAATATATATATTATTTTAAGGTATTTCTAATTCTAAGTAAAAGAAAAACACTTTAAAAACCATTGTTACTATGCTATCAAATAATCATTTAAAGACTTCAAATTTTTTTTTCTAATAACTAATTAAACCTCCAATTAAATTCATGTGTATATATATATTTTTTTAATTTTACTTTTGTTGCCTTTGATTCTTCCGTTTACATTCTGAAAACAAATTCTTTTTAGTTTTTAATTAAGGCTGTAAAGTAGAATCTAATTTCTAGAGATATGTTCATCGTGATAATCTATTTTATTTTATTTTGTAGGATAAAGGAAGGGGCACGAAGCCCACAAAAGAAAATTGTTTTATTCATCATGATAATTAATTATATCAACTTGCTAAATATATATGAATAAAGCTAATAGTTGATTTGGCCTAGAGTTCTAAAAAAGTTAATTGCAATACATATGTGGATATGTGTAAATTTGGTGATAGGAATTTCAAGTTGCAGGGATGAAGAAACCAACGGCAGAATAGGATGAATTTGCCCCCAAAAGGGTGGCCTGCGCTTATCCAATCAGTAACATAGCCCCACTAAACATCTCCTCTATCCTCACGTTTGCCTTAATTTTCTATGGGAGAATAAGCAAATCTTTACTTGTACTCCATTAAAATGAGTTTTTGTAGCTTCTTGCGTTCTCTGAGAGAATATGAATTGAAATTAGCTGTTTTTTTTCTTACAACAAGGAGCATGTTTTCGAGGAGAAACAGTGAAATGGTGTCTGAAAATGAAATGTGTTTCCTGAATTCTCTTCTTACTCTTCCTTAAAATAATGAAACTTGCGGAGTTTCGGGCTTCATTTATGGACAGCCTTACTTGGCTCTGAAGCCTGGAAAGATCAAGTACCGATATTTCAGACACTGTTTAAACCTAATTGTAATAAATTTAAGTTCAGAGAAATTTTGAAACAGTGATTTTACAACTTGGAAAACTCTTAACTTCTTTTCATACTCAGAGCTCAAAAAAATTTAAACTTCTTCGTCTGCGTCACTTTACCATGAGGTATGTCATCATTTGATTTCTGGTGAGTGGTGGGTGGTCACGCAGCATCATCCACAATAATTAAGAACTGCTCGCTGGGTGGAGAAGAGAAGACAATGGTGCCCGACAAATGGCAATGTAGAAATGGAATTCACTTCTAAGTGTCTACACTCAGTTTGGACCTCAACATTAAAGTGGAAAGTGTAACTGGCTCTATTACAAATGAAGTGATATCATACCTAGATACATCTCACTTAGCCTTTTTTTATCTGATCAACCGCATTCTGGAAATCATATTTTGTGAGCTCGGATAAATAAGTAAAATCCTGGTTGTTCTAATTTCTTACAAAATATATATGTCTTGACTCGAACTCGATATCTGCTGTTCAAATCACAAGTTCTTTGTCATCACGACACGTTTCCTGGGACATCTCACAAAGCACTATCTACTTTTCGAGGTAGAAATGGAAAGGCTGTTGCTCCTTTCTGGTTATTGATGTGGGATGCGGATCTGTTACAATTAGACTATGAAAAGCACGAAGAGTTTTGGATGCGATTCACGTCTTTTCTAGCTAAAATTTTTATAACTTTTCAAAACATCATTGAATCGTGCTGAGATTTTATATCGCTCTGAAACTTTATCATAAGATCTTACAAGCCTTGGCTAGAATGCTTTGCTAGCTTACATTGACAAGGCCCAATAAGTACTATTTGATTTGAAATTTTTTAGTTTTAGTTTGCGTTTTTATTGTTATTTATCCTCTATATTTAGATATTCCTTCTTGTAAAAGAAAGGTTTACAATTCTTTTTGCAGAGTTTGACGATGTGAGAATAAACTTTTCAAGAATAAAGAGCAGCTGGGGTTCTTGTTATGGACTTTTTAGAATCTTATCTTCTTTGTTCATTGAATTCTAATCTGATTAGGTTCGGTTGCTTCAGATATGTGATGGAATCTTCTGAGGATAAACAGGATATGGTTCAGTCGATACTGCTAAAGTCATTATATCTATAGCAGAAAAGGTGGATTTAACAAGTACACGGGGCTATTTCCAGTGGATTCTATCTGATAATCATGCTCAAATGTGTAAATATAATCCCTCTTTCTCTTGCATATAATTATTAGATTGTTGTGGATGGACCCGGCATTACTTCCAGTAACCATTTGGACCTTAGTTTTTTCTTCCCCTCTCAAATATTTGGTGGCTAACATTCAATTATCAATTCATATCAGGAAAAATGACCATACTTTAACCTTTTTTAGTTTCTTTTTTCAATTTCAAAGCTAATAGATACAGATATTTACAAAATAGCAGCAGCTTTACTGTCAAGGGCATATCACATTGATCAAGACCAATTAGATTTAGGAACAAAGAGTATCAGTACTAGATCTTTAGCAATAACTAATACAAGCCTCATCGAAGGAGGATTCTTTTTTTAGCCATCTTACTTGATTCAGAATGATGGGACAATGCCATACCCTGTTTCTGCCATTAGTCCTGACGAGAACATCTGGTCCACTTCGACATCTACATCTGTTCTCTTCGCAAATCGGCCTTTAATCCGGGGTCTGGTCTCTGCATAGGCCTTCCTTGAGGCATACCTGATAGTCTTTTCAAACTTCCTTGCCTTCTTTTTCTCTCTGTATCTTAGGACTCTTGCCTCCCTTTCCATTGGACTAAGTTGAGATGGCATCTGGATAGGAGGGCTGGAGAAAAGGTCGATTGTCCCTTTCGGAGGTCCCTGGTGCGAGATTGAGATCTCGCTCGTTGTTGATTCTGGCACCACTACACCATCCATGGATGACATGGATACCTTAAATGAGTAAGAAAAGTCTAGAGCCATAAGATATTTTCACCAACTTGTCAGGAGGATTATCATTTTCTGAAACATATTTTTCTGTTGCCTATATGATCATAATTCATACCCACTAAGCTATTTAAGGATTACTTGGAAGTTAATGGTGTCAATCCTAAATCAATCACTTGGAAGAAAAGGGGATGAAAATAAAAGTGCTCAAACACTTGTACCCTCAGATTCCATCCATTAAAGGTGAAAGGAAAACAGAGCTCTTAAAGTGCAGAGAAAATTCAGGAAGATATCCCCTTCGGATTCTTACCAGTACAAGCAGTGTGAGTGGAAGAATCTGATACTTTCAAGATCTTTAATCTTGACATATGAAAGATTATAATATCTAGTCTACATCTAGCTAGTGGAAGATACCTAAGTGATACTAAAAGTAGTACGCAAACGGGTTTGGTTCAGCTACTTTAGCAATCTAATAATTGTCAGCAAAGACATACAATTTCAGAAGAGCCATCACTTGATAGATTGAAACCGTGCTGTTCTACTTGAAAGGTGCTATCATATTCGAGAGTTGAAATTTAACTAACTAATTCAACATGTGTATAAGGCTTCCGGTAGTAAAAATGAGATGAAATCTTGAGAAAACACTTGGGTTAAACAGGTTGTGGACTGAAGATATTTCCCAGTGATCATAACATGAACTTATTAGAGCTCAAAACTGTTCAAGAGAAGATAAAATTTCTGAAAGTATCAGAACTTTTGGTAAATCTACAGTGAGTTGTACTTACACTTTGACTGATTGAACAGTCGTAGCTGTAAGCAGCTTTAGCCGGCTCATACTCCAATCCCAGCTGAAAATTGTGATATTGTGGTTGCTGTCTTTGTTGATGATCCTTTCCTTCTCCATACTGAATTGGCACAACACTGTCACCGCCATAACTCTTTGGAGGAGCACCGTAGTGCTGCTGATTACACTGATCAGAATATTGATTCTCAGCGCGTGAGTTGAACTCAACAATATCCAAATAATCGTCAACCTCCCCGCCAAACAAGAAGCCATTATTATTCTGGTTGGTGCTGCTGTTCTTCGCAGGATTTAGCAACAGCCATGAAGCAGCCTCCTCCTCGTCCTCCTCGCCAATAGTCTCTTCTCCCTCCGGCGTCATGAACTGATCTTCAGTCTCACCAGCTGCATGCCCTGCTTCGGCACCGTAAAGGCAGCCTGAAATGGGCAGAATCGGGACGCGCTGGTGGCGGCGTGCCAGCGGGTTCGCAGAGTGAATATCTGCATCACAGGCAGTACACAGAGATGCCGCGTCTGCTTTGCATAACAAGGCGGCCGGTGCGCGCTCACACGCCTCGCAAACCCGCACGCGCTCATGGCGCGATGCGACACGATTTGCAGCATGCACACGGGCATCACAACCGGTACAAAGGTACGCCGAATCAGCCTGGCAGTAAACAGTGCAAGCTGCTGCACGGCACGTGTCACATACGCGAGCCCAATTGTTAACGCCGCGGCCGCCGCCGCCGCCATCCTCCTCCTTCAGCATCACACAGCCTCTCTTTCTCTCCCAATATCGATCTCGATTACACTGTCCTTAGCTATGAATGGGTGAGTCAGCGTTAATTGAAAGGATGAGGGATAGCTGTAGGAAAAACACAAGTGGGGGAGGAGAGCATTAAGACTTGACACGTGTCGTCAATTAAGTGGCTGAGAAGTTGTTCGTTATCGTGTGGCTGTTTGAGCGTTGGGGTGGGTCCCACTTGAGAGACAGTTACTGTGAGGTTTTCTGCTTCGGCTCCTAGGTAAGACCCATTTTGGTGTTTGGAGTACACTGCTGGTAATAGAGAGAGATTGCGATACTCGCTTGCTTATGACGCCACTTGTCACAGTCCAGTCCTTGTTCGTCCACTCTGTAATGGGTAAGATTCTGTACACGTGTCTGTCAGAGAGTAGTAGATTTCATGGTTTCTTGGAAGTTGTAATATGTGAATAACACGTGGTAGTGTAATAGGTTCAACATTTTGGTGGAGGTTTTAGCAAATAATTTAATTATAGAGAATAAGATTGTAAGAAAAAATTAATTTAAAAAATTTATTAAAGGAAAAAAGATAGAAATAAAAAAATCAGGATTAAATTCGATAAGAAAACAAATCATGAAAGATAAAATTATAAAAAACAAAATGATCGGAATAACTTAATATAAAGGAAATGGAAAGATATTATAAATAGTATTTTTTTAATAAATAAAATATTTAAATATATAATTGAAATAATTCATTTTTAAAAACAATCCAAAAAAATACATAAAATATACCTTAACCTTTAAAATCGGTGACTCGATATGCCGTAACCGGATAAATTTTAATATAAAACAAATTCAAGATATTTAGTAATTTAAATAATATAATAGAAAAAAATAGAAAAAAATGATAAGAAAAAAAATGTAAAATGAACACGATTTTAGTCAACTTGTATCATAAAATACTTCGAAAATGAAAGTTAAAATTAAAAACAAAAAAAATTAGTTAAACTAGTTTAACTCACAAACTTTGTTGTAATTAATATAGTATTGGGATAATCTTATAAAAAATCAAAAAATTAAAGATTAATGTCTAATAAATCAAAAAACGACTTGACAACTACACAAAATAAAAGGAATAAGGTTCAATCTCTAGCAAATAAAATATTAATGATATATATATATATATATATATATATATATATATATATATATATATATATATATATATAGAAAAGCCAAAAGCCTATTCAAAAGATTTAATAGTTAAAGGAGCAATTTTTTTATTATACTATTATAATTAATAGTAATCCAAATATGCAACTTTCTATGAGATTTGTTTTTTTAATGTCCTTAGAACTAGGATTGAATGCTGTTGGCTTCTGTTCTCGTTGCGAGGAGAAGGAAAACTAGTAAAGGAGTGGATAAATTATATAATGCTGAAGAATTATTTCACATTTTAAATTAATAAGAATCAAAATTGTGCGATTTATTTCACAATTTAGTTCTTTTAAAGTCAAATTGAAGTCCAATTGCTTCTAATTTATTAAAAGGAAAGATGAAAGGCGAGATTAAAAGATAGAGAAAAAAAAAAAGATAAGTAAAATAAGTGGCCAACTTGAATTCATTGGAAAAGTTCAATTTGATCCCTCTTCTTTTCAATAAATAAAATATTAGTCCTTTTAGTTGTTAAAAATGCAATTTTGATATCAAATTGTGTTTTCCTCATTTCTAGTCCCTTTCTGTGAAAAGAAAAGGAAAGAGTGTAGCCAAATTGTAATGCTTCATTTGCTTTCCGTTTTAAAGCAAAAATGATATGGAACCAAACAAGTGCCTCACCTCAGCGGTAGAAGCTGACTCAGACAATTCTCCGAAGAAATTCTTTGAGCCAATAAGACACAGCCGGTTAACCAGTGACCGGATTACGATTCACCTCCACCGCAAGTTAGGTACAGAGAGCTATTCTGAATGTGTTGTTGATCTCGTTTTGTTTTGGCTAAAATGTTTTGTATTAGTTAAAAAAACAAAATAAAATGATATAGTTTTTACCTCGCTTAAAATTAGGTCTATTTTGGAAATTCCACCCAAATTCAAGCCGGAACATTCCGGTTTCGTTCCGCCTGTTCCGTTTTGGCCAAATAATATTTTTTAAATAATAAATAATTTTACAATATCAATCATGTATTTTAATCCGACTGTTAGATTGAGATGAAATTTTACGAGAAATCTATTGACATATTTATATATATTATGTAAAAATTTCAGAGCAATGAATGTAATGACCTTGCGCGATTGATAATGACATTCTCATAATACTATACATGCTCATAATTTTATTCAGAAAACTCATTTTATTGTATCTTTTTTTAGATTAAATTTTTATCAATTTCATTATTCAACAACGAGTTTATTACGAATTGAACTTTATAATTTAATTTGATTTGTTTTATTTAAGGTTTTTAAGGTCTTATAACGAAGGTCATACATTTGAAAAGTTAACCTAGACTGCCCCGAGTTGATTCAATATATCGTTGTTTTAATATTTTTTAAAATGTCAACTTGATTTTTTTTAATTAAACTATATTTTTATCAGTTTTTCATGTTATCTTTAAACTCATCAAGTCGGTCGAGTCATATCAATTCAACTCTCATTTTTTTACTGATGTTTGAAATTTAAATTGCACAATTCTAAATAATTTTATTTTTAGATTTGAACTATTTTTTTGTTGAATTAATATATTTAATTATATATTTATATACATAAACAGTACAACCTCGAAACAGAGCACCGAAACGCTTCAAAACTGAAACATTATGTTCCAATTGAAAAAACAAAGCACCAACCAAAACAGAATTGATAACCTTATTTTAAACCCTTCATGTATGGTATGTGGGTCGAGCAAAAAGCTATATATCACTTGCTGCTAAAAATAATAGAGGTGCCCACTATTTTGATTGAAATATTTCAACCCTTAGTTAAGGAATAAAGAGCATATAGACTAGAAGGAACAAGTGAAGGTGCTCTGATACCAATTGTTGAAAAATTGAAAAAAAAACTCTGATACCAATTGTTGGAATGTAGATGTGCTCACTATTTCAATTGAAAAATTCTAGCCCTTAGCTAAGAACAAAGAACAAGTAATTGTAGAGATTAACAAGCCATGCTTATCCTCATATCATGCTTATCCTCACCGACTGTGTAGTTAATTTAGACTTTGTAATTCTATTTTATCTTTCCATTTATTCAGGATTAGATAAGTTTGAATTGTTACTTATATCGTGTATATATTGAGACACAATATTCAATAGAAAATCAATTTTCCCCTGGAATTCTATCTGTCATTGGTGTCCTTCGCCCTGGCCATGAGTACTTAGCCTCAAATCGTTCAGCTGCCTCAAGTCCTTGTCATGATTGAGCAAAAATGAGATCATAAGAGTTAGAGAGAGACAACAAATCCAATTTTGATGAATATGAAATCACAGTCTAACATTCTAAATCACTAGGTGTGTATATCATAAGAACAAAAAAATATTCTCAAATTTTAAAATTATAGTCTAGAATTATTTGATTAGATGAAGTCTAGATATGAATAATATGAATTTGTTACGATAGTAGTTACACCATCAACTTAGCTAATTAGAACCACATAAAATAAAATTTATAAAACTAATGAAGAAATAAATATGAAACAATAACAACAATAGTAGTATGAAATAAATATGAAACAATAACAACAATAGTAGTATAGCCTTATTAGAAATTGGGATTGAATAATTTCATTCAAGCTCAATAATCAGATTAAAAATCATGGTTTTTTATATATAAAAAAAACCTCTTTTTACTTGTTAAATTTATTATAAATCAAATTTTACATCAGAAATGTCTTGTGATGAAGTTGTAAACACTTCAAACTATTTTTGGCTTGTCATGACTTCGTCTTGGGTCGATAAAGTGGATGGGCTTGACCTAGTTAAAAGCTAATAAATGGATAGGCATAATCATTGCTTGACAAGTCTTGTATCTAAATGGGACTTCTCCTATGATTAAGTAAATTCAAGAAGAGAAAAATATATAGTAAAAGAATAATATAAGTGTGAGAAAATAAGTGGAGAGAGATTAATGAATAAGCTAGGGAAATGGGTTTTTGTTGTATTGCTCATAATGGAGTTCTATATAATTAAATGAGCTTGTGGTCTTTTATTTACGTGGTAATATAAAGTATTTTTAAGTCTTAATCATATCATGTTACCTTATATAAAATGGTGTCATAATAGATAATAATTACTTTTCATTGCAGGTACCTTATGGAGAGTGGGAAAAAATGAGTTATTGACTGTTTTGTCTTATTGTGCTATTAGTTAAGAGATTGGTGTTTTATGTTAATGAGAGTGGTATGTGCTCTTTGAGGAGACATGATAGAAAATTGTAACATCTTTGAATTTTTCCACAATCACACAAGTGAAAATTCAGGTAATTGTTTTTCAAAACATAACCACATTAATCATATATAGAACTCCATCCTGATCCAAATAATTAAAATGACATAGAAATTTAATGGTACCTCAAATAAAATATATGTAACTAAATTAAATTCAATATGTTAATAATTTTTTTCATTTTCAAAACTAACTAAATTAAATCCATCATAATCTTTCAATTGTTTCATTTCACAACTTTATCAGTTCAAATAAAATATCATAAGACATAAAAAAATGGAATGTAATTTACAACTATATTCCTGTCTAAAATTACATGTGTAATGTTATCATGATTACATGAATTAATCTTGTATAAAAAAATAAGGTCTCAAATCCACTAAATTTTGTGGCGTAATGCTAAACTTGAGAATTGATTTAATATTATGATAATTTAATTCCATGAAAAATAAAGTAATAACATAACAAATATTAATTTAATCGAACTATTACTCCTATTTATAATTAAGTTATCAAATAACTTAATTCACTTTCTTTATAAGCAAAGACATCTCTTACGAATCAACCTTAGTTACCAACTCTTAATTTGAGTTCTAACACTCACCACCCAAACCCAGACACATTTTTAAAAACAAAGAAAACCATTCATCCAACCACCCAGAACAAGGCACCATCCCATCATATAATCAAAATGGTCAACTCGCACCAGAAACAAAGCATAGTCCCATCGAATAGGGAAATTGGTTAACTCATCCCAAAATAAGGCATCGGTTCCATCATACAAAGGAAACTTACCGTCGCAGCCTAGGATAGGGCACCAATCCCATCACACAGGGTAAAATGGTCAACCCGATCCAAATTTAGGCACTAGTCTCATCACATATGCTAAACTAGTTAACGCACAGACAAAATAATTATACAATTGGATAGTAAAAGAAATTTATCTAGCATGTATGTAAACAATTCTCAATAGACTTTAAATAGCAAAGTGTTATCACCTAATTAAAGTATGAGCACAGTATGCAAGATCCTGTCTTGGTGCTCTCTCGACAGTCTCCTATATATCAATAACCCACCTTCTTATACAATAACTTATTTTCAAGCATAATTTATTCAATTAAATTAATCACCTCAATTAATTTACTTAATTTAAAGAAATCAAATATTTTCTTAAGATATTAATTAATCTTATGGCCTCAAGTCAATAATTTATCTAAGCACGATTTCTACCCACAATTAAAATCCACCAAACAAAATCCATAATTTTAACCCTTTTTAGTCTAAAACTTTGAAGCATAATGGTGGGAATTTTCTTTGAAAATCCTAACAACTAAAATATGTACCATCATTTAAACTTATGACCAACAATATCACATTGATAAATCGATATCAATTTTATCAACTATTTGTTTCTCCAAAAACTTATATTTTGGTTGAATAGGTTAATATAGGAAATAGACCTAACTTTTGAATATGATCTAACCTAATGTGACCCAACTCACTTGCTCAATAGGTCAATTAAGCCAAAATTGATTTGATCTTTTGGAAAAAATAAAAGGATGTTGATTTAATATTTTGTTTTATAAAAAAACATATTGCAAAAATAACATTTTAGGATTAACCCATGTGAAATCAAATTAATCTATCCAATCCGTGACATGAATTAGAGCCTTGACCAATTTTATTAACCAATGTTATTTGAAATATATTTTGTATTTAATTACATGATTATAAAAATTGATATTTTCATGGAAGACAATGAATAAAATTATTAATGAGAAATGTGTTTCCTTAACCTAATCTTTATTATCTCATTAATGCCCCTTTTGATTATTTGAATGAAAATGTGTTTGTATATTTGTATGTGTGTGTTATTGTAAGCACTCTTTTAAAAATAGGAAAAAAAAACTATTGATTAACTCAAATTTAATAAGTCTAAAAAACCTTGATAATGTTTTTCTCTCTTCAGCTTAGCCAAATAAATGACCCTTTTTCTTTGGGCTTAGTCAAGGGTAGGACCTAATAAACTTGGTGTTAGTCATATATTAAGCCCAAGACAACATGATTTTGGCTCGTTTCTATACCCAATTTAGTTTAGTTTGGGAAAAGAAAGAATCTCATAAACTTAGGTTCAACCATATGTTGAGCACAATATAGCATAGTTATGACAAGTTGCCATATTCAATATAGTTAGGTTCGGTCAAGAGAAATACTCATCTTTTTTGGGCTCAACTTAAGAGACAAGTACACTAGAGGACGGGCCTAACTTAGAAGGCGAGCGCAACTTAAAGCACAAGCTCAACCTAGGGGCGAGTCCAACCTAAATGATGAACTCAGCCCAAGAGATAAACCCAACCTAGAGGACAAACCCAACCTAGGAGATGACCCCAACCACCATGGGCCTATCCTCATACTCTTCCTATATTATTAGGTGTATTAAAGTTTTTCATTACCCACTATGTCTCCATCTTTTAGTTGGGTAAAATGAGTGAGATACAACTCAAAATATCATAATATATAAAATTAAACTCCATTCACTCATCTTTTACAAAAATGAAAAGGCTCATGAGCTATAAATACATCATAAGATATTCAAAGAAAAAAATGGGTTAACTATCTTTATTCCCTTCTCTATATATACTATCAAAGCATCTCTCTCTAGAATATTATTTTACTTTCTCTCTTAAGAAAATATATGTATTAAAGCATTAGAGAGTCCTCACGTCCACAAAAAGAGCCTTTTACATGTATCATAACCTATTTATAAGTTTCCTTCATGTTTAATTTTTTTCTTGTAAAAATAAGAAAACAAAAAATAATAATGAGATTGGAAACTTGGAAAAAACAAGTTGAGAAAGGTCATAAATATATGAAGGAATCATGAAATTAGGAGTCTAATCATGTCACATTATTCCTAAGACTAAAAAGACAATGCAAAATAAAGGTCAAATGAAATGATTATAAAAACAATCTATATAAAAATTAAGTCCAGTAACTTAATTAGATTTTCTTGATAAGTCAATTTGATTTAATCATAAATCAAAATAACAACTTAATTATGTTTGAGAAATAATTTATGTCAAATCAAAAGATTTAAATAGGTATAAAGATCGTCCAAACTCAAGAGGACATATAAGTTCACCATATGAATACTTTAAGCATGATTTAAAGGTGGAAAAAGGTGAGAACATTTGGTAATGTTAACTACCCTACACTGTTCTTTTTTTCCAGAAAAACTTCAATGGGTTGTTTTTCTCAAATAAAAACTGATCACAAAGATCCCAAAGATGAGCATATAGTGACCATTTCAAAGCTAAAGGATAATATGAGAAATATACCAATTTACTAGTCAAATCATAATTAATGTGAGAAGTAATACTTTATTTTTCTCTCTTTTTAATCACAAAATAAATCATACAAAAAAACTTTACAAAGTCAATCTAGATTACTTCTAATGCTAACCATCATCATCAAGTTTGCCTTTTAGAATAGAATTCATTGATATAAAACAATAAAGAGTTATGTCCCTAAGTAATGGAGAAACTGATAATTTTCTCTTTCCTTGCTCAAACTAAGAGCCTTAGATGTAAAAAACAAATAATATTTTGAACAAAAAATAAAATTTTAGGAATTGTAAAGAAAGAAAAAGGAACTTGAGAGTGAAAAAAACTTTTTCCCAAACTTTGGACATGTTATTGGATTTGTTTTTATATACTTTAATTTTCTTAAAGGTCAACACAAAAATCAAGTTGGAAAGAGGGAAAAAAACAAGAGGTTACATGTGCCAAATTGATAACAATTAAGCCACACACTATATGGAAGGAAGGTCCTAACGCTTTGGCAATGACCTTTGAATCAAAGATTTGATCACCGGATTACACTACATATACCATTTGAATCTGACAAACACTGGTCATGTATTTTTAAAATTTTTATTTATTTATGTAGAAAATTACTTTATTGTTTTTAATGACAATCAATAACTATCAAATAACCAAATATAAATGACAAAAAAACTCATAAATCAAAGACAAAAGTTTTTAATTCCAAGATAATGATATAATTAAACTGTTTTAAAATTAAGTAAATGATTAAAAATCTATTGAAAAAAAAGTTTAATGATGTTATTGAAATAAAGCTAAATAATTTAGTCAATAAATAATAGCCTTATGGTAGAAAATGCACAGTAAAACCTCAGCTATTTAGGGTTTGTTATATTTTTGATCGATGTCATAATTTTAGATAGAAAACCCCTTTCTTACGCATTGGGTCCACACTCTGGCATATAGAAAGAAACAAGTACGCTATTTCATCCCTGTCACCACCGTCTCCGGTCACCACCTTCTTACAAGGGTAACATCTCAATCGTCTCGTCTCTTCTCTTTTTACGGTTATAAAACATGCTTATTGGATACATCTTAGTTTCTTGATTTAGTAAGATGTGATCGTGTCGCTGTTGTATTGAGTTTTGATAGATAAGGAAGCTAAGAATTTGTGTTTTGATTATCCGTTTAATTGGCTTGAATTTGATTTTGTGGAAGAATTGTAGGAAAGATTCTGTTTGTTTGGGAAGGAAACGAAACGGGCTGTTGATATTTGGAGTTTTTATCATAAACTTTTGCTTTGTTTCAAGTGACACGATCATCTGCATAAATAGAACCAAAAGGCAAACAATCTAGGTATTCCTCTGGAATCTCAAATAATCTGAATTTGTTTTCTTTTTAACTGCTCGCTTTTTAGTTATTTTCCAATAAATTTGATACCCCATGAAGCTTCTCTATGCTTGTGAACTGGCTACAGAACATCAGTGATAATGGTGCTTGTTGCGGTTGTTGCATACCAGTTATGCATTAATACAGCTGTGGTCAGTCTCATACATTGACGCACCACACATGTATGCAATTCGTGCACTGTTAGGATGCCAAGCAAAATGCGTGATGGTCCCCAGCGTTGGTCTAAATCGACTGCTGCTTGTGTGTGTGTGTGTGTGTGTGTGTGTGTGTGTTTGTCTTTGGAAGATTATGTTTTTAGCTGATACAGATTGAGTAATTTTCATTTTTGTTCAATTCATCTATACTTACAACTTACAGCTCTTGGCTGAGAAGGTATTCTACAATCTATAGATGATACTGAAATGCTATTTATTTATGTAACCGAGTGAATTTCAACTGCTTCCTCTTTGAATCTCACACACTTAGGCGCTTGCTAGCTGCTAGCATATGTGATTTAATGAAGGGTGTTTCTTTTTTCTGCTTAGATCAGTTATGTCTGTTTAAACTTCATAATTTACCTATTAATATTGAGGTTATCATTCTTATTATATTTCTGTTACCTCATAAGTTTTTCTTTATTTCTTGCTATGTTTTGACTTTGTGATTTTAATGCTTATGTGTTTTGCAGGTTATCATGCTCATTATTGGATATGTTAAATTTAATTGAAGAACCTATAAAAAAGACAATGAAGAAAAATGAGAATCTTGCTGAGATGGAAAAGCAAAGTAAGATTGATAGGATTAGCAATCTGCCATGGGATGTATTGGATACCATCCTTGTGCGCTTGCCGCTTAGAGATGCTGCAAGGACTAGTATCCTATCCAGGAAGTGGAGATATAAGTGGACTAACCTTTCACAGTTCATTCTGGATGATAAATGCATCCACAATTTCATATCAGACAAAGCATCCAGATGGATAGAGATTAGGAAAATCATTGATCAGGTTCAATCCAATCACAATGGCCCAATAGAGAAGTTCAAGCTTGCAGCTTATTGCTGTCCAAACTATTCCGATTTAGACCAATGGATAAGGTTTTTAATAGAGAAAGGTATCAAGGAGTTAATTATCCAGGAGTTCAGTGTCATTAAGCATTTTAAGCTGCCTGATTCTGTTTTCTGCGGTCCAAAACTCAGTCACTTGGAGCTATATGGTTGCATATTAAGGCTTCCTTCATCATTCAAAGGATTTGATTGCCTTAAAATCCTTCAGCTCAGTCATGTTCTCATAATAAGCGATGCACTGGAGCATTTAATTCGTAACTGCCCTGTTCTTGAGAAGTTGACACTGTTGAACCTTCAAAATCTGGCTTACATAAGGATATATAATCCCAACCTGAAATATGTGAAAATAGATTCTGCATTTGAAGATATCTGTCTGGAACATAGCCTGCTTCTAGCCAGTGTTGATATTCGTATGTTACCTAAGAATCGGGGGACCACACTTCAGCATCCTGAGCTAGGGAAGGTCTGCACTTTAATCAGAGTTTTTGGTTCTCTGCGTGGTATAAACAGGCTAAGCTTATCCAATCAATTTCTTGAGGTATGCAGTTCTCTGTTTTTTATTTTTTTCTAGAACTTGAAGCGGACAAACAGTTTTAAGCTTATATGTTGTTTTCTCATGCATTTTTTTCCTAGTTTCTTGCCAATAAAGATGTGCCAGAAAGACTTCCTACTCCATTCAACAGCCTCTTGGTCCTTGAACTAAAAGAAATAAGATTTGCTAGTTTAAAAGGCATAGCAGCTTCCATTTCTATACTCAGAAGCTCCCCAAATCTGAAAGATCTTCTTGTTACTGTGAGTTACTAAACTAAAATAACTGTAAACATTTATTTAGCAATTTTTCAGTCTATGAAATGGGAAATTGAGCAACTTAAACTGATATTCTCTTGTTGTAAATATGATTCTCTTGTTGGCATGCTTAGGTAGACCCATGTGATGAAATTTCCAAACCTGTCATGGATTTGGTGACAGCACAGCTCCAGAGTGACTTTTATTTTGACCAACTCAAAGTGGTGAAGATTCGAGGCATTATTGGCACAAGAATCGAGTGGGAATTTCTCAGACTTATACTTGCTCATTCACCAATGCTCGAGTCAATGACTATTGTAAAATTCAGAGGTGAAAGAATTTCTGAATCATTCTTGCAGGAAGTTGAGCGAGCTTCAAATCACGTCAAGTTTATTAGTTTAGCTCTATAAGTTTTATTTCTCGTGATGGCATTGCCAAGTTTTCTGTTGATGTTGCGCTCTTCACTTTTTTCACTGTAAATTTTAATGTTAGGTTATTAAACTAGCTAAAGCTTGTCCACAGTTCTGAACTTGGTTATAGACACCTTTCCTTTGAATACAGAAAAATTTACAGAGTTGGTTCAAGGTACAGTTTTGGGCTTTTCCTGCTGAAGGGACGAAGCCATGTCAACTCTTGATCCTTTAACTTCTGATAAAAATATTCTGCTAACAGTGAACAGGTCAATTTTGTGATCTATAACCAGGAGATTTTGGCTGTGCTCTGCATTATCCACTGTGAAATGTAATATTTTCCTTAGCATATTGCTGATATACATCTGTGAGTTGTGAATACGAATGGCCTGCAAAATAAGTGTTTTTGAGTGTTGGGTTTGGATAGATGATTTCTACATTTGTAACCCTATTGTTTGGTAAAGCAATTGAATCTATGGATTTAGTGTCTGTTTGATATTGTATTTCAAAAGTATTTTTTTAAAAACTATATATTTTTAGTTCTTGTTTTATATTATTTTGTTTGTTTTTAGATTGTTCTGATATGCATTTCTGAAAAAATACATTTAAATATCAAAAATAATTTAAAAAAAATATTTTAATGCATTTATGAAAGAAAAAAAAACATTTTAAAAGATACTCAGACAATTTTGGAGAGGCATTTTTACTGATTACCATTTGACAACCTTTTTTGAATATTGTAATTTTGTATTATGCCATGTGTCAATCGCTAGACCTTTAGAAATTTGCAGAGAATTGGGATTCTCCCAAGATTGCTGGGATGAGTTTTTAATTATTATTATTATTATTATTATTTATTTTATGCGATGGGGGTATAAAATTTCCCATTTCCAACTCCAACGACTGCTGCTCTGGAAGAAGCAGACCATTGCTTCAAGGCTCTGCAAGCACTCGATTGCTCAGGAAAACCGAAATGATTCGTTATCCCATGAGTCCTCGCCACCCTCGATTTCTCCTCACTGTTATCGAAATGATGAGGAAAAAGAACAAGAAAAATCATGCGAGACGTGACGCTCTTGAGTTCATAAGTGTGAAACCTTAATG
This sequence comes from Salix caprea, assembly GCA_964035475.1. Taxonomy (NCBI): domain Eukaryota; kingdom Viridiplantae; phylum Streptophyta; class Magnoliopsida; order Malpighiales; family Salicaceae; genus Salix; species Salix caprea. The sequence continues at coordinate 6,113,139 of OZ037748.1, read as the reverse complement.
GCTTGCCAATTATGGAGAGTCCGTGTGATTTTTCAGAAGTAGAACACCATAAACCTTTTTTATCATCCTGAAACTGACCAAGCATTTCATCTTACATCTCTTAAGCTTCATCTGTGGGAGCTTCTGCAATGTTATTTTTCAATTAGAAGGTGGAGCTTTTGAAGGTATCTGCAAATTTCCAGAACTGATCTGATCGTTGTTCTCTGCAAAAGAATCGGACATGGAGTGCTAGGATTTCTGAGAAAGGACGTGATGTTTTTTTTGTAGGATAGAAAGGATTTTTTCTGAATCCTTTTTAGTATTGTTGTTCTCTTGTTTGCTTGCTACAATACCAAAGTTTTAGTAGAAGAACACTATATTTCGAAGCCAATGATTTGGCCCAGAAAATTACGTCCACGATAAATGTGATCACTTCGAATTGCGAAAGTCTTAAGTATATCCAACACATTGGCTCTCAAAGTAAATTGGATCCTCATAGTTTGTCACTCGGCAGGAATACAAATAAATGGATCTTTAAAGTACTGTCAGTTTCTCAGAATAGGATCTGTACAATTTGATGAAAACATCAAGCCCTTTGGAGCTTAGATTATACACTATTATACAACACAAGAAACCTCAATCATGAAAACACTATCACAAAACAGCTTCACCTATAATGGTTTTCTATTATTCTAAATCTCTTTAAATGAGAAAAGAAAAGAAAATATATGGAATTCTTGCCAGGAATTCACCTTGGACCAGAGAGCTCCATTGCTTGGACTAGTAATGACGAGTCATCGGTGAGGTCAGAATATCGGTCTGACGAGGAGAACTCGTGGGGTTTGGACTTGGTTGCTTCTGCTCTTTGAGAAGCTTCCCAGCTTTCTGCTAGCCCATCTCCTTCCAGCATTTTAACTACTTCAGACATTTTAGGTCTGTGGCTTGGAAGGTATTGGGTGCACAAGAGGGCAACTTGTACCATCTCCTCAAGCTCAATTCTATCATAATTTCCCTTCAGATCCTTGTCTACAAGCATTTCAAGCTTTTTCTCGTGATGAATTTTCTTCACCTGCAATTATAATCAACAGATATCAGAAAACTGAGCTGTGGACTGTAGAAGAAAGATTTCTGAAGCATTTACAGGCAGCAGAACTGATATAAAGTAGATTGTACTCACCCAATCTAGCATGGCTCCTTTCTGATTGGCTGCCTTGCCAAATTCTAGTGCTCTTTGGCCTGTGATTAATTCAAGAAGCAGGATACCAAATCCAAAAACATCTGTTTTGTCTGAGGATTGACCAGTTGAAAGATACTCAGGTGCTATATGCCCGACAGTGCCTCTCACGGCAGTGGTGACGTGTGAATCCTGATGATCCAAAAGCTTTGCCAGGCCAAAATCACCCACCACAGCTTCACAATAATCATCAAGCAATATATTTGCAGCCTTAACATCCCTGTGGATGATCTTTGGATCACACTGTTCATGGAGGTACAGAAGTCCCCGAGCAGCTCCCAAGGCAATTCTCTTCCTGGTGCCCCAATCCAAGACTGGTTTTCCTGCCAAAAATAATGCAGGATCTCAGTTTAGCTACTCAAAATATGCATTTTTTTTCATTTCAGGTTGACGAAACAGACAATCATAGCAATAGAAATCAAACTCGGCTACCTTTGAGACGTGAAGCCACGCTGCCATTGGACATGTATGGATAAACTAGAAGTCTTTCTGTTGGTGTCATGCAAAATCCATAGAGCCTGAGGAGGTTCCTGTGCACTGCTAAGCTGATCATCTCAACTTCTGTTTGGAATTGAATCTCTCCTCCGCTGGCACTGCCATCTTTAAGCCTCTTGACAGCTACAACAGTCCCATCATGGAGAATCCCTTTGTACACATTCCCGAAACCTCCTTTTCCTAGGATGTTCTTGTTGCTGAAGTTGTTTGTAGAAATCTGAAGTTCTCTGAACTGGAATTTCCTCAAGTTTCCAAGAGAAACTTCCTCGTGTTGGCGATCTGATGAGTCACAGAGTTGCATCATCATATTTACTATAATATTAGTTTCTGTGGTAAGTATTTAGTGAAATTAAAGGGTTATGTATGTTACACACCTTTAACATCAAAAAATGTTGGTTGATTGTTCCTTTGTCTCCACCACAAAAACAATCCAAACGCAAGAATGATAAGTGAGACAGAACCAACGCTTGAGCCAAATGCAAGAGCTATTTGATGACTCTTCGGTCTGTCTGAAGGCAGGGCTGCTGAAGATGTGAAGAGATTACTATCATTAGCAATTCAAATCAAGTTGCAAATTGGGAGTCGAATTATTAAATCAGAATAGCATATTCCATTTTCCTTACTTGGTGTGTTATTCAAGTTCATGGACATTGGCATTAGTGCTGTCCCATGGCATTCTGGTTCAGAACCTGTTGGACAGATTAGAGGGTTTCCAGCAATGCTGCAAGAATAAGAAATGCAACAGACGATACATTTAAAGTTGGTCTTCCAATTCAATATTCAGAGAAAGAGAGAGGAAGAGGAGAGAGATTTACCTGAATGTTTTGGTAGGAAATCTTGGTACAGGGCCACTCAGGTTATTGAATGACAAGTCACTGAAATCCACAGACAAAAACTCTTTTAATAACACATTTTAATCAGGTTATAAATCTTTGATTTACAAGAATAGGATCAAGAGACATACAGTAACACAAGCTGGGTCATGTTAGCCAATGACATTGGGAATTCTCCAGAGAGACTGTTATTGTTTAGCCTTCTAATCCAGATCAAAGAACCCCAGTTAAAATTAGACCCAAAGGAGACAGATTCATTAAGATGAACAGCAAAGTACTTCAAGCTTAAAACTGTATTTCAAGCTCACATGTATTCTAGATTCCTCAGATGGCCTAAAGTGGAAGGGATTTTCCCGGTGAAGAAATTATTAGAGAGATCAATTGTGTGAAGCTTTGATAGCCTGCCTATCTCCGCAGGAATTGGTCCTGTAATATTATTGCTCTGCAGGAGCCTGAAAATGCATGTAACATCCCAAATGTTAAGACTTAATACAAGTAACATAGAAGGAACTTCCACTTTTCTAAAGTACTTTAGAACTGTCTATTTGTTTCTTGAATTCTTACACAGTCTGAAGATTTGTCAAGTTTCCAATAGTTGGAGAAAGGGTTCCAGACAGATTTTGGCTAGGAGTTCCCCTGCAACAAGACCATTTCAGCATTCTCAGTAAATGATCATTTTTTGTTTCTAAATTACTACTAATCCATGTTGGTTTCATGACATTCAGGCTATGTTTTGAAAAAAAAAATTGTTCTATGAAATATAAGATTGTAGAAGACTTACAGGCCGATGACAAGACTCTCAGAAGAGCAAGTGACCATAGTCCAGCTACATGGATCAACAGCATCTCCATCCCAATTCTCAAGAACACCATGAGGGTCATATAAAGAAGCTTTTATTCCCATTAGAGCTTGAACTGAAATATAAAACCCATGTCAAAAAAGACCTTCCATTTTTCTTCATATTAATTTGAAGAAAGGAAAGAATTTTGAAGTTACCTTCATAGTTTACTCCTTTAGGAGTCAGCAATCCATTTACAGTAGTCAAAAACCACAAGCAAGCCAGAAAATAGAGACCACCTTCTCTTCTCCTCATTGCCATTGAAGTCATGAATTGCACAAGAACCACAGAACAGAACAAGAAAGGCTATTTTTTTCTGCAAATGGCAACTGTTTTAGCTACAAGAGAAATCACCTCTGAAATGGATTGCTTTTGTTGAAGGTAATCTTTAGATAAGAACCCAGGTCTTACTTTACAGGCCAGAAATCCATTCACCAAACTCTTTTCTGTGTGAGACCCAAGAAAAGAACCAGTGTTTTGGTTGTATAATGAAGGGAACTAGCACTAGCATGCCTGTCATTGAGTCAGTATAGGCTGAAGAAAAGAATAATATATATAGTCATATCATATTGTATATGGCCATAATCTTAAGAGCACCAAAAGTAAATATTCCTGATGCAAGGAGAGAATTGGAAATTCCCAGCTCTGAGTTAATCATGCATTGCCCCAGAAAGCATATTTTACGTTTACCAGTGAATTTTATATTACTCACCACAATAGTGACAAACAAAAGGCAACTAGGCATGGAGATTATAATAATTACAAAATATTAAAAATATTTGTATGCATAGAGTGAATCAAAATTCTTTCTGGATTCGTGAGTCATCTTATTATAGACCTGGAGATAGGTTATGCATCTGTTGTTGGTGTTGTACTTCGTCCCACAAACAAAGACAACAACATGAGGAGTTTTGTCATGTCTGTGTGTTTTTTTTCTAGGTTTTGCATGGTTAACTCAAAAAATAAATGGCAGAAAGGGGAGGGAGGGTAAAGGTAAGCGTCCATGAAATGAGATCAAAATGCATTGCTTGAGAAACAGAGGAATCCAACATTCTCTTGAGTATGTCCATGCAGTAAGAAGATCCAGAACCCCTTTTTTGAAAAACTTTAAATTTTATTCTTATTTTTGTGGGAATGTGAGAATCTCGAGGCAGAAGAGCTTGAGGCTCGAGATTGATGGTGGTGGATTTGGTCACCCACTATCTTAGGACAATGACACCATGAGTATCTTTGTTGGCATTAAACATTTTTATATCACTATAAATTCCTGCAAATGTTTGTCTAAATAATTCGTAGATCAATTCACTTTTGTGCTGTAAAATGTTGGAGGATTGCTTTTATAGATTCCATACAGCCAACCACTATCAGCTAACTGTCACACGCAGAGAGTCTTCTTTATCTTCAGCAGACAGTCGTTCGTTCCATCCCAAAAATCCATTCAAAAAAGAGAAACTTTTAAAAGCAAAAGCTGCCCTCTCCCTCTCCCTCTCCCTCTCCCTCCCTCTCTCTCCCCCTCTCTCCCCCCCCCCCCCCCCCCCCCCCCCTCTCTCTCTCTCTCTCTCTCTCTCTCTCTCGTGAAGAAATCACTAATGCACTTTGATCCATAACGGTATAATTGAGCATGAGCAGTTCATAAAAAGAAAAAAAGAAGAAAAAAAAGGCATCATTGGCTTTGTGCATCACAGCATGCTCGTAAAAATGGAGGATAGGCTTTTGCAGGACCACTGGAGATTTGTGATCATATGGGAATCCAGATTTCGAGCATGTTTATCTGTCTTGTTACAATAATTAAGCGAGCTTAAGACAAATTAATTAAAAATCAACATGCAAATCAAGCTGATTTTCAGCCCCAGAGGAGGGCTTAATTAATAATGTGGTCGTTGTTGCTTGTGAGAAAAGGGTCTACCATGAATCTGATTGTGCCAAGTATCAAAATTGTCAAATTGTCAAATGTCACATTCACTAAATAAATAATGTATAATGGGCAAGTGGGGTCTTGGCCTAACGGTTGAAGGGACTTGTTTCTTTCTTCTGCACCAGGGTTCAAGTCCCACCATGCACGCCTGTCACCCCCGCGGTGTCTTACATGTTCACTGGATTTGCAGGATGTTCAGTGAGTCCGGGGATTAGTTGTGGTGCGTGTAAGCTGACCCAGACACCCCGGTTATAAAAAAAAATGTATAATGGCATTTAGTTCTCACTTGATGTGCAACAGTGATAGGCCTGCATTTATTATTTTTCATGTAAAACATATGTGCATGTACTGCAAATAAAAATATTTAAAACAAAATATATGACTCAAGTTATAGACCCGACCCGATTAGATTAAATAAATTGGGTTTTTTTTAATTAGATGATTAAAAAATATAAACAATAATAAATAGATCAGATCGAATAAAAAATGGTTCACCGTGACTTGAGGGAAAAAATATTTAGTTTAATTTCTAACCAAATAAATACAGATAATCAAATTGGATAAAATATTGAAAGATAAAATTTAAAAAAATATATATACAAAAGGATGCAAAACAAAAACTAATGAATAAAACAATAAGGATCAAAATTGAAATAAAAAATAAATTACAGGAAAACAACATTTTTTTATTAAATGTGAAATTGAAAAGAAAAATTAATTTAATAAAAAGACAAAAAAATAATTGAAAGAATGAGGATCATATTGAAAAAATTATTTATCGTAAATTGGAATTAAAAGATGAAATTAAAAATAAAAAAATAAAACAGTTAAAAATCAAAAGAATAAAACCGAAATTAAAATATGAATAATTAAGAGAACTACTCTAATTTTTAAATGGTCATATCAAGAGAGAGAGAGAGAGAGAGAGAGAGAGAGAGAGAGAGAGAGAGAATGAAAAAAATAAAATTGATAACAAATCATCCCACCACCCTCGACATGCGTCACCCCACCAGAAAGATGTCATGAAGATTTCAACAATACAATAAAAAGAGGATTTTATCCGTTGAGTGATGTTAAAAAACTTTCATTTAAAAAAAAAAAAAATGTTTTTGAAATGCAATGCTAAACACCCTTAAAACACCAAATATCTATTTTAACATCTAATAATAATAATGACAACCAAAATCAGATGTTAGACAACCATGAATGATTTTTTTTTAACGTGGGTGTTCGGATCAGCTTGCGTGTATTTTGATTAATTTCACCGGTCTTGAAATTAACGACCATATAAGTCTTCAGTAACTATCATATTAGTAACCACAAGGCTCGAATCTAAAATCATTGGGGGAGCAAATCTCTTAGTTTCAAGCTGATATCATTGGGCTACCTACTATTTGGTTGTCGAGAATGATTTTTGAGTTCATGTAAGGGTGAAATAACTTGAATCCAAACAATATTTAGGCAGTCTAAACCGTTTTGTTTCGGTCAAACCGACTAAAATGTTTGGTACCAGTTAAAAAAACGAGACAAAACAACGTCGTTTTTACCTCGGTTCATATTTTGGCCCATTCTGGATTTTTCGGCCAAATACCGGCCGAAATGTTCCAGTTTCGTTCCGCTCATTCCGTTTCGGCCAAATACAGTCCGAAATATTTCAATTTCGTTCCGCCTGTTCTGTTTTGGCCAAATAGTATTTTTTTTTTAATAATGAATAATTGTACAATATCAATCATATCTCTTAATCTGGTCGCTAGATTGAGAAGAAATTTTACGATGAGTCTCTTGATATATTTATATATATTATGTTAAAATTTAAAAACAATCAAATAATGTAATGATCTTACGAGATTGATGATGGTATTCTCGTAATACTATACATATATTCATAATTTTGTTCAGAAAAATCATTTTATTGTACTTTTTTTTAGATTAAATTGCACAATTCTAAATAATTTTATTTTTGGATTTGAACCAAAAAAATTGAATTAATATATTTATACATAAACATTATAACTCTGAAAGCATGTCAAAATACTCCAAAACTAAAATATTTTATTATAATTAAAAAAAAAATATCAACCGAAACGAAATTAAGAATCTTAGTCTAAACATGGGATGAGGATGGCCAAGACCCAGGCAGCCATAGCTAGGAGGCAAAAATGCCACTAGAAAGAAAAAAAGAAAAAAAGAAAAAAAAATGGAGCTTGACCAAATAGAAGAAAAAGAACATCGCAAATTAATGTTAGAAAATGACAAATCAGTGCAGAGATTAGGGACCAAAAAATCACAGCTGGGCACAATTGTCTCTTTCCCCTCATCACCCAAGCAAATTTAAAAAGGAAGTAGTAAGATGCTCCCTCCTTAGAACCATAACCTTAGATTTTTGTTCCAAGATATAGTTTATCCCTTCATTTGTCTTCATCGCATGTCTTTACTGCTTCGTTTGTCCTTGGAAAACGAAGCAGCAGCACAGTGCTGGTTGTTCATGGAACTCTTCAGCCTAGCTAGTAAGATCTTGACATGTGGCACTGTTATGACACAGGTCTTGCCATGATTGGATTTCAAAATGGTCTCAGGGTCTCGTGCGAGATGATGAGAGTGGAGGAGATCACAAGGGTAAGATCAGGCAGGAAGTGGGAAGAACCCTAAAATATTACGTAAGAAATGACTTCACATACTATACTTGTATAGTTATGTTGTATGCTGCTGCATTTAAATGGTTTTGAAGAGAGACAGAACACACTGTAGATTCAGGAAAAGAAAAAAAAACAAAACCCTAGATTCTTTCCTGAATTTCTGCTCCATAGAGAGAGACAAAACTCATAAATTAAATAGAAAGACAGAGAGAGAAAAGAGATAATAAAAAAAAATGTTTTTGAATTCAAATGAAATATTTTCACGACTTGATTTTTCTCTTTTATATCTAATTTGCTGTTGCAAAGGAGACGAACAAGATTCTGGATGATAAATGTACGTAGACAGGGGCTGACCCATGTTATGTTTTGAAGGAGGTTGTCACCCTCAAAGTGAGTAGGAAATAATTATGCTCGACTGAGTTTTCTGAGGCTTTAATGGAGGAGGGAAGATCCATTTACTTCTACTGCGTTGTTGATTATTAATAGTAATTAGTACAAACCCACATGGAAAATGCCCTAGACAGCAGCAAAAGATGAGATCTTTCAGAAATCCATCTTATCGAAGAACCATAAGAAAAAGGTTGATCAGACTGCGTCAAGGGATCCAATGGCTGGCTGATGATCAGAAAGTTCATTGAAGTACCATTAGCTTAGATGGTGATATCAAAAAGTATATATTACGAACATCTTAATAACTTTCTTGGATTGTTCATAATAATACTACTTGTAATGTGTGTGATGATTTGAAAAAAACTTTCCAATGGACAGCGGGCATAATTCGTGTGACCCCAAGTGGAGAGCCACTGGTCTGGCCTTCCTTTAAAGCTTGGAATCCATTATCACTTTCTTAAAAAGAAGATTTTTAACAGTTCATGCCCCATTCAAACAGAGATCGCCATTGAAGGAGAGGAGGGCTAGGATCAGAGTCCTCACATGGCCTTGTAATTTCTTAGTTCTCAATTCAAAAGTGCAAGTAGATTATACCCTTGTTCAAGGATTCAAGCTATGAGCAAGGCCTCAACCACATGATTAAAATGAGAATACAGTCCAAGTTTACTCCAGCAACCCCATTCTCGAATGACGTATTTTGTGGATCCAGGTGAGCGAGTAAAACCCCAGTTGTCTCAGGCTCTTGTAAGAGATGCACGCACTAACTTAAACTCGAGACTTGATGTGCATATCGCAAACCTTTTACCGTCAAACTACGCCCGTTAGAACTTCCAGCGAAAACGAAGTCCATCACGCCCTAATTCATGATGGCCATTATTCTGGTGTTCTTGCAGGCCGAATGAAAGGAAGCTGAGGTGGGGGGAAACAATTTGAGTGATATTTGTATCTCTATCAGGACAAGGAGGAGGATGGATCATCGACAGGAAAGTGAAAGTAAAACAATTTAAGTGAAACACAAGGGTCCCATCATTTCTTCTTTTTCTTTTTTCTTTTTTCTTTTCATCTTTTTTCACCTGCCATGGATGGAACCGAACCCCCCTCTAAGTCTAGAAACTTGCTTTACAGGACCTCTTCTTGTCCCTCCTCGAAATTATTTGGTCCCATGCTCTTCTTTTTCATCACTGTCTTTACAATGTGACAATAATAGCGCACCCCCTTCCCTCTTCCTACTCGTCTTTAGAGAAAATCCAGATTATTTTGAATTGAAAGAGAGGATTAGAAGTTCAAATCACTCACCGGCCATGTAAAGTAGTATAGATAGTATTGTACAGTCGAGGAGATTTTCCTTGTAAGAAAAGGTTAAAGAGAAATGTCGATTTTTCATGGTATTATCAAGGTTGTCAACTGTCAATTTCGTTTCGGTTGATGCTTCGTTTTTTTAATTGGAACGGAATGTTACGGTTTCGGAACGTTTCAGTGCGTCGTTTTGGGATTGTACTATTTATGTGTGTGTGTGTGTATTAATTCAAAAAAAAATTAGTTCAAATCTAAAAATAAAATTATTTAGAATTATGCAATTTAATCTAAAAAACGACACAATAAAATGATTTTTTCTGAACAAAATTATGAACATGTATAATATTACAAAAATATCATCATCAATCTCGCAAGGTCATTATATTCTCTGATTGCTCTGAAATTTTAACATAATATATATATATATATATATATATATAAATATGTCAAGAGACTTCTCGCAAAATTTCATCTCAATCTAATGGTTGGATTAAGAGATATGATTCATATTGTAAAATTATTCATTATTTAAAAAAAAAACATATTTGGCCGAAACAGAACGGACGGAACAAAACCGGAATGTTCCGACCGAAATTCGAGCAGAATTTCCAGAACGGACTGAAATTTTAAGCGATGTATAAATTGCATCGTTTTATCTTATTCGTTTAATTGGTACGAAACGTGTCGGCCGAAACGAAATGAAATCAACAACACCGGGTATAATCCACAATTTTCACAAGATAAAATATGGTTCATGTATGCAAAACATTATCTCAGTGCCTGCATTACACGCAATTGTGATGAGACAAGTGTTAAAATAACTTGAAATATCCACTAAATTCAAATGATCAATAGCCAATATAGCGTATATAAATCCAAACCATCCTTGATTTTCTTTCCTTTCAACTGTAAGCTTTTCCCCACAAAAAATCACCTCAATATTGTCCTCCGATTCACTTCCACATATGCATACACAGACATATATAATAATAGTCACATGAATCCAAACTATCCTTCCACAGAACAGAAGTCTAGGGAGCATGAACCATTCCTGCGAATCTTGTCATATAATTAGCCTCGAACCTCTCACACGGTGGCGCACCACCGTGTCGTAAATTTACTGCAGCACTAGTTTGATTTCTGCGGTGGATAAACGAACCCAGCTAGCTAGACTGCAACATGGTCTGGTTCTTGGTCCCCTACACAGATTAAATTTGTACTGATTCAACTGTGGCTCTGTATATGTACAAGTAATAGCTACTAATCATCAGAAAATGATGTCTTTTTTTGTCATACTTGCTGTAAGAACACCAGTTGTCATGTTGTCCAGGCCTGAAACTCCAGAACCTGTTATAAAATGAATTCACGATTAATGAATATATACTAGGCTCCAAGAAGAAGCTTCCCCAGTTGATTTTTTTGATCTCCCATTATATATTCAATTCATTATTCCATCAGCTTGGTGAAGAATGGTTCCAGATGATCATTTGTTTGGTCACAATCATCACGTTTTGCTAACTGATGGGTCTTATTCGATCCGTTTGGCTAGCTAGAAAGTTTTAATGGGACATAGACAGCAGAATGATAGAATTTTGAATGGAAAAAATAAAAAAAAGGGCAACTGATGAATCGTTTTCCTCCTACCTGACAAGGTGAGCGTGCAATTTTGCATATTCTCTAAGTATAAACAATGCCAAGAACGCAGAATTAGAAAGCACACTAAAGTTTAATATTTAACCTAATGAGACTAAGATTTTTTAATTTAAAGTTGAGTAACACATTTTGAAACCCTGTGCTGATCTAGAGCATCCACATCTCCGGTGAGAACACAAGTTCATGCTTTGGACGCCGCCCCACCTCAATTATTCAAAAAGAACAAATATGGGAAATTACATCAAGAAAACAAGTTGCTGCTTTCCTAATCAAAGTGTGTTTGTAAGTTGAAATAGGGTATTTTTGCTTCAGTTTGTATTAAAAGAAAACAAGTTGTTGCTTTCCAATCAAAGTGTAAGATAGTGTTTTTTAATTTCGTAGTTGTTTTTTAAAATATTTTTTTGTTTTAAAAATTTATTAAAATAATATTTTTTTTATTTTTTAAATTTATTTATAATATTAATATATTAAATTAATCCAAAAGCATCCAAAATAATAATTTAAAACAAAAAAAAAATATTTAATTTTTTTAAAACAGGGCGTAGCCACAGATCCACTTTAGTATTGAAAGAACATGTTTTCAAAATTTTATTTTTTGCTTCAAGTGATTGTTTTTTTCTGATTTTTTTATTTTTAAACCCAATACATGAAACTCACTATAAAATATTAATTTAATATTTTTGTCAAGAAGAATGCACTTAAAAATATAGTTACAAAAAAACAAACCACCCCTTAATCATCCATCAACTTTATATGATAAGAAAGGTCCTTGGAGCCAAAATAAAGCAACTATTAAATGGTTTTTTTAATTGTTATGCAAACAAAATGAAGAGATCAAGAATCCAGTCAAATACAAATGTCGGTGGTTTCGGATGAAGGTGGAGCCGAAATTTCCGACTTCCCTTTAAAGCTAAGAAAAAGGGCTGTCCCGGGGCGGCCGCACCCTTTTTGGCCCGCAGACACAGAACAAAAGCTCTCCTCGTTCATCTATCATGGAATATTATGTAGCATGGAAACGAAAATGACTTAAATCAAGGATGTATGCTAAAACATTTACTCAAACTACTCTAATCATAGCATGTATGTATGCATGTATGTATGTAAAAAGGTTTGGCAAGGGTAGATCTTGCCATTAATACTAGGTTCGCAGGTAAAAGTAAGTGTATTTCAGAGAAAAATCGACATTTCCAGTTCAGCCGTAGGCTTTCGTTACGCTCGTTTGTTTGCTGGAAAGTGGTTTCCTTTTTGAAAGTGAATTTTTAGAAAGTAAATTCTGATGTTTAGCAGTGTTATGGAAAATGAACTGGAAAATACTTTCCAGTGTTTGTTTGTGTTATGGAAAATGAACTGGATAATAATTTATTAATAAATTAATTTTTTTTTCAAGTTTATTAAAATAATGAGAAGCAAATCTTACAAATTAAAAAGTTAAATGAGAATGAAATTGAAAAAAAATATAATTTCATAAATTATCTCAAATAAAATAAATAATAATCAAAATAATAGAGATCAAATCTAAAAAATTAAAAAAAAAATGAAAGGTGAATAAATTAAAATAATAATAATTAACATTTCATAAATTATTTCAAATAAAATAAGTAACAATAAAAAAAATGAGGACTAAATTTGATAGATAAAAAATTTCAATAAAAAAATATTAAGAAAAAAGCAAATAGCAATTATAAAAATAAGGACCAAAATTAATATAAAAAATAAATTTTAAGAGATGGAATTGAAAAATAAATATTCAAAACAAATTATATATAGCAATCAAAAGTTTGAGGATCAAATTTGATATAATCAGCAAATAATAACATTTCTAAATTTTTCACAACTTCCGAAAAGTGTTTTCCGCCCAAATTTTCCGGAAAACACTTTCCTGAAAACCAAGCCAAATTTTTCTTTGACTGGAAAGTGTTTTCCGTTGACCAACTTTCTGGAAGGCAAATAAACACAAGAAAGTTTGAAAAATGATTTCCCGGAAACCACTTTCCTTGAAACAAACAAGGCCTACATCTCCATCTAAAACCTCTACTTGTTCCGAAAACTCTGGTCATGCGACTTTGAGCATTATATTTCGATTGACTTGTCCTGTAAGAAGTGGACAGCAGTAGTTTATCTGACAATAATCCCAAATGTAGAATTTCTCAGTTCTGTCAGTCTGTTACTGCTAAATCACAGCAGTGAGTAAGAAATCACTTCCTAGCTGGGCTGTGTGATTGAAACACATATTGGCTCACCTGATATTTTCGTGCATCGCTGAAAGATTTCCAGGTTAAATGTAATGGAACTTGAGAAACACATTTTTGACTCACTGAAAAGAGAGATCAAATAGAAGTTTCACTCAACAGACTTCAAAAACAAACAGCAGAACAGCACCATTATGATGCTTGAAAAGAAGGGCAACCAGGTATAAAGCATGGAGTAGGTGAAGGATTGATTGATTTCAAAACAAAAGCATTGTATAGCATATATTATATCACGCTAAATTTTTAACATAATAGTTTAATGATTATAATCGTTCATTTGTCAAAAATATTAATATCTAATGTAAGCTATTAAATGATGTTATTAGACAAGGAAAGCAGCAGAGCTTGCAGTTATCAGACAAGTAGAAAATCCTGTTGCAAATAAATTCTTGATAACTCTAATATGTGTGTGTGTGTGTGTGTGTGTGTGTGCAAGCTAGAATGAACAGTAACATTCAGAATAATCTGAGTTAAACCAAATCATTCATCACCCTAAAAGCAAAACATATCTAAACCAGCAGGTTGCAGACACCATATCAAATCTAAATCTTTTGTTCATACTTCCTAGCTCCTTGTCAACCACTGCCAAAAAAAAGGGTATTTATTTATTTCAAGATAGATTAATCCTAAAATCAGTCTCCTACACATAAAAGTTTTAGGATGTGGCCAACAATTTAGTTTAGAAGGCTCACCCTGATAAAAAAAATAAATAAATAAATAAAACCATGCTAAGATTCAAACAAACACTGCATTGCTCTTATCACTACCAGCTCCACAGGTTCTTTGGCCTTATTCCACAATTATATCAAATAACATTAAGAAACTCTTAACAATCTTTCTACCACATTGAACCCATAACACCTTTGCAGTGGATGAATGCAGTGTGAGCAGGCAATCCTGCTTTAACTTCGAAAATTGTGTGTTCAACCGAATTGGAGAACCTGCTGAAATTATTTTCCAAAATTTATAAATCACAAGCATAAAGGTTACTTGCTTTCATTCCAAGCCAAGTTCGGGTGGGATTTCCATCCTTCTTAACATGCTTCCACCGCTCTGAGTAACGCTCATACGATCAATTATGCTACTCATGGATCATCCAAACATCAAGTTTGCAGTGGACAGTGGAGCATCAGACTGGATCTGTATAGTAGCTAAGTTGTAATGAAAGTGATAAACGAAGACTGGAACTTGTATGATTTCCCACCTGATAGATGCACATTAGACTCAATATTCCTCCACTTCTGAACCAATACTCCTAAGGAGCACAGAAAAAGATAATGTGGTGACAAAGAATGTACCATTGGCATCATCGCATCCTATGGTAGCTTGAGGACACCAGAACATCTCACCCGAATAATAATTGAGAATAACAGAAGAGGCTGAAAATGCCAAAGCAGATCTAGAGGTAGTACCATCCATGTACAGAATAGTACCTTCATTAGCATCAAACGAGTACTCAAAAGAAAGATCATCAATAAAGTAGCCAAAGCGAGACAAGCTGTCCATCTCCATTTTCATTTCCATGGGTTAAGACCCACAACAACCATCTCTTCAATCTTCTGCACACTGTTTCTGGACATGATTTTTTAACCTACTGGCACTAATTTAAGGTATATGTCTAAAGTTCAAAAACCGGGAACCCCAAATGATGAGAAGCAAGAAGCAAACCACAAACAGCAAGACAAAAGAACAAAAGAAGAGAAAATAGTATAGTGCTTTACTCGGTGCAGTGTGTTAGTACTTTTTATCCTCTACACAAGACAAGAGAGAGTGAAATCCGGGGCAGAATCCTAGGGAAAGTGGCCAAACTGAGACTATACCTGATTTACATGAAGCCAGCTCTATTAGGGAACAAACTACTCTTAATACCTGATATAGAAGGAAAGAAATACACAATAATTAAACTACTCTTAATGGGAATAAGCTGTTGGAAGAATCCAGCACAATGAGAATTTGTTTTTCTTGTTCTTTACTATATGCACAACTATAGTCTCAAAATAATACCATATCATATACAATACAAGAAGCCTAGGTTATGCCATCCAACTTGGCAAGGTTGGAGAGGACCCAACAACAATATAATTTTAACTCAAAAACTTATTTTACCCAAATTTCAAAGAAGAAACTCCAGTCTGCTGCAGCTTTAAAATAGGTCAGGCAGAAGAGATAGAATTCACCGCTGTTTATCTTGCAACCATCAAAATAGAAGGCTGAAAATGTGAGGGGGCTCCTATTACATTGTGTTTCAAGAGAAATAGTCAGGTTGATACTATTATATTAAGCTGGACAACTATTTACCTCATTTAGGAAATACTCTTCTTACAATGCCTAGGAAAGATTGATTTGACTCCTAAAAGATACTCTATCGAGGAGTTAACACCAACTTCCAATGTATATATAGCACATGAACTCCACCTCATAATTATCAATAAACTTGCAGATGAGCTACAATGTATTTACGGCTTTAGGAAATGAAGAGCATCAATCAAACAAGAAGAAATGTAGAAACAATATTATTTCAAGATAATAAACAACTTGCTTAACATACCACATGACAGACGGTCACAAAAAATTTAATCTGGACATTGCTAAAAAATCAAGGTTTACTTTGTAGATGAATCTTACAATCTGACAGCATCAAGGCTAACAGCAAAGTTATTTAACAAAGTTTAAGAAAACTAATAATTGTATGCCATAATGTCAGATGCGTAATAGTAATGAACCAGACAAATTTATATCTCATTGACACAACTAACAATTACACAGCACATCAAGCACAAGAAAAATTTAAAAACCAAACTACCTGACTTTAAGTTCAGATGCATAGCACAGTTCATGCTATATACAAGCATGAAACCAAAACAGCAAGATAAGAAAAGGCAAGAAATAGTTCAGAAACATGAATCACTAAATCTTATTTTTCCACTTGACAAAGGTAATCATACGTCTGAGAGAGGTTTCCAAGCAGTGTAGAAAATGTTTGTACCAAAAACTTTGAAACAATGCCATTCTACATTGACATCACAGAATACACTTTGCCCTACACTCCAGCAACAACCTACACAGATACAGTTGCAGCAGAAGTATCTTTGCTAGACTTCATGGAGCAGAAAAGAGTCAAAACATCGGCATGATTCCGAATGAAAACTGGACATTTAGACAGGAAATCTTGTGCTTCGCTATGCCTTTTGGCATTTAAAAATGCTTCAAACAGACGAAGAGAAACGGATATAGATGGAAACTTCTTAGTGGTCATAGCATTCATAAAAGCAATGGCATCATCTCCAGTTCCGGACTTTGATACGAACTCAAAAAATGGATCTGTGTAAGGTGGAATTCCATGACTTTGCATCAACCCCAACAGATTTAAGGCGTCCTTAAATCCACCCTGAACTAGCAACTTGTTTATCAATACTTTGTATGCAGTCCGCCAAGGGTGTAATTGATTTTGACAGACATAATCACCCAGAAGATTGCATGCATCTACTGCTCTGTTCTTGAGGCAATATGCATTTACCAACAACTCAACAGCATAACCAGCATCAGTAACTCCCTTTTTCTCAACCATTTTTTTAAAACAATTAGATGCTTTTTCAAGTTCCCCAGATACACAATGTCCTTCAATTAAAGATGTCCAAGCCTTGTGATCCAAATCGCTGCCAGATGATTCCATGTGATCCACAAATTCACTTGCTTCATAATTCTTGCCAGCACTAGTAAGCCCAAAAGCAATCTTTCTCTGCAAATTACCACTAGCTACAAAACCAACAGCCATCATTTCTCTTAAAATCTTATTGCACTCTTTAAATCTACCAACACTTCTTAGAGCTTTAAGAATTGTATCAAGCATAGAATCTGTCAGCACATTCCCATTTTCAGTAAAGACCTTCACAGTTCTTGAAAACAAACCCATATCCAACTGTTTACCAACCACTATGTTCCTCAACAAATAGGTGCAATATTTAGCTGCTGGCTTATTTGCACCATTCAATGCAAGTTCATATAGGTCTACAGCCTCCTTAATCATCTTCCTCCTCATAAACCGGGCCAACACAGTATCAAATGTCTCCACCTCCATTTCAAACCCGTTACTCCTCATTTCATCTATAACCTTCCAAAACCTGTCAATACAATCCTCCCTCCCCAAAACCCTAGCCATGGCATTATAACTCTTCCCATCATGCTTACACAACCCACTCTCCTCAACCCACCTAAAAAATATCAAAGCTTTCATTGGCTCTGTCGCTAAATGCTCTAAGACAATCTTCACCAAACCACTGGAAAACTCAGCACTCAAATCCTTAATTTCCCCTTCAACATCCTCTCCCCAAAACTTACTCCTAACAATCCTACTCACTCTCAACCCAGTCTTTTCAACCGAATTATCAATGGATCCCGTTGCAAAAACCCCTTTTAATTTCTCTATATCACCCTCTAACCCTTCCTTCTCAAACTTCTCCAACACTCTATCTCGTGTAACCCCTGACACACCATAACCTTTTGTCTTCATTTTATCAACCAAGTCCCAAAATTCCGCAACCAGCCCATTTACCCCCAAAATCCCTAGCATCCAGTTATAACATTTAGAGCTCAATCTCTCACTATCCTTCTTCAAAACCCAATCAAAAAACCTCTTAGCCACATCCGGTTTCGATCCCAATGACTTCAAAACTTTCAAAACCAAGTCATTACTAATAACAACACTACTCAATTCCAATTCTTTACTAATATCATCAGAATCATCAAACTTGGTAAAAACATCACAAACAAGCAAAACATGATCTGGGTCTTTTGTGGGCTCGACTAATGACGCTTCAGACGATAAATTATGAGCACGTAATATTTTGTTATAAATATTGGGTTTTTGTTGATTTTTTGAGAAATGAGAATTTTTCAGCGAAAGCGTGTGAAGAGAAGAAGACAGAGAGCGAAGTAGAGGAGGAGAGTGTTGATTTAGTACCTGGAAATGATTGGAAAATTTGAGAGATGAACGAGGATAGTTTCGGTAGAGAAGAATTCTCCATGAGTGTCTCATTTCTACAATGTAAAGTTAGGGTTTCTGAGGAGCCTGTCACAGGGAGATTCGGGGTTTGTGTGCTGAGCAGAGAGTGGGGGTGATCTAAAATTCTTAGGGTTTAAGAGGGAGGGGATTTGGGTGGGTTTTTTTTTGGGTAAACAACATGTTGGTCCCTTCTTTATATATGCGTTTAGACTAAAGTCCTAAATTAAAAATGTTTCTTCAATTGGATTTCTAAGGATTTGGACAATTTTTGAAAAGAAAAAAATATATATATTCTTGAAAATTTTCAATTACCTTATCTTTGAAATTATAACCAATTATAAGCAGGTATTTCAAACTTTTATTGGATTTGGATTTTAGAAAAATACTTATTTAAAGAGTAGTGCTATTTTAAAAAAAAAAAATAACATGAGAAATTCAAGGTCACATATAGCCACTGGATTGGATCATTGATTCTCTAGCTCATAATCCTTTAAAAGTTTTTTTAATTAAATTTTAATGTATAGAATTTTTTAAGCTTTTTATTTGGTATTTTAATAACCTTAATTAAATAATATTTTTTATTAGTCTTGACTTGGGATCAATGTTATAAATGGATAATTCATTAAATTTATAAAAATAATATATATATATATATGTTTCACATGATATATAATTAATAATCTTTGTAGATCAAGATTATATATATACATGACTTAATGTGAAGCTCTTTGTAAAATATAGCTGTGATATTATTTGTTTTTTCTTGAAATTGATGTCCCATTGGACCTTATTTCTAACCTTTATTGCAAAAAAAGAAAGAATAAATACATGTTTTGTACTTGATAAGACTAATTACATTCATGAACTTGTTTTGGTTAAATGAATATAAGGGTATAATGATAATTCATTAATGAAGTAGTATTCATACAATCACAATACATAATAAATGTATTGAGTTTAATGTTTTGGAAAAAATACATTGATAAATTATTTTCTATTAACTAAAATACCATTTATTGATTTTATGGTCATAAGGAAATTAATTTACATTTAAATCGAGATAAAATGTGTATTTAGACAATATTAAATTTCCTTTGATGTCAAAAAATAAAAAGAAAAAATATATTATTGATTTTTGTAATTCAAAATAGCAAACTCCTTACTCAACTGTATAAAAGATAATGATTGTGAAAAGTGAATAATTTGATGACCAAAATGTAGTGATATAAGGATTTCACATCCCGTAAAATAGGGGTGAGCAAAAAAACTAAAAAATCAATTAAATTGAGAAAACCAAAAAAATTAATCAAGAAAAACTGAACCAAGAAAAAAAACTATTAAATTTTTAAATCGATTAAATCTTCCGGTCTGATTTGGTTTTTAAGGAAAAAACTGATAAACCAAAATCAAACCAAATTAGTTCAGATTAAAAAAAAAAAGTATATGCTATAATATTTTTTTATTCTTTCAGTTCAGTTCAAATTTTTTAATTTGCTTCTATTTTGATTAAATTGGAGAAGGGAAACTTGGTTAAAGTTTAAAAGAATCAAAATTATTTTTCAAGTTTTTTAGTTAACAGTAAAGTATATCAATTTGTGCAGGGTTTAGTTAAGGCAAAGTACATATTAGTCCCTAAGTATGAGTATCTTCACAGATAAGCCCTTAACTCCCATAAAAATAGCTCAATATGAGAAATATGACAAGATAATTACTTCAATATACAATTTTCGTAAAAAACAAGGGAAATTTGTTCACTCTCGGCCGAGAAATTAATGCAAAAGGACAGCTATTTTGAATGCCCAAGCCTCTGTTATTGATATGATTTGTATTTGTTTCAAAATCAAATTATTTGCAGGTTGTTAAAGAAAAAATAAAACAATATTTATGATTTAAAATATATTCCAAGAAATATCTCAAATTATAATTACAATTGTATGGCAGAGAGGCACTCACCCTGTTGAAAAACTTGAAAATATAGGTGTTGGATTAAAATATTATTTTGACGAGGGACGTCTTGTAATCAATGTGACAACTACAAGGACCTTGCATAATTACATTATTGCAACAAGACGTAAAAGGAATAAGAGACTTGTACATAAACACCAGTGGTGTTATCCACAGATTTTTTTCACACTCAAAAGATTTGCTCTTTCTTTGGGATCACGAGAGATGAGGCAGGAACAGACAAAAGAAAGAGAGATTTTAGTGATTCAATTATGGAGCGCGATAAGAAGGCACCAACAAGCTACTTGTTGACGACGGCGCCATTAACGATGAAAACTCCGTCATCACGCTTAATCCACCTACAATGGAGGAACTTGTTGATCAAGGGAAAGAAGAGGATGGATACAGTTTGCATTGCCCTAGCTGATGATCTTTGCCATCAGCCCAAGATTCTGATGGATAAGGTTGTGAGGTCAGGGAGATGGCTGAGCTGCCATTAAGGTTTCCGCAACTGTTCAAGACCATTGGTGTGAAGCCACCGAAAGGAAATTCTGCTCAATGATCCTTCTGAAACAGGTAAAACATTGATAATGAAACTGGGACTTTCTTCTTTTGTATGATCAATGGACAGAAATCATGTCCGAGATGGCAGGAGAGAGTGAGCAAAATCTGAGAAAAGCTTTTGAAGAAGCTGAAAAGAATGCTCCTGCAATTGTATTATTGATGATATTGATCGATTCCATTGCTCCCAAACGTGAGAAACTGGTGGGGAAATGGAGAGACAAATCGTTTCACAACTACTGACTCTTATGGATGGGTAGATGCTCGTTCATATAATTCGATGATGTTTCATAAATAAACCAGACAGGAGAGATCTTTTAAACTGAAGTAAAATTTCACTAATAATTAAGGCAACATCTGCCTGCAAACATCATAAGAGAGCCTCGGAGAGAGAGCTGTCTTATTTATACAAAAGGAAAAGACAGTAACAGAACAATAGATGAACATTGCATTTGATTTCTAAACTGCAATATATTGACCATTATTGGACCGATCCCAGCTTCATCATTTGTTCATCCCAGTCGATTTCTTCACTCCTTCAACAGCTCCCTGTGCCGTAGCCATCGCCTGCTGACCAGCCTGCACAAGGAAGAAGTATCGAATATAATCACAGTCGAAAACCCAGATTGAAAAGCGCTACTGATCTAGTTAAATTATACGTTTGTTCATTGTATTCCTGAGCACAAGCTACTGTAGACGATGAGTTCTTGAAGAAAAAAAACTTAAAAAAATGAGATTGAAGGAAAGTATTCGAACCGCTTGCACTGTTTGCGTTGCAGATTGAACGGCAACACCAGCTTTGTCCATTAAGGTGCTGGCCTTCTCCTGAAACAAACAAAACCCAGACCTTATCCTGTATTAGAAGAGAGTATATCATGCACATTCATGAACAAAAAAGGAAGAAATAAACAAGTTCATAGCCTGACCTGAGTTCGGCCCTTGGCCTCACCAGCTTGGAAGCTCATTTTCTCACTATTGGCGTTCATTTTTGGTTTCTGATTTCTGTAAAAGATTCGGAGAACTCAAAAGGATCGAAAGCTCAAGTAGTTGAAAATATAAAGCTTTTGGTGGAAAACATATGCCATAGCAGCCATTATTTATAATGATAAGAGCACGTACAAAGTGTGTTAAAAGAAGACGCAAAAATAAAATAAAAAATGTATTTTTAACTTTTTGTAGTAACTTTCTTTTTTAAATGGCGAATTTTTTTATCAGAGCTGCTATTTGTAGCAGCTGGGAACAAAAAAAGTCTTTAACTTTTTTATCTCGCTGAACCTACTCCCCCTGGCTAGCGCTAGAAATCGGAAGAAGGAATTATGGATTAGTTTTCCAAACCTTTTCTAATTTTTGTTTCTTGTTCTTGCGTATGCTCTCCATCATGTTTCTTGAAAATGATTTTCATGGATTGCTTGAGTGTTTCATGTCCACATGTGTTTGATATTTCTGGATTTTAAATTTTACATGTGGGGTTCTAATTTAAGTTCCAAAAGATGATTTTTTAGGGGAATTTTGAAAAAAAATGTGTTTTTAATTCAGTTTTGGGGATTTTGATGACCGAGAAAAATTAAAGTTAAGGTGGATTGAAATTTGGGTTTTGAGCTTGTGGTGTTGTGGAATCATGGGAGAGACTAAGATTGAAGAGGGAGAGGTTGAGCTTGTGGTGTTTTGGTGATTGCTTGGACTATTGCTGCGACAATCAAGGTTTTTTTGTTCTTTATGCAAGTTCACCTGAACTAAGATTTTCTTTTTTTGGGGGGCGAGGATTTTGGACTTTTTTTTGGTGATTTTTTTCTTTTTTAGGAATCAATTGAATACTTTGTTATGGTGATGAGATTGAGTTTGGATAACAGAGAAGCAACTATCTCTTTCAGTAAATTAATCGAACACGAGTTGTACTCTCTGCTTGTTTAGGAGTGTATTTATAATTGTTTTTTAAAGTGTTTTTCGTTCAAAAATACATTAAAATTATGTTTTTTATTTTTAAAAAATCATTTTTGACATCAACATGTCAAAATGAACTAAAAACACCAAATTTTATTAATTTAAACTTAAAAATCAAAATCAATTTTTTTTAATTTTTTTCAAAAATACTTTTGAAAAGCACTCTTAAACACAGAGAAAGAGCTATGGCCTTATCATCCATTGGGGCATCCAGTTTGGCCGCAGTTAGACAAAGCCAACTGCAAGTTAATTATGTGCGAAGTCAGTTGTGGTGGGTTCTATTTTGATTAGTTAGCGTAAGTGTTGTAACGACACTCTTGGTTACAGTCTAGAAGAGGAGTAGTTTTGTTGGAAAAGAGGATATGTTTCTTGACAATATGTGCAATAACAAAAACTACCTACAGATTGCATGCATGTATATATTTGGAAAAGTGAACATAATTAAGAAACACAATAAGATCAATTGTTCATCATCCTGCAACAAAATTTAATTATATAATTAAAAAATTAATAATTATATTGTTGGATGGTTTTTTAAAAACAATTGTTTAATTATATAATTTACTCCTATTAATAATATAAGTAATTATATAATTAAATTATATACTTACACAATATTTAAAATAATATTTAAAAAATAGTTCTTCTAAATAATTTTCCCGTTAGAATAAACATAGATAATAAAACTATATTTATACCATTTAAAAAGTCATTTTAAAGATTTAGCATAAGATTTGCTCCGAGAGTCAGTCCATTGGTGGACAAGCTCAATACCACATGGAGTGCTGCTTGACACGTGTCGAGTATAGATTGCTTGGAATGACAGGTAATCAAGCTGTTATTGTGGTTGAGATTTTTGGGTGTGTGAATTTTTTGAATAATTCTCTCTTTTTTAACATATTCGTGGGCTTTTGACCGCTTCTATAGTGGTACAACTAGAGTTATGTGTGTATTTGATAGTGTAATTTTTTAAGTATTTTTTTGTTTTTAGATTTTTTTAATATGAATATTAAAATTATAATAAAATATTAAAAAAATAATTTGATGTTTATTTAAATCATTACATGTT